>CM033694.1:18472866-19672866 GCA_019514585.1 Dendrobium officinale
AGACTTCTTGCTATCAGTTATGAATATCTTGTTGGGAACATTACTATTCAACATGTTTGCTTGTAAAACTTATGTAAATGTCACACATTAAATCTAATGTATACTCCATATATGTTTGCACCTTGGTTACAAGTCTTTAACTTTTAGATAGTTTATTAAAGTTGTGTGAGGAATACATCATATTCACCATACATCTTCCATGCTTCATCCACTAGCATACCATTATTGATTGAGGTGGATTGTTCATATTTTAACTTATGTGTCCTCCACAATTGCCTATAGCATGTTTGTGCTTATTTGCAAGCAAATGATATTGGAGAATTTATTTGCCACAAGCCATTTGCTCGCTACTTGTGGATGAGTCACATTGGTGGTTACAAGTCTCTTATTATCGAGTAGAGATGATTTAAATAGAGAAATCATTTATTGACATTTGCATTTCAATGATTCATTATAATATTATTGAAAATATTATGTATCATTTGAATTATTCTCCTTATTGATTATTAATTCCATTCATGTCCAAATTCAAGTTCAATTCGTCATCCTCCATTATACGAGTTCCCTGTGGTCTAACTCAAGTCTTTGCTTAAGTTCAAAGTTCACAAGTGCAAGTTTGAGTCCAAGTCCAAATTATGTTCATTGTGGTCTTCTTGAGTTCAAACTAAATTCAAGTTCAAATCTTTATCTTCAAGTTCAAATGCTCAAGTTCTTGTTAAGATTATATAGTTTGAGTTCACTTAAGTCATTAATTTGTTGCAAGTCCAAGTTCTCTTTTATTTTTTTATGTCCTTGTCTTTAGACAAAATTTTGGTTGCCTCTCAGCGTCTCCCCCAATTAGGGGAAATAACTGAGAGGTAGCTTACCCGTCACGTTAAGAAAGATGTGTACGGTTGGTGTTGTGAGACGCCACGGCCATAATTTTTTTTGTCATCCACCACGTCAAGATAGGCGTGCATGGGTTTTTAAAAGCATATTTTTTAAAAAGTTATTCTTTTCCCGCGTACGGGTACTTATATTTTTTTCCACGCCGTGCTAAGAAAAGAACGTATAGGGATTACCTGCTTTGTTGTAAGCGCCACACCAAGTTTTCTCCCACCAAGCTAAAAAAAGTATGCATGGGTGGTCCCTTGGCGTGCCACGAACAACGAAGTAGGACTTTAGTGGGGTTACCCGCCTCGTCACGAGCACCGTAGCAAACTTTCTCCCACCGTGCTAAGAAAAGCGAGTATGGGGTTATTCGCCCCATTGCAAGTGCCGAGGGTAGGTAATCCCAAGCTTAGAATCTTATACCTTGGCAACCTGCGAGGTGGTGGTGGCTCATAGATTGAGGCAAGAGAAGAGATACACTTGCATTCTTTTTTTATCGTTCTTCCTTTGGTAATTAATTATAAATATAAAAAGAAATTAACTATTATTAATTATGGCTAATAAAGATTAATTAGAATTAATAATAATAAATTATAATTGGGTTTAATTAATGTATAATTAATTAGTAATTAATTATAATTAAAATAATTAATCATAATTAACCTTAATTAATTATGCTTAATTTATTAATTCTAATAAAAATTAACTAATCATAATTAAATTAAATTAATTATAACTAACTTATAATTAATAATAATTAATCAAAATTTTTAAAAAATAATTATTATTAAACTTAGGTAATTATAATTAATTTAGGTAGGATTTCCACTAATCCTATAAAGCAGGATTTTATAAGGATTAAGCATGATTTAAACTAAATCCTATTTAATCAACATGATTTAAGCAGAATTAGATAAAAACTTTGTCAGATTTGAGCATAATCCTTTATTTCCCTTTGCTTACCATCCACTGGATTTACGGGATACGATTGAGGAAGTGCATGCAAGGGACTAAGCTACCCTCACAATGAATAAATTGATGGAAGCTAAACGGAATAGTAAAAGCAATAAACAAGAACAGAGAAATGGAAGAAGAAAATAAAACTCAACTAAAAAATTATGTTCTCAATAAACTTGACACCCCAAAGAAAGAAAACTTCTGTTCACTAGATATCTCATGGGATACAGAACTAAAACAGAGAACCCTCACACACTTTCACGGGATAACTTTAAAACACATAGCAAATCAGTTTTTGAAAACTGTCCGAAAACTAGAAATAAAGAAAAATAAAAATAAGACTAAACAATGCAACGCTTGGTTTGAAATAATTCCAACAATCTTCCCCTCAAACCAAGACTTTCTTCATCCCAAGCATCTTCAATAGCTTTACGAACCTCGGTGTCGGTAATGCTTTGGTGAATAAATCAGCTACCTAATCTTCTGAACTACAGTGCTCCATGCTAACCTGACCCGTCTTTACTGCATCTCTGATAAAATGGTAATGCACATCAATGTGCTTACTCCTTCATGTTGCACTGGGATTTTGGCCAATGCAATCACCGACTTATTGTTCACATAAATTGTTGTTGCTTCATAAATATCTCCATAAAATTACTCCAATAAAATCTTCAGCCACATTGCTTCACAAGCCGCTACCGCCGCTGCTATGTACTCAGCCTCACATGTAGATAAGGCTACAACTTTCTGCTTTTGTGTGCTCCAAGTGAAAGCTGTATCACCAACATAAAACACATATCCACTTGTGCTCTTTCTTTCCTCATGATCATTTGCCCAATTACTATCACAATATCCAAGTAACTTCATGCCTCCACTGCACTGATAATGAAGGCCAAACTCAACTGTGCCACTGATATATCTAAGAATCATCTTCGCTGCAAGTCAATGAGATTCTCTCGGATTCTCCATGAATCTGCTCAAGATGCCCACACTATACACAATGTCAGGTCTCGACACTGTCAAGTATTTGAGGCTCCCAATCAAACTTTTTTACAATGTCGGATCAACCAAATTTCCTTCTCCTTCTTTTGTGAAATGAACTCCAGTTTGCATTGGTGTTGACACACTATTGCAATTATTCATCTTGAACTTCTCAAGCAAGTCTTTAGCATACCACTTTTGACATATCCAAATGCCATCATCTTTCTGATGAACTTCTATACCCAAAAATAATGACATGAGGCCAACATCTAAAGTCTGCAATCATTTTCTCATCATTACCTGTTATAAGCAAATCATCCACATATAAGCAAATAATTAATTTGTTGCCATTTGAGTCTGTCTTCATATATACACCATGTTCATAAGGGCATTTAGTGAACCCTTCTTCTCCAAATACTTATCAATGCATAAATTCCAAGCCCTTGGGGCTTGCTTCAAGCCATACAAAGCCCTTTTCAAACTATACACCATATGCTCTTTTCCCTTCACAATAAAACCTTCAGGCTGATCTACATAAACTTCTTCCTCCAAAACACCATTCAAGAAAGCCGACTTCCCATCTAATTGATGAATCTTCCATCTATTCATAGCAGCAATAGAGAAAATTAATCTGACTGTATCAAATCTGGCAACTGGTGCAAAAACCTCTTCATAGTCTATCCCTTGCTTCTGCTTGTACCCTTTGACTACAAGTCGAGCCTTGAATTTGTTTACACCTCCTTCAACATTTTTCTTCACTTTGTACACGCACTTGACACCAATGGATTTTTGACCTTTAGGAAGTGAGGTCAAACTCCATGTGTCATTTCTCTCAATAGCATCAATATCCTCTTTCATGGCATCAATCCATCTCTTATCTGCAACTGCTTCATTAAACGTTAAGGGCTCTTTATCAACATATAAAGCAAATTGAGATAACTTCTCATTATAATTTGTGGTGTCATATATCTCCTGCAAGCTTCTTGTCTTCACCTTTTCAATACCATTACTAGATGATTCTCCCAATCTCACTATAGTGTGTGGTGGTCTTTGTTGCTCTACATCATCAATAATTTTTTATGAATTTCCCCCAACTGTGACATCCTCCTTGTTGTCGTTTTCAAGCCAATCCCAAGATAAGCTCTCCTCAAATCTCACATCCCTGCTCACTACCACTTTCTTCGTTGTAGGATTATACAGTTTATAGGCTTTGGACTTTTCACTGTATCCTACAAACACACACTTCTCAGATTTTCATCCAACTTCCTTCTCTTTTGATCAGTTACATGAACATAAGAAATACTCTCAAAAATTTTCAAGTGATCAACAGTAGGCTTATGACCACTCCAAATTTCAAAAGGAGTTTGAGATGGAGTACCTTTTGATGTCACCATATTCAATAAATACACAACACAAGACACAGCTTCAGCCCAAAGCAAATTGGGCACTTGCCTCTCCTTCAACATACTCCTAGCCAATCCCATAATGGTTCTATTCAACCTCTCTGCTACCCCATTTTGTTGTGGTGTGTATCTAGTTGTTAATTGATGGTGTATCCCATTCTCCTTCAAATAAATTTGTATATCATGACTAACATACTCTCCACCTTTATCACTCCTCATCATCTTAATAAAATGACTACTCTCCTTCTCCACAAGTGCTTTGAATATTATTAAGTATTCAAATACTTTTGACTTCTCTTTCAGAAAATAGACCCAAAATTTTCTGCTATAATCATCAATAAATGTGAGAAAATAATATTTGCCTCCAATAGAAGTAGTGTGCATCGGTCCACATAAATCTGAATGAATAAGCTCCAATGGCTTCAAGTCTCTCCATGATTTTCCAACTAAAAATGGTCCTCTGCTCTGCTTTCCTGCAACACATGCTTCACAGATATTGTCATGAACTTTCTTCTGGCTCATATAAGAAAGTGTCTTGGAACTCAAATGACCAAATTTGCAATGCCATAATCTTGAATGATTCTCTATGGAAGTTTTCAAACAACCATTCAAACTGCAAATCATCTTCATGGGATACATTTTATTTGGAGTCACCTTCACCTTGGCAATCAAGAATCCATGCTTGTCTTTAATGGTACAAGTGTCAAAAGAAAATGTCAACACATATCCCTTTTGATTTAGTTGCCCAACACTAAGCAAATTATGCTTAAGATTTGGAACATAGAAGACATCTGATATCTTCTTTTCTCCCTTCCTTGTTTGAACCAAAATGTCACATTTTCCTTCCACAAATAACTTATTGTCATCTCCCGTACGTACTTCACTTTGGATTGAGTTATCCAAAATAACAAATAATCTTCTATTGCTAGTCATGTGATTACTACAACCACTATAAATAAACCAAACATCTTCTGAATCACCAAACTCCTTGCAATGTGTAAGAAACATTGTGTCTTCAATTTTCTCCACTTCCTTTTCTTGCACCAAATCTGCATTTGCCTCTTCACTCACCTGCCTCTTCCAACAAAAATGATAAGTGTGCCCATACCTTTTGCAAAAATGACATTTTATATTGGCAAGGTTGCTTCTCTAAAGCCATGTCCACGACCACGTGAACCTTCTCCATCACCATGAGCTCCACCTTGAACTTCACCTCCATCACTTTGTGTATATTCTCCTCTACTAGCACGACCTCTTCCTCTAGTGCCAAAAGAGCCTCTTCCTCTACCAAAAGAGCATCTTCCTCTACCAAAACCTCTTCCACGACCACCTTTGAAATTCCCACACAATGCCACTTGATTTTGGAATGCTTCCTCAAGTGGTGTCGAATCATATTGCTTCATTCTTAATTCATGGGATTGAAGAGATCCAAGCAAACCTTCAATAGAAATTTTCTCTATATTCTTTGCCTCTTCTATGTCTACGACCGTGGCTTCAAATTTTCTAGTCAAGCTTCGTAGAATCTTCTACAAATTCTCCATTCAATTTCAATTGGTTAACAAAAAAAAATACTCGATTGAAATATTCTTCCACACTTTCTGACTCCTTCATCTTCAATATATCAAATTGGCTTCGTAGGGTTTGAAACGTACCATCTTCACTTTCTCATCTCCTTTGTAAGAAGCATGTAGTGTATCCCAATCCTCATTCGCGGTCTTCGCCGTAGAGATCCGCTCAAAAATAATTTCATCTACCGCCTGTTAGATGAAGAAAAAAGCCTTCCGATCCTTCTTCCAATTTTCTTTCAACTCTTGAAGAAGTCTTTGATTCAAATCTCTCTCAACTTCGTGCTCCTAAAAATCGCTCTCAAGAATCTTCCACAACTCTTGAGATTGATACAACACCAGCATTTGAATACTCCATTGATTGTAATTCTTCCCCGTGAACTTGGGCAACTGAGGTTGCAAATTATTGGTGCTTGAACTCGCTGCCATTCTCCAACCGGGATTTGATACCAATGATGGAAGCAAAAGAGAACAATATAAGCAATAAATAAGAACAGAGAAATGAAAGAAGAAAATAAAACTCAACTAAAAAATTCTGTTCTCAATAAACTTGACGCCCCAAAGAAAGAAAACTTTTGTTCACTAGATATCTCACGGGATACAGAACTAAAACAGAGAACCCTCACACACTTTCACGGGATAACTTTAAAACACATAGCAAATTAGTTTTTAAAAACTGTCGGAAAACTAGAAATAAAGAAAAATAAAATAAGACTAAACGATGCAACGCTTGGTTTAAAATAATTCCAACACAAACTCCAGTCATTCCTTCCGATCAAAATGTCTCCTGATCCAGTGGAAAGGGAGCTCATCGAAGGAGGTAGGCCGTTGATCTCTACCTCTCTCTCTCTCTCTCTCTCTCTCTCTCTCTCTCTCTCTCTCTCTCTCTCTCTCTCTCTCTCTCTCTCTCTATCTATCTATCTCTATCTCTATCTCTCTCTCTCTGTGGGTCAAAGGATTGGGGAAGGTGCAGAGGGTCGACGTGATGGAGCTTGAGGTGTTGGCGACGGAAGCTAGGGCTTCGGTTTGAGGTTAGCGTCAGAAGATAGGCTATGCCGTTTCTGATCAGAGCAGGTAATGGGCTAGAATTGGTCGGCCTGGGTTGGTATTTCACGTATGGGGAGAAAAGGAGCGGAGGGGAAGTTGGAGTTCAGGAGTTTGAGATGCGGGAAGAGCCAAGCCCGTAGGCCTCATTTGCTCACTATTTAACGACATATGTGGACATTCAATCGAGGTGTTATCACAAGATTCATAGGGAAGAGACCGATTCGGCGCTACTGCACAATACCTCGGCAGAACTTCGACAGGATTCGCGAGATCCAGGCAGTAGAGGTATGTTGTGTATATAACCAAAACATTACTTTAAGAAAGCATGTTGGCCCACTCTCCTTTATCGGGTAAAATCAATTTTCAGCCAGCCTCTCTTACTAATTAACATTATATATTTACACACAGTATAAAAATATACATTTAATTTATAACATACCAATTATTCATTTATATATTCATTCAAAATGCTTGGATCATCAGTATACTCTTTGTAGAATTCAAAATTGATGCTTGTATCAAAAATGCTAAAATCACTATGTATCTTATTCATAGTCAAAACATATGAAATGTAATAGATATTATTTTAACCATTAAAAATATAAAAATTATCCTTCAAAATGATGAAAATAATTATTACTACAACATATCAAAAGTTTTGCATTGGAAGTTTGCTAAATTAGAAGAAAATGGAATAAATACTTATTTAGGTATGAAAAGTAATTTCAGAATAAAAATCTTTTAAAATAGAGGTATGGTAAAAGTTACCTAAAATGATAAGAAAAATTCTTGTAACAAAAGCAATGGATGAAAAATCCTAAAATCCCTTCCCCCTCTTCTCTCCCTCCTCTCCTCCTCTTCTCTTCTCCTTCTTCTTCCTTCCTTCCCGGGCAAGTCAACAAAGAGTGGGGGAGGGAATGGATTAGTGAAGAAATTTATATTTAAAAAAACTCAATGCTTAACGACATTGTAATAACCCAACCTAATATGATCCACATATATATATTACACCGTGTTAGAAGGTGATAGATTAAAGGTGGAAAAAAACATACTAAGATCTTTTATTTGGAGAAATATTGATTTTTTTTTTCAGAAAACAGACAATAGAGCTTCTAATTTTGCATTATGTACTAATTTACTCATCTACAAAAGTTTCTTTTTTTATTTATCCAAGAAAAAATTATACATTACGTATTCTTCCTATCATAGTCCCTAACAACAGATAGACACAGTGATAGAAAAATAAAAATTCTAAGATTATTAAAAAATATAAAACAATAATTATTTTATGATATATCAAAAGGGGAAATCTGGAAAAGGCCTACGCATTAATTTTAAAAAATTGAGTGCAAGTCCTTAAAAGAATCAATAGCTTACTAATGCTCAACAGGCTACATTAAAAAATAAAAAAATAATAAATAAAAAAAAGAACCTAGGAGCTAAAGATAAAAAAATTTAATAAATGGCATAAATGAAGATAAATAAGAGATCATTTTATAATATATATGCATGTATGTATAAAAATATATATAGACTAATAAATCCATTTTTTTTATAATGGCTAGCTGAACAGATGAGACTACAAAAAAAAATAAAAGATTTCTGGTGTATTGGTGCTCACCTCTTGTATTTCGGAATACCAAGACAAATATATATATATATATATATATATATATATATATATATATATATATATATATATATATATATATTAAAACCATTTAATAGTCTTTATTATGCAGTATAGCATAAAATTTTATGTAAACTAATAATCATATGTTCAGATGAGAAAATAATCATTTACATGCATGCTATATCTTATATGTCATCGAAAAATTATTTTGATCGGGCACGAATCTCAAGGGAAAATCAAGTCGGAAGCTTCAAAAATTAAATCCGGGATCACTTGAACTCTGATTTCAGTAAACTTATAGTCAAACTGAGCGTCTCAGAAATACGAACCCAAGGACACAAAATTCAACTCAATCCGAGCCCAAATGAGTCCAAATCAAGGACCCGAAGCACTGTTAGAAAGTTCGTACCACAATTTGAGTTACCAAGTAGTCTCCAAACTTGACGAGCTTATAGTCGAATCGAGCGGATCGACGAGACGAATCCAACAGCCCAAGATCACCAAATTTCAAAGTTATTAAGACCTTCAAATGTCTGATAAACGGCCCATGATTGAAGGATTCAATATCAGCCATTCATCTGAACCACTCCATATTTGCCCCTGATCTCTCTTCTATTTACGGGCTATGCCATTCAAGAAAATCTATAAATAGACCGCTCATTTCTCTTAAGGGGGATCCAAGCAAGAGGAAGAAGAGAAGAACGAGAAGAGAAGAGAAGAAGAATATGAGGGAAGAACTCATCCTTGTACACCGCCACCGGAATTCGGTCCGAATGACGCTAGAACTCCGCTCGACCTCCAAGTGATGATGGAATTCTGCCCGACGTCCAAGTGGTGTCAGAATTTCGCCCGACCTCCAAGTGCTGCCGGGGTTTCACCCGAACTCCAAGTGACGTCGGAGTTCTGCCCGAATACCATCTAACACCGTAGTTCTCCTCGGCCGCCAACTGACGTTGGACTTCTACCCGACGTCGGACCTCCGCTCATCGCTAAGTTTCTACTCTACACTAGACTCCTACCTGATGTCAGATTTTTGCTAGACATATATCTAATGATGAATTTTCGTCCATTGTTGGATTCTACCTAACACAGTCCTTCTGACCTCCGTCGCCAACCGACTATGGTCCTTCTGACTTACATCGCCCACCGACTATAGTCCTTCCGACCTCCGTCGCCAGTCGACTACGATCCTCCTGACTTACGTCGCCCACCGACTACAGTCCTTCCAACAAAGAAAATGCATCAACAGTGACTCTTTGTATTCCCAACATGTAATGTACTTCATATAATGTACATCAAGATCAGACCTTCCCCTAAGGAAGGGCCTCATTTGTAATCAACTGCAATACTAGTGGATTCATTCAAACTAGGATAGGCCCCATGGGTTTTCCCCCTTTTCAAGGGTTTTCCACATAAAAATATTGGTGTTTCCTATGAATGCTACACACTCTCTTATATAATTACGTGCTGAATTTTTGTACAATGCTAAGACGTTAAATTTTATAGTTCTCTATCGCCGTGAATACTCCTGGACCCAATAGTTTGGTGTCGTCTATGGGAATGTGGTTTCCGACTGGGGGGAAATTTTATCTCCAACCTCAAAAGATTATTCAACTGCTATTGATGCATCAATTTCATAGAAATTAGATCCAAATTGGGGGGCAACCTTGACTATAGTTTTAATCAAGAAGATCCCTCCAGGATTTCTTATATACCAAGATGGTATATAAGAAAACTTCTGAAAAATGTAAGGATGCTTCCTATAAATTTCAAGCCACATACAGTCCCCCGCTTATACTCCTTGGGCAAGGTCTTAATCTCGACCTCAAAAAGGCAGTAACGATCTAAAGATGGACCATTTTTTACCTTTGATTTAGGATACACGTGGCATTCACCCCCTCCTAATCAAGGCAAAATTGAACCCAGGGGGATCTAATTTGACCTCTTCCATATAGGTTAACATCTCTGACATACAACCTCGGATAGGTCTCACATCCTTAGTGGATTATCTCGACCTCTTCCATAAAGATTAGCGTCATTGAGCAAAGACTCTGACATACAACCTTGGATAAGTCTCACATCCTTGGTGGATTCTCTCGACCTCTTCCATACAGGTTAACGTCATTGAGCAAAGGCTATGACATACAACCTCAGATAGGTCTTACATCCTTGCTTAATTCTCTCGACCTCTTCCATACAGGTTAACATTGTTAAGCAAAGGCTCTGATATATAACCTCAGATATGTCTCACATCCTTAGTGGATTCTCTCAACCTTTTCCATACAGGTTAACATCGTCGAGCAAAGGCTCCGACATACAACCTCGGATAGGTCTTATATCCTTGGTGGATTCTCTCGACCTCTTCCATACAGGTTAACATTGTTGAGCAAATGCTCTGATATACAACCTCGGATAGGTCTTACATCCTTGGTGTATTCTCTCGACCTCTTCCATACAGGTTAACGTCATCGAGCAAGGGCTATGACATACAACTTCAGATAGGTCTCACATCCTTGGTGGATTCTCTCGACCTCCTCCACACAGGTTAATGTCGTCGAGCAAAGGCTCTGACAAACAACTTTGGATAAGTCTTACATCCTTGTTGAATTCTCTCGACCTCTTCCACATAGGTTAACGTCATCGAGCAGTACTCTGACATACAACCTTGGATAGGTCTCACTTCCTTGATGGATTCTTTCAACCTCTTCCATATAGGATATTGTCATCAAGCAGGACTCTGACATACAATCTCGAATAGGTCATACATCATTGGTGGATTCTATCGACCTCTTTCATAAAGATCAAGCAATGCTTTGAGTGAACAATATTCTTTTTATAAATATTCCATGAAAGAAAGTGATTGATAAAATTATCACTCATATGAAGATTCTAAAAGTTTGTTAGGGATGTTAAGCCCTTATGAACTAGCCCAAGGCTAACCAAAAGGGGGGGTGAATTGGTATTTTAAAAATTATTTTGAATCAAATCACAATCACAAACCAAAATCACCACAATGAAAATCAAAGTGCGGAAGAAATAAATGCGTAAGATTAATAAGAATAGAACACCGAAATTTATAGTGGTTCGGTCAACTCGACCTATGTCTACTCCCCGAAGGCACCCTCCGGATATTGCACTAAATACCATGTCTCTCCTTTTTCTCCCACAGCAAGGCGAAGAAGCCCTCACAAAAAACTCCTTTTCGCTGACCCCGACAAGGCAGAGAACCCAACTCCTTTTGCTTCCTCCTGAAGCAGATAGATAACCTTGATAGATTGCTTAAGAAGACCTCTCTCAACCCTTCAAGGACAAGAGACTCTAGTGGAAGAAGACGAAGTGGAACAATGCTTGGAGCAACCCTTGTGAAACTCCCTCACAAGCTCCCCCTCACAAAATCCTCTCTCCCTATCCCTCTCTCTCCATCTCCTCTAGGCTTTCTCAAGTTATGACAGCAATAAAAGATTTCCTCTAAGACAGAACAAAAGATCTTAAATAGAAGAGCTTCGGAATAGCTCTTATTTTACACAAACCAACTTTATCGCCAGGTCGATAGGGGTATCGACCTGGCTGATCAGCATAAATTTTGCTCAATTAGCCCGGTCGGTTTGGGACGATTAGAGTAATTATGGTCACATCGTCTAGGACGATAGAATATCATCCTGGCCGATTAGTTTAAATCCAAGGAAAATCTTCTTGAACATCGTCCTGAATAGAAGTAGGCTGATGTCAATCATCCCGGCTGATCATATGATTGGCCCGATCGATGTGATCGTGCAATCAACCTTAATCGCTTTTCTTAATTACTAGATTAATTTAGGCATAATTGTGCTGCATCGTCCAGGCCAATAGGATATTGTCCTGGACGATGTCCTAAAATAAATAATACATAAATAGATCATGACGGTTGATTCTTTCTGATTTGAGACTATCGTCCTATATGATACCATATCACCTGGGCCGATCTACTTAATGACGGCTGCCTTAACCATGATTCCCTGATTAGGATTTCTATTTTTGAACTGATCATCCAGGCCGATATAAATATCGATCCGGCCGATGTTACCAAAAAACAGTAAACTCTTTGAAACAGTCAGAAATTCTCTCAAGGTGTGTGTATGCTAGGTTACTTAGAATTAGGAGCAACATCTTTTATAATAGACTCAAGAAAAGAAAAAGTGTATAAAGTGACTCGGACTTAGTCTACCCAATATTGAGCTGGTTCTAATTATTATATGATCTTATGGATCTGAAATATTAGTAGGCAAGGCAGTTGTAGAGAAACAAGAGTGTTTGCTATCATTAAAATTATAATCTATGAAAACAAATTTGCAATAGATTCTTAGCATGCTAAAAGCCTCGAAAAAGTGCATTATGCAATATATCAAAATATGCCTTAAAGATGCAATCACAATTCAGCTTGCTTCGCAGGATAAGTCTCAACTTCTTATTCAGTATCAATAGAGTTACATAGATACATATTCATGTGTACATTTTTTTTTCTCACTAGAAGTTGAAATAAAAAAAATTCATTGGCATCAACCATACAAGTTATAATCATCAAGCAACACGCAATTTAAAAACAATCAAATATCCTTAGTGGATTTAAATGACTTCTTCTCTACTACATAGTAAATCATCTCCTACAACATCTTCTTCAAAGAAAGGAATATCTAATGTCTGCACATGTCAATATGGATGCATATTGTCTTAGCAAAATGCCACTGAACATCCACTATCATCAGCCCTTCGTCTGATATTTGCTAGCGATCCTTTACTTCAACCATCATCGAATTTTCGCTTGGCTGCTACTTGCAGTGCACCTTCGAACTCTCTCCTTCAACTCTCCAGTCAGTCATTGACTACCAACAAACTTCCGCTTGATCTTCCATCGCCAACAAACTTCCACTCAAATGACGTTGAAATTCTCCCCGTCTACTCATCACTTCTGGTTCTCCTCTAGGACATCATTATCGTCAGATCTTCTCAAATCACCATCGCATATAAGCAGCAATTGATCTTCTTCTACCAAGGGTTGTCTATTAAGAAGATACCCTCTCATCGCGACTCCTTCTACACAAGAGAGGGGCACTGAAGCTTGATAGGGGAATGCCGCCTATCTCCAATAGTGGAATGCCTCCAACGTAAGAAGAAGTTTGCAAGAGAAGAATAAGAAGGAAAAATCTCCTTTTACACAACAGAGGGGCACTGAAGCTTAATAGGGGAATGCCGCCTATCTCCAATAGTGGAATGCCTCCAATATAAGAAGAAGTTCACAAGAGAAGAATAAAAAGTTGCGAAAATCCTAACTTCTACACAAGGAGAGAGGCCTAAAATTTTAGTAGGGGGTGCCACCTATCAAAATAAGGGAATGTCTCAACTGTAATAAAGTTAGAAAGCGTGAAGAGAAAGAAAAGAAACGAAGAGGGGTGCCGATTTTAGTATGGAAAGTCACCTACGAAAAATAATGGAATCCCTCGACTGTAAGAAGATTAACAGAGAAGAAGACAATGGAATTAGAAAAAAAAAAATCTACACTGAAGAGGGGTGCCGAGTTAAGTAAGGAAACTCACCTATGAAAAATAGCGAAAGGCCTCTAGAGAAAGAAGAAAAAAGGGGGGAAAGAATGAATAAAAGAGTAGAAATCTCCAACTTCTGTACAAGAGGATGGGTGTTGAGTCAAGTAGGGAAAGTCACTTACGCTTGTTCGGGCTCGATTTTCGGCCCAAACGATCCAAATCGGGTGTTTTTGGGGTCATCGGATACATTTTTCGATATTTTGGACTCAATTTTGACACTTTCGAAGCTCAACAAGACCTCTATGATCAAGTTTGAGCAAACATTCAATTTTTGAAACATATTTTTTTACAAATTGGCCAATGTAAAATGTCGACACATATATTTTCGTACTCCTGGAACTTCGACGTCCGAAAATAGGGGGCAACTGATATGTTATCGAAAAATTATCTTGATCGAGCATGAATCTCGAGGCAAAATTATGCCGGAAGCTTCAAAAATTAAATCCGGGATAACTTGAACTTTGATTTTAGCAAAATTACAATCAAACTGAGCATCACGGAAATACGAACCCAATGACACCAAATTCAACTCAATCCGAGCACACCCAAAGCGTTGTTGGAAAGTTCGTACCACAATTTGAGTTACCAAACAGTCTTCAAACTTGACAAGCTTATAGTCGAAAAGAGCGGCTTGATGAGATGAATCCAACGAGCCAAAGATCGCCGAATTTCGAAGTCGTTAATATTTTCAAATGCCTGATAAATGGTCCATGATCGAAGGATTCAATATTGGCCGTTCATCCAAACCACTCCATATTTGCCCCGTATCACTCATCTATTTATGGGCCATGCCACTTCATAAAATCTATAAATAGACCCCTCATTTATCTTGAGGGAGGATCCAAGCAAGAGGAAGAAGAGAAGAAGGAGAAGAGAAGAAAGAGAAGAGAAGGAGGGAAGAACTCCTTCTCGACCACCGCCGCTGGAATTATGTTTGAACGACGCCAGAATTCCGCCTGATATCCAAGTGACGACGGAATTCCGCCCGACGTCCAAGTGGTGCCAGAATTCCACCCGACCTCCAAGTGACACCGGGGTTTCACCCGAACTCCAAGTGACACCGTAGTTCTGCCCGAATATCATCTAACGCCGTAGTTCTCTTCGGCTGCCAACTGACGTTGGACTTCTACCCGACGTCCGACCTCCGCTCGTCGCCAAGTTTCTACTCAAAACCACTCCTACCTGATGTCGGATTTTCGCTAGACATATATTTGATGCTGGATTTCCGTCCATTGCTGGATTCTACCTAACACAGTCCTTCCGAGCTCCGTCGCCAACCAACTACGATCCTTCTGACTTACGTCGCCCACCGACTACAGTCCTTTCGTCCTCCGTCGCTAGCCGACTATGGTCCCCCTGACTTACGTCGCCCGCCGACTACAGTCCTTCCAACAAAGTGAATACGTCAACAGTGACTCTTTGTATTCTCAACATGTAATGTACTTCATATAATGTACATCAAGCCCAGACCTTTCCTTAAGGAAGGGCCTCATTTGTAATCAACTGCAATACTAGTGGATTCATTCAAACTGGGATAGGCCCCGTGGTTTTTCCCCCTTTTCAGGGATTTTCCACGTAAAAATATTGGTGTCTCCTATGAATGCTACACATTCTCTTATCTGATTGCGTGTCGGATTTTCGTACAACTCTAAGACGTTAAACTTTATATTTCTCTACCGCTACGAATTCTCCTGGACGCAACAATAACTATACATGCATAAGGAGTTATTTATGGATATATAAATACGGTATGCATGTAAATGATTATTAGTCATTCATAAATGACTCTTTAGTCATTAATTTATGATTGTTATGCTATATTATTAGTCATTCATAAATGACTAAGAATTCATTTATTGTCGTATATCATCACTCATATTTTTCCTTCATTCGGCTCGTTATTATATGGGTGAAAATTGAAGAAGTTTTCGGTGAAGTGATTGAAGGTTGAAATTTATCTTGACTAATATAATGCAGAGGAATTTCTTTATCAGGTATGGTGGTCTATAATATGCACTATATTTATAGGGCCATAAGGTGATTGAGATCGGCGACCTCCACAATAGGGAAGTGATAAGTGATAACTATACTACAGGCTAGTGAAAGATGAAGTGGTCTTCACATAAGGGACAACATATTTTATATCCAGCGGATAAATAGAAGTGATATGAAAGGAGAGAGAGAGAGAGAGAGAGAGAGAGAGAGTTGATCTGCATCTGAACTTGTCTCTGAATCTGAATGGTTAACGAAGCTTTTGTGGAGACTGCTAAACACCCTCGCATTTCTCTTCGACAATTAACCAAATAATATGAAGTGCGGCAATTAAGCAAAACCCAATGAGATCTCTAAGAAACTTGAAAGTGCAGTGGGTATATTGGACCAGATGAACAAGTAACATGAAGCAGGTTGGGTGAAGTAATGATGCACAAGTTTAGAGGAAAAGATGAAACTAATGTAAATAATGTCATTGATATCAAATTATATCTTTATGCACAACACATCTTGATCTGTTGGTTGGGAGCTTAGGCTATCAACCAAGAAGTCTTGGGTTCGAGTTTTGTGTATGCGATGTTTGTGTGAGTCTACCTTAAATGGCCTAAATGTCCCAAAAAAAAAATTATATCTCTATATCTATGCTAACTGCAAAGTGTAAAAACGTAATTATCCATCGTGCAATTCAATTAGGGTGGCAGGGATTAATTCTATCAATATTTTTTGAGAATTATCGAATGACAATCTGAATTATAATTTAAATTAAATATTTGTAGGTTTGAGCATTTTTTTAAAGAATCCTCAAATAGATCGCACCCGCTCAAATTAAACCTAAATTAATGTAGCTAAAACCAAAGAACATCAAGTGCTGAGCCTAGCAAGGAATTTGGTTTGGTTCAGTCTACTAAGAGAAAAAAAGGTGAAACTGAAATTGATTGAAATTGAATATATATATATATATATATATATAACGCGTAGGCCCGTAGGTGGGTTTTAACCAAATTTTTAAATCAAAGTTATATATATATATATATATATATATATATGACTTTGATTTAAAAATTTAAGAATTAATGTTGTTGATTTTACTCTAATATTAAATTGATTCAACAAAAATTATAAATCTTTTATTGAAGCGAATCATGCTTGTTGCGTCCTGAAATATTCGCGGCAGTAGAGAAATATTTAGTTTAACGTCTTAGCATTGTACGAAGATCCAGCATACAAGCAGATAAGTGAGAGGGTGTAGCATTCATAAGAGACACCAGAGTTTTTACGTGGAAAACCCCTGAAAAGGGGGAAAAACCACGGGGCCTGGCCCAGTTTGAATGAATCCACTAGTATTTGTAGTCGATTACAAATGAGGCCCTTCCTTAGGAGAAGGCCTTGGATTGATGTAGCAAATGTACATCATATAGATTGCGTTACATGGTAAGAGTTACATATACAGGTTTGTTTGGTCTGAAGGACCGTGGTCGGCAGGAGACCGGAGTCGGCAGGAGACCTGGGTTAGAAAGACTTTGATCATGCACTGTTCATTGGGCATTTGAAGGCCTTAATGATGTCAGAATTCTGCGATCTTGGGTTCGTTAGATTCGTCTCGTCGAGCCGTTCGATTCGAGTATAACATCGTCAAAATCGGAGACCGTTTGGTAACTCAAATTGCAGTTTGAACCTTCCAATAGCGCTCTGAGCCCTTGATTCGGACTCATTTGGGCTCGGATTGGGTTGATCTTGGTGTCGTTGGGTTCGTATTTCCGAGACGCTCAGTTTGACTGTAAGCTCGCTGAAATCAGAGTTCGGGTGCGCCCAAAATTAATTTTTGTAGTTTCCAACTAGCTTTTGCCTCGAGATTCGTGCCAAATCAAGCTAATTTTGTGATGCCGTATCAGTTGCCCCCCTATTTTCGGACGTCGAAGCTTCAGAAGTCCGAAAATACTTGTTCCGAAATTTTACATTGGCCGAATCGCAAAAAATTGCGTTCCAAAAGTTAAATGTTTGCTCAAACTTGATCGTAGAGGCCTCGTTGAGTTCCGAAAGTGTCAAAATTGAGTCCGGAACGTCGAAAAAAACGTGTCCGAGGACCCCAAAAAAAACGTCCGATTTGAACTTTCCGGGCCCAAAATCGGAGCCCGGAAGCGTTTGGCGGCCGAACTGGCCGGCACACCAGCCGGCCGCCGGCCGGCCGGCGGCGGCGCCGCTGCCGGCGAGTGCCCGCGCGTCTGCGCGGGCTGGAGGGGCGCGCCTCTTGAGAGGCGGTGGGATTTTTATTTTATTTTTTTTTGTGGGCCCCATGTGCATTTAAAAAATGCAAAAAATTCCGAAAAAATCCTAGAAAATTTCAAAAAATTCCGAAAAATTTCTGAAAAATTCTAAAAAATTCAAATTTTTTGAAACTTCTAGAAAACTCTAGAAACTTCCCCCCTTTCTCTCACAAAAACTATAAATAGGCCCCTTAGGCCTTAAGAAAATCACTCCACTCCTCTTCTTCTTCCGTTTTCTTCTCTTCTTCTCCTCCTTTCTTCTTTTCTTCTTCTTTTCTTCTCTTCTCCCTCTGTCCTTTCTATTGAGGCCTTCCCTCGATTTTTCGAGGCCCCTCTCTTGGCAAGGAAGTCCGGAGATTTCCCCTCCTTCTCTTCTCCCTCTGTCCTTTCTATTGAGGCCTTCCCTCGATTTTTCGAGGCCCCTCTCTTGGCAAGGAAGTCCGGAGATTTCCCCTCCTTCTCTTTTCCCTCTGTCCTTTCCATTGAGGCCTTCCCTCAATTTTTTGAGGCCCCTCTCTTGGCAAGGAAGTCCGGAGATTTCCCCTCCTTCTCTTCTCCCTCTTTTCTTTCTATTGAGGCCTTCCCTCGATTTTTCGAGGCCCCTCTCTTGGCAAGGAAGTCCGGAGATTTCCCCTCCTTCTCTTCTCCCTCTGTCCTTTCCATTGAGGCCTTCCCTCGATTTTTCGAGGCCCCTCTCTTGGCAAGGAAGTCCGGAGATTTCCCCTCCTTCTCTTCTCCCTCTGTCCTTTCTATTGAGGCCTTCCCTCGATTTTTCGAGGCCCCTCTCTTGGCAAGGAAGTCGGGAGATTTCCCCTCCTTCTCTTCTCCCTCTGTCCTTTCCATTGAGGCCTTCCCTCAATTTTTTGAGGCCCCTCTCTTGGCAAGGAAGTCCGGAGATTTCCCTTATCCCTCTTTTCTTCGAGAGATCTTGTGGAGTTCCGATGTTTGGTGGTTGGAAATGGAGGTCGGATAGACCGTTGTAAGGAGAGAGGTTGGAATGACGGGCAAACTTCCAGCATCGGGGAGAAGTATGATGACAGACATGAATTCAACATCGGGTAGTCATACAACGTCGGGTAGAAGACCGACGAAAGTCTATTAACTGGTAGAAGTCTGACATCTGGTAGAAGTACAAAGTCGGGTAGAGGTGCAGCGTCGGGTAGAAGACCGATAAAGACTCGTCGACGGGCAGAAGTCTGATGACGAGTTGAAGTCCGCTGACGAGCAGAAGTTCGACGACAAGGTGAAGTCCGACGTCATGTAGAAGTACGGCCTTGGGCAGAAGTCCGATGAAAGTTTGTCGACGGGCAGAAGTCCGACGATGAGTAGAAGTCCGCTGATGAGCAGAAGTTCGACGACAAAGAGAAGTCCGACGTTGTGTAGAAGTACGACCTCGGGCAGAAGTACGATGAAAGTTCGTCGATGGGCAGAAGTCCGACAATGAGTAGAAGTCCACTGATGAGCAGAAGTTCGACGACAAGGAGAAGTCCGACGTAGTGTAGAAGTACGACCTCGGGCAGAAGTACGATCAAAGTTCGTCGACGGGCAGAAGTCCGACGACGGTTAGTAGTCTGACGGCAGGCAGAAGTCCGCAGTCGGGTAGATGACTGACGAATGTTCATCGACGAGCAGAAGTCCGACGACGAGTAGAAGTCCGCTAATGAGCAGAAGTCTGAGGTCGAGTAGAAGTCCGTAGTCGGGTAGAGGTGCAGCGTCAAGTAGAAGACCGACGAAGGTCCTTTGACGAGCAGAAGTCCGACGACGGTAGAAGTCCGCTAATAAGCAGAAGTCCGACGTTGAGTAGAAGTCCGCTGACGAGCAGAAGTTCGACGTCGAGTAGAAGTTCGCTGACGAGCAGAAGTCTGACGTCGGGTAGAAGTATTGTCGGGTAGAAGACCGACGAAAGTTCGTCGACGAGCAGAAGTCCGAAGACGGGTATTAGTCCGATGAAAGGAAGAATTTTGGCGTCGTGTAATAGTCCGTCGAAAGTCCTGCAAGGTAAAAGTTTAGCGCAGGAGGAAATTCAAAATCGGGAAGAATTTTAACATTATGGAGAAGTAAGATAGAAGTCTATTGGCGACATTCTAGCGACGTTAACCAAGGATGTATAATCTATCCAAGGTTGTTTGTCAGAGCCTTTGCTCGATGATGTTAACCGATATTGGATCTACTAATGATGTTAACCTATCCGAGGTTGTATGTCGGAGACTTTGCTCGACGACGTTAACCTGTGTGGAAGAGATCGAGAGAATCCCCCAAGGATGTAGGACCTTTCCGAGGTTGTATGTCGGAGCCTTTGCTCGACGACGTTAACTTGTGTGGAAGAGGTCGGGAGAATCCACCAAGGATGTAAGACCTTTCCGAGGTTGTATGTCGGAGCCTTTGCTCGACGACGTTAACCTGTGTGGAAGAGGCCGGGAAAATCCACCAAGGATGTAGGACCTTTCCGAGGTTGTATGTCGGAGCCTTTGCTCGACGACGTTAACCTGTGTGGAAGAGGCCGGGAGAATCCACCAAGGATGTAGGACCTTTCCGAGGTTGTATGTCGGAGCCTTTGCTCGACGACGTTAACCTGTGTGGAAGAGGCCGGGGAGAATCCACCAAGGATGTAGGACCTTTCCGAGGTTGTATGCCGGAGCCTTTGCTCGACGACGTTAACCTGTGTGGAAGAGGCCGGGAGAATCCACCAAGGATGTAGGACCTTTCCGAGGTTGTATGCCGGAGCCTTTGCTCGACGACGTTAACCTGTGTGGAAGAGTCCGGGAGAATCCACCAAGGATGTAGGACCTTTCCGAGGTTGTATGTCGGAGCCTTTGCTCGACGACGTTAACCTGTGTGGAAGAGGTCGAATCAGATCCCCCTGGGATCGATTTTGCCTTGATTGGGAGAGGGCGTATGCCACGTGTATCCTGAATCAAAGGTTAAGAAGGGTCTATCTTTAGACCATTACTGCCTTTTTGAGGTTGAAATCAAGACCTTGTCCAACGAGTAAAAGCTCAGCAGGGGACTGTATAAGGCTTGTAATTGATTGGAAGTATCCTTGCATGTCGCTGAGATTTTCCCAAAATATCATCTTGATATATAAAGCATAAGATGATCTTTTTAACCAGAATTTGGGTCAAAGTTTCCCCCCAGTCCTCATCTGATGCAATAATGACTGATGTTAGGAAGTTGATAAGAGCAATCTTTTGGGATTGGAGCAGAAGTTGCCCCCCAGTCGGGAATCACTTTCCCACAGACGGCGCCAAACTGTTGCGTCCTGAAATATTCGCGGCAGTAGAGAAATATTTAGTTTAACGTCTTAGCATTGTACGAAGATCCAGCACACAAGCAGATAAGTGAGAGGGTGTAGCATTCATAAGAGACACCAGAGTTTTTACGTGGAAAACCCCTGAAAAGGGGGAAAAACCACGGGGTCTGGCCCAGTTTGAATGAATCCACTAGTATTTGTAGTCGATTACAAATGAGGCCCTTCCTTAGGAGAAGGCCTTGGATTGATGTAGCAAATGTACATCATATAGATTGCGTTACATGGTAAGAGTTACATATACAGGTTTGTTTGGCCTGAAGGACCGTGGTCGGCAGGAGACCGGAGTCGGCAGGAGACCTGGGTCAGAAAGACTGTTGTCTGTTGATGGAGGTCGGAAGGACCATAGTAGGCGACAAAGGCCTGAAGAACTGTAGTCGGCAGGAGACCGTAGTCGGCTGGAGACCGTAGTCGGCCGGAGACCGTAGTCGGCAGGAGACCGTAGTCGGCGGGAGATCGTTGTCGGCCAGAGACCGTTGTCTGGTGATGGAGGTCGGACGGACCGTATTAGGCGACAGTGGTCAGAAGGACCGTAGGCGGTAGGAGATAAGGAGTCAGGTGTTAGTCCCAGTGTCACTTGGAAGATCGGATGTTGATGGTCTGGCCTTGAGTAGGACGTCAGATCTTATGCAGGACGTCAGGTCTTCAGCAGGACGTCGGGTCTTCAGCAGGACGTCGGGACTTAACTTCGGGCCTTGAACAAGACGTCGGGTCTTTGGAAGGAAGTAGGGACTGAGTGTCAGGCCTTGAACAAGACGTCGGGTCTTTGGCAAGATGTAGGGACTGAGTGTCGGGCCTTGAACAAGACGTCGGGTCTTTGGCAGGACGTCGGGGATGAACGTCGGGCCTTAAGGTGGTGGTCCGGCAAGGTTTTGTGGTGGTCCGGCGAGGTTCCTGCGGTGGTTCGGCGGTGGTCCGACGAGATTCCTGCGGTGGTCCGGCGGTGGTCCGGCGAGGTTCTGCGGTGGTCTGGCGGTGGTCCGACGGCTGTCGAGAAGGAACTCCTTCCTTCTCTTCTCCTCTTCTCTCTCTTGCTTGGATCCCCTCTTATGAGAAATGAGGGCTCTATTTATAGATTTTCTGGAGTGGCATGGCCCGTAAATAGGCATGAGATCAGGGGCGAATAGGGAGTGGTCCAATGGACGGCCGATATCGAATCCTTTGATCATGCACTGTTCATTGGGCATTTGAAGGCCTTAATGATGTCAGAATTCTGCGATCTTGGGTTCGTTAGATTCGTCTCGTCGAGCCGTTCGATTCGAGTATAAGCTCGTCAAAATCGGAGACCGTTTGGTAACTCAAATTGCAGTTTGAACCTTCCAACAGCGCTCTGAGCCCTTGATTCGGACTCATTTGGGCTCGGATTGGGTTGATCTTGTTGTCGTTGGGTTCGTATTTCCGAGACGCTCAGTTTGACTGTAAGCTCGCTGAAATCAGAGTTCGGGTGCGCCCAAAATTAATTTTTGTAGTTTCCAACTAGCTTTTGCCTCGAGATTCGTGCCAAATCAAGCTAATTTTGTGATGCCGTATCAATGCTCACCTTTAATCAGTATCTTCTTCTTTAGAAATACTATAAGGAATTCTTTTATATCTATTAAGGCCTCGTTAGTTACACCATTTTTTTTATCTTATCTATTTAGAAAAGGCTAAATTATTTTTTGGTCGTTATTTGAATGGGACACTTCTATAAAAATGTTTTTAGGGAATTTCATTTTTCTATTACTTTGAGCAAACGAAGCCTTATTGTCTATTCAAATTTGGGCTGCTTTAACTCAATATAATAAAAAATCATTATAGATAGCAAGTGAGAAAAGAAGTGATTTATATGCCACATAATCAGAAACTTTGACTTTCAAGATTTGAGCAATTAACCATTAATTTCTAGCATTTATGATTAAATTTATTAACCCGAAAAAAAAAAAAGAGATTGAAAAGTAGAGAGATTGGATATCAGAATTTTTATTTATTTTTGGGGAAAATTAGGGGCAAAGCCCAATCATTAGCTAAAAAGGAAATATTAGGATATCACTAACATCTCTCCAGTTCCTCTTTATCATGATTTCTTTCTTCCCTAATGAAGCTATATACTTACATTAAGCTGCAACAGTAATCCTCCTGCCGATCTCAGCGTTAGCAAATAATATACTCAAAGCCCTGAGGAAATCTATCTATCAAATATGTGAGTATTCTGTGGACGATCAATTAATGATAGTACTATCGCCCCTTTCCCTTGGATTGTCTTCATGCAACGAGAAGAAGCCTTGCCGATTTGTGATTGCATTATGATTTTTCACATTGTGAGTGATCCATATTTTGGCTGTACTAGTCTCAGCCCACCTAGCTTTAGTTTATTTATCATTTTTAAATTTTTGTTCCAGCTTAACTTCCAATATCACTTCTCTGTAGTTGTAATTTTGATTTTTTTTTTAGATTTACTGTAAGCAATTTTTATAGTGAATGAAATTAGGCTATGCTCCTCTCTCTCTCTCTCTCTATATATATATATATATATCAAAGCCAAAGTTCCAAGACATGCTTTGTCAGAAAATAGCAGAAGCATTTCTTAACATTATCAAGCCGACATTTCCATATTAGAATATATATCTAGTTCAACTGGAAGCATAATAGGACACTAAGTCATCAAGGATGGTCCCATATCAGTTCCCTCTCTTTTAGCTGAAAACATAGAAAACCTGACAAAATCAAAAAATTTATGCAGTAAGAAACCACCCACAATAAAGAACAAAGCTTTTTTGTGTGATCCATGAAACCTTGCTCAAAAATACTGTTGTACAGCTGGTGCATGTTTGGCCTCATTAAAAGACCATTAAGCCAAGGAAGAAGAGTTTTGGCAATTTCAAAAGTGAAACTGCACTCAAAATAAAGATGAGTAATGGTTTCCATTTCGTCATAACAGAAACAGCAATGGTTAGGAGTAGAAATCCCTCTAGCAGCAAGAACATCAGAAGTTTTTAAGCCACCTTTAAAAGCTAGCAAAGCATAGAATCTTAAAGCAGCTTTTTTGTGCCAAATAAAATTGTAACATGGAGCCTTGGTCAAGTTGCTAAAAAACTGGGCACTAAAATCAGCAAACTTAAGATTTTGATTGTCAGCCCAATAATGGTTTTCCTCATGACTGTCAATGGGGACCAAGTTGATTAGGGAGGTAATTTGGCTATCAAAACAGCGTGGGAGATTCCACTTATCCCTCTGAATGATACTCGAAATCTTGCTGTCAAAGAAATGAGAGTACTAGCTAAAGAATTCGAATGCTTCAGGTATTTAGCAATGGAAGAACCTCCACACCAGGGATCTCAAATAACAGAAAGATTACTGCTCGGGTTAACAGAAAAGGAGAGATAGGTTTTGATACAGTTTGCTTTCTTGCACGAGAAAGCCCAATAATTGGAATGTTTTGAAGCAGTAAAATTCCACAGGGAATGATATTTTGCTCTCCACCAACTAAACAGTAAATTATTTGAATTTAAGAACCTTCAAATGATAGAGCAACCATAGCTATGATAGAGGGAATCAATAGAGGGTATACCCAAACCCCCATTTTGTTTTGGGAAGAAAGTGTTTTTCCAAGACACAGTGAACAATTTCTTCTGAGAGATATTACCAAAATAAGTGAATTTAGAGCATAAACGATTGATCTGCTTGCAACAACCTTTAGATATAATCGAACAACGAATCCAATAGGCAAGAGAGTTGCATATAGTATTTTTGATGAATTGGATTCTACCTGCAAAAGACAATGTTTTAGCTTTCGACCCCTCTAAAAGATTGGAGATTTTTTTGCATAAGAGGCTGGAAATCTGTCACTTTCAGTTTCTTGTAGAAAATAGGTAATCCCAAATATTTAATGGGACATTGGGATTGTTGGATATTGAGCATGTTACAAATATATGTAGCAAAAGGGGCATTATTAGAGAGTAGAATGGAGCTTTTTTGAGGGTTTACATGCAGGCCGAAGTTTGAAGCAAAATCCCTAAATATGGAATTAAGAGTGCTAACATTGCTAGTACTGTTGGCCGTACCAAAAATAAGGAGATCGTCAGCAAACATAAGGTGAGTGACATCACAACTTCCAATAGAGATACCTTTAAAGGTGTTGTTGGAGGTAGCCAAATCAAGGCTAGAAGATAATCCATCCATGATAATACTGAACAAGTATGGAGAAAGCGAATATCCCTACCTAATACCAGATGTGGAGTTAAAATAGCCTTCAAGCGCACCATTAATGCAAATTGAGAAATACACATCCGTAGTACAAGCCTTGATCCAAGAGATGAACAGTTCAGGGAACCCTTTGGGCGCCTCTAAACTTTTGTAAATGAACTATCTAAAAATAGTGTCAAAGGCTTTGGTGATATCAAATTTAGCACAGAAAAGCTTTTGCTTGGCTTTGAGATTAAAGTTTCCAAGAAGTATAGCAGCTAAAAGGATGTTATCAGAGATGATTCTCTTATGAATGAAACCTCCTTGACTATGGTGGATAATGTAGGGCAAAACCTCCTTCATCTTATTAGCAATGATTTTTGCAATAATCAGCAATGATTTTTGCAATAATCTTGTAAATAACATTGTAGAGCGCAATAGGTCTGAAATCTTTCACATTATTAGAATGAGGGTGTTTGGGTTAAGAGCTATAGCAGTGGATTTTACTTGTTTGGGCATGTAACCAGTGGTAAAGAAGGAGGTGACAGCTTTGCACAGTTGATGCTGGATGACATTTCAAGTGGATCTATAAAAATCCAAAGTAAAACTGTCATGACCCGGGGCAATATTAGATTTGCCAGAGAAAATGATACCCTTAATTTCTTCCATAGTCACTGGAGCAACAAGAGTGGATACAAGGTGTGTAGGAATAATATTGCCAGCCGGGATGTCAATTGAGTGCTGATTCAAGCTTTGCGGGAGTAAGAGAGTTAAAGAGCTTGATGCAATGGTTGATAAAGACATTAACAATGTCAAGATGAGAGGAGTAAGTCCCATGCTCATTTGTGATTTCCTTCTATTATCTGCTCACTGCTTCTGCCATTATTTATTTTTTATGGAGAGCGAGAAATGAGATAATATTTGGAGGAATTATTGACTGTCAAGCCACTGTTGTTGCCAAAATCAGAAAAGCTATTTCTCAAAAAACTCATGGACGGAAAAATGTCTGAATTTTTTGCTCAAGGTTTTACCAAGATGCTGGTTGTTCCTTTCTCTACCGCTGTTTGTGACAAGTCTGTTATGAGGAGCCTGGATGGGAAATTTTTTGATATTATGGTTCTGGGCTTCGCCTAGAAACTGGATGCTCCTTACTCAACTGCCGTTTGCGATTTGTCAAAATTTGAGGAACCTGCTGATTTTGTTGCTTTGTTAGGTTTCATGTTCATTTTTGAAAGGACGATGATGAATACTGAATCTATTCAGCTGCCCCTTGGACAGTCTTCGTGGCAATCAGGGGCAACGCTCTTGTTCTGTCCCATCAGTGTTTTGTCCCTCTTCGACCTTAAGAGCAACCTAAGTCCTTTTGGCTAGTGAGCCAACTGTTTTTAACTGTATTTTTCTTTTTCTTTAGAATCCTTAATCTCTTTTTGTTGTTTGAGATTAGGGATTATAATTTTTGCTCCTTTACTTACTTGTAATTTCTTTTGTGCAATGATATGAGATTTGATCCAAATTTTCCCAAAAAAAGAGCAAAGCTTATTTTCCAAAAAAGAAAAAGACGTCAAGGCTGAGCATTTATCTTTTATAAATTTATTATAGCTAAACATTCCCTCCAAAATTTTGTTGTATTTGTATACATAGCGTGTATATATGTGTATGTGTGTGTGTATATATATATATATATATATATATTGAAATTAATGTATTTAAAATAAATATTCTATTCTTAACCTTTTAATTAATAAAATAAATTTTTATTCTTCTTTTTAGGAAATTCTCTCATTTTTGTTTCGTTTGGGATAACTTTCGCACTATTTTAGAAAGTGATTTTTTAGTTCATTGGCAATCGGCATTAACTCATTGATAATGACTCTTTGTATATTAATATAAGCTATCAAATGTAAATAATTCTCATAGAATATTAATACACTTACAAATATTTTATTATTAAGATATATTATAATTGTTACATAATTATGTAGTAATTGTGAGAATTTCATCTATAACGTACTCATACTTCAGCATTAATCATTTGAGAGAAAATAAATAAATAAATTGAATATCACATAAAATAGAAAATTTTTTCATGAGTAAAAAAATATTACATTTCTGATACAGAAAAAAAGAACGATATTTTTTAATTTGATTGATTTATTTATAATAATGTATTGTATTATTTTAAAGACAAGCGTGAGGGTTTGCACGATGAAGTACAGTCCCAATAACAGTAATATAATAAGAAAGAAGAAGAGGAACTTGATTCTTTTGTCCGTTGCAGAGAAGACAGTCTTCTCGCTTGTTCCCAAGGCTATGCCCCTCTCCCTATCGAACAATTATTACGTCCTCTGACCTGACGTAGAGGTACGTTCGGCCGCCAATAACATATCGCCACGTGTTCTTACTCTTTACCGCGCGGCCCGACGACTTGACCCGGAGCGGAACCCAGGAATGCTTTTTTTTTTTGCTCAGGATTTGCTAAGAGGGATTTGCTCAGGATTTGCTAGAAAAAACTAGGTACAACTCAGTATTTGCTCAGGATTTGCTCGGGTATTGATAGGGATTTGCTCGGTAGTGCTAGGTATTTGCTCGGTATTGCTAGAAAAATCTAGGTACAACTGAATTGCCTTGTTTCTCCTTTACAACTCAGCAATTTGCTCAGGAACTGCTTGGTATTTTGCTAGGGATTT
The DNA here is from genome assembly GCA_019514585.1 of Dendrobium officinale. Lineage (NCBI taxonomy): Eukaryota > Viridiplantae > Streptophyta > Magnoliopsida > Asparagales > Orchidaceae > Dendrobium > Dendrobium officinale. Next base: position 18,501,310 of record CM033694.1, read on the forward strand.
GCTCGTAGTGCTAGGTATTTGCTCGGTATCCCAGCGCTTAACTGGACAGTTCTTCCATCCGGTGTCCTACAGAATAATAGAGACACCAGATTTTGTTAGGTGTTGATAAATTTATTTGTTTTAATATTTAATAAGATGTTACAAAGAATTTATATTGGATAGATATAACTTTTTATAAAAGTGCTTATAAAATTGTTATGAAGAAAGTAATTTTTTAAAGTTATAGAGAGCAATTTTATAGTACAAAAATTTATTGTAATCAGTCAAAAAATAATGATCAAATAGAAATTATGCTTATAATATGAAAAAAATTGAGTAAGAAAATTGTAACATATGAATCCAGATCAATATTTTTTTACATTTCTTAAGAAATTTTCATATTAGAAAGCTGTTTTGGAAAGCATTAAAAAGTTATCTCAAATGAAAGAACAGCAGAGATGAGCATGGGCCATACAGTCATAAAATCTTTGATATTTCCAATAAAGACGGGTTTCAGACCCATAAGCAACAGGTTTTCAGTAATCCGCAACAAACGGAAATTGCACTTAAAAAGCGACCCGTTATCACCAACAATCCGCTCCAGATCACCTTGCAAAAATTTGAGCTCCCAGGACAACAATTACTGACATGGCTGCAAAAATTTCTCCAAAAGAAAATATTAGAATCACTCAGAGATGATATATTGATAATAACTACTAGATTATAATTCCCAACCAAAGCAGGTAAAACCAACTGCCATAAAATGAAAAATTTGATAGAACACCTTCTTCTAACATACTTCCCTATACCATAGCAAAACCTGAAATTCTTAGAATGCCAGAAAAAATAAAAAAAATAGATCAAACACGTAGGACTCTCAGTCCCCAGCATGAACTTCAAAAATTTAATGATAATATGGAGTAAACAATGATAATTACTAGAATTCTGAATGATAAAACCAAAATGTAAAGGATATATGTTTCCCGGTTTCACCATAATATCCAGATTACCATCTAAATGAAACTGCCACTTATCAACATCCAGGTTAGACACCCAAACAACCTGACATCGTCTCTGAGTGAAACAAGCAAAATAATAATATTGGTAATCCATTGAAACAAAGTTTGATAAAATTCCTCCAAATTAAAATAAGTTTCATAATTACAGCAATGGTAGACGGCACCAGAAATCACAACTAATATGATATAGTAATTGGAATTGTGAAAAAAGATATAATTGCTCACACACATCCTTACATTGCTATTAAAGTAGAAATTCATAAGCAAAATGCACAACCTACAGATAACAGCAGCAACCCCAGAACTAAACAAAGCCAAAATAAAAAGAAATCCATAACTGAAACCAGACAAACTAATCATTTCTAATGTAAGGGAGAGAAGTTTTATCCAACATTATCATGCCTTTCAAAATAGGATTTAAATTAGAAGTATTAAGATCTTGATAACTCTCAAGCTGACAACTAAAGTTAGCCAACCAGTCAGCACAAACGTTAGCTTCACGATAAATGTGAGAGATATAATAGTTAATAGTAGCAAGAGACATTTTTATTTTCCTAATAAGATAAACGTTTTGAGGGTTACCTTGAACTTTGTTTTTAATGATTTGAACCACAAGATCAGCATCCACCTCAATCCAAACATTATAGAACCCCAAAGTAATGCACTTTTCAATCCCCAACTCAAGACTGGAGAGTTCAGCAGTCAGAACAGAGCAAGGTTGCAGGGGGGAAGCAAATACAGAAAGCACCTTACCATCATGATCCCGAATAATGCCTCCAGTGCTAGCTAAAAAGTTCCTAACAAAACCATCTGTATTCAATTTAACATAGGGGACAATCGATTTCCTCCAAATAACCATCCTGCTACTACTTTTGGAAGCATTGGTATTCATATTAATGCCAAAAAATTCAGCTAACTTCTTAATATTTCTACAGTTTTTAACAGAAATTAAATTACAAGAAACAAGGTGAAAACTTTTATGATTAATATTAGAAATGATAACAGAAGCTTCCATTTTAATGCCAGCATGCTTGGATTCATTTCTCGATTTCCAAATGAACCATAAAATAAGAATAGGGATAAGGTTTAAAATATGGCCTTTAGAATTGTTCATCCATAAATTTAAAACAGAAGTGAGATCATTATTAATCATCCCCTGATTAACATTAGCCAATTCAAAGTAGTATTGTCAAATCTTTCTCGCAATATGACCATTAACAAAGATGTGATTAATACTTTCGATATCAACACAATATTGACATTTAGAAGGCAAGAAAAAGCCTTTTCTTTGAATAATAGTGTCCACAGGAATAAACCCCTTAATACATCTCCAAGCTAAAATAGAGTATGAAACAGGTATACTATTATGCCATAAGGAAGAAAAAATAATAGAATTATTATATTTAATCCTAAAAGCTTCCCAAACATTTTTCATTTGAAACAAACCAGAGGAAGACAAGGAAAACAATATTTTATCCTTACTATTCAAATCTAAAGGAATCAGCCTTATTAAATCAACCAAAAAGGAAGGTAAGTTCTGCAACAGTTTAAAGACATTTCAAGAACCATTAGTTAAAAAATCAGAAAGTTTGACATTCTGGACAGAAACAGTATTAAAATAATTATCAATAGAACTGGGACCCATCCAATTATCTTGCCAAAAAAACACATTACCTTCACCAAGACCCCATTGAATGTACTGCTCCGCAGACCATTTTATTTTGCAAAGTCTTTTCCAAGTGGGAGAATCAGTAGGCTTTAAGACACTATACAGAGGATGAGAATCTTTGCAATACTTAGTATTCGTAAAATGAGCCCACAAACTCTCATTAGTTCTAAAAGAAAACCAAAGTTTATGAGAGAAGGCTTTCGCCATATCAATAATGTTTTTACAACCCAAACCACCTTCATTGAAAGTGCCACATATACTATTCCAAGAAGCCCAACGAATATCATTACTATTATAATTAGAAGTCCAAAAAAATTTATTTATCATTCTTTCAATTCTTAGGCAAATAGTCGCAGTAGGGTTAAGAGAATGAAATAAGTAAATAGGTAAAGAGTTAAGAACCGACTTAATAATAATTAATCTACCCCCATAAGATAAAAAATTAGAAGACCAATGTTGTAATTTTTTTTGAATTTAAGTAATAATATCTTCGAACAAATGATTCTTCTTTTTACCTTTATAAATAGGCGTGCCCAAATACTTAATTGGAATTTTTTAGAATGAAAACCACATCTTCTTTGAATAGCTAAAACTCTATTTCTATTAATAGAATTACTGGCAACAAAAGTGCTTTTATCCTTGTTAATAGCTAATCTAGAAACAGAATGAAACTCTAATAAAAATTTACTCAAAGTAGAAATATTATTAATAGAACCATTAGAGAACAAAATGAAATCGTCAGCAAAACTAAGGGCAAGCCTCTAACAGTTCTAAAGTAAAGATTAGGATTGCGGGAATAAAGATCTTCAATACCCCTAGACATTTATTCCATAGCAATAATGAAAAGAGCCAGGGAAATATTATCCCCTTGTCTAAGACCTTTGGTAGACTTAAAGTAGCCATGATTCCTGCCATTAATCAAGACAGAGAAATAACAATTATCAATACTGTTATGAATAAGCTTAATAAAAGAAGTAGAGAAACCAAATAAAGACAGAATCTTAAAGAGAAAATTCCAGTTAAGATTATCATAGGCCTTAGAAATATCCAATTTCAAAATGATATTGCCACCTTTCACCTTAGTGTTAATTTCATGCGCCATCTCTTGGGTTAATAACACATTATCAAATATACTTCTTCCTTTAACAAAACCAGTTTGATTACTCGAAATAATTCTAGGAAGAATATTCTCCAATCTTTTGGAAATAATCTTAGAAATAAGTTTATTAAAGAAAGAGCAAAGACTTATAGGTCTAAAGTCATTCCAAGTATTAGCCCCCATAGATTTAGGAATGAGCACAATATTAGTAGAAGTAAAGAATTTCGGGTAAGGAGTACCCTTGAAAAAGTCTATAGCAGCTTCAATGATATCATGTTTAACAATCTCCCAACACTTTTGAAAAAATTTAGTGGTGTAACCATCAGGACCCGCAATGGAGTCCCCATTCAAATCGTTAACAGCATTAAAATTTCTTCTTCAGATGGAATCAAACAAAGCAACTCATTATCCCTATCATCAACAATTTTAGGAACAATATGAGGATAAGTTAAAGGATTATTATTAAAAGGGTTCTGAAAATTATTCTTGAAATGATCCACTCCTGATTTGCAAATAAGCTCCTCATTATCAATGAAAGAGCCATCATTATTCATAATTTTATGAATATAATTCCTAGTTCTATTACGGTTAGCCATAGCATGGAAAATTTTAGTGTTCCTATCACCTTCAACAGTAAATTTAAAATTCTCTTTTTGTTTCCAGAATATTTCCTCTTGATCCTGAAGAATAAGAAGATAATCTTTAGCACTGTTTAGAGAATACAAATTATCATTGGAAGGATTACACATATACACATGATCGAGTTCTTGCACTTTCAACTCAGCTTCCTTAATGTTAGTAAAAATATTATTGAAAACATTTTTATTCCACCAATTTAAAACATGTTTTAATCTACTAAGTTTAGACCAAAGTCTAAGCATGCCCTTGATATCATTATTAGGAAATAAAGGCGCGTTCCAGTTTATGCTAATAACATTTTTGAAATCTTGATGAGTGAGCCACATATTTTGGAATCTGAAAGAGGTATTGCCAATCCTATTATTAGCATTGATACTAAGCAGTAAAGGACAATGATCAGACAACGTTTTACTAAGATGATCAACAGTAGTCATGGAAAAAGTAGACAGCCACTCATTATTAAAAAGAATTCTATCAAGACGATGTCAAATAGTAGTACGATTCCAAGTAAAAGGATTACCACTAAAGCCAATATCAGTCAAAGAACAATCAGAAATAACAGAATTAAAATCTTCCATAGCAATAGAATTAGGCAAATTACCTCCTCTCCTTTCTGAAGCATTAGAGATAATATTAAAGTCTCCACCAATGCACCAAGGCCCACTAACATTATTAGCAAATTGACGCATTTGCTCCCAAAGAGGGAAACAGTTCCATCTAGAAGAAGCAGCATAAATAAAAGAGCCAAAACACTTATAATTGAATAATTCAATTTCACAGTTGATAATTTGAGGATGATCCGAGATAATATTGACAATGACATTACTGTTCCACATGATCCAAATTTTGTTAGAGCAGTTAGCAGCAAAATTAGAAAAACCTAATTTAGAAGCAGTAGAACTAATTTTACTATTGGCTATAAGAGGCTCAATTAAAACTAACAAGAAGATACCATGAATTCTAGTAAGATTCTTAACTCTAGCAATAGAATCTTTTCGCCCAATTCCCCTAACATTTCAAATGAGAGCTTTAATCATTAAGATATTTGGAAGAATTTTTGGCACGGGTTGACCGTGGGGTAGAAGGTTGAGAGTTTTTAGCATTCTTGCCTTTCTTTTTGTTTACTTTCGAGTAGCCAACATCATTAATATTTTGAAGATTAGTAGTATTAGTATTTGAAAAAGAAGCCATCTCAGAATTTTTTTTTGAAGAATTATCAATAGTTGAAGCAGCAGTAGATAGGGCCAATTTATTACTCACAGAATTTTGGATATTTTGAACCATTTGCTCGGTATTTTGCTCATCGTTGGAAGGATGAAGAAATTCCCCTTCTTCATAGATTTCATCACTACCATTACCAGCCATTTCACCTTCACTATTAGTAACTTTGGGAATTGATATAGAAATTTTATCTACAATTTCCTTGTGAGTCAACAAATCATGATCAATATCACTACTACCAATCTCTTTAAGAATAGATTCAACAGAAATAAAAAGATTGGGATCAGCATCCTCATTGATGTTTTCAACAATACTATTCTTCTCCTTCTCCACAGAGATATTAACATTAGGAATTTGCATACTTTCTTTTGAAACAACAATTTCAGCTTCCGTATTAACAGATGATGGAAGCGGTTCATGCCGATCTGTCTGTATTCGCTTCCCTGTAGGCACGTAAATTCGATGTTATGCTTTGTTTTGAACTCTATAGATAACATAAAAGCTTCTCAAAAAAATATTAATTTCTTTTTCACTCATATGTTAAATGAAAATAAAACTATTAATTTTTAAAAAATATATAACGAATTCCCAAGAAAAGAGCACTAAGAAATCAAATAATCATCATGCATTTCAATTGCTGATTACTTTGGAAGCCTTCTACAATCAATCCAAATAATTAGCTAAAAAAACTCTAGTGGTAACCCAATTTTATCATACTTTACGTAAGTTGAAGGCACACCATAAGAATATGTGAAAAGTGATGATAATAAGTTCTTTTGAAAATATTTCCAACTTAAAAACCATTCAAATATTATGAAATATGAAAATTAAATTTAAGATAATAAAAGCAAATAGTGAGTCAAATAAAATAATAATAATACTAATCTAATTTATTTGTTTAGATACACTAAATATGTAAGGGCTTGAAAGAAATATTATAATATGTGATATACTAAAGTGTAAGCAAGTAAATTTATGCACATTAATACTAATATATTATACACTTTAGAAAATTCAGCCTTTTGCAGCAAAATAATCAACCACAAAAAAAGAGAAATCAGTCGCATATCTTAGTTTGCGGCGGATTTACGACGGAACTGAATCTACCGTTAAAACCTACATTGCAATAGCATTTGCGACAGAATGATCCATTACAACTATTTTGAAGCAGATCTATGCAGTGAAAATTCTACCGTAATTTGCAGTGGAATATCCATCGTACATTGTGACTGAAATTCGTCGCAAATACTCTGCCATTTTTTATGGTTATTTTCATCGTAACCAACAATACTAGATCGACGTATCAAGTTTTGAGATGGAATTTTCATCGCAAATCCACATGAAACTTGTTGCATTAATAAAAAAAATGGCTCCTTCAATCGGTTAATGAGCTATCCAATAGTAATAATCCAAACAGTTTACAAGCATTAATTATAAGTAGTAATAAGAAGCAATAATAATTAACAAACATTCCAATAACTCAAATAAACAATCACATTCCATAAAATTCTACAATTATCATAATACTATTAAAGTTTTAATAGTTTTTTTACATCTAAAGAAGTAAACTTAATCAAAAACATTTTTATGGACACTCTTGGCGGAATTAGTGTCCTCGTTATCATGCTCGGCCATTATAGGTTCAGGTTAATTTTCATCGATCTACTCTCTCAATCTCCTAAGGTCATCTAAGATCTAAATATTCATGTCCGTCTATATTTTTCAGACAATTTCTAACTCTGTTGTCAAGTTAGCCACATGTTGGCTATAAAACTCTTTTGGCTTCCTGCGGAGTTAATAACAAAAGAGGCTTGTCCCTCATACGCATAGGCTTACAAGCCCAATCCATAAACTCATCTCTTATACATTCCATCTGTTGCTTGTGACCAAGTGCAGCTGTCAGAAACATCTATAGATTCCAAAGAGGAACCCTCACCTATTGCAGCCTCTCTCTCTCATGAATATAATTTAAGATTAATCATCGTATAGTTGTCACTTATAATATTTCTATAAGTATAATATCCTTGCATAATTAGATATGCCCTCCAGGCTCTCTCATCAACCCACTACTAGTTCTCCTTATATTTATGATTATGATTGTGTAACTCTACCAAGTATCTTTTTTCTACAACATACATAGTTAAGCATGCATAAATAAAAAAATATTAAAATTTATTAAAATTCTTACCAATCATCGTGTAAGCTTAGTGTGTAAATATGAGCTCTCAATATAGAGGGAGCTACCTAGGCCCTCGACATCAAAAGCATGGTATTATATATTCTACTCCCTTCTTGTTGTAAAACCTAGGCTTTCCCAAGCACTATTGAGCTCTTCCCATACACCCTATCCAATCTAAAGCGGTCGCTCATATGTCCCTCTAATACAAGTGAACATGTCTCGTAGGTGAGTTACTATGTGTTTATCAAAATTTATTCTAATTCAAGTACCATGCTCGGGCAACCAACACTATATATAATAATCTAGTAAAAAAATTATTCTTTATTAGTGTAATGAAATATGATGAGATATTAATAATATTGTAACTTACTAATCTCAAACTCTTTGAACCACATGTCATGCACTTCCTTTGAAATTTTCTTCCAATTAAAATTTGGAGCATCAAACCTTCTCCGTATTATATCTCACATCTTATGTGTGGGCTACTATAATGAATAAAAAATTCATAAAATATTTAGTTGAATAATATTATTTCTCAAATTTATGTGTAATATAAAACCTACACATTTATTTATGTGTCACCGTTAGGCTGAATCAACATGCGCTCATCTAAAGTCGATGTTGCGGCACCCTACATGAAAGGTCTAGTTGTAGTCGGGGAAGATGGTCCAGCTGTATAGGGCTGAGGCGAAGGTGGGTAGTAAAATGGTAGAATGTATGGTGGATAAGTATAAGTAATAGGGAATCCTTGAGAAGATGGTGGGGGGTAGTATGGGTAAAAGGGAGCTGTCACCGTAGCATTTTGTGACAGAATGCAGACATCTACAAAGTAAAATGGAGGGCGCTCCCCATAGGAGGTGTAAGTAAAGGGGGGCTAGGTTGGGGATGAGTAGCAAGCTGTGAAGAGGAGGTCCTCTCAATTCCTTTACCCCTACTGGATCCTCTACTGATACTCTTCATACGCCTGAAAATATTTAGGATTTACCACCTATGGGGCTCATCACATCCAAAAGACATCAATAAAAAAATAATTAGGTGTAGTTTATATATTTATAAAAATGGAAGAAATAAGTAAATTAAATATTGAAAAAGAAACTATTGTATGTATGCTAACATATTAAAAATTTATTATATATATATTAAAATGTCAAAAAAGAAATTACTGTATGCATGTTAACATATAAAAAAAATCTACTATATGCTAATAGGTGATTCACATTTATATTCTAAAGCCCTCTTGCCCTTTTCATTGAACCCACGAAGCACCAACTTGTCAGTTGAAAGCTTGCTAGTATCAACTCTAAGGTAAGCGAGGGTCTTTATGTTCATTACGTTGACCGATGCACCCAGATCAACAAGGACTCTTGATAACTTAAAATTACCCACATCTATAATAATGTAGAGAGGACAGTTGTGGTCGGCAGTTCCCAAAAGCAAGTCTTCATCCGAAAAAGTCATCCTAGGGACTTCTTTGAAGTAGAGTGCCTCACCTTTTGAAGTTGAAGTAAATTGGGCTAAGAAAATCTCAGGGTCGAGAAGTGCCTTGATTAAAGACTCCCTCATTTTTCTAGAAAGAAGGAGGGCATCATAAATGCTCAATTTAGCTGGAAACTTCCTAAGATGGGCCAAGACGTTATAATCAACCTTAGAAATGACAGACTCGAAACCCAGAGGCATTAAAGGGAATTCAGATTGTTGAGGGGAGTTTGGATTTAAATCTTCAAAGATGGGTTGCTTGCCTTTATCCTGAGGGGGAAGCCTAGGGGGTAAGACTTTACCGCCACGGAGTTGCACCTGCTCGATATACTCGGGAGGGCAAACTAGAGTGATGTCAGTGTTTACCGTAGGCATTGGATCATCATTTCCCTAAAGAGAGTCAAAATCTAAAAATTCTATTATGATAGGACTTCCCTAAAAATCAATTTGGGGGAAGTCACTTTCAGATAAGGTTTCAAATTTGATGTCTCCTTGGAAGGTCGACTCATGAGGGTCAGGTTGTTCAATATTGAGATTGTCCATCAGAATTTTGATTTAAAATAGAAGAGTCATAAATTTATATTTCAGATTTATGGCTAATCATCAAGACAGATACAGAAGGATATTTTTTATTCATGTTTTGACCCTTTGCCTTTGATGGTGCAAAGTAAAAGTTAGATAACAAGAGTGGGGAAAGTGTTTTCACACTGCCATCTGCCACTCAGATACATCTCTCATCAACACACTTCCTATCTACAAAGTCATCTCTCTTTTATTTTTCATATTTTATAGTAGTTCCTATGACTACTAGAGAGGGAAGATGCTCAACATCTTCCTATGAAGCGTCCAAGTCAACTTCCCACACCAGGCCCTGGACTTTCATAGTTAACTGTTGAGAAAGATGGAAAGACTTATTAATCTACTTTTTAAATGCTCGGGACAAAGCAATGTCCCAACCATCTTCAACAAAAAGAGAAGTTTTAAGGAGTTACCTGAGATGTTTTTGACTAAAGCCTGCTTTGGATCTACCAAATACTCCTTAAGAATTATAATATTACCTTGATTGAAGTTCCTCTTGATCCAGTCTTTAAACACAACACATTCCTCGAGTGGGTGACTAAGCATGTGGTGTTAAGGACAATATTTGAGATCATCTTTCCTACTCTTGTCCTTTGGCCTCCTAGCTTATGGAAATTGAAAATCTGGTTTTTTTGACAAACTTCTGAAGATCTTCATCACTGACTCCCTCTTAAATGGATAAGGTTTTTCCAATCTCTCCTTAAAAGGGATGAAGGTGGGATTTCTAAAAAACTAAAAAGTTATTTGGAATGACTGCCTCTAAGGTGGTTTTAATGGTAACGGAGCACTAGGCTGACTGACAACTGACCTCTTACATTTATCAACTGTTGAGACCATGGCTTTCTTTTCAAAAGATTTTACCAACTTAGGACCTTTCTTTTCCTCGAGCTGTTCCTATAAGAATGGCATCCTAGGAGCCTCTTCATGCAGATTGCTAGCCTTATTTAGAAGTTTTTCAAAAGTTTTAATACCGAAACCCTTTAGAAGAAAAGCAATCGGGCCGTGGATATTCTTTAGAAGAATCTCCACGGCATGTTGCTCTTGCAACTAGGGGTCACACTTCACTGAGAGATTTCTCCACGTCAAGATGTACTCAACCAGAGACTCTCATGGCATTTGCTTTTCAACAACGAGATCGTCCACAGTAGTGCGCTGCTGCGCTCTAAAAAATCTCTTAAAAAAGAGATTTTTTAGATCATTAAAGGTTTTTACTGAACCATTGGGCAAATCGGCATACCATTCAAAAGCAATGCCAGACAGAATACTAATGAATTGGCAAAAAAGGTAGATCATCCGACCAATACCTTGCTCGGAAGTGGGCCAGGTGCTGTCTCGGGTTTTCAATTACAGTAAAAATTTTAAATGATGGTGGCACAAAACCTTTAGGGTAAGAAACTGAGTCATATTCTTCAGGGTAAGGCCTACCCTTCGGAATATATGCAGTCCATTGTGAAAAAGCTAAGGCCTCCCTTACCTAGTCCTCAATTAGTTGCTTGATATCTTTTTGAGGTAGTGCTGGGGGAATAGCGGAAACTGTAGGCTGAACTGGGAGTACTTCTGGCATACAGGGGGGAATCACTGGTGTTGACTCGAGAGATTTAGAGCTGGATTCTACACTTTTAGCTCTTTTTGCAATCTCTCGAGCTGACTCTTGCAATTTTAAGGAAGCCTCCTATGATTTGTCCAATCATTCTTACATTTCTCAGACTAATGATATCATGCTTGCAAGTTAAGTCTCTAAGTCCCATATATGTTGGTCTTCCCCAGCCTTCACCGAATCATCTAATCTGACTCGATAGCATGTGAATCATCTTCCCTAGCAGATTGGCGTTTACTTGGCTCAGCTTTTTTATTAGACCCTCTGGTCTTAACCATATAAATGTTGTCGGTGTAGTTATCCTCTTCCCCAAGGAGATCATCCAAATCCTAGTCAAAGGTGGCTATCCCTTCTTTGTTTAATAGAATATTTCTTATTTCATGTACTACATCCTCGATCGATATGTCCCCAATTAATTCGGGATCGAGAGGTAAGTACCCTTTATAGTCATCCATCTCATAGAGCTGATTAGAGTCTAACTTGGAAATAATTGTTGTGAGTTTTGTGTTATTATCTGGTTGATACTCTCAAACTGGCTCATCCATCATCTCTTTATCTTGGTCAATTCCTTCCCCTTCGACTATCCTAGAACTGGTAGTTATAAGAAAGACATCCTCAACTGGGTGAGGGACATATACCTCACAAGATGAGGAAGGAGCTTGGAGGGTAATAGCTCCTACATCAGGCATTGTATGGTCCTCAGACCCTTGAGTAGGGAGCCTAGGAATGACACATAGAGTTTGTGGAGCATCGGCTAAAATAACAGCAGGGCTGGTGACTGGAACATCAACTAAACTGGTAGTAAGGGTACTATCAACTACGACAACTGGAGTACTGGCACAAACATCTATCGAATCAACTAGAGATGAAGGAGGACTACTAAAACTCACTGCAATTGGAGAATAAACTAGATATTCTAGGTGGTGGTGGCAGAATCTCCAACTTGGTCCTCTTAGGCACGAACCTCCTTTCAGGAGATTTGGGCCTCTTGCCCTTAACATCAACTGATCTTTGAATCTCAACTTCCTTAGGCTTAATGACCATTGAGGCTAACTTTTGAAGTTTAGGGGGGAGTACCTGGGGCCTACCAGTAGGGAGGCGGCCTCTCTTGGACCCAGTCAGCACAATACCTTCCATATTTGAAGATGGAAGGCGTGGCACCTAGTGGTACCCATCAACTAAAACTAAAGTAACTGGTTGTCAGACATATTTTTTGTTTCTCCTAATAGACTAAGGAGTCATGTTCTCCATTTCAGATGTTTCTTCTTTCAAAACCTCACTCTGTAAGCGATGGGAGAAAACTCCCTTCAACTATTTCATGTATTCTTCCATGGTTTGTCCAGATTGTGTAGCATAAGTATAAATTATGTTTCTCAAAGTCCTTCTTCTCTAAAGATGCTTTTCCTTAGAAGTTGTTGAGTAGTCAACCGCGCATGGCGAGGAACGGGCTATCCTAGCTGCCCTCTCTTCTCCCTGAATAGCCTCTAGTCTACCTAGGCTAAAGTCTTAAAGGGGATGACTCTTTTTGCTTTTTAAATCTTCTTTCTGAGTCTCCTTAGATAGTTCTTCCTTTGATTCTTAGTAGTAAAAGTGAGCCCATAACTAGACCCCTCTTTGAAAACGGACTTAACCGTAGTAGGGGTTTCAACAATCAGCTCAGGTTGTTTCTCTTCATCATTACTGACATGTAAAGTGGGTGCTGACCCCACAATCAGCTCGAAAACTAGAGGAACCTCTTTAATAATATCTAAATCAATGATCTTATGTCCATCCATGGACAACTCCAGGGTGCTGAAACCCATTCCAAAAATCACAGTACTCGCCAAATCATTTACTTGCTACGACAGCTCTCGGTCAAAGGAAAAGATCAGTTTGCCGGCCATTGGAGTTTTTTGAAATTTAAAGAAGAGGATTGGAATTAGATATTTTTGAAATAATTTTTCTTTTAGAAAATCAAAGCTCATAAGGAAATCTCAACCCTACAATACATGCCGAGTTATAGAAATTACCACTGAACAAATATCAATAAGATAAAGATACTGATTATGAACTCGAGATGAATCAAACTTTTGCAACATGTGCTAGCCCATAAGGGGATGTTTTAGGGTAACATATGATGATTTGAAACTTAAAGAGAGTTTGAAAGGATTTAAATTTTATGAAATTTAAATTGAGCTTTTCCAAAATCCCAAAACATAACGGGCATTGTTTCCTCTTGCCCGAAGGCTTATGGGACTATGAGAAGGCTCAAGTAAGGTCAGTTGCCTAACTCTCCCCATTTATGAAATGGGTGGAGGGACCAACGGAAGAAGAGGTAGTTAAGACTATCGATGAAACAAAATTTTGCCATTATTAAAGATGGAGAGAGCGATTCTGTCTCACCGTACATGCCATTGTTTGTTGTTGGAATTTGAAAGCAGGTTTTTTTGAAAAAGATTAATTTTATTTGAAAATTTTAAAATTGACTTTTAGACTCGAATTTTGAGATCGAACATTCCAATAGAAAAAACCATACCACTTTGAGAAATGGAAATAAGATTTCAAGTTGGGTTCAAATCTAAAATTATAAGTCCTACTTTGAATATCATAACTATGTTGCAAATCTATTTTCATGACTTATGTTTTGATGATTGACAAACACTATTGATATTCTTGGACTACTTGGTTCTTCTAACTTTTCAGGAATCGTAGAGATTGGACGAACAAACGATGCCAGTTCAAGATTGCGTAGGTTTAGGGTTGAGTCAGTCTGTACTTTGTTTTTCTCTTCTTGAGACTATTTGTAATGGTCAAAGAGACTGATTCTAAATAACCCTACACACACACTTGAGAGACTTAGAATTTCTGTTTTTACTCATATCGGCCAGGCCGATATTTATATCGTCCTGGACGATCAGGCTTAAAACAAAAAGTCTAAATATGGATTCTTAATTAAGGAAGCCGACATCAACATATCGGCCTGGATGATACGTGTATCGGCCAGAACGATAAGCTCAAAATATAAAGAAGTTGCCGCCATAGACAATTAAGGTATACTGTATTTTTTAATTATCGGCCAGGACGATCATTGATCTGCCTGAACAATACTCTCAAATTATGCCTTAATTGATCAGGAAATCAAGAGAGCAATTAAGGATGATTGATATGATCAGATCGTCCTGGACGATCTCAGGATCGGCTAGGACGATATATTCAAAATCCTTAGTTACTCTTGGACGATCAGGATCGGTCAGCTTGTAAATAGGGTGATGCTCAGGACGATTTTCCTCTGATTTGAACTGATCGGCTGGGACGATCGTGAGATCGGCCTGGACGATCAAGCCAATTTTCAGTCATCCAGTTTTGCATTCAGGGCGATGCTTTGGCCGATCTTCTGAGATTTGTACTTATCAGCCAGGCCGATGTCCATATCGGCCTGGACGATAGTGCCGGTAACTTGCAATTAATGAGCTCCTTTGAAGCTCTTCTATTTAAGAGCTCTTGTTCAACATTTTGAAAAAACCTTTTGCTGCTGCCTCGACCTGAGAAGGCCTTGAGGAGAGAAAGAGAGAGAGAGGGAGAGAGAGAGAATCTTGTGAGGGGGGCTTTTGAGGGGATTCACAAGGGTTGCTTCAAGGATCACTCTGCTTCTTCTTCGTCTAGAAGTTCTCATCCGTGGAAGGGTCGGTAGAGGTAAGGAGTTAGCTTTTGGTTGTGGTTCTCTGCCAGCTAGCTTCAGGAGGAAGCAAAAGGAGATAGGTTCTCTGCCTTGCCGGGGTGGCAAAAAGGAGGTTCTTGTGAGGGCTTCTCCGCCTAGCCGTGGGGGCTAAACGAGAGACATGTTTTGAAGTGCAATACTTGGAGGGTGCCTCCAAGGAGTGGACGTAGGTCAAGTTGACCGAACCACTATAAATCTCTGTGTTCTTGTTTTCTTGCTTCCGCATTTTTCCGCATTTATTTTTCTCGTGGTGTGATTTTGGTTTATGTGATTTTTGTTCTTTGTGAAAAGAAATTTTTAAAATACCAATTCACCCCCCCCCCCCTCTTGGTTAGCTTGGGACTAAGTTCGTAGGGCTTAACATCCCTAACGAACTTTCAAACTATATCCAAGATAAACCACATGTGTCCTCGAAATGTCAAAATGAAGTTTGATCTAATTTCTAATTATAGTATTCTAAGTAGATAATCGTTGATCTTATACCCAAAATTTTATGAACAAATAATATACCTCCCCTAAGGTAGAATATACCACTGCTCAGTAATTATTCGGGCAAGATGATAGCGATCATCGTTGGTTGAATTTTTCCAAAAAAATACTAATTTAAGTCTTGAAGATCACTTTTCTGAAATTAAGTTTAATTTTTAATTCTTAAGTCAAACATACTATTAGTGATGATATACCACCTCAAAAGGTGGAGATAAAATTTTATAACGGGTTCAGAATAAGAATTATAAATTTTCTCTTAGTTGTCATAGTCTGATTTAAAGGAGAATCGCATATGACCCCGGAAGAGTCAAAATGATGTTCAATCTAAAATCGAACTACAACAATTGAGAGAAAAAGGGATCGTTAATTTCATATTCAGATTGATTCTTATATACGATAAATCTCTTTAGAGAAAGAGAGTATCGTCCATTAGCCACTATACGAATATGACGATGACGATCATTTTGAAGTAGATTTCCCAAAAGAAATATCAAGTGGATTTTGAAAATCAATTTTGAAAATTAATGCGGGTTCTAAATCTCCTACGAGTGCAAGCCCTTGTAGTTAATTACATCGTAGGGAGATATAAAGTCCCCTACAAAAACTCTCGATTAAAATAGTGGAAAAATTTTGTTAAAGATTTTTTAGGAGTGATATGAAAAAGAGGTGAATTTTGGAAACACAAAGGGGAATGGATCAAGATTGAACAATTATTAATAGAATCAAGGGAAGAAAAGTAGGGGACACTTTGCAATTTTGAAACCATCCGGAAGTGTCCCATCTTAATCTAAGTGTTGGGCTTTATGTTTTAGATTGTAATGAGATCTAATTAGAGTTGAGCATTTTATTAGAAATTTGAGATTATATTCTCGAAGGTTGGGGTCTTATAATCAAAGATCTGCCCCAGATCCTAGATCTAAAATTGGATAATGGACCACAGTTGTCTGAACCTAAATAATGTAATGTAGAACCTGGACTTATCTCATCCTGGATTGGAGAGCTAGCTAACCACCTAATCGATTTAAAATAGATGAATTCGATCTTTTTATGAAAGAGTGGTAGGGACATTTTCTTTAAGGTCTTGGAGAGCTAGGGCTGACATCTAGAGATTTTTCTAATTGGATACTTTGACTTATGTTGGGTGAAAAATGCTAAAGACTAATGCAATTAAAATTTTTACTCTTTTAAATATGTTTCTAATGCAATGTATGCTAGTCGACAACTTCAAATTAGGTATGCTTGAAATTTTTGAAAAAGGCTTAAAAATAAATTTTTTTTTAGAAGACTGAGCTTCCCAAGGTCTGACACCTTATACGCATAGGTCATATTACCCAGACTCTACCTGCAGAAAGGAAAGCGTCTAAAACAAGGAGAGAAGAAGTGTAAAAATATGCATGCGACCCCGGGGGGCGGTCCTCGCCTAATTCCATAGATTCATTATCTTTCAATGTTATTTAACTCCTTAAATTTTAAACTTTTCAATTATGAGTATAAAACTTTCACACCCTTACGAGTCTTACGTATCCAAGCGAAAATAAAAATGGCACAGAAATGTCAAAAAATTAGGAAAAATTAGCAATCCTAAAGGCAATTATGTCAAAACATCAAATATAAATGAATTAATTAATAAATGTCCATAGGCAAACTACCTTGATTATTACAAACCAGGGTTTGCAGAAAGTAAAGTGGTCGGGCACCACTGACAATAACCTGGATTCTAAACCTAATATAGATACAAGTAGTTTTGAGTGGGATACTCTTTGTCTTCAATTCTTCAGTCTTATTCTCCTTCAGGCTCCTTGGATCATTCATGGTAAGCCACCCAAATGGATAAGAAGACTCTTCCTTTTAAGGGAAATGCCACCCTTTCTACTTTGGGTATGAAAAGGTAATCCAAATTTGGAGTTCCAAATAGAAAAAGGGCCACTCCCCAAAGGGGTGTCCTTTTTCTCTTTTGAATCAAAGCTTTGGATTTATGTATCCCATCTCAAAACTCCACTTTCATAACACTTAACATTTACACAAATTACATTTATATAAAAATGAAAATTATAGACTCTCCTGCAAGGTTATCCTAAGAAATTGATAAATCAAAAATATTCCCAAGCAGTTATATATATTACAGAAAATAAATAAACAAACTAGCAATGCCCTTTTTATTACTTAGGGACTTTTCAGCTGAAGCACATGTGCAAGCATATTTATAATTGATTTTTATTAAGCCCCCTTTTTATTGCCCTGCATGAGCGTAGCCACCTGCAAAAAACTCAGTGATCATTCAGATAGTTCCTATCCTAAGGGTAATCTAGTCGCCAAACACATCAATCATCCATAGAGTGTAACAAAAGTAAGCAAACACAGTAGAAAATTTCATCCACAACATGAAGTAAAATAATAAAAAATTTGGCACACAGTAGAAAAGTAAACACTGTCTTAACCTATATCTAGAGTTGATTGTCTTAGCAAATCATCTAAAGTGTGTGTAGAAGGTCATGTAGCTGGGGTTGATCATAGGTTGGGTAGTTAATTAGATTTATCTAATGTTTTAAATTTGTTAAAGCTTAAGTGGAGGTTTAGGTTGGAGTTTAAATATTAATATGTTAAGAATTTATTTAAATATATTTTAAAGGTTAAATAATTACTATCTTTGTTTCACACCGAGGCATGAACTTTATTTCACCTTTCTTGGGGCTAAGCTAATAGCCTCATAGGCTTTGGTTACCTAGTAATAATCAGGGATGATTAACTTAATTTAAGTTGGTTAAAATTAAGGATGGATTAATACTAAGAAAAGAATTAGTTACTAATTTTAAAGGATTGGTTGAGTATTTTATTAACCAAATTAGATAATTATGGAATTTTAAAGAATTATCGGATTTTAGGAATTATCTAAATGGGTTAATTACAAAAGTTAAATTTTAAAATTAATGTGAATTTCAAAGGTTTCAGATTTTTAATAAATATTAGACTTTAATATGAGTTGTTAGACTGTTAGAACGCTCAATTCGGAGTCTTCTACGAAAAGTTATGAATTTTAAAAGTTTTGACAAGATTTTGACCTAAATTTGACCAAATTGTTGACTTTTTGACTTTGATAATATTTTAGGGGTTGTACATTTTTAGAAAATAGTAGATTTTATTTTGAGTTATTAACCTTTAAGTTTGACTAATTTGAAAGTTATAAATTTTAGAAATTTAAGATTTAATGGAATTTTAATTTGTTTCAATTAAGGGTCCTTTTTAAATGGAATTTTTAATTTGTTTCAATTAAGGGTCCTTTTTAATGTTTTGAATCCAAACAAGTCCTAAACTCCTTTAAATAAACTCCAAAGATAAAAATGATCTTAGGAGAGATCAGCAAGTGTTTAGGGAATTTTTTGGGATTTTTAATAATTTTTAATTATTTAAAATTGATTAAACATTGATTTTTACTTAAAATTAAATTAAAGTTATATTTGATTTCAAATTAAAGTGATCTAAATTTTCACTGATCAAGGGTTGAGATAGAGTCAATTAGGATCCTTGAATAATTTTTTTTATATTTAAAAAGAAATTTTTTATGGATTGATGAAGCTCTAAGTTAATTCTAAGGAGGGATTTTTTTGGCTCCTTATTGGTGGAATGAATGGGCACTAAATCCAGTAAAATTTGGAACATGAGATCACCTGATGTCAGGGTCTAAACACACCAAATTTGAGCACATATGGGATTCTCTAAGGTGGCTAACCAAGTCACTTAAGGTGATCTCTAAATTACCTTAGAAATTTTGGACATGTCAGGGACATGCCAAAATTCACTCTCCCAAAGTCCCAAGCTTTGGTAAGTTCAAATTAACCAATAAATAAAATAATATATAAAACATTCAAACTAGAATTAAACTTTACACATATTAAATTAGAGCCTAGGACAATAGGGCTTTTGTAGATCTCCCTGAGATCTTTCCAACAAGACTAAGAACACCTAATTTGGCCAAGTGTGTAGGGAGATATGAATTTTTGAAGATAGTCATGATTTTCTGAGAAAATTAATTCCCAATTACCCAGTCAGCCGGCTATTTACACTCGGTGCGTCCTGATTGGCGAGGAAATCACTTGCGGCTGATTGGATAATGGTTAGATTGACCAAGACCATCGAATGGATGATCGGACGGTCAGGATCAAACAGCCTTCAAAATCATGGGATTTAATCCAAACCATTTATTGAAATCAACTGCTAGGATTATATCTTCAATCTCCCGCACACATCCAAAGCCTTGAAGCTATTCTGGCGTGATCCGAATGATCCCATCGGTGAACTCTGATAAAATCTCATAGGGAGGATCAGGAGGGTGAAAACCTTCAATCCAACGATGGAAATTCGTTGGGGTGAAGGTTTTCTTCACACTTGACCGGACTACCTATCTAGGGAGCTCGGGATTGAAATATTACTGCAGAGAAGGTCTCAACGAATGAGCTTCTCTATCAGGAAGCTTTAGAGGATGGAGGCGAGCAGATCTCATTTAGAAGATGAGACTCGAGAATGGCCGGAGGTATGACTTCATGCGGAGTGCGAGATGCTTTCGCCAAAGTTCACTCGAACAGATGGATGGGAGCATCTAGGAGATTAGGGAGCGAGAGAGGAAACTCAAGGGAGCTCTGGGGAATATTTTTGAATGCCTCAAAGTGAATCCTGGTCCCTAGAATGAGCCGCCCTATTTAGCTCACTCCCGCGAGCTAAGCCTCGGATGGACGCCAGGTGGAAGGGGACATGCTCCCAGAGGACTCGTGAGCCTGAAGCGGACAAGCTCAGCATTTGGAAGGCTTTGGGTCAGGGTCGAAGTGGGGGGGGGGGACCACTGGAGTTTGAACTCCATTGGTTCCAGCTGCCACTGGTTGGGTTGACAAGGAAAGGGTCATGGGGACATGGTGAACTCAAGGGTGAGCTCAGTTGGGCCTAGGAGAGGTTAATCCGATCGGGTGGCTTGGGTTGACCCAAACCTGCTTGGTTTGGGTCAAATTGGGCTCAACCCAGGTATGGCCAAACCTTAGGCTTGGTGTGGGAAGTAAGTTTGGGTATGGTGCACCCAATGCAAGTGGAAATTGGGTTCAATTAGGTCTGAGATGGAAAATGGCTCAGATCCATGTGTTTTTGACCACTTTCAGCTAGCCCAAAAGTTTACCCAAGTCAACCCAAGGCTTGGGCCAGCTAGGAAAGATGTGTTGGACCTAGAGCCACCTAATGGAAGCGTTGGGTAGGTTCAACTGAGCTTAGGGTAGGAGCTGGCTCAATCCCAAGTGGTTTTAGCCACTTTGGGTTAGCCTAACTCTTAACCTAAGGTGATTCAATGGCTACGCTGGCTAAGGAAGATGTATTGGGTCAAGGGAGACCCAATGACACCTTGTCTTTGATTAATTTTGGCTAGGATTGAAATATGGATCAAAGGGGGCCTCTCTTTGGGCACTTGGTTCAAACCAAATGGCCAACCCAAGTGGGCCCAAGACTTGGATTTCTAAGAGGGGACTCTTGGAGGCCTAAGGGTCGCCCCATAAGTTTAAATGGGATTTAAATGACTTTGATCAAAGAGTTTGGATGAAAGGAGGTGTATGGGAGATTTGGTCAAACTTGGTTGACTTTGTTAACCAAGTTGACCTAGGACTAAGAGTTGGGTCCCTTGAATTCAATTTGATCACATAGAACTAATAGATGGGGTCTCAAAGTCTAGAGAGGTCATTTGGGTCAAAAAGCTTGTTTAGGCTCTTAATGGGTCATTAGGTCCAACTAAGTTGACCTAGTCAAACAAGTTGACTCAAGGTTTGAGGTTGGGTAAAATAAGTCCCAATTGGCGTTTTAGAAAAGATTGAAGAAGATTTCAAATGTGAATGAAGTTAAGTCAATTTGGATTTTGGTCAAAAGGGCATTTTGGTCAATTTGGCCTCAAGTCAATTTTGAGCCAAGGTAAACCCAAAAGAATGTAGATTAATGCTTAACATAATCAAATTAAAGAATTGGAGAGGATCAAAAGGTTTGATGGGGGATCCAAGGTCAAGTTCTATTATGAGATAGGTCCAGTGGCATGGGTCATAAATATTTTAAGGTTTTGCAACCTTTGGAACTGAATTTAGTTTTTGTGTTCAGAGTCCTCCAAATGAGATCAAATTTAGAGTGTTGGTACTAGAGACATGTAATATCAATGTGCAATTGAAAGATCCTGAATCATATGCCAATTGACTAGGTTTCAAGGTGTTGGGAGAATCACCTAGAAGGGGTTTCAGGACCTGAGCCCTTAACCTTGGATTTTGGGTTTGGATTGAGTTAAGGTCTAGATTGATCTTGAGGTGTGGGAACTAGGAGGATCCTTAGACCTAGAGTCAAGGGGAACCTAGGGTTTAGGGGGTCCTAGGGTCTAGAGTTCAGAAGGGGGTCAAAAGTGGCCTCATATATAAATGAGGTCAATAATATAATACCATAAAGTGGATGTACCCTAGTTCCTCTTTTTTTCACTAGATCAAACCAATAACAATAAGAAAGATACACGTTGTTCCCTTCACAAAGATATTCCAACTATAGTACTTCATATAAGACCCCATAATACTCATAATCATTACCTGTATGATTATTCCATTTTGTACATACAACACAGTTTTCTATTTTCTGACCTTCACACCAAGTTTTGGTTTAAAAATTGTTATCATTAACAATAAAAATTTGCCAATATTTTACTAATCTCATATGTCCCCAAGCTAGATTCATTAATCCTTACTCTTGTAAATTTATGGCTTCATTGTGGACCTAATTGGTGTAGAAAGTGTAAGCATATTATTATCATTCTCACTACATTTGATTAGATATAAGGTTGAAGTGACTTGTCAAAATATAACGATTCTTTGAACCAATTTAAAATTTTATATTTCACCAACTTTTACTGCTCTAATAGTGGCATTATAGTAAGACCATTAATGAACTACCTGCAAAAGTTTGAATATAGGGTCTTTATGCATGAGTCTATAAAATTTACAAATTCTTAACTTAAACTTAATTGAGATATAGTTCAACTTCAGTATAATTAAGTAGTATATATTATAAGGCAACTCGCATCTCCTTATTAGTTAAATAGTGCATAGTACAAGAACCTACTACCTCGCCACCTCCGTTAAATACTGATATATTACAAGGAGATAAACATACATTTGGATCATTCAAATTTTGAGGTACAATATTTCTTATTGAGTGTAACTCAATCTCAAAGTAGTAGAGTAAAATTTAGTAATATCATACATCATATATGCTTCACTAATTGATCCTTTCGGATGTGCTTTATTATTTATAGTCTTCTTAAGTTTATTAAATCACCTAAATGATGTATGGTCATAAATTTAAAATTTAATAATAATATTTTTTATGTTATTTTTGCACAATATTATATCTTAAAAGGATACATCCACCGATATTAAACAAGTCATCCGGCTCTAGTCTCATATGATAAATGCATGGGCAGATGCTCCATGGAGTCAAGAAAACTCTGGAGGGAATATCTTCTGAAGCTTGCACGGAATGAAAGGAATGTTATACTCAATATGGAATAAAGCTTCTTCATTAAGTCTTGATGAGCATAAGTCCTTGAAGAAGATACTTAGTTTGGTTATGAGTTTTAAGATTGAATCTAGAAGATAATTGAAAGAAATAGGTAGCAAACATTACATAAAGATGTAATAGTCATGCCTTTTTAATCCAAACAACCTCCTCAATCTCATGTCAACAGATCTATTGATGTTGGAAGCATATCCATCAGGTAGCTTTAAATTCTACACCCTTTTACAAAGTGCTCATTCCTAATCTAAAGTGAAGGTGAATGGAGCTTTTGGCTTTAGAATTTTATCATTTCCACATTCCTTTAACTCAAGCATTTTCCTCCTATAAAAAACATTCAAATCCATCCTAGCTTTTACTTTATCTTTTGATTTATCCTTGATGTTCATCATTGTATTAGACATATTATCAAAAATATTTTTTATTTATCTACATCACATCCAGATTATGACGATCAAGTATATTCTCCAATATTTCAAAGACTAAAAAATATTGAGTTTAAACTCATTTACATGAGGTTTAATCCACTACCAAATTTTGGGAGTTTTGAATATCTAAATATTATGATAATTGATGTTAAAGAAAGAGGATAAAGATACACACACACACACACACACACACACACACACACACACACACACAGATATATATATATATATATATATATATATATATATATATATATATATATATATATATATATATATATATATATATATATATATATAAACCCAGGGAGGGACCTACACGTTAATATAAATCCAAAAATATATAGTCTTTTTGGGGACATTTAACTCACTAATGCTCAAAGAGCTACAATAAAACTTAAAGAAGAAAAAATCCTAAGAGCCGATCGTCCCCTACTAATCCAAAATACAAAATTGCCTATATACAATCTAAGGCTGCGTAAAGACAGCACCCAAAAAAGAAAGATCCAAATATAATCAATCAGCAAAATCTTTTTGTCAAAAAATAACCTCCAAGCCAGAGTAAACTTGCAGAAAAACAAAACACCAATCCAAAAAAAAAAATTACTAAAAGGAGAAGGCAAGTACCTGAATTAGTAGATAAGATGAGCACCGAATTGTAAGCATAATTTGGTGAGATACTATACCAAAGAAGCTATGAACCTTCATTTCCCTAGCATAATTAGGCAGAATTGTGCTCTCAATAAAATTAACAACAAGAAACTTTAAGACTCGACTAAAAAATTGGCAAAAACCATGTAAAGTATTAGCCTTACTACAAGAAACACACTCAGCATCTATAGAAGCACCAACCAGAAACCAATCCAGATGGTTAGTAGGCCACTCATAAAGGGTGAAAGCCAATAAGCTCAAGGTAACCAAACATAGAAGAATAAAACCCAAAACCTAAACCACCACCAAAATAGAATTCAAATAAACAAGAATAAGCAACTTGGATCCAAATGGAAAGAAGAAACAAATAAACAACCACTTAAAAAAGATGCTCAACACCATACTGCGGCATCTATCCCACCACAAATCAACCCCAAAGATATAACAGGCATGCGCAAAAAACCCAAACACCATCCAACATAATAAAACTAACATAAATGTAATCAGAGCCCGCCCATCCAAAATGAAAGAAGATAAATAGAAAAACCCCAACACCACAAACCTGGAGTTCGAACTATCAAAAAATTCATACTCCAAAAATAGGGAACCCGAGAAGAAACAATAGAGCATCCAAAAAACAAAAAGTAACAACATAGAAGCCATCATCCAAGCATAATATAAGGTAAACCAATTTTGTCTAGCTTTACCAAACCTCTTAAGAGAAAAGGCAAATTAGACTCACCAAACTCCTGATTAGCCTCAAGATGACAGCCAAATTTGGCCAACCAATGCACCCAGGCATAGACTTCCCGAAACACATGAGCAATAGTATAATTAAGGGCAGAAAGAGACTGTCTAATTCTTATAATAATATAGAAAAATTGGGGATGGCCCGCAAACTCATTATGAATGATCTTAATTAAAAGCGAAGCATCCACCTAAATAGATACATTAGTAATACCTCTCCTATGGAAAATATCAAGGCCTAGAGAAAGCCCCATAAGTTCAGTAGAAATAACATTACATGGATTTAAAAGACCAGCATAAGCAATAATAACGTCTCCAAATTGATTACGAATATTGCCACCCATACCCATAGAAGAGGTCCCAACCAAACCATCAGTATTAAGTTTAAGAAAACGAGACAAAGGACCACCTCACTATTCTCTCGGTTTTAACCAAAGGCTCGGAATTGATGGATATGCCAAAATTCAAAGACAAATTAACATAATTCTTGAAATTCTTAACCGAAATAAGATTAGCCGAATAAAGTTGTAAAATTTTGTTTTTCATATTAGCAATAATAAGATTGGCATCCATTCTAATCTTGTTATGCTTAGCATAATTATGAGCCTTCCAAAGGACCCACATAATAAGGATCAACAATAAATTGAAGATGTGGCATTTAGTATTAGTTACCCAAACCTCTAAAATAGACAAAATATCAATATAATGATAAAAACTATCTTTATTAGCAATAGAAAGATAATATCTCCAAACTTTCTGAGCAATGCTCCCATTAACGAACACATGATTAATATTTTCAATATTGAAGCAATATTGACATTGTGAAGGAAATCTAAAACCTTTTTTCCTCAATAAAGTGTCAACCGGAAGGAAGCCTTTAATATATCTCTAAGTAAGAATAGAATAAGATAAGGGAATTTTGTTGTGCCAATTAGTAGAGTAAATAAGAGATTTGTCATACTTAATTCTAATAGTATCCCAAACATTTTTATGCTTGAAATTACCAGATGGAAAAATATTAAATAAAATACAATCATTGCCTTAAAATTGTAAAGGGATGTTCAGGATAAAACTAATTAACTCAAAAGGGATGGCCTCCCTTAGTTTATTAACATTCCAACTCCCATTATCAATGAAGCTATGAACCTTAATATTAAGCAGAGTATGAGTATTAAGAATGCTGTCAATAGAACCATTCCCTAACCAATTATCTTGCCAGAAGAAAATACCGCCTTTTCCTAACCCCCATTGAATAAATTGCACAGCTTCCCATTTAATGTTGCTCAACCTTTTCCAAACCAACGAATTAGACCTTTTGTAACTACACAAAATAGGATAAATCTCTTTGCAATATTTAACATTCATAAATTGAACCCGTAAACGGATTTTAGATCTAAAAGAAAACTATAATTTATGAGAAAAAGCATGAATAGTATCAAAAATATTTTTGCAGCCTAACACCCCTTCATTAAAGACCCCACAAACCCTTTTCCAAGATGCCCAATAGATGCAAAAACTATTATTCTTTGAACCCCAAAAAAACTTATTAATAATTCTCTTCAATTTAAGGTAAATAGAAGAATTAGGTTGTAAAGTATGAAAAATAAAAATAGGAATCGAATTTAAAACACTTTTAATAAGCATGAATCTACCACCAAAAGAAAGGAAGTTAGAAGTCCAATTAGAAATTTTCCTTTGAAAAATAGTGAAAATATCTACAAAATTTGAAATCTTTTTCCACCCTTAAAAATAGGAGTACCCAAATACTTAATAGGCAAAGAAATGCAATTAAAATCATAAATCCTTTTGAAATAATTGATTCTACAACAATTAATAGACTTAGAAACAATAAAACTGCTTTTATCCTTGCTAATAGCCAAACCACTTATATTTTGGAAAGCATTTAATAATTTAACTAAAACTTTAATGTTGTTTATAGAATCATTAGAAAATATGATAAAGTCATTAACAAAGTTAAGGTGAGTAATAAGAATACCACCAATAGTACGGTATAGAAGGTTAGGATGCCTTTTATATAATTCCTTGAATCCACTAGAAAGATAGTCAACAATAATAATAAAAAGAGCTAGAGATTAAGGATCACCTTGCCTCAAACCTTGGAATGATTTAAAAAAACCATGATTCCTCCCATTAATGATAGCTGAAAAAAAACAGTTCTCGATACTATTTTTAAAAAGCATAATAAAAGATTGACTAAAACTAAATAAAGATAAAACATTGTATAAGAGATTCCAATTCAAGTTATCATAAGCTTTAGTAATATCAAGTTTAAAAATGATATTGACCCCTTTCACTTTGGTATTGATATCATGAGTAATTTCTTTCGCAAGGAGAACATTATCAAAGATACTCCTACCTTTCACAAAACCAGTTTGATTATAAGAAATAATTCTAAGCAAAATATTAACTAATCTAGTAGAAATAATTTTAGAAATGAGCTTGTTAAAGAAGGAACACAGACTAATCGGTCTAAAATCATTCCAATTATTGGTTTTTTAGGAATTAAGATAATATTAGTAGAAGAAAAAAATTTAGGATAAGGGTTACCAGAAAAAAAATCATTAACAACTTCCAACACATCCAACTTGATGATATTCCAAGTTTTCACAAAAAAATTACTGGTGAAACCATCAGGCCCAGCAACATAATCACTATTCATATCCTTCATAACATTTCAAACTTCCTCCTCATACGGAGGTTGAGCAAGCAAGTGTTGTCACTATCTGTAATACAAAAAGGAATAACATGAGGATTAATAATAGGAATGATATTAACATTATTATTAAAAATTTTATTAAAGTGATCCACCTTAGAATTGAAAATAGAATCCTCATTCTCCAACACCCTCCCATCATTGCTAACAATTTTGATAATATGATTTCTAATCTTTTTCTTGCTAGCCATAGCATGAAAATACTTAGTATTCCTATACCCTTCCAAAATGATTTTAGAGGTAGCTTTCTGTCTCCAATAGATTTCCTCCTGATCTTGCAATTAAAAAAGCTTGATTTTAGCATTATTAAGAGCACAAAGATTATTAATATCAAGATTTCCCAAATACACCTTACGTAACTCAATCACCTCCTTTTCAACCTCCTTAATATTAGCAAAAATATTTTTAAAAACATTTTTATTCCACCATCTCAAAACTTGTTTCAACCTACTCATCTTGGCCCATAATTTAGCCATACCAATAATATCATTATAAGGGAAAATAGGGGCAAGCCAATTATTTTGAATCACATTCATAAAACCATGATGAGTTAACCACTTATTTTGAAATTTAAAGGCAGAAGAAGCATGAATCCTATTAGCATTAATAATCAAAAGTAAAGGAGCATGATCAGAACCAGTTCTACACAAGTGTTTCACATGAGTCATATGAAAATCAGCAATCCAATCATTATTAAATAAAATCCTATCAAGTCTTTACCATACGTTGCCTCTACTCCAAGTAAAATAACCCCCAAAAAAGCCAATGTCATGTAAATTGCAATTAGTAATCATAGAGTTGAAATCCTCCATGGCATTAATGTTAGGAGGATTACCCCCCAATCTCTCATTAGCATTAGAAATAATATTAAAGTCATCACCCACACACCACGACCATTCGATTTAGAAGCAAAATTATGTAATTGATCCCATAGGGCAAGCCGACCCAACCAAGAGCAAGAGGCATAAACAAACGACGCATTATATTTAAGGTTGAACAAGGAGATTTGAACATGAACAACTTGATGGTAATCATTAAGAATATTAACACTAAGCGAACTATTCCACATAAGCCAAATGTTTTCGAACAGTTTGCAAACTTCATAGAAAACCCAAACAAGAAGCGGTAAAGTCAAGCTTATACAAAGAAATAAATGGCTCAATTAAAACCTATAACTGAATGTTATGAATTCTCCAAAGATTTCTAACTTTAATTCTCGAATCAATCCCCCCAATACCCCTCACATTCCAAATAAGAGCCTTAACCATTAAAACCTTTAGAAGTAGTTTGAGCTCTAGTAGAACGAGGCGTAGTAGGTAATGAAATTTTCACATTTTTTTCCTTTCTTTCTATCAACCTTGATAAAACCATCTTCATCATTAGTCACAGAGGTAGTATCCACAAGATTGGAAGACATAGAGTCCTCTTTTTTAATAATATCAAAATGATCCTCCTTCAAAGTGTCTGTTCCCGATTTGGGAATAAATTCCCCTTCTTCACAACCCTTATTCTCAAGAGTTTTCATATTAATATGCATTTTCTATTAGGATCAGGAGTCGAATGAAAAGCGGGTAATTGAGGATCACTAGTATTTTGAAGCATAAAATCAATAGAAACATAAATATTAGGAACATTATCACCCTCATTGCAATTATCCGCACTAGAAGCAACCTTCTCAGCTAATAAAAACTCTCTATTTTTCGGAAGCACTGGATTGAGCTCAACAGCATTCCCACGATTTTCATTTTGAGGAGCAGACAATTCATTATCCAAAATAATAGGATTATATTTGAGAAAATATACCTTTCCCAAGTTTGGGTTTGAAGTTTTCTTCAATTCAAGATATAATTTAAAGCATTCAGATATAGCATGACCATGAATTTTACAATGAGAGCAGAAATCTGAAATTTTTTTTCAAATTCCATTTTTTGTAAATAACCAAATGCTTTGAATCCAACCCAAATCTCCTTAGAATGTTTTAAGAGATATCAACTTCAACTAGAACCCTAGCCTCAGAAATTTAGGTCCTAGTAGCCATCGTTTGGTTGATTTGGAAGGGACGACGAAAAATGGATCCAAGAGCATGCAAAACTTTCGGGTTAAGGAAATGTAAACATAAATTAGGAAAAGAAATCTAGATCGAGACTACATGAGATTCCTCTCTAACGTCAAAAAGGGAGTCCATTTAAGAATTCTCATTTGGTAAATATTGATGAAATAAGCTCTTCTCACAAAAACCCTACTATAATCTAAATCGTTTGAGAGTTGAATCAATACATGTCGAGCATCTAGAAAACCCACAGAGTAAAAACCAGACAATTTAAGGTTACCAAAAAAATGGCGAATAGTATCAAGGTTGGGTCTATGCAAGTCAAATTTACCAACTAACGTAAATTGAAAAGAAGAAGCTAGTTTAAGAACATTCTCATCATAAAGAAGCACAACCGGCACACCATTAAAAACCGATTGAGTTAAGTTCGGAATATTATTACCTGCCAACAAATTACCAAATAGTACATATTTGAATGAGCGAGAAGGGGATTTAGAATCTTCACCCTCGAAGCTAAATAACCCCTTGCTATTTCCATGAATCTGGCTTGATGCCTTCCCCCATGGAATGGAAGACGACCCATCTGCCATCAAAAGAGGCCCAACCATGGCGGCAGAGCAAAGGAGTCACCAAACTCACCAAAGGAGAGAGCACTTAAGAGAGAAAGTCAAAAACCAGAGGATGATCGATTGAGGAGAAGGGGTGAAGAGAGGGAACCCTAAAATCGCCCAAGGTGGCGGCTTGATATTTTTTGTGGACAAAGAAATACTTATTATATATATATTGTATATTTTTTATTGACCTTAAATTTAGTAAAACTATATTATTTTAGTTGTATTTGTGAATGAAATAAATATGAAAAGGAAAAAAACTACAATTTCTAAATAGCATCGCAGGGCCACTAGACAAAGTGCCACAATATTATGTTTGTCAATGCTGAGGTGCCTAATTTTGGTATAACAACATCAATTTCTCTATTTTTTAGCACCAAAATGGTACCAAGTTCAACACCGCAGTGCATAAATTCAACACTGCAGCATGGAAGCCTTAGAAAAATGAGAGTCAAAGCATCAAGTTATATAATGCGTCAGCACTAAAATTTATATCAAAGTGTCACAACACTTAAATTTTAGAGCAAAACGGTTGTTGGTGACAATTTCTTTATTACTCCTCTTATATCATTTCTTTTATTGAATGAAATGAAAATGAGTTTGCTTGTTGAATTTTTTATGTATGGTGAATTCTAAAATTTTAGGCAAATGATATAAAAAATATATCATGCATTGGTGTAGCCTCTTATGCCTTGAGTGATATATTTATGTTTTTTATATTTTTTATTCTTCATTTAATGTATACAATTGTCATGTATGTAGTTAATATCTTGTGTGATGTATAGCCTTAATAAACTAAATCTAGAATAATTAGCAGTATTGAAATAAAATATTGGCTTGCCTAGGCATAGGATGTTTAATGTTTCAGGTTCCATTAAGATAAAAAAATTGTAGGAATATTATAAACCTTTATTTTCACTCCTACAAGCTCAATAGAGATCTAGGGCTACATAAGCTTTGATCTGCACCTAAATATTAAGAGTCTCATTAAGAAATCTTTGTAATTTATATTCATTAGTCTAAAATACTTTATTTTCATGTTATAAAATCTCTTTATATTTTTCTTTTGGTGATAAAATTACAAAAATATCATTTTTACTTTTAGTAGGATAAATTGTGCCATTAGATTAAACAATAAAAGCTTAATTATAATTAAATAGAATATTTTTTCATGGGTTTGATACTCTACTCTATCACTTAATTATTTGATTTGAAACATATAATTATATATTTTAGCGATCATTTATTAATTTTATATCAAAGAAAATTTAAGCATAATTTAATTCAACATTTCATATCCTAGCCCACCACAATCAAGATTTTGACATCATTACCAGAAAACTAACATTCATATTGTAATTTTAACTGTATTATTAAAATAAGTGTATTTATATGTACTTGCATCATATATCTTGATTTTGTTTGATAAAAGTTTTGAAAAAGCTAAAAAATTATTTAGCTTGTAATTTTATTTTAATTATTTCATCACTGCTACATACTTGATTGATCTAGTAAGATGCCATTATTATTTGACCCTAAAATAGAAGGACCCTTACTAAAATTTTAAGGAATAAAAAGAAATTATAAATGTCTGACCCAGTACAAGATCACAACTATTCAAGACCTCTAAAAGAGTATGCTAACTCTATAGTCGAAGAAATCCATCAAAATATCAATAGACTTACTATCTAGGCTAATAACTTTGAATTAAAATCTGTAATAATTTAGATGATTCAAAAATTTCAATTTTGGAAAACTTTTGTTAAGGATCCCAATCTATAGTTAGCCAATTTTGGAAATCTATATAATATTTATGTTTAATGGTGATAGTGATAATGATATTAGACTTAAATTATTCTCATTTTCTCTATAGGACAAAGCTAAGAAGTGGTTGATTTCTTAGCCCCCGTGATCTATAATAATATGGAATGAGTTGGATTACAAATTTCTTGATAACTATTTCCACTTTCAAAATTTACTAAACTTAGGAATTATATAACATATTTCACCTAGTTTTAGGGAGAATCAATTTAGAAAAATTTGGAGAGAGATTTAAGTAAATATTTAGAAAATACCCTTGTCATGCTTTACCCGATTGGTAGGTTATTCATACTTTTTATAACGTATAGGTAAGATTTCTTAGATCAATCATAGATGTTGTAGCTAGAGGATCCTATATATCCAAACCATTTGAAGTAGCATATGAACTAATAGTGGAAATGTCTTTTAAGTGTCCTGCTGATAAGGTGAATCTTAAGTGAGTGATTGGAATTTATGAATCAGATGCTTTATCAATTCTTAATACAAAGGTAGCTATAATCTTAAATAAATTAGATTTTATGAATGGAGTTAGAGCTGGACCACATAGGTATAATAATTACTCCAATCTTATAGTTAATCCTAGTATCATAAGTGACACAATGCCCTACATTGTAGTGCTGTAATATTACCCCTAAGGATTTAATAAAAATAATTAATTTGGGAAAGGAAGAAATAATTGATTATAATTGGGAGTTTAGTTATAGGATTAATCGATAGCCCTTAAAAAAATAGAAAAGTAAATAGGCATCTTCTTATGCTAATCATTAACCTAAATTGGAAGAGCAATGCAATAATATCTAGCTTAGGTGTGGGAGAGATTTAGAACCCTTATAAGGATAGAGATTATCCTTAAAAGGATACTGGTGTAGAAGAACCTTTATGGGATGAATCTCCTACTGAATAACTTGAACCCATTAATGAAAATAAGAAATCAATTAGAAAGATTGTAGAGAGATCACCACCACCTTTTTCCTCAGAGGCGGATAAAAAAGAATTTGGATAAGCAATTCTTTAGGTTCTTAGAAGTTTTTAAAAAGTTAACCATCGGCATACCCTTCTATGAATCTCTAGAGTAGATGCCCACATGTGCTAAATTTATGAATGATATTCTGAATAAGAAAAGGAAGTTCGAAGAATTCAAACCTATAGTCTTAACTAAAATGTATATTGTTATCATTCAAAAATAATTCCTAAAAAATTTAAAGATCCTAATAGCTTCACTATTCCCATAATAAAAGTATATAAATTCTATGGTAGAGCTTTATATGAATTAAGATCTAGCATAAATCTTATGACCTTATCCATTTTTATAAGATTAGACAAAATAGAAATTCAATGTACCTCTATTACACTTCAACTTGCATATAAATATTTTTCTTATCCTTAGGGGGTTATAGAAGATGTCTTGATTAAGTTTGATAAGTTTTTTTTTTTCTTATTGATTTTATTATCCTTGATATGGAAGAAATTATGGAAATACCTCATATTTTAGGAAGACCTTTCTTGGCCACTAGGAAAGCTATAACTGATGTTCATAAAGGAGAATTGACTATGAGGGTTTAATATCAAGAAGTGACCATTGATGTTCTTAAATCTATAAAGTTCTTTTATGAAAATAATAGATACTATTTTTGAGTTGAACTAGAAGACACTATAGTGGAGAAAATTAAATAACATTTATTAGGGATTAATTCATTAGAAGAAGATGTAGAGGAAGATTGTGACGACTTAGAAGAATTTATTCAGTTTATTCGAGATAATACTGGAATGTTTAGGTAAATATTTGGGACTTTAGATACTTCATTTATGGGTAAAATTTTTAGACCTTTTGTAGA
The DNA here is from genome assembly GCA_019514585.1 of Dendrobium officinale. Taxonomy (NCBI): domain Eukaryota; kingdom Viridiplantae; phylum Streptophyta; class Magnoliopsida; order Asparagales; family Orchidaceae; genus Dendrobium; species Dendrobium officinale. Next base: position 18,535,396 of record CM033694.1, read on the forward strand.
GAAAACACCTAACTTAGAGCTTAATCTCTTACCCAGTCATCTTAAGGATGGCTTTTAGGTAAAAATTAAACTTTTCATGTGATCATTTTACAAGATTGGAAAAAGAACATGAGGGAAAAATTGATGAGGGTTTTAGGAGATTTTAAGAAAGCTTTTAGGTGGTCTATTATTGATATTAAAGAAATTAGCCCTTTAAACTGTATGCATAAAATTCTAATATAAGTTAATTCAATACCAAAAGTAGATCCTCAAAGAAGACTAACCCCATATGTGAAATAAGTTATCAAAAAAGGGATACATAAATGGCTTGATGTTGGAATTATTTATCATATTTCAAATAGTACTTAGATAAGTTTCATTCATTGTTTTCCTAAGAATGGGGGTTTAAGTGTGATAATTGATGAACAAATGAACATTTTTCTACTAGGACTATCACTATTTGAGAATATGAATCGATTATAGGAAGTTAAATAAAACCACTAGAAATGATCATTTTCCTTTTTTTTCCTTAACCAGATGTTAGATAGGTTGGTGGGACATTCATTCAACTATTTTTTAGATAGTTATTTATGGTATCACAAAATTCCTATAGCACTTAAGGACTAAGATAAGACTATGCTCACCAGACTTTATGGGATATTTTCCTTTAGGAGAATGTCTTTTGGTTTTTGTATTGCTCGTACTATCATTCAAAGATGCATGAAATCAATTTTTTTCAAATTTAATTGAGCAATGCATTTAAATCTTCATGGATGACTACTTTATTTTTTGCACTACATTTGATTCTTATCTTAAGCATTTAACTTTATATTGAAAAGATGTATAGAGATTAATTTAGTGCTATGTTGGGCGAATTAGAGGTCTTTGTACTACTCTTAATACCTTTCAAAGGGGCATAAAGTTTTTAGGGGAGGATAAGAGGTAAACATTACAAAAATTCAAGTTATAGAGAAATTATCCCCACACACTTCTGTTAAAGGGATTAGGATTTTTCTTCGGCAAACAGAATTTTATAGGAGGTTTATAAAGAATGTTTCCTAAAATTCAAAACCCTTATGTCATTTTTTTGGGAAAGAAATTTTATTTTATTGTTGATGATACATAACTTGAAGATCTTAATACTTTAAAATAAAACTGATTACTTATCCTATTATTATTGCTTCTGATTGGTCCTTGACTTTTATAATTATGTAAGATGCAAGTGATTTTGTTGTAGATGTTATTTTTGGTTAAAAGAAAATAAGAAATTTCATATCATTTTTTATGTTAGTAGAACCTTAAATTATATATAGTGTATTTATACTATAACTGAAAATAATTACTAGTCATTATTTTTAATTTTGATAAGTTTTTGTCTTATTTGATTGGCATAAAAGTAATTATTTATACTTTTGGCTGACTATTTTCAATCGGTGGTTTTTTGACGAATTTCTAATGGAATATGATGAAATATTTTCTAATGATTTTTTGGAGGCTTTTCCAGTGAACTTTCTGATGGATCCAAATAATTTCTTAAGAAAAACTTATAGTTGTAATTTTAAAATAAGAATTAAAACTATTAAAAATAAACTTGTAATATTAACTAATTAAATTTAATAATTTAAATATTTAACTAAAATGACTAAAAATTAATATTATTATTTATTTTTTATTAATTGTAATTAATTAATATTTTTTATAATTTATTTTAATTAATCATTAATTTAATAATTTATTTTAATTAATTACTTAATTTAATCACTTATTTTAATTATATAATATTTAATAACTTATTTAATTAATGATTAAAATTAATATTTTGTTTTAATTAATTTTAATTTTAATTTTTTTAAAATTATAATTTAAATATAAAAGAGTAACTATTATAATGCATTTTCCTTTCCAACAAACTCGTTGAGTCTTTGAAATTTTTTCAGTATTCAATTGGAATCCCACGGGTGTCATGCAGGAATTTTTATCGCCTTAGGTTACCTGACGTAGAGATACATCAGGTAACCTATAATATATCTCCACGTGCTCTTACTCTTTACCGCGCGGCCCGACGACCCAACCCGGAATGAATCCGGGATTACTATGTTCGCGTATTGCTCGGTATTTGCTCGGTATTGCTAGGTACTACTCGTTATTTGCTCGGTATTGCTCGGTATTTGCTCGGTACTTGCTCGGTAATGCTCAGTATTTGCTCGGTACTTGCTCGGTAATGCTCGGTACTTGCTCGGTTATGCTCGATATTTGCTCGGTATTTGCTCGGTATTTGCTCGGTACTTGCTCGGTAATGCTCTGTATTTACTCGATACTTGTTCGGTAATGCTCGGTATTCACCTATGAGCCCTCTGTGGTCTTCGGGAGATTATCTCTTTCTTTGGGAACGAGCTTCAATCTCTTTGTCATGTGTGCGATTGGACCTTCTTCCTTGTTCTTTTTTACTGCTGTCTGAGCAATGTTTTTTTTTTCGTGGAAACTTTGTCGCTCTCCCTCTGGATGGCACATTTCAGTGTGAAACCAGGTAGAGCGCTTCGGCTTCCGTCGGCTTACCTCTGTGACGGCATTCTCTGAGCCAATTTTCCCTTGTCTTGTACCTTTTTTTTTATGTTTTCACACTGCACTATTTTTTTCGGGCTTCTGGTTGTCATGCATGAAGGAGGTGGCACAAGAAATTATGCGAGAGAACCAGCTCAAAATTAAAGCTTTCGCCTTCGGTGGGGGGGGTGGGGGGGGGGGGGGGGGGGGGGGGGGGGGGGGGGGGGGGGGGGGGGGGGGGGGGGGGGGGGGGGGGGGGGGGGGGGGGGGGGGGGGGGGGGGGGGGGGGGGGGGGGGGGGGGGGGGGGGGGGGGGGGGGCGGGGGGGGGGGCAATTAATCTCTAGCAGCCGGGTGGCAATGGGGCAGCGTGGGAGGGAGGGTAGGGACTGCGAGCTGGTAGTGGGCCAATGGAGCAGCTGGGCGGGTATTGGCTTTAGCTTTTTTCTTTTTTTTTTCTTTTTCAGGTGGCTTTTTTCGTTAGATAACCACTAGAAAAATTTTCCTGCATGGGTTTTACCATCGAAAAAGTTTTGAATGAAATCCACTGGAAACCCCCAAAATTTGCTAGAAAATTAGCAATTTTTGGCAAATTTTTTTGCATAAAATAGGTTTTTGCTGTAGTGATATTTTAAAAGTCAATGACTATTGATTGAAGCCTTATTTAGGTGGGGACATAGAACATATGAGAAATATCACTAAGTTGGTTGATTCTCAAAAAGAATAATTAGTATAGTCTGGATGAAGATTATAAAATTAGTGTTAATTAGAGGCAACCCACATGTGTTTTATGTTTGAAGTTATTTTCAATTATTTAGTTCTTTTCCTAAGTGTGGTGCTATTTTTATTTTATGATTTCAATTTAAATTTAGTTATATATTTTTTACTATTAGTTTACCCTATATAGTTATGTTATTTACATTTAATTAACTTTTTTAAAGCTTAAACTTTATACACTATCCTCTATAGATACTAACACTTTGATTATTTACTTAGACAATATTAAAATTATAATTAAAAATTATATAAGTAAGGATAATAATAAAAATCGAGATGATAGTTTGAATGAACATCACATAATAATTCATAATTTGAAAAGCTTAATAATTAACTAGTATAGATAACATAAGATATTGACTTGATTAGAATTTAGAAGCTATATACTAATTCATTGATCACTAAATTAAAAAATGAATAATTAAAATTAAGGAAAAAAATATGATTTTTTTTTAAATTAGAAAGATCATAGTAAACTTAAAAATATAATTAGTGATCTTATTGAATCTTTATATTAAATCAATTACAATTACAGGAAGATTAAAGCAATATGATATTCAAAATTATTAAATATATACTCCACAAAGTATGAAAAATTAAAATTTATAAAAGATTATAAAAGCAATATGTGAGAAAGATGAGTGCATTCAAAAAATATTATCATTTGAAGCTTAAGTTAAAATGCATCCTAATACTTAAATAAAAAAGGATAAAATAAATAAACTAGTACATATAATGGTGTACCAATGAATTTCAAATTATCTACAAGCACAACTAATTCATAAGTTAAATGATTCATGTTTTAATTTAGAAGTTAATTTACAGTTACATATATAGTGAATAGATTCAATATTCAAGCAATAGCAAGAGTGACTGATTGAGATAATTATTCTGGCTTTTTAAATTTGAATTATATCTTTGTTAATTCCAAATTACTTCTAGATAGTAATGTATTATCTTATATTTTAATAATTTAAATTATTAAGTTTTAGTTTGGCTATTAAGTAACCAATAGGCAATTTTTACTATTGCTTGAGGAAAAGCATGAGTTTAAGTTAAGGAGAATTTCTTAAGGATAAATTGTATATTTTTTATTGTGCTTAAATTTAGTAAAAATATATTATTTTAGTTGTTTTTGTTCAGCAAATGAAGAGGAAAAGGAAAAAAAATTATAAGTGATGAATAGCATTGAATCTCCACCAAACAAAATTCCACAACATTATGGTCATCAATGCCAAGGTGACAAATTTAGACATTACATCGCCAATTTCTTTTTTTATTAGCACTATAGTGTTACCAAGGTCAATACTGTTGTGCCCCAATTTAGTAGCACAACACTGGAGCTTTAGGAAAATGAGTGTCGAAGAATCGAGCTATACAATACCTCGATGATTAAACTCACATTCGAGCATCGTAGCACTCAAATTCTATAGCACCGTGATGGAGTAGTTGCCAATGTGAGGAGCCATGCGAACTCACCCAAAAGACATGTTTTTTTAATCTTTAACTATACCCGATCAGAAAGCATCACAGTGAAGCACTACAGGAAAACAACTCATTTCCGACAGAATTTCCGGCGGAAATAAATTCGTCGCAAATTCCGGCGGATTTTCCGGCGGATTTCCGACGGATTTTTTTCAACGAATTTCCGACATAATTTTTGATTGTTTTTCCGACGGATTTTTTTCGATGCAATTTCCGACGGATTTTCCGGCGGATTTCCGGCGGAAATTAAAAATTTAAATTTTTTTTATTTTAAAATATAACTTAAATTATTGAATTAATTAAATTTAATTAATTTTTAATTTTTAATTTTTTTTGTTTCTGCCGGTATCAATTAAGTTACTTATTGTATTTTTTAATTTTAATTTTTACTTTTTAATTTTTAATTTTTGATTTTTAAATTTTTAATTTAAGTTAATTATTGAATTATTGAATTAATTAAGTTAATATTTTTTATTTATGCCGGTAACAATTTTAAGTTAATTAGTTAAGTTAATTATTTTAAAATTAAATATTTTCTATTTTAAATTAATTAATTTTTATTTTTATTGTTAAATTAAATTAACAAATTTTAATAATTAAGTGGCAATAGTTTAAATAAAAAATAAGTAACTTACTTAAGAAATTTTAGTTTATGAGTAGTTGGTAGAATCCTTTAAAGCCTGAGGAGGGGGCGGGTTCGAATCCCGCTGTGAGCACTGGGCGATCCGCGCGGGGAGGGAGGGGGGAGGCGGGTCGCGGCGGGTTCGGCCTGCTTTCACTCGGTCAGGTCGTTTAGGGTCGGGTCGCAATTGCTGGCGGGGGCTGTGCTGGAGCGGGAATTGAGGAGCAGCTGCTGTGTGTACGTAAGTGTTTTTTTTTTTTTTTTTGCATAAAATTTCCGACAAATAAAAATTTTGACGAAAATATTTTTCCAGCGAAAATTCCGTCGGAAATGCGCCGGAAATAATTCCGGCGCATTATTTTGCTCCGGAAGTCCTTTTACGACGCGCGTGAAACCGGCGGACATATTTCCGCCGGAAATCCGCCGGAAATGCAAATTTCTGACGGATTTTTGGTCATTTTCCGACGAAAATGGCCGCCGGAAAATGACGTTTTTCCTGTAGTGAAGCCAATATTATAGCATTGAGTCGCTAGTTCATTTTATAGCACTCCGGCGCCACCTTATCGAGCATAGCAGTGCTTGGACCACTCCTTGTAGTTATTATAAATAGTTTTACAGTTCTGTTATTTAGGGAGTTTTGTCACATAAGTAAATTTTATAATTTTAAGTATGTTTCTTTAGTGCCCCCTTAGTGTAAAGTTTAAGAGAAGCTATAAAAGTGCAAGATACTTTTATTGTGGATACCTTAGCCTCTTTTTGTAAGTAAATCTTTGATTGGAGGAAGATGAATTTTGGAAAAAATCATTTGATTATTCACGGTGATAAGTTTCTTATTACTTTCCTTGTATCCCTTTTTTTAATAAATGAAATAAAAATAAGTTTACTTGTTGAATCTTTCATGTCTTGCTAGTTCTCTAATTTTTTACTAATGATGTAAAAGGCATCGTAAGTATTGATATAAACTCTTATGCCTTGAATGATATATTGATATTTTTTATTCTTTATTTAACACATATAATGATCTTGAGTGTAATTAATATCCAATGTGATATATAGTTTCGATGGAGAAATGTTGGAATAACTAAGAGTGTTGAAATGGAATATTGACATACCTAAACATATGATATTGTTAAATACTTCAGGTTCTATGGAGATAGAAAAATTATAGGAATGTCATGAACATTTCTTTTCACCCCGATAAGCTCGATAAAGATCTATGGATGCATATGCTCTAATCCATATCTAAAATTTAAGAGTCTCATTAGAAAACTATGTTATTTACATTAATTAGTCCAAAATACTTTAATTTTATAAGTATCAAAATCTCTTTACAAGTTTTTCTTTTAGTGACAAAAACTTAAAAACATCATTTATACTTTTAACATGATAAATTGTGCATTTTGATTAAATAGTAATTGTTTGATTGCAATTAAGCAGAATACTTCCTCATGGGTTCGACAATCTACTTGATCACTTTATTATTTGATTCAACACAAATAATTGCATATTTTAATGAACTTTCATTAATTTTATATTGAAGAAAAACTCAACACATTTCAACTCAGCGAGTCATAATCTAGCCCACCACAATCAGTATTGCCCCTAAAATGTTTAGGCTTTAAAATATTAGCAATAAAAAGTTTTTGTACTTTAACCTTTAAACAAATTAATAATGATCCTTTTTTATCTTATTTTAGTGGAGTTATACTTGTTGTTGTTCCTCTCCATCCACAAAAACCAAAAGACAACCATAGAGGTAAAAGTGAGGATATGGCCTTCAACTTTTTTTTTTTAACCAACTAGCCAAAAAAGAAAAAGTTATTAGAATTGCACAACACTTTAATCCCTAATCATTTCTCCAATTCATACCACACTTTATCTGCAATGGAATCATTCAAGAAAATATGTTTAAAGGGCTCAATATGACAACAACATTGATATTTAGAAATCAAATAAATGCCTTTAGCTTGTAAACTGTAGTCCACTAAAATAAAACCCTTAAACATTCTGTAAGATAAGACAGACATAATAAGAGCAGAGGATTTTTTTTTTTTTTTTGAGGGAATGCATATAGCAAAATTTTATTAAAAAATAAAGGTACAAAAGAAACTAAGTGATTGTTTCACAATAAAAGTAGAGGAATTACACATTTCATAAAAAGTATACTTGTTTACATAAATAATTAATATTTTATTCATCTAGAAGCACTAAAAAATGTAAAGATAAGTTATGCGTAGGGGTTTACCTAAGTTTTGCGTTTGTTGATTTTCTGCCTTCTTGTTTATTTCTATTGTTCATCCTTTTGTCTTCGCTGTGGTTTGGTTTCTGGATGGGTTCCAGGTGCTGGCATTGCTGTTTTCTGCATTCTTCCTGTTGCTGGATCGATCTGTTAGATATTGTTGGATAATATTGTTATTCGTGCTGGAGCAATGCTTTTTCCTTCTTTTTGTATCTCTGCATATTAATAACATGTTAATTTTTGCAAAATTATATTTGGTGACTTGGTTTTTACTGGTGACTGCTTGGAAGGGGCATAACTCTTTTGAGGTTTTGTTTGCTGGCTTAAATTTTTTGCCGGGGTGGGTCTGTTGCTACAACATTTCTCATCTGGTTAGCATTAAAACCTATAAGTCCATTATTTTGTTGGTACTCGGCATTCTTGGGAACATTTTTCCTTCTTTAGATCTTTTATTTGTTATTAGTATTCTTGTTTGTGGTATTTTTGCTCTAGTTTCCTTGCAGGCCTATTTTTCAGGTTTTTGGAGCTACGCGCTCGTTTTGTGCAGGGGACGTCTGCTGTTGAGAGGGACATGCTGATTGCGGTTAATTTTTCCCTTTGCTTTTTGTTTCATAGAATGTTCCTAGGGTGCTGTGTACTTTTGAGTTGTAGGGAAATCCGGCTCTTAGGTTTCTTTTTGATTTTATTTGTAGCTCTTCGGAGCAGTCGTGAGCTAGATTTCCCTTTAAGGACTGTGTAACTTTTTCCCGATATTAACGCGTAAGCCCGTAGGTGGGTTTTAACAAAAAAAAAAAAGGGGGTTTACCTAAATCAAATTTATGAAAAAGGGAATAGTATAAGGATGATAAGATATCAAAACTTCCTCTCACTTCTCTCCCAGCATCACGTTCAAATACAGGGGTGGGAGTTCCTTTTTGCCTGTAGAAGTCCGGCAATCATCACCTTAATCAACTTGAGTGCCTCTCATGCACTTTGCTCTTCTTGCTTTTCCTATCGGTTTCTCACTCCCGCCACTTGCTTTCTCTCTCTAGTACCACCTCTTTCAAAATTTTTTGAGATGCCCTAAGATTTTCATTCTACTCGAGTCTTTAAAGAGGTTTAGCTGCTGGGAGGATATCAGAGCTGAGTCTTTTCAATTAGGCTGCCCTGGGCGAATATATGAAATTATTATTTATTTCTGCATCGATGGGAGCAGCTCGATTTCTACCCTAGCTGTAGTTCTCTCACTGCTTCGAACATGAATAAATTCATGTTGATTTTTTGTTAAAAATATTATTATAAATATGCATGGATCTTCTCCTGATACTCTATTCACATGTTTTTCACTAACTCCGTGTCTCTTGGCCTGGGCGACCCCTCTCTCTGGTTCTTCCTTAGAATTTTGGCTATGCCTTCAATGCTTCTTGATAGCTGATATTCCAAGAAGACTTTCAGGCCTGGTTATTCTGTAGGTACTTAAACAAAATCTCATCTTGAATCTTCAGCTGATATTCATCATTATTATTCTGCTTCTTCGGGCTTTTCCTTCAAATATGTTCTCTTGTGCTGATTTGTAACATTTTTTACTTAAGTATTTAAATGATCAGATTATTGATATCGCTTCCCTATTCGAACTGTCTTTTATAGGTAAATTTTGATATGGCTGGCAAAGGCGGATGCAAACTGGGGCCATGGGGGCACCGGCCCCACTGAATTTGGGGAAAACAGAATAATTAGTAGTATTAATGATGCATTAAATAAATACTTATTAAGCCATTGGCGACCTCAATTAGATGTTATTCTTCAATTTTTTAGGAGACTTGAGTTTATTGACTTCTTGTAAAGTTTGCACAGTTCATAATAGGCCATTATAGGAAAAAGATAATTACCGGCGATTAGTATTATGTTTCCGGCAGTTTCCTAAAATACCGGCGGTTAGTAAACCGCCGGTATAAACCGCATAGGTAATGATTTGCGACAGTCAATTTCTGGAGGTTAACTTTACTTGCGGCTTTCCGGTGGCATAAACGGATGGTAAATTCCAACGATCATAGTGCCGGTGACTACTGGTTAATTATCGACGGCTTACCGGCCATCCAAAAATGCCAGTTCTACCAGTGGCTTAACCGCCGGTTAGCGCCGGTATTTACTGTTGGCTATATTAAAATTCCGACGGCTATAATAAGCAAGTGTGCTTTACTTTTGAACAAGTGTGCTTTACCTGAATTGGAATGCATTCACCAACCATTCAACAATAGTTTAGGGTTCGATACCTACACTTGAACAAGATATTTAAGCATTGCAGGTCTAACCACCATCATATAGAATTTTTTATTAAGTTTGAGGGGGATTTTTCTATCACACAACAAGTCTGAAAAATTCCTCTATTTTAACCATCCAACTTGAATTCTACTAATAATAATCCTATCTATTTCACCATCACTCAAAATCATAGATCGAATTTGTAGTGAGAACATCAATGACTAAAGCAAAAAGATATGGACTTAAAGCGGATCCATAACACAATCCAACAAGTAATAACTCTTACATACATATCCTTAATGACATGAGAAAAGCATATACACCATGGTACAACCTATTACAAATTTCTAATGAGAACATCCATGAATAAAGAAAAAATATATGGACTTAAAGCTGATCCTTGACATAATCCAACAAGTAATAACTCTTACATAGATATCCTTAATGACATGAAAAAAGCATACACCAAGGTACAACCTATTGCACATTTATAGTGAAAACATCCATGAATAAAGCAAAAACATATGGACTTAAAGCCGATCAACAAGTATTAACTCTTGCATACATATCCTTGACGTAATCCAACAATCTATGCTCCATAACTCTCCCCCGTAATTAGTAAAAGAAAAAAAATGCAAACCTTAAATTCGATTCGGGGCGTTTTCGATCGACTGCTTTCGCGGGTAGAATGCGGGGGTGATCAGTGGCCAGAGTGAGGGCGAGATCATCTGTCAGAGATAAGGTGTCGGCGGTCGGATTCCTGCGCAGGCAGTCGGAGTCGCAATCACGAGCTAGCATTTGCAGAAATGGATACTCGAAGAAATGAAGACGAAGGCTCGGTCTGGCCAATATTAAGGCCATTTCTGGCAGTTTTTTGATGGTTTAGACCGCCAAAAAAAATCACTTAACACTGACGGCCTAGGCTGCCAATAAAGGCACCAGTAAAACAGAAACTGGTGCCTTTGCCGGGGGTTATTATACTGCAGCTAATTCTGACAGTGTATTATTAAAAACAGACGAATAAACTGCAGGTTAATACCAATGGTTGGACCGTCGGTTTAACCTCCAGTACTAATGCCGGAGTATATTTATATGACCGCTGATAAATGCCACCAGTAAATCCTAATTTTCCTATAGTGGGCAGTGTTATCATCATAAAAATGCTTTTTTTAAAATTTTATCCTAAATAAGCTTTCTTTAGCAATGTGATGATTGTTGTTTCTGTGCTCAGTTTTATTAGCTCGGGTAAATGATCTTTAATCTGATTGGATCACTGGGTTGCCAATCAATCCATTGGACTGTTCACTGATAAATGGCAACCTCCTCCACCCGAATGGGTTAAGATAAATCTCGATGCTTCACTTAAAGACAATTATGAAGCAGGCCTTGGTGGCATTGTGAGGAATAGCAAAGGAAGATTTGTTTTAGCATTTGGTATGGGTAAAGTGCATTGGGACATTGCTCATTTGGAGTTTTAAGCTTTTTCAGCCCTTAAAGAGGTGTTGCAAGGGAGGTTTCAAGATGTAAAAGGCATTATTATGGAAGGTGACTATAAGAATGTTCTTAATCTTCTTCAAAACCTGTACAACAAACCGAAGAAGATAGGATGGAACATGGAAAGTGAAGACTTATCATTTTTTAGAAATTTCAATAATGTTATCTTTCATTGTGTTAATGGAAATTGTAATAAGTTAGCGGATTACTGTGCTAACTTAGATTTATCTTATGATTTTCTTTGGGACTTGTCTTGTGAGAGCAACCTTCCTTCTTCCTTTATTCATTTAGTAAAGGAAGAATGTGATAGATTGGGTTCCTCTCATTAGCTTGTATGTAGGTTCTTTCTTCTATTTTATGAAATTTTGCATTATTCAAAAAAAAAACTTTCTTTATAAATTACCTTTTTAATGAGAAATCCTCCCTTAATTTGATACCCTTATTTAACTCCCATAATTTTTTTTTCATATATATAAACTTCTATCTTCCCCTCTCTTGCACAATTATTTCAAGAATCCCATGGCTATCAATATTTAGTCATCCTATACAAAACTAATTTAACCACTATCCTTTACAAAACTTATTTAACCACTATCTCATCATCTTAACCATCGATTATTGTAGTTATTTTTAAATTTCATATTTATAATAATTTTGCGAAGGAAGTTTAATTGGGGTTCAAACAAGATTGGCTACTTCCAAAAGTTGAATTCAACAAAATACCTTTTTTTTGCTCTCGTTGATACATCTATGATCACCTCTATAAAGAGTGCTTTAAACTATAACCACACTTGAAGAACCGAAGCATGTATCCAATTTACAAAGATGCCTCCAAAAATTTAACAATGCATCTCTAAGGACACCTTTTTTTTTTTTTATAAAACCCACAAAGGGGCCTATGCATTAATAAATAAAAAAGGGTTACAATACCTTAGAAGATTAAGAGCTCTTTAAAATATACAATAGTTGTAGCAAAACTTAATGAGCATATGATCATATCTATCACTATAAGAAAATCACAAGTTACCGGCGGCATTTTATAACATTTAATATAAGTTTTCAAACGGTTTGTAAAATTTTTGCCGGTGAATAAACCACTTAGGAATGAAGTCCGACGGCCATTTCTAACGGCCAAGATTTTCAGTGGTTTTCCAGCGGCCAAAATAGCTAGTAAATTTTGGCGATTAAATCCGTGGTTAATTATCAGCGTCATACCGGCCCTAGAAAATGTCGGTATTTCTGATGGCCAAGCCGTCGGGATTAACTGATGTCTATATTAAAAAATCGGTGGCTAAATGAACCGTCTCGTATCAAAGTTTCTGGCAGCTAAATCATCTAAGGAGACTTATTACTATAAAACTTAACTTAGTATTATGATTCTCTTTTAATAAAGTATTGCGTGTCTCACCACCATCATATAGAATTTTCCCTTAAGTTTGAGGGGGACTTTTCTTTCACACAACAACCCTGATGCATTCGTCCACTTCAACCATCCAATTTGAATTTTATTGACAAAATCCCATCTATTTTACCTTCACTATGAACAAGATATCTAATAGATGTAAAACATATAATTTTATTAATGACTTTATTTCCCAAAATCACAATCTCCTCTCTAAGTGTATTAATTACTACAAAAATTACATTCTATGTATTCATATTGTAGATCAACTCATGAGAGAACCTTTGCACTCTAAGGTAGATATCCATAATTCAAGTTTACCTTCAACTCCATCTCTATTCTTATTAACAAGAATAATATCATAAGAATATATATATATATATATAACCTATTGCAAATGTCTACTGAGAACATCCATGACAAAAGCAAAATGATACGGATATAAGGTTTTCTCAAATTCAATATTAGATTCAAAGGTTGATCTTCATAATTCAAGTTTACCTCCATCTCCCTCTCAAGACTTATCAACAAGAAAATTATCAATAAAAAAAAAAATTAAGGTACATCCTCTTGCAACTATCGTCTAATGAAAACATCAATGACTAAAAAAAAAAAAATTAAATGCATAGAGGAGATCACCTTTGAGGCGTTCACAAGCCGGAGTGAGGGCATTATCGGGCGGAGTGAGGGCTTCGACAACTGGAGTTATCTTATCGGCGGCCGGAGTCCTATGGGCGCAGGTCGGAAGCGAGGGCGAGAGAAACGTCTTAATGAAAATCAATAACACGAAGAAAAGATGAGGAAGGGTTGTGTGGGCAAATTTTAGGTCAATTTCCAGCATTTTTCAGTGGTTTGCACCTTCGAAAAAAGATCACTTAAAATCAGCAGCCAAACCGTCAGTAATAGTCAATGTCTAAATAAAAAACTAGCTGTATGGCGTTCACTTTACCACTGACATTTCCAACAGTTTGTTATTAAACACCACTGGTTAAAATAAGCAATCAAACCATTGGTTTAACAGCCGATAATTCTAGAGGTCATTTGAGTGTCGGAATTATCGCTAGTAAATAGCAAATTTCTTGTATTGTATTATAATAACCAAGAGAAAATGAAACCAGGGAGGCAGGAAGCCATCCCACAAAAGAGGAACCTAATTAAGACATTAAATGATGCACCAAAATCCCACCAACATAAAACATCAATACAAGGACAAATAGTTGTAAGGTGAACAAACCAAACTACAGCCCATAATCAATATAGAGCATCCAACAGCGAAATCCTCTAAGCAACAAAACCTGTAAAAAAGTATATAACTAAATAAGTGTAAGAAAAAAGAGAGAGAAAATTGGGAGACACTAGACACCACTGTCAACAAAAGAACAAATACACCACCACAACAATGACAAGAGTAGACTAGAATCCAATAGAGCCAAAGAAACAAGTTTCACACTGACAACCAACTAAATTGACCAAAAGAAAACAAAGAGAAACCCAAAGAACTAAGAATGATGCATTCATTTAGTAACTCTACCAACATATATAATTTGAAATTCTGCACCATATTTTTGTTTTTATACTTCTTGCATTTCCTACCCTAAACAGTGGCAAAGCCAACATTGTCAACTTTAATAACATTCATATCAATATATTCTAGCAACACATTGCAACTACTATGAATAAAATCCCCAACAACATAATTATCACCTACAAGATCACTAATCAAGTCTGAGTGGTGGACAAGGTCAATAGAGACTTGCTATAAATCACCTTTCAAATGATTTAAACCCTCATCAGAAATAGGGACAATGAGTAAGCTAATAACAGGGAATTTATTAGAGACATTCCCTCCTTCAAGAAGGAGAGCATAATCAATCACAGGATAAGAGTCATATATCGCATTCAAGATACTATTATCAATCTTGTGAATGGAAGGTTCAGCTCTAGGGTAAGAAGTAGAATGATAGTTAACATATGAATATTTATTAGAAACATCCAAACACCAAAAGCGATATTTGGATGAGAAGATCTTAGCAGCACAGCTTAGTAGAGTCAGTCACGACACCAAATGGTTAATTGGATAATAGATATTAGTAGAATCCCCAACAGCTTCCAACTCAAAAGATTTCACAACAAAAACTAAGACATGAGCCACATTCTCAAAAAATGGGAGCAAAGGTTTTAAGAAACCATTTTCAATATGATCTAAACTGGCATTTTTGATATGAACATTAGTTATCGATTTGGGCTTTGCTAAGTGAGGATGTAAAACTAAACATTCATTTTTTGATGACCTAAAGCCTTATAGTGATCACAAAAAGAAGGAAATTCTTCCATCACCAAAGTTTGAATATACCCTAAATTATCAGTCGGGGCAGTCCAAATATTATCAAGATACCACATAGTAACATCCAGTTCAACTAAAACACAATCAATCGAAAGAAGAAAACTAGCCTAAGTAGCATTATCAGTGCGTAGAGGCCATCCAAATAATGAGCCTAGACCATGCAAAATATGGGGATAGAATATGTGGGGATGAAGATTAGGAGAGGAAATCCGTATGGGATTGATGGGAAACTCAGCAGAATTATTAAAAAAATGAGGCCATTTAACAAATTTCATAAAATAATTATTAGCAAATGAAAAACGATGAGCAGATACCCATGCAATAATCCAAATCAATTATGAGTTTAATCAGAACATGTTTCGAATCCATGAGTCACAAAAATTCTCTTAAAAGTTGAAGATCGAAAAAAAAAATTGGATAAATTCCAAAACTAGCATGTTGTTGGGGAATTTTCTAACCAACGAATATTCAAAAGGGGCTGCAAGAGCCAAAAAAATTTCCTTTGAAATCCAAAGCGTCGACATGGCACTATATCTCTAAGATTTTAGATTTGGGAAACCAATAGAGAGATGCCCAAGAGGGATTCAATAAATAATTTAGGATTTTGTTTGCCATTAAGAAAGCTAGGATCGACCAGACATACATGATTAACTGCCATCAAACAGAGTCAAAGGAGGCAAAATCAAGCACTGGAAGAGAAAAAAACACTAAGAGAGCTCACATAAATAAAGAAGGAAAAAACAAGCATAAAAGGGAGAACTTCCCTAAGCAAATAGGTGGTCTCCTCCGAAGGGAGGAAGCAATTAGGGAGAAACCCTAATAGAGTGGGCGAAGGAAGCATCATCTCTAAGGACACCTATTGAATCCAATGTGCATAATATTGCCTATTCACCAGAGAAATTACTATAATATCTTGGTGCTGGCACTTCAATGCATCAAATATTTGAGCTAATAACCTATTGATTGCTCTAGGGGGTTACGGTGTTCATTTTATATTGATATTACATCCTACTCCTTGCTCATGGTTTTGTCATTATTCCAATGCTCAATTTTATGAATCTCTCCCAACAACGATGTAAGTTATGCTAGATCATCCTCAATATCAAACTATTTTTCCTTAAACTTTAACTTATGATCCCATTCCAAATTAGCTATTGGATTAGGCTTTTATTTCTTACTTTAGGTTTTATTTCCTATAGTTTTGCTAATTTATAAAAAGATGGTTGCTAGGCAAGGTCAAGTGAACTTGGGCGGAAGAATATATTCAAATAAGGATGAACTAAGAATACCTAAAACCTGACATAAAAATATTTCTTAGGTCATTATCCCAATAGTCATAAGATCCTTAGGTCAAGATTTATTTCCATTAGAAGTTAAGATTGCGATAAAGAATATTCTTGTCTAAATTTTTTGTATTAGCAGTGGAGAATATGTGATTTTCTATTTGAACCATGCATCTTATTTAAAAAATTTGTTCAAGGTTAAAAAAGTAACGTTTCCTTCTTGATGTAATGTATGCAATCTTTTTGTTTGTTCATCTTTATAAGAAATTTGTAAGTGTTATTATAATGTTACCAAAATAAAAATTATTATAGTATAAGAATTTAATTGGTATTTTAGCCATTATTTTAAAAATATTTGTAAAATACACACACGCACACATAAGCACATGTGTGCGTACGCATGCACGCACACACACACACACACACACACACACACACACACACACACACACATATATATATATATTAGGGGAAACCCACGGGGGGGGGCCTACGCCTTTATATAAATCCAAAAATACAAAGTCGTTAGGGGGACGATCAGCTCACTTTCTGAAAGAGCATCACAAAAATTAAATGAAAGAAAACTTAAGAGCCGAAAGTCCCCTACTACTCAAAAATAAAAAATTGCATAGATACAATCTAAGGCGGCACCAAGTAAGTGACCAAAAAGAAACAAAAAATCCAAATATAATCAATCAGCATAATATTTTTGCCAAAAAAATGACCTCCAAACCAGACTAAACCTCCAACACGCCTGCAAAAAAAA
Organism: Dendrobium officinale; assembly: GCA_019514585.1. Classification (NCBI taxonomy): domain Eukaryota; kingdom Viridiplantae; phylum Streptophyta; class Magnoliopsida; order Asparagales; family Orchidaceae; genus Dendrobium; species Dendrobium officinale. Next base: position 18,552,567 of record CM033694.1, read on the forward strand.
AACACCAATCCAAAAATAAATTACAACAAAGAGAGTGCAAGTATAATTAATACTTAAAAATATAAGCACAGATATAAACGACATTACTAGATAAGGTAATAAACCAAATAATCTTTGAACGGAAACACCTATAGCAGAATTAGCTAGAACCATGATCCCAAAATTCATTGTTACAACTTGGACTTCCGAGTTTATAATTTTGATGATAATAAATAATATTGATTAATAATTTATTTATCCTTGTATTTGTAGTGCATATTTGTTTCTATATTGCTAATATTTCAGGTACACCATGCACCATTCTTTGAAGATTTAAGGCTCAAGATTGTGTAGAATTTGTTATATTAAATGAGTCTGTAATTTTTATTTTTTGAGTCAAGCCTTGTAATAATGTATGTTAAATTAATTACTGTATACACTCACAGGGGGATCAAAAAATATTTTTAAATATTTTAATTTTTATGTAAATCATATTGTACGATCTGATTGTAAAGTATGATATTGTGTAATAGAAATTAATTAAAATATTTATTTTCCTAATTTTTTTTTAAATATAACTAATCATGCAATATGATCACCACATCATACTGAACGATCTGTTATAATTAGAAAGCCCACTGTCCATTAAATTAGGCAAAAAGCTGAATTTGAAAAGTTGTTTTAATCTTACTGTACGATCATGATTGTATTGTATGATGTTTAAAATATCGCCTAATTTAATCATGTGACTAGTCAATCAAATGGCTTAATTTTGATATTTTAATCTTAATGTATGAATTGGATTGTATTGTATGATCAACAGAGATGTTTCGGCCATCCCAAGGGAGTGTGAAAGAGATTTCATACAGTTGCTCCGACGAGTTTGCACCTCATTACCATCAAATTCAAGATTCATCTTGAGGGAAGTTTTGGGAAGAAGAAGATCTATTTGATGTCAAAGGACCCAGAGGGCTTCTCCGTCTAGCTGTGGGGGCTAAAGAAGAATCACTAAACGTTTAGTGTAATACTCGGAGGGTGCCTCCGGGGAGTGGATGTAGGTCATGGTTTGACCGAACCACTATAAATTGGCGTGCTCTTTCCTTTATTATTTTTGCACTTTATTTTTGCATTCATTTTTATGGCAATTAATTGCATGGGTTAAATTAATATTTTATCTTTTTATTATAATTATAATTTGCTTCCACATCAAGTTATAAAAATATTTTTTTTGTTAAAAAAGTTTTAAAATATTCAATTCACCCTCCCTCTTGGCGCATCTTGTAATTTCAATTGGTATCAGAGCTGTTATAAAATTAAGTTTGACAACTTTTTGAATTTCGATCAATGGCTAATTTTTGTAATCATAATATTATGGAAGGTTATTCAATCACCCGGCCACCTTTTTTTTAAAATATTACTTTTAATTTTTTAAAATTTTGTATGTCTACTTTCTTGCAATCATTTTATTACCGAATGTGGCAAATAATTTTAACTTGTTAATCACGTGTTATAGATGGAATTAAAATTAATATTCCTTTTAATCAATGGAGTAGGGTAGAGCAAATCAATGCTCAATTGAATGCTAAATCGTTAAACTATTTTTTTATGCTTTAAATTTTGAAGATTATATTTTAGTATCCACGTGCACTACTGGCAAAGAAATTTGGTATAAATTATAATTTATATATGAAGACACTAGTGAAATCTATTGAGATTGTTGCTACTTAGTTTTACATGTTTGATATTTTTGCAAGTTGTATATTTTTTATGATTCCAATCATTATTGATTTGATTATTATTTCTCCTAACACATTTAGAAAAATTGTTTTGCTCTTATGTGTGCTAACATTTCAGAGAAATCATACTCTAGATTATTGAAGACTTCAAATCAACATCAGTTTAGAGTTTATTATATTTGAAGTCTTTATTTTTCATTTTATTAAGTTTGAGAGATGTCATTATAATTGAGTAACTGAGCACACACACACACCTGGGGAGAGTTTTAAAATTCATATTTTTAAACTGATCGTATTGTACGATATCACTTCATATGGGATGATCTGATCAGTTATTTTCTTTTAACAACAAGCACTGAAATGAACAGAAATGAAATTATTTTTCCTAAGTATGGTTCGTACGGGATGATCCCAATTTTGTATAAGGATGAATGTCTCGGGTTCGCTCTCAACAACTGATTGTATGGGACGATTAAACATTTGTAAAGGGACAAACATCTCAATTTCGTTCATGTACAAAAAAAATTTTCAAAGTCCTGATCATATGGGATGATCTTAAAATTTGTATAAGAACAAAAGCCTCTATTTTGTTCCCGAACAAAGATCGTAAAAGATGATATTAAATTTAGTACAGGGATGAATTACTCTATTTTATTCTCGAAATAAAGATCATACGGGACGATCCCAGGTTCGTACTAGGACAAACATCTCAGGTCTATTCTCACTCACTTCATCCTAACATTTCGTATAGACGAAACTTAATTTTTTAACTGTTCATCCTGGGCGAACTTAGTTTATACCAAACGATAATCAGTTATGAAATGATTTCATACTAATTCATAATAGATTCATATGCAACAGTATTTGAACTGTTCGTACATACGAACATACGATCGAACTGTACGATCGTGTATGCTCTAAATTAAAAATTTTAGTTTTTTGGACTTTTTTTTGTGTCTTTTGTATAAAAGGTCCACTAAAACTAATGTGAGAGAGTCTTGTCTATGTGATTTTCAAAGGGCAATTGAAGGAGAGGGTGTGAGAGAATATTTGAAAGAGATTTCTTATAAGTGGAATGTGAAAGGTTCACAAGGTTACTCAAAGATAAGGATCTCTTTAAAATTGTGATTGTCACTCTTCTTCTTTTCTTTCTAGATTACTCATGAGAAGATCTTTGGATAAAATTCAGTTCTCTACCGACACTTAAGAAGTGCGAAAGGATGACGGTTCTCTATCGACACTTGGGTAGTGTAAAAGGATGAAGGTTCTCTGCCTACACTTATAGAGTGTGAATAGCCGACATTTCTCTATTGATACTTGGGGCGTGTGAAAAGACAAAGGTTATCTACCTACACTTAGAGAGTGTGAATAGTCGATGGTATTCTGCCTACACTTGGAGGGTGGTAAGGATGAAGGTACTCTGCCTATACTTGGAGGGTATAAAAGGATGACGATACTCTATCACACAGTAGATTGGTGGAAGAGAGTTTTGTAAAGGCTTCTCCACCTTGCTGTGGGGGCAAAAAGATAGTTACTTTGGTAATAGTGCAATAACTGAAGTGGGAGGTTTCAGGGAGTGGATGTAGGTCATGTTTGATCAAAGCACTATAAATCTTTATTTCTTTTATTTTTCCACTGCTTATTTTTTTGCAAGTTTTTTATTATGTGGTTGAAAAGTTTTATTTTAAAAAATTTAATTAACTTGTTTCATAAATTAATAGTTTCAATATTTAAATCCAAGAGATTTTTTAAAAGTACCAATTCACCCCCCCTCTTGGTTAGCCTTGGGACATTAGCTTAGGTTTAACAACCTAATCAAGATTCAATAAGACTCAACAAGTGGTATCAGAGCATTATTTCAAAATCATAAGTTTAGACTATTTTTTGATAAACGAACATGATTACTTTTGGAAATCAGAACACACTTGAAGAGTATTCGATCACTAGACCTTCTTTATTTGATAACATCCCTTTCGATTTTTGGAAAACATGCATGTTTACATTTTTACAGTCACTAGATTATCGTATATGAATTTTAGTTCAAGAAGGATATATAAAACCCACTAGATTAGTTGATGGTATTTGAGTTGAAACACCCTTTGCTGAATAGACTGTAGAACAATGTAACTTAGCACGATTAAATGTAAAATATTTAAATAGTTTCTTTTATGTACCTAAGTCAGAATACTACATATGGGTTTCCACTTATAAAAGTGAAAAGGATATATAGGATAGACTCTGTATTACTTATGAAGGGATAAATGAAGTAAAGTAACAGAGACTGAACATCTTGTTACATGATTATGAATTATTTCACATTAAACCAAATGAATTCATTTCTAAAATGTATACAAGATTTACTTAAATTGTCACTTCTTTACATGCATTGGGTAGAGAACTAACGAACACTGCACTAATTAATAAGATTCTTTATTATTTTCCAATTGCATATAATGCTAAAATAACTGCAATTACAGAATATAAAGATTTGAAATTTTATTATATTGATAATCTTCTTGGTTTACTAATTGCCTACGAAAAGGAGGAGGAAGCATACCTCTTCTTGATTCTAAAAACTAAAAAGGAGTAGGAATTCGCCAACTTGTACTTAATGGTCGATAACCTTAATTAGTCAGATCAAGAAGAGGTATATGACTCAACCTATGCTAAACTTTTAGAAGTTTCTGAAAGGATTCATGACGTATATAGGAAGCTAAAGAAAATACATGATAGTCTTAATTTAGAGATGCAAGAATTGCAAAGAGAACAAAAAATCCTTAGGAAAGATCATGCATTGATAGATAACAACCATATGAGCTTACTTGATGAATTTGATAACTTGAATAAGGAGAATGAGATCTTAAAATCACTTATATAAAATTGGAAAATGTATTTGAAGAGTTTAAGAATGATTCTGATAGTATAGAGCATTATTTGAATTTTGATAAGAAAATTCTAAAAGATTTGAACACATTTTTAAAATTGAAAGTGCAAGCTCTAGATAAAAATAGAAAACCACCAACACTTGAAGATTTTACAAATCCTAATTTGTATCCAAAATTTTTACAATCCAGGAAGAGACAAAATAATTATAGAAGACTAAGAAATCCATTTCCTGGAGTCAAATATTATTCTTATGGCATGTTTGGACATATTGCTCACACCTATACTTTGGATAGAAAAACTCATTTAGTGTGGAAATCTAAGATGCTTAAACCTAGATATATCATACATGCAGCTAATTTTATTTTGCCAAAAAGAGAACTCAAACTAGTTTAGATTCCCAAGTCTAACATTTGATAGTTTTGTAGGCATAAGCTCATACAAGGCCTCGTGAGAGCATTTGGTATATGGACAGCAGTTGCTTAAAGAATATTACTGAAGACACTAAGTAATTTATATCACTGGAAGTCAGAAGTGGAGGTAGGTTTACACTTGCAGATAACACCACTAGAAAGGTGGTAGGATCAGGTATGATTGGAAACCTGCAAATTTTTTTCATAGATAATATATCGCTTGTAGAAGGCTTAAAGCATTATCTATTGAATATTAGCCAGCTATGCGATAAAGAATACATTATAAATTTTCTTACTAGCTACATATTAAGCCTAAATAGTAATGATGTTTTGCAAAGTTTAAGGGTAAATAATATTTATATATTAGATTTAAATTATATAAAAACTCCTAATGCTTGTTGTTTGAAAATTATTTCTGATGAGTCATGATTATGGCATAGGAGACTTTATCGCTCTAGCATGAAAATTCTTAGAAAAATTATACAAAAGGATTTAGTTAGAGGTATACCAAAAGTAAACTTTACTAAGGATCACCTTTGTGATGCATGTCAATTAGAAAAATAGGTAAAGTCCTATTTTCAGTTCAACAAGTATCTTAGAACTAGTAAACCTTTAGAGATTTTACATATGAATCTTTTTGGACTAGTTGGAACTGTAAGTCTAGAAGGGAAGGTTTACAAATTTATGATTGTAGATGACTTTTCTAGATTCACTTGGGTTAAATTCTTATATTATAAGAGTGAATCATTTGAGCAGTTTAGAGATTTTTCGACTTGGATTCAAAGAAAACTAGGATGTGAGATTTTAACTATTCAGAGTGATTACGATGGTGAATTTGAAGATGAAAAAGTTGAGGTTTTTCGTAAAGAGAAAAAAATTGATTATAATTTTTCTGCACCTAGAATCCCTCAGTAGAATGGGGTAGTCAAAAGAAAGAACATAACATTAATAGAAGCCGCTCAAGCCATGTTGGCAGAATATTCACTTCCTAAATATTTTTGGGCTGAAGCAGTTAACAATGTATATTATATATTTAACAGGATGAATATTAGATCGAAATTAAATAAAACATCTTATAAGCTTCTTAAAGGGAGAACACCTAATTTGTGTCATATTTTAATATTTTTTGGATGTAAGGTGTTCATACATAATAATGAAAAATTTGTCTTAGAAATTTTTTTTCAAAATTAGATGAAGAAATTTTTCTTGGATACTTTAGTGTTGAAAAATCTTATAGAGTATTTAACAAAGAACTTTGGCAATTGAGAAGAACACACATGTTATATTTGATGAATCTAGAATTTTGAAAAAGATAAATATGGAAGAGGATTAAATAGAAATTAACTCTCAAATGATTGAGAAAGTTAATTTGGAAGAAAATTAAGAGTTAGAAAATCCGTTGCCTAGAGATTTGAGATTTTCTAAAAAACACCCTAAGGAATTGATTTTAGGTGAACCTAGTGCGGGTGTTAGGACTTGGCGTGGACTAAGCAAAGAAATCATTCATTCTGACTTTATTTCAATGATAGAACCCATAAATATAAATCAAGCACTTTTGGATGAATTTTATATTTTAGTAATGCAAGAAGAATTAAATCAATTTGTAAGAAATGACATTTGGGAATTAATTATAAGGCCAAATGATTAAAGTATAGTTAGGACTAAGTGGGTATTCAAGAACAAAGTAAATGACTCAGGAGTTATTGTTAGAAATAAGACTAGATTGGTAACTAAGGGGTATAATCAGATTGAAGGGATTATTTTTAGGAGGCTTTTCCCCTGTAATGAAACTTGAAGCAATTAGAGTTTTTTAACCCTTTGCCTGTTTTAAAGGATTCAAATTGTATCAAATGGATATTAAAAGTACCTTTTTAGATGGAGTAATTTAAGAGGACGTTTATATTGAACAACCTCCAGGTTTTAAAAATTCAAAATAATAAAATCATCTTTTTAAATTTAAAAAAATATTATATGGATTAAAAAAGGCACCTATGGCTTGGTATGAGAGGTTGATCACTTTTTTAATTGAGAGATCTTTTGAAAAAGAAAGTGTGGATACCACTCTCTTATTGAAGAAATTGGGATAAGATATACTCATTGTATAAATTTATATTGATGATATCATCTTTGGATGTACAAATAAAAATATTTGTGATAATTTTTCTAAAATACTGAGTAGTGAATTTAAGATGAGTCTAATGGGAGATTTGGGTTACTTTTCTGGCTTTAGCATTAAGCAAATTGAGGAGGGAACTTTTCTTAGTCAGTCGAAGTATAATAAGGACATCCTCCAAAAGTATGAAATTGACAATGTTAAACTTATCAGTACACCTATGAGTACCCAAAGGCTTAACAAATTTGACACCGAATTATGTTAGGCTAATGAAGAACCAGTTAGCTAAGTGTCCGCAGTCCGAGCATGACTTTGCGTCTGTGTCAGACACTTTATGAACTAATAGAGAACAAGGCGGCTACAGGAGACGGGAGCTACCCACGTGAGCCCACCATCTTCGTTCTGAATCTGGCTTTCAAACTACAGGGTGACTTTCCGTTCAGAGGTCGATAGAATCGATGTACCGTTGGATTTCGGTATCCTCAGATCAGTTGTATAAGGACCCAAAGTGAAAATCTATTGATCAAAAGAAGTTTAGGAGAATAATTGGATCATTGCTTTACTTTACTGCTAGCCGACCCGATATTATGTTCAATATTTATTTGTGTGCTAGATTCTAATCAGATCCAAAATAATCATATTTAATAGCAGTGAAAAGGATTTTGAGATATCTCTTGGGAGCTTAGAACTTAGGGATTTGATATCAAAAGTTTAGCTCTTCATTTGAAATAATTGGATATTCAGATTCGAACTTTGTAGGTCATAGGATTGATAGAAAGAGTACATATGGAACATATCAATTTATTAGAAATTCTTTAATTTTTTGGTCCAGTAGAAAATAGAATTCCGTAGCCCTATCTACTGCTGAAGCTGAATACATTGCCTTAGGAAGTCGTGTGGCATAAGTTCTTTGGTTAAAATAATAGTTGATTGATTTAAGATTTATAATAGATACAGTTTTAATTTATTGTGATAACACTAATGCCATTTGCATTTTAAAGAATCTTATTGAATATTCTAGAACCAAATATATAGACATAAGGCATCATTTGATAAGGGATCATGTATCTAAAGGAGAAATTAAACTGAATCATGTTTCAATTGAAAATTGACTTGCTAATATTTTTACAAAACCATTAGCCTTTGATTATTTTAGCACATTAATAAAAAACTTGGTGTGATTGATTTGAATGCTTAATTAAAAATCTTCTATAAACTTGATATGTGTTTTTGTGTGTTTTTATTTTTTTATTTTTTGTTTTTATTTTCAATTTTTGTGTTTTTTTATTTTTTGTTTGTATGATTTTGAAATATTTTCACATCGAATTTCATGTTTCTAATCGATCGTGTGAATTTTCCTAAGTGTAATATTTGTACTATACAAAATTATTTTCATCCCATACAAATTCTATAGTATATTGATCGTTGGTTTGGACTGATTACGTATAGTTTTGTTTTTTCAATACATATTGTAATGTATGATCTATAGATCATCCCGAATGATCTATATTCATTCATATGTACGCATCTAGATGGTTATAATGGCAAAATCAATTATTATAACTGATCGTATGTACAAAAACACATAATTCATATGTACGAATTACGGGTCATTCAATGTGGGGGATGAATCTAACCATTATTAAAATGATCTTAAATAATTGACCATCCTGAAGGAACACTTGTTCGTCTGTATGATCGTATGATCAAAAAGCCTGTACGAAAGGATGCCTCATAACTTGCAGGATTATGAAAAGTCATTTCATTTTGAACGTATTCATTCATACATAAAAAATTTATTTTTATATACATGAACCCTTGTATTGTATTGTACAAACCCATTTTTATATGTATAAGAGATTATTTTTTTCTTTAAATAAGAGGGCTTTAGAATTCATTTTCATTCACTTCAATAGCGTTCTCCAATCCTTCAAATCTTAGCAATGGCCAGTTCTAGCAAGAGAGTTAGACTCATTAAGAGTCCATCTTACAGGGGTGGATACGACAACTTTCTCTCCAGGGCTAACAAGGATTCTTTTCTTAGGTTTTGTTTCTGAAAAAATTACACCCTCTAGAATCCTTCTTCAAGAGGATATTCACTTCCAAGTGATGTCTCTTTTCGATGCTACCCAATTTGCTTTTATCCTGACCCTGATTCATTCCTATAACAAGGAAAAATTTCACTACTTTCTAGTCAAGATGACCTTTAGTACTGATCAAAGTAGGATAAATTCTTATGTTTTGAAGAAGTGGATTGAAATAACTAAGGAAGATTTCTCCATAATTCCTGAAGTAGGTGACCGTATTAATATTACTCCTCTTCTATCCATTGTCACTTATCTTATCATGACTGGAACCAATTGATGAAGCAAAATATAGCTTTAAAACCATGTGTCAAGTCAATTATGAAAGAGTGGTTAAGGATGTTATTTAAGATAGGTTTAAAGGGATGGGGTCGACATCTAGAGCAGATCTTTAATTGACCCCTTGACTTATGTTGGGTGTTTGATGCTTAAGTAAAGGCAATTAAAGATTTAGATATTTTTAAATTTGTTACTAATGCAATGCATGTATATCGACTCAATTAAATGATTTAAATTTGAAATAAAGAAGTTTTAAAATCAAGCTTAAAAAATAGTTTTTATCCTAAAGATGCATAGATTGCCCTTGGACGGATCTGCACCCTCATAGGCTAGGTGGTCTGTCTAAAACCCACAGGCGGGGAGATGCTTAACAAAGGAAAGAGAAGTGAAATGAATATGCATACAAACTCCCAATGGTCCAGGAATTACTTCTTAAAATGTTAGAGTTTCTATGCTGACTAAAACTTTTTAATTTGATTTAAGTAGAAAAATTTTAATAAGTCCTTAAGAGCCTACAATCGAATTCTAGGTTAAATCAAAATCGACATGCAGGTAAAAAGACTAAAAAAGTAGGTAGTTCTACTACACAGTCAATTAATAATCAGTCAAATTAAATGCTCAAATTGAATGTTTGTGTGGTAAGTGCCACATAATATTACATCCTAGGGTCTGCAAAAAAGTAAAGTGGCCGGCACCACTGACAACAATCCAGATTTATAATCCTAAGACTCAAATGACTTTGAGAATGGGTCTTCTCATTATCCACTTCTTCTTCCTTCTGCTGCTCCTTGGATCATCGGGTCCAGATATCCAAATGGATTGAAACTCCCCCTTGGATGGGGTGTTATATTTCCTCTTCGGATATTTAAAGTCATCCTAATTTGAATCTCCAAATGAAAAGGAACTCTCCCCTAGGGGATGTTACTTCCTCTTTAGATCCCAAATTGGATGCTTATAATCCCAATTCTCAAAGAACTTAATAGTATAACTCAAATCAAATCAAATTTATATTAATCAAAATTGAAAAATCTAGACTCGATCCTGCAGGGTTATCCTAATAATCAGCAATTATATATAATCCCAAAAAATTATAATCAATCTCAAGTAGTTAATATTTGAAATTTAAAATGCTCAATTACTCAGAACACAGAGTGCAGAAAAGTAAGTAAACAAACACATCAATTTTAAGCTAGCAAACAGCATGCAGTGAAAACCACAAAAAACACGGCACATAACTGTAGAAAAAAATAAATACCGGCCTAGCCTAAAACTAGAGTTGGTTGTCCTAGCGAATCATCAAAAGTGGGTGCAAAGGCTGTGTGGTTTTGATATGTTCTATATAGGATAAGTAGTTCAAGTTATTTGTAGTTCTTGTTAGTTGAAAGGCTTAAGAAAATTTAATTGAAGTTTAAATCTTAATGACTTAAGATTAATTTTAGAATTAACTTTTAATTATTAGTTGTATACCACTTTTGTTTCTCATCGAAGCTATGAAGTTTATTTCCCCTTTCTTGGGGCTAAGTTAAATGCCTCAAAGGTCTGGGTTACCTAGTGGTACTCGATATGATTAAGTGACTTAAGTTAATTAAGGTTCAAAAATTAATGAATTTTAATTAAGATTTATTGATTGTTGGTTTTAAGGTTAATTAAGGATTTCTAGAGTTTTAAAGTGAATTTCATGTTTTATGAATTTTTTGGATTATTTTAATCACTTAATTAAGGGTTCAAAATTTGATTTTTTAATTATGGTTAAATTATTGAAATATGGTATTTTAGTAAAATATTAGGCCTTAAGATGAGTTGTTAGACACTAAGTTTGCTGGATTTGAATTTTTCTATATACAGTTATGAAGGTTTGAAGTTTTGATTTGATTTTGACTTAAGGTTTGACTAGAAGTTGACTTTTTGACCTTGATCTATTTTTGAAGGTTTAAAGTTTTTTATAAATATTAGACTTATGTTTGAGTTGAATGCCTTTGAGTTTGATCAATTTTGATTTTTTTGGAATTAGTTAAGAATTTTCAAAGTTTGACAATTTTTTGAATTTTAAAAAATTGTTTAATAAAGGGGCTTTTTATGATTTTAATCCAAATGAATTGCAAACTCCTTGAAATCAACTCCAAAGGTCAGGAATGACCTAAAGAGAGATTCCCAAATGTTTTGGAATTTTCTTGAATTTTTAATTATTTTTAATTAATTAAATTAAATAAATATTAAATTTGAATTAAAATTAAATTAAGTTTAGGTTTGCAGTCAAATCAAAGTTCTTTTATTTTCCATAAGTTAAGGTTTGAATTTTGGTTAGTTTGAGGTATTATTTGTATTTTTAGATTTAAATTTGATTTATTAGAATTACTGGAAGTTTTAATGCTTAATTAAGGGTTTAATCTTAAGAAAATCAATTAAGGGGCTTACTGAATTTTAAAACCAGTGAGAATAATTATATGGATTATATGTGTCACTAAGTTTAAGTGTTCAATATTTCAAGTGTTGCAAACCTATTTTCATGACCTGTGTTTTGATGATTGACAAACACTATTAATTCTCTTGGACTACTTGTTTCTTCTAACTTTTCAGGAATCAAAGATCGGACGAACATACGAAGCCAGTTCAGGATTGCGTAGGTTTAGGGTTGAGTCAGTCTGTACTTTTGTTTTTCAATTCTTGAGTCTACTAGTAATGGTCAAAGAGACTGATGCTAAGAAACCCTACACACACACATGCTTGAGAGACTTAGAATTTCTATTTTTACTCATATCGGCCAGGACGATTTTTTACATCGTCCTGGACGATCAGGCTTAAAACAGAAAGTCTAAATAAGGATTCTTAATTAAGGCAGCTATCATTAACATATCGGCCTGGACGATACGTGTATCGGCCAGGACGATAAGCTCAAAATAGAAAGAAGTTGCCTCCACAGACAATTAAGGTATACTGTATTTTTAAATTATCGGCCAGGACGATCATTGATCGGCCTGGAAAAAATTCTCAAATTATGTATTAATTGATCAGAAAATCAAGGGAGTAATTAAGGATGATTGATATGATCATATCGTCCTGGATGATCGCAGGATCGGCCAGGACGATCCGGTCAAAAAAACTTAAGTTACTTCAGGACGATAAATATCGACCAGCTCGTATCCAGGGCTATTCTCAGGACGATTTTCCCATGATTTGAATTGATCGGCCAGGACGATCGTGAGATCGGCCTGGACGATCAAGCCAATTTTCAATCGTCCAGTTTTGTATCCAGGGCGATACTCTGGCCGATCTTCTGAGATTTGTACTGATCGGCCAGGCCGATGTCCATATCGGCCTAGATAATAAAGTCGGCAACTTGCAATTAATGAGCTCCTTTGAAGCTCTTCTATTTAAGAGCTCTTGTTCAATATTTTTGAGAACCTTTGGCTACTTCCTTGACCTGAGAAGACCTTGAGGAGAGAAAGAGAGAGAGGCGGAGAGAGAGGATCTTGTGAGGGGGAGCTTGTGAGGGGATTCACAAGGGTTGCTTCAAGGATCGCTCTGCTTGTTCTTCGTCTAGAGTTTCTCGTCCGTGGAAGGGTCGGTAGAGGTAAGGAGTTAGCTTTAGTTGTTGTTCTCTACCAGCTTCAGGAGGAAGCAAAAGGAGATAGGTTCTCTGCCTTGCCGGGGTGGCAAAAAGGAGGTTCTTGTGAGGGCTTCTCCGCCTAGCCGTGGGGGCTAAAGGAGAGTCACATTTTGTAGAGCAATACTTGGAGGGTGCCTCCAAGGAGTGGACGTAGGTCGAGTTGACCGAACCACTATAAATTGCTGTGTTCTTATTTTCTTGCTTCCGCACTTTTATTTCCGCATTTATTTTTGTGGTGTGATTTTGGTTTATGTGTTTTTCATTCTCTGTGAAAAGAAATTATTAAAATATCAATTCACCCCCCCCTCTTGGTTAGTTTGGGACTAAGTTCATAGGGCTTAACATCCCTAACGAACTTTCAAGTGGTATCAGAGCGGGATTCAAAAATTTAAGTTTGAAAACTTTTTAAATTAGATCCATGGATAATCTTGGGAATCGTAATACTACGGAAGGGTATTCTATTACCCGACCTCCCCTGTTCGATAACCTACCTTTTTATTTTAGGAACCCTCATGTCAACGTTTTTATAATCTGCTGATTATCGCATGTGGATGCTTATTCAAGAAGATTATTCTCCACCTTCTCGTGAAATTAATGGTGTTAAAACTAAAATTATTTTACTGAATGGACTTTCGATGAACTTGATTTAGCTCAATTGAATGCAAAATGTTTGAACTGCTTTTTCCGTGCTTTAAAATCTGAGGATTACATGCGTGTCTCCACTTGCAAAACTGGTAAAGAGATTTGCGATAAATTGTGCATCACCTATGAAGGTACTAATGAGGTTAAACATTCCCGTTTGAACATTCTATTGCATGACTACGAACTTTTTCGTATGAAACCTCAAGAATCGATTTCTGACATGTATACAAGATTTACTCAGATAGTTAGTTCACTGCATGCACTAGGAAAATAACTGTCAAACTATGAAAAAGTTAACAAGATTTTGAGATGCTTGCCTTCATCTTATGATGCTAAAATAACTGCAATCACTGAATCTAAGGATTTGAACACCTATTCTATTGATAACTTACTTGGCTCACTCATTGCTTATGAGCAAGGGGTGAATCAAAGAAATCTTGATGCAGGTGAGAAGAAAAAGGAGAAAACAATTACACTGAAGGCGCGCAAATCAAATTCTGAATCTTCTGGGTCTGAAAGCGATGAAGTTGCCTTCATCACAAGGCAATTCAAAAGCTTTCTAAGGAAGAAACAAAAGCATCATCAAAGTTAGAGAAAAGGTAAGGATCATAAACATGTTAAAGGATCTTTTAATGTTGTTTGTTTTGAATGCAAGAATCCTGGACATGTGAGAACTGATTGCCCTACGCTTAAAGATCACTCAAGCAAAGGAAAGGGTGAGGAGAAACCTAAGCCAAGGAAGGACAAGATGAGAGTACAAAAAGAATTTTGGGTGGATTCGACATCGGATTCATCAGAGACAGAACCAGAAGATGTGACATCAAAATTGTGCTTGATGGTAGACAACAATCCTGATCAAGAAGAGGTATGTGAACTTTCCTACGATCAACTTCTTGAAGTTTCAGAAAAAATTCATGCATCATATAGAAAATTAAAGAAAACACATGCTAGCTTGAAATTAAAATTTTTAAATATACAAAAAGAGCATGAAATTTTGATTAAAGACCATCAAACAATTGATTCAAATCATATGACTTTACTTGATGAATTTGATGAGTTAAATAAAAATCATTGTGAGTTAGTTGAAAAGCTTGATGCATTAAAAGTCTCACACACATCACTTGAATCTGAGTTTAAAAAGTCTAAGGAGATGGAGAAAAATTTGAGGATTGAAAATGAAGTTTTAAAGAGCACTAATTTGAAGATTCAAAAAAATGATTTAGAAGCATGTAAGAAAACTAGGATGACACCTACTTTTGATCAATTGCCAAAACCTAGGAAGAGGCATTATAACTCAAACCACTTAAGAAATCCCTTTCCTGGAGTTAGATGTTTTTCATGTGGCATGTTATGACACATATCACACACTTGCACGATTCACCATAGTACACATTGGGTGTGGAGACCTAAGGTGCATTATCCACAGCATACCACACATGCATTGCATTCTTCTCTTCATAAGAAGGAACCCAAACCTGCTTGGGTTCCTAAATCTAACATTTGATAATTTTGGAGCTCACAAAAGGCCTCGTGAGAGTATGTGGTACCTGGACAGTGGATGCTCTTGACATATGACTGATAATGCCAGCCAGTTTGTTGTACTAGAGTCCAGGACTGGAGGCAAGGTTACTCTTGGAGACAACACCACCAAGAAGGTGGTAGGAGCAGGTATAATCGGTAATTCCAAGAACCTTATGATTGAAAATGTTTTGCTTGTATATGGATTGAAGCACAACTTGCTTAGCATCAGTCAATTCTGTGACAAAGGCTTCATCGTGCAATTCTTTGCAAACTCATGCATTGTAAGTTTAAGTAACAACACTATTTTGCAGGGAAAGAGGATCAACAACGTCTACATGCTTGATTTAAATAATAACATTGAATGTGCTTCTTCTTTTTTCTTAAAAACTGTGATTGATGATTCTTGGTTGTGGCACAGGAGGCTTTGTCATGCAAGTATGAAAACTCTTAGGAAAGTGACCCAAAAGGACCTAGTTAGAGGTGTCCCCAAACTTTAGTTTTCAAAAGATGACCTTTGTGATGCCTGTCAACTAGGAAAGCAAGTCCACTCCACTTTTCACCCCATTAAGGACATTAGCACCTCTAGACCTCTAGAAGTCCTTCACATGGATTTGTTTGGACCCATTAGCATGCCAGCCTGGGAGGGAAGTCTATGGTTTTGTGATTGTTGATGACTACTCGAGGTTCACTTGGACTAGATTTCTTTCACATAAAAATGAGTCTTTTGAGGAGTTTAAAACATTTTCTACTTAGATTCAGAAAAAGCTAGGTTGTGAGATTTTGACCATCCAAAGTGATCATGGGGGAGAGTTTGAAAATGAAAGATTTGGAGTTTTTTGTGAGGACAAGGGGATTAGCCACAATTTTTCAGCCCCTAGGACCCCTCAGCAGAACGGGATAGCTGAAAGGAAGAACCGGCTAGAGCCATGCTTGCTGAGTATTCACTTTCAAAATACTTTTGGGCTGAAGCGGTTAACACAACTTGTTATGTGTTGGATAGGGTGAATGTTAGAGCCAAATTAGAGAAGACACCCTATGAGATCCTTAAGGGTAGAACACCCAATCTTTTCCATCTTCATGTCTTTGGTTGTAAGGTGTTCATTCACAACAATGGAAAGTCTCACTTGGGAAAATTTGATCCTAAATCTGATGAAGGAGTACTCTTGGGATATTCTAGTGTTTGGAAGTCTTTTAGGGTGTTTAATAAGAGAACTTTGATTGTAGAAGAGACAACCCATGTAGTTTTTGATGAGTCCGATCCTAAGAAATATGGAGTAGATGATGATGATGTTGGAGAGATTACAAGTGGAGTAGAAAATTTGGGGAAGGGGAGAGAGCACCAAAGTAATGAAGAAGTAGGAGTCACCCAAGGAGTAGAAAATTTTGATGAAAGGGGTGAACCTTCACACACTTTTCCTAGAGATTGGAGATACTCTACAAGTCACCCCAAGGATTTAATCTTAGGAGACCCTTCTAGTGGAGTTAAGACTAGACATGGACTTAGGAAGGAGGTGAACCACTTTGCCTTTATCTCTATGACTGAACCCACCACCATTAACCAAGCCCTTACTGATGAGTTTTGGATTTTAGCAATGTAAGAAGAATTGAAGCAATTTGTTAGGAATGATGTTTGGGAGCTTGTGGAAAGACCTAAGGGACAAAGTGTAGTTGGGACAAAGTGGGTCTTTAAGAATAAGGTGAATGATTCAGGAGTGGTGGTAAGGAATAAAGCAAGATTGGTGGCTAAGGGATACAATCAAATATAAGGGATAGACTTTGAGGAGACTTTTGCCCCTGTAGCTAGATTGGAAGCCATTAGAGTGCTATTATCATTTTCCTGTTATAAAAGATTTAAGCTTTTTTAAATGGATGTCAAGAGTGTCTTTTTAAATGGAGAAATAAAAGAAGATGTGTTTGTAGAACAACCCCCAGGTTTTGAGAGTTCCCAATTTCCAAATCATGTTTTTAAATTAAAGAAGGCTTTGTATGGTTTAAAGCAGGCACCAAGAGCTTGGTATGAGAGGCTTAGCACATTCTTACTAGAGAGGGAGTTTGTCAAGGGGAGCGTAGACACCACCCTTTTTCTTAGGAGAGTTGGAGATGATCAACTCATTGTTCAGATTTATGTGGATGATATACTCTTTGGATCTTCTAATAAGAAATTATGTGATGAGTTTTCCAAAATAATGAGTAGAGAGTTTGATGGGAGAGTTGTCCTATTTTTTGGGGTTTAGCATAAAATAATTGGAGGATGGAACCTTTTTAAATCAAACAAAACACATAAAGGACATTTTGAAGAAATATGAGATGGACAAAGCCAATCCAATTAACACTCCCATGACTTCTAGTGCTCCATTGGATAAGGACCCAAGTGGTAAGTATCTTGATCAGAAGAAGTATAGAGGCATGATTGAATCTTTACTTTACTTGACTGCGAGCCGACCTGATATCATGTTTAGTGTTTGCCTTTGTGCTAGATTTCAAGCTAACCCTAAGGAGTCTCACCTGACTGCTGTTAAGAGAATTTTTAGATACCTTTTGGGGACACAAGGCTTAGGGATTTGGTACCCTAGACATAGCACTTCTTTTTAGATTATTGGTTTTTTCTGACTTTGATTTTGCAGGATGTAAGGTGGATAGAAAAAGCACTTCTGGAACTTGTCAATTCATTGGACAATCTTTGGTCTCTTGGTCTAGTAGGAAGCAAAACTCTGTTGCACTTTCCACTGCTGAAGATGAATACATTGCCCTTGGAAGTTGTGTGGCCCAAGTCCTTTGGTTGAAACAGCAGGTATTAGATTTAGGATTACCTGTAGGCACCATCTCAATCTTTTGTGACAATACTAGTGCCATATGCATCTCTAAGAATCCTATCCAACATTCAAGGACTAAACACATTGATATTAGGCATCACTTCATTAGATATCATGTGACTAAGGGAGACATTGAGTTACACCATGTGACAACTGAAAACCAACTGGCGGACATCTTTACTAAACCACTGGCCTTCGACACTTTCAGTTCTTTAAGGACCAGATTGGGTGTGATTGACATAAATGCATGAAACTTGATCTTTTAGTTATTTTCTTTTGCTTTTGTTTTCTATTTTTTCTCTTAGCTTTTTGGTGTGTTTTATTTTTCTTTTGTCTTTTTTTTTACTTAGTCTTCAAAATCATCGCTGATATGATATTATATTTCTTGTCCTTGCTTTTGAAAATTTGTAGTCAATGTGTTTTTTTATCTCCTAATCTCTTAGATGGTAGGAATATTTTGTGATTGTGTCTCTTTCTCTAACCTATTTTAGTGGCATAGTTTTCTTTTCTAATCAAAAATCTATCTCAAAGTAAAAATTGTTTATAAAATTAAGATCTTTTCTTAAGCTTGCTTAAACAAATCTATCTTGTAATCAGAATGTTTAAAGTTTTTTATCACATCAAGATCCCTCGTTACTCTTTTCCTTGATTATTAATTCTGTTTGTTATAATTCTTCCTTATGTTAGAGAGAGAGCTATTCTCTAATATCTAAGAAGATATACTCACAACTAAAATTTTTTTAAAAGGTTATAAAAGAGAATGTAGCTTGCAAAATCAAAAAAATTTTGGCCAATGATGCCAACAAAAGAAGCGCAAAGACGCCAAAATTGAAAAAAAAACTATAAAAAGATGTGCAAAGCACCAACTCATTTGACAAAGGGCATAAAATGAGCCCACTCAAAAGCAAGCTATTCTCTCTTTTTAAATCTTTTAGAACTTAGAAGTTTTGGTTCTCAAAGGCTTGATTTCGATTGTTTTCCGATCGTGACAAATTTACTTTGGTTCATTATTTTTACAGATAGTTTTTTTTTTAAGCCAAGTGATGGATGGATTTTTTTATATATCCAATTAATTCTTTGAGTTAGGTCATTGATTTCAAAAGATGATTCTACCCTAAGAAAACGTTTGAGCTAAGGGTAACCATGATCGGATATTCTACTATTCTATGAATTGATAAGATTATTAACACATTAACTCACAAGTTTTTAAATCAATCACATAGAATACTATATCATTTTCATGCCTTGGCCAAAAAAAAAAAAAAAATGGTTTTGTGATTTGCTTTTGTGCTTTTGTTCCCTCCTTTTTGATATGTCAAAAGGGGGAGAAGTTTATGATGTTCTTTTTTTGTCGATCCTAAATTTTAACTGCTAATTATTTTCGTAGTGTTTTGCCATCATCAAAAAGGGGGAGATTATTGCAAACCTATTTTCATGACCTGTGTTTTGATGATTGACAAACACTATTGATTCTCTTGGACTACTTGTTTATTCTAACTTTTTAGGAATTAAAAATCGGACGAACAGACGAAGCCAGTTCAGGATTGCGTAGGTTTAGGGTTGAGTCAGTCTGTACTTTTTTTTTTTCAATTCTTGAGTCTACTTGTAATGGTCAAAGAGATTGATGCTAAGAAATCCTACACACACACTTGAGAGACTTACAATTTCTGTTTTTACTCATATCAGCTAGGACGATTTTTTACATCGTCCTGGACGATCAGGCTTAAAACAGAAAGTCTAAATAAGGATTCATAATTAAGGAAGCCGTCATTAACATATCGGTCTGGATGATACGTGTATCGGCCAGGACGTTAAGCTCAAAACAAAAAGAAGTTGCCGCCATAGACAATTAAGGTATATTGTATTTTTAAATTATCGGTCAGGACAATCATTGATCTGCCTGGACGAAATTCTCAAATTATGCCTTAATTGATCTGGAAATCAAGGGAGTAATTAAGGATGATTGATACGATCATATCATCCTGGACGATCGCAGGATCGGCTAGGACGATCCAGTCAAAAAAATCTTAAGTTACTTCAGGACAATAAATATCGGCCAGCTCGTATCCAGGGCTATTCTCAGGACAATTTTCCCATGATTTTAACTGATCAGCCAGGACGATCGTGAGATCGGCCTGGACGATCAAGCCAATTTTCAATCGTCCAGTTTTGCATCCAGGGCGATACTCTGGCCGATCTTCTGAGATTTGTACTGATCGGCCAGGCCGATGTCCATATCGGCCTGGATGATAAAGTTGGCAACTTGCAATTAATGAGCTACTTTGAAGCTCTTCTATTTAAGAGCTCTTGTTCAACATTTTTTAGAACCTTTGGCTGCTGCCTTGACCTGAAAAGACCTTGAGGAGAGAAAGAGAGAGAGAGGGAGAGAGAGAGAGGATCTTGTGAGGGGGAGCTTGTGAGGGGATTCACAAGGGTTGCTTCAAGGATCGCTCTGCTTGTTCTTCGTCTAGAGTTTCTCGTCCGTGGAAGGGTAGGTAGAGGTTAGGAGTTAGCTTTTGGTTGTGGTTCTCTGCCAGCTTCAGGAGAAAGCAAAAGGAGATTGGTTCTCTGCCTTGCCGGGGTGGCAAAAAGGAGGTTCTTGTGAGGGCTTCTCCACCTAGCCGTGGGGGCTAAAGGAGAGTCACGTTTTGTAGTGCTATACTTGGAGGGTGCCTCCAAGGAGTGGACGTTTGTCGAGTTGACCAAACCACTATAAATTCCTGTGTTCTTGTTTTCTTGCTTCCGCACTTTTATTTCCGCATTTATTTTTGTGGTGTGATTTTGGTTTATGTGTTTTTCATTCTTTGTGAAAAGAAATTTTTAAAATACCAATTCACCTCCCCTCTTGGTTAGCTTGGGACTAAGTTCATAGGGCTTAACATCCCTAACGAACTTTCATCAAGTCATTTGGATGTGTATCCTAATTTCTAAAAATCTTCTAAGTTTTCTAAACATGACCTTAATTATTGTTCTTAATGACACTAGGTTGTAGGTTTGCAATCAATGTCATTTTAACCCTTGTATAAGCATAGAATAAGCACAAACACAATGAATTCCTAAGTCTAAGAGAGCATTACACTATGTGGTGTGTGCACCCTAAACATACAAAGCAAGTTAAAACTTAATTAATTGAAGGATTAACCAATAAATAATTAACAAAGTAATCATTCATTGATCAATCAACACTCCCCAAAAACTCTATTCAATCATTCTTAATCCATGCTTAAAATCTAAAGGGATCTCTCAAATATTAAGGATTTAAAAGTATATACTTTTAAAATATACAAATACATATATACCTATATATTTAAATATAAGTTTTAAAATTAAATAATAAAAAATATAATGAAAAATAATTTAAAAGTACTTTGAGAGATCATCTGAATTTAAAAGTTATTTAAAAATAATTTTAAAATTTTAAAATAATTAATATAATATTTAACTAAATATTAGTAAAATACTAAAGATATTAAAAAAAATTCAAATGATTTAAATTAAATTAAAAATTAAAATTTTAAATTTAATTTTAAAATAAGCTATTTGAAATTTTAGAAATTTTGATGTATAATTTATAATTTTTTGATTTAAAATGAATTTCTTTTTAATTTTTAAAGTTTTTAGGCAATTAAAGAGGTTTAAAATAACTTAAGAAAATTAATAATTAAAATAATTTTTAAATAAATTTTTAGTTAATGTTAAATGTTTTCTAAAATTTTGAAATTATTCAAAAATTATCTTACTTATAATTTCAAAATTATTTAAGCCTAAATTTAATTAGATATTAACTAAATATTTAATTATTTAATTAATATAATAAAATAAAAAAAAAAATATCTTAAATTAATTTTAATTTTAAATGAAAATATTTTAAAATAAACTTTTGATTATTCAAAAGTATATCTTAAAATAAATTTTGATTTTTGAAAATATTTAATTAGTATTTAATTAAATATTTGAAATTAATAATTTTAAAATCATTTAATATATATGTATCTAACATTATGAAATTATTTTAATTTTAAATTAAATATTTTATTCTTCTAAAATTTTTATATAAAAATTTAATTTTTATGATTTAAAAATAATTTTTATTAATTTTTTGGAGAAAACCTAGTTTCAAAATACTTAAAAAAACTAGTTTTTTATCAATTAATAAAATGGCGGCGGGAGGACCACATGGCCGCCTCTGATTGGGCCAACAAAACACGCTGTGATGATTAGCCGTGGTGGCGGGACGACGTGGCCTCACTAATCCAGCTCAGCAAGTCCACTGTAACCGTTGGATCGTCTGTCGTCCCAAATGGACGGTAAGGATTAAGCCGGACCGCCATTCAACCATTGGATCAAATCGGCAGTTAATGAGAGCTACAAAAAGGTGTGATCTAAGCCTTTGATTGAGTGATCAATGGTCTAAATTGCGCTCAGTTCATGCATCAGCGAACCGAGCCCTAGAACCCATTTTTGGTTTCGTTTTTAAAATCTACGTAATGAAATTTGATGAAAATTTAAATGAAGCTTAATACACTGAAGAGCATTAATGGGGTTTCAAAAATATTAATTTATATACTCTGTTTAAAAATCTATTTAGCTTTAAGTGTGTAAACTAGGGTTTAGAATTTTTACCTCAATAATAGACAGTTTGACCCGTTTAGGCTATCTCTAAAACTATGGTCTATCCAGGCTTAATCCCTTAGAAGACTTCTCCAGCTAAAAATGCCTGAATCGATGGCCTCGAGCTTGGGATGAATTTGAGCTTGGGTTCACCAAAAAGATCATCGCCGGTGAGGTTTTAACGATGGAGTTTGAGTGGGGAATTTTATAGGAGATTTGAGAGAGCTCAAACGAACAGAGAGTTCGGCTGGAGGAGCTCTAGTTGGGGGGAGAGAACGTTAGGGTAAGATTAAGCTTCGTTTGAGAGGTTTTGCCCTATTGAACCTTCCTTTGATTAAATGGGCAGCTATGATCGATTCATGAACTCCCCATATGATGCCACATGTCCCTAGGGTAGTTGGAAAGCTGAGGGAAAGGATAGGGGAAGGACATCCTAGTTGGAAAGGCTCTTTGGTCCCCACTTGATCATGGGAGCAATGGGGGCCATTGGATCTGGATCTAAGGGCTAGGAAAGGCTCTAAGAATGTTCCAGAAATTGATTAGAATTGCTGGGGTTTGTTTAAATCAAAAGAATAAGATTGAGCTTAAGGATTAGGCCATTTAGAGGACTATTTGACCACTCATTGACTGTTTGACCAGTCAATGGGTCAATAGGTGCTGAGTTGGTAGTAAGAGGAGTCTTGAATGCTGCTATGATAGGTTGGAGGTAGCTTAAATGGGTTGAATTAGCTCAAGCCAAGAGATTTGGCCATATAAGGGTTTGTTGTCCATGTGTTGACTGTCAACTGAATATATTGACTGTTGAGGTGGTAGCCAACTGACCTCAAGAGCTAGTTAAACTGATTTAGAACAAAGTCCAAGTCAAGGGATTAATACTTGAGTTTGGTATGAGAAATTGAAATAGATTTGACCAAGTCCTCATAACTTTGATCTATCAAATGAGAATTGATTTGGCTTGACTCGACTTTGGATATCTTTAAACTCTAAAATAGAGTGGGATAAAGGGCTTGATATGCTTTGAACGAGTTGATCCACCAAGAGTCATAGATTTAGCTCGAATGTGTAATTTGAATGGACTTAAGCTCAGTTGACCAAGTCAACTATTAATCAGGTCAGGACGACCAATCAAATCAAATCATTAAAGCTATGTTCAAAGGAGTTTTGAAGGAGTTTAAATGCATTTGAATATTGACTTGACGTAAAAAAGGCTTAATGGTTGATTTGGTCAACCTAGGTTGGCTGGGTCAACTAGGTTGACCCAAGGGATGGGTCCAAGCTCAACAGGTTAGATTTGATATTTGAAAATTATTGGAAATAGTTCCAAGCAATTCGGACTTCATTTGGTTTGAAATGGGTATTTGAATCCCTAAGGGATATTTTGGTCATTTTGATTCCTAGTCTAGTGGGGGAAAGCTCTAAGGTCAATGGGTTAGTATCAAGGGTTTGGAAAGTGATTAGAGGCTTTGGGGAAAGCTCTAAGGTCAAGATCCACTGGGTGGCAAGTCTAGTGGCATAGGCCATAAATATTTGAAGATTTTATAGCATTTGTATTTCAATTCAATTTCTAAGGTTAGAGACCTCAGAATGAGCTCAAATTTGGAGAGTTACCTCTAGAGACATGTCATATCAATATACAATTGACATACTATAAATTAGAGGTCATTTGACTGGGTTTGGAAGTGTTATAAAATTCACTAAAAAATGCTTTCATGACTTGGACATTTAGCCTTAGATTTTAGGCTGGATTTCTGGGTTTGATTGAAGTTTGAATTGACCTGAGATCTGGATTGGCTTAAGCTCAAGATTGATTTGATGTCTAGATTGGTTTGAGATTTAGATTAATCAGGAGTTTGGATTGATTTGGATATGGATTGGTCCTAGAATCTAGAGGGAGTCTAGGGTCTAGAATCTAGAAGTTCAAGGTCCTGGGGTCTGGAAGAATCTTAGGACCTAGAATAGATCTTAAGGATTGGATTGATCTAAGTTCTTGATAGATCCTAGGGTCTGGATTGGTCCTAGTGATCTCATACAAAAATGAGGTCAACATGCAATTATAAATCAATCTCTTTCAAGATTAATTATTAAAGGTTTCTCATATGACTTCTTATATTTCTTTTGTTTTTCTTCTTCTCTATTCACTCTTATCAAAAAAGGAGAGAAATATTATTTTGCATTAAATTGATTTGTGTTTGCATTTGATTTTTTCTTGTCTTTGTGTTTTGCTCTGTGCATAGTGTTTTGTCTTGTGTTTTGTTTAGTTTCTCAATATTTTCTTACTTTGTGTGTTTTTTTAATTTTAAAAAAATTAAATTAATTTGTTCTTAATAGAAATTTTTTTATATTCACATGCTTATTCATTTAAGGGGAGTTAAGGAGAGATTTACGATTTTCAATTTTATTCAAACAATAATTATTTTGCCATCATCAAAAAGGACAAGATTATTGAGATAATTGTTACTTAGTTTTGCATGTTTGATATTCTTGTAATTTGTATATTTTTTATGATTTCAAATATTATTGATTTGATTATTATTTCATCTAACATATTTTGGAAGAATTATTTTTCTCTTGGTTATCCTTGGGACATTAGCTTAGGTTTAATAACCTAATCAAGATTCAACAAGACTCAACAAAATCAAGCAATCTAGGTTGAATATTTTAATCTATGATTATGAACTATTTTGCATGAAAGCTTATGAGACGATCTTAGATATGTACACTAGGTTTATTCAAATTATGATATCATTACATGCTTTAGGTAAAAGAATTTTAAAACTTTAAAAAAGTCAATAAAATTCTGTATTGTCTGCTTGATAAGTTTAATGTCAAAGTTATTTCTATTTGTTAATTAAAGAATTTGAATGAATATTCTAATGATAATTTGATTGGCTCACTCATTGCCTATGAGCAAAGTTTGGGTCAAAGACTTTTGGATGTAGGTAAAACGATAGTGCTAAAAATTGAAGATACAGAGAAAAATGGCTTAGTAGATGACGAAAATAATGACATAACAAGCAAATTGGAAAGTCTACTAAGCACAAGTAAAAGCATCAATAAAAGTTGAATAAACATAAAAATAATAAAAATACTAAGATTTCCACTAATATTATTTGGGTGTAGGAAACCTGGACATTTGAAGTTTGAATTTCTCAACTTAAAAACTCTTCCTACAAAGGAAAAGAGTACATATAAACTGATTGTAATATGGGGAAATGATAAAAAACAAAAAATCTCCTAGGCAGACCTAGCTTCTGAATAATTAGAACAAGAGCAAGACGATGAGGTATAAGCATGTTAAAGTTTATTTGTGTGTTGTGTTTATGTGTTTTTATGTGTTGTGTTTATGTGTTTTTGTATGTTTGTTTATCTATTTTATATAGATTTTTATTATATTTTAAGCTTAATGTTATATTGGGAAAATTTTCGTACTAAGCATAATTAATAATTAAACTGTAAGATTAAGCACGTTTTAGAAAGAATTTAAAAATAGGCAAAGTCGCTCGTTTGAAAGGCGACTTAGGTTTAATCCAAGGACCACGTGGCAGATGATGTGGCAATTTAAATGAATTAACATAAGTCGTCCGTTAACCAGGCGACTTGTAAGTAGCCCGTTAACCGGGCGACTTAGAGTTAAATACAGCAACTTTACCTTTCCCTTTCCTGATCTGTTTCTCTCCCACTTCTCCCCAAATTTTCTCCAGCTCGCTTGCGGTTGCTGTCGCCGGAACCAGCAAAGGTAAGGGATTTTTTTATGCATTTTATGTGAAGTTAGTTCATTGTTGTAGATTATTGTGTATTTTCGTTAGATTAAGAAAGATTTATGAATTTCAAACTACTTCTCAAGTTTTTTTTTTTTTTGTGAATCTCTTTGTTTGTGGAAATTTTTTGTAGATCTATTTTCCATAACTTAAGATTTCTGCATTTAGCTTAGACTTAAGTAATTTATTCACCTTTCCCTTTCCCGATCAGACATTCTCCCTCTTCGCCATTTCGAGATCTGCTTGCTACTCCGCCCGTTCGTCGCCGGATCAGGTAATGTGAAGTTATTTTATGCATTTTTTATGTTAAATTAGTTAGATTTATGTTGATTATTGCATATTTTGCTTAGAGAAGTAAATATTTGTGATTTACAAAGTGGTTTTGTAGGTTTTTTTTATGTTAAATTTTTTGCTTAGCTAAGCTCTCTTTAGGGTTAAAAATTTTATATAAAATGGGTAGAAGATATGTGCGGCTTATTCTTTTGAATCCTTCAAATTTAAATTTAAATCGCATGTTGAAATTAGAAGAGAATTCAAAGATGACAGGTCCTCTTCTTTTCCAATTTAAATATTTTAGTTTTATTATTTAATACTTAATAATTACTATAATGTCACAATGGGCAAAAAAAATTAGTGGAATAGTTTAGGCCCCAATGCGAAAATTAAGGGAATATTGAATAATAAAGTTGATTTGTAATTAAAATTAATATATATATATATATATATTTTTTAATGATTGAGCAAAAAAAAAAAAATATCATGAATTTAAATATACTTATTCAAGAAGAGAGCAAAATTAATAATTATTTGTACAATCATATGATAAAATAAAAGCATAAAATTCACATAAAATTTAAATTTTTTTAAGCTTCAAATGAGTGGATATAACTCTACATTGCTTAAAGATTGTATAGTTCATATAATTATTTTACTCTTATATACTTTTATACTATTATATTCATGGTCTAGTAACTCAAGCTAATGACCAACTACACTTACTTTCTCTATTTTTTTTTTTTCATGAATATAAACATAGATTTAATATTAATATATGAATATACACAATTTAAAATATAATTGATTTACATCTCTTAAAATATATTTATTATAGTTATTTATGTAATACACTATATTTTAAAGAATTTATGGAAAATTTTATTAAAAACAAAACTGCTATAAAAAACAGTTTGATTTTAGTAAAATTTATTAAAAACAAATAAAATAAATTGAATTAAATCTATATTTTGGTAGTTAAATTATGATTTAGAGATAATATTAATTAAGATAAATATATATTAAGAATTTGTTCTTTATTTTTTTTAGTGGAACATACGAGCAGAATAATGAGTGGACGTCTTGCAACTTTCGTGCTCCTGTATGGAGGTGAGTTACATGTTGATGAAAAATTTGCACCAAGTTATTCTGGGGGTAGGAATCGTCCGTTACATGTGCCAAGAAATATAAAGTTAGAGCAGCTTAAGTTAAGGATACTTAGAGCACTGAAGTATGATCCTACAAAGTTTTCTGTGAACTTAGTATGTCGAGTGCCTGTGGGAAACGAGTTTGTCGCTTCACATGTACAAGATGACGATGTTTGTGAAGTTTTATTATGTCAAGCTGCAACAGAATTTCTCATCATGTATGTCGATGTTGAAGAAAAAATTGTAAGTGAAGATAATATTGAGCCTCCAAATTCAGAAAGATTTGGTACTTCAACCCAAGTTGAAAGGGTTCAGGTGGCTAATACTTCAAGGTTTGAAGCAATAGAAGAAGTCCATCATTAGTGAGTTTCCTATATCATGTTTAAGAAATAGATATGTACGAAATTATCTTATTGATTAATTAATGATTAATAATAATTTTAATGTAGTGATATTGAATACCAACAGACGCAGGATCCTCTAGCATCTGCACAAACAGTCCCTTCATATCATTATGATTATGAGACTATGAGTAGTGGATCTAGTGAGCAGTGCTCTGATGATGAAGGTGCTGATCTATTACCAGTGGTCAACGATGGTGATGCAGTTGATAATGAGGAGATTAGAAATATTGTCCAAGATTATTGTTCTAGATCAGTTGGCAGTACGGATACAATGGTAGCAAATAACGACTACGCCGAGACTTGTAGGACAACAGAAGAATGGGATAAGGAAGTTGACATAGATGCTGATGACGATGCGGTGATAGTAGAGGATGAGTTCTCGATTACAAATGACTTAATAGAAGGGATGTGCTTCACAAGGAAGATAGATATGAAATTTGCGTTACAAGGTTGGGCAATTAAAAATAATGTGCAATATATTGTCATCGCATCGAATAAGAAGAAATTTACAATTGTTTGTGCGAAGCATGATTGCCCGGTATATCCTTGCTTATGGCGACTTCACTCAGCTCAGAGTAAACGCTTAGGTGGTATATGGAAAATCTCATCCATAAAGAACCAGCATAGATGTGTGTCTCCAATTCTTGATAGTGGCCACCGTCAATGCAACTCACAGTTTATAAGTTTCTATATTCTACCCACAATTAGGAAGCAGATGGACTTGAAGCCAAGGGAGATAATCGGTCGTATGGAATCGAAGTTCAATATTAAATTGTCATACATGAAGGCTTGGGATGCCTGGAGGAAGGCAATAAAAGTAGTTTTTGGCAGTTGGGAGGAGTCTTATCGCACTCTTAATTTGTTCATGGATGTTGTTGCCTCTGTAATGCCTGGTACAGTATATCGAATTCAAAGCACGCAGACAAATAGGTTCCAAAGACTATTCTGGGCATTTGGTCCTTCTATTACTGGGTGGAAATATTGTCGGCCAGTTCTTTCTCTTGATGGCACATTCCTACTCGGTAAATATAGGGGGACATTATTAACTGCGATAGGTATGGATGCTAATAATGGTCTATATCCACTTGCATTTGTTGTAGTTGAATCAGAGTGTAACGAATCATGGATTTGATTTTTAAGACAAGTCAATGAGCTACTCCCTGTAGTTACGAACAGGCATAATCTCTGTATCATATCAGACAGGCATGCTGGTTTGGTTAGAGGTTGTAGGGAAATCTTTCCTAATGTTGCTCATCGACACTGCCTAAGACATCTACGTGAGAATTTCAAGAAAGCAATACGCCAGATGGGAATAGGAGACGTTGATTTTTTGTGTCAAAAAATGTACGCAGCAGGAAATACAGATGATAAAGCCTTTTTTAATAGATGTATGGAAGACATGAGGAGGATCAAAGTGGACATCCATCAATGGCTCGTAGACCGTGATGTAAGTCGTTGGTCTTTAATAAATGATGGTAGATTTAGATTTGGGGTAATGACAACTAATGCTGCAGAGTCTTTCAATGGAGTTTTAAAGCAAGCAAGAGGATTGCCGATACAAGCCTTGATTACGTCCATATACTATAACATCATTTCAATGTTTATGAGGAGGTTGGAATTCATTGCAACGGAGGAGCAACAAAACAATAACTTCTTCGCTCCACGTGTTTAGACATTACTTAAAAAAGTTGAGGAGGAGGCTAGACGAATGCATGACCCAATCCGGCTTAACTTGAATGAATTTCAAGTTGTTGACATGTCCTCTAGATCATACCGTGTCGACATATTAGACGGGAGGAGGTGCTAGTGCAGTTGTGAAAAACCAATGCTGTATCACTCGCCATGTTCACATGTGGTCTGTTGTTTAGCATTGTTAAGATGAACACATTTCGAATATGTTTCTCCCTACTACACGACAAATAACTATAAATTAAGTTATTCTGGAGAATTTCACCATATCCCTAATAAGGAAGAATTGAGAGAGCATAACCCAATCTATGGAATAATGCCACTACTCCCACCAAATTATCGAAGAAGATCTGGTCGTCCACGAACAAATCGTTATCGCAATAAGATGGACGAGGCACAAGCAGGGAGCAGCAGGTTATGCAGAGCTTGTCACTTAGCTGGACATAACAAGGCCACTTGCCCAACTAGATTCAGTCGCAGGAACTAGGCTTTATTTGTGTCAACTATTGTATTTTCACATGCATTTAAGTGATTTTTATGTTTGTAGTTCTCATTTGCGTTATGTTTGTAGTTCTCATTTGCGTATATATAATATTTTCACATGCATTGAAGCTTTTATGTTTGTAGTTATCATTTGCGTATATGTAATATTTTGACATGCATTGAAGCTTTCAATGAGAACATTGGATTCCTCTATTAGGAGATGTCATTGAAAGCATTGAATTCTTATGTCATCTAGTTGTACGTCACTCAAAATGAGTTGGACATATATGGAGATACTAAAAGGAGTACCCAACAAAGAAAGATTTGATGAAGAAAGTCGTAGGATTCATGCTTCTATAGCACGAGCCGGTGATACTCCATTAGAGCAAAAGGCGAATGCAAATGAGATTTTTCGGTGTTGTCTCCACAAATGGTCAGAAGAAGAGGATGATAGGCTCTGGGCTATACATGCTGAGTTGATCGTGGTAAAAATTTTCAGGACACAAAATTTTTTAAATGCTGCAGGTTGGAAATCACTTGAAATTAGATTCAGAGAGGTTAACGGTCATTTTGTTAGCCCTCACTTCTTATAGATGCGATACCACGAGCTGAAACGCCACCGAGACGAGGGTTATTCACCACCAGATATGGACTGTAGTCACCTTGATCATGAGCATGTCATTTTTTATCGTAGTTGGTGTTCGAGATATGACAAATTCATTAAAAATATTTATAAAGATCGGATGAAGGAGGTAAATCCTGATGGTCAGCTGAGAGAGTTCTTCAAACTTGAGGATTGGCAGGACCTACAGTATGAGTTTGAGTGCAAGATGAGGTGTTGTCCAACACAGTCACAGCTCCAATCACGTATGCATATGCTGCTTAGGAATTAGTACACCTGTAGCATCGAACGAACTATACAGATGTGTTATGCATGTAAGAATTTTGTATAATTTATTTTTAATGTGTGGTAACTATTTGCTATATGCTTTGTATATTTTATTTAGAACTATTTGCTATATGCTTTAATTTCTATGATGTTCGGTATTGTGCTAATCTTCAAATTAATTATTAATTAAAGTTTGAAATAATTCTAAATGATCTTTATTATATTTTTTAGGTTTAAATAATAGTTTATTTAAAGTTAGTTTTTGAAGTTTATTAAATTTTGAGAACTTCATTAAAATAATTATAAATCATATTCATTAAATTTTTTAACTCTCAAAAAATCATAAATTATTGCAATTTATTAAGGTTAATAATTTTTAGCTTCTTTGAATAAAACTTAATTTTATTATACTAAATTTCTTATTTTTAGATGCATTTTTTAAATATCACGTCGTTTTCCAAACTCAAATCTACTATTAGGACCCCATCAACCAAACAATTATATTAAATTTGATTGATTTAGAAATGCCAGTAGACAGTAAGCTTTGTAGAAGCATTATAGGCTCAATTTTATATTTGAAAAAAAAAAGTCGGCTTGATTTTTATATTTGTTAGCTGCGAATGTGCTCATTTTTTTGATCAAATAAAAGGGAGGTTAATTATAATAAATTGTATGATTCATTATTTTATTAGTAGTACTTCTAGTTAATTTTGTGATATCACAAATTTTTTATTTTCTTGTGACTTAGGTTTCGTTTGGGACAGCTTTTTTTATTGCTTTTTTAAAACGGAGTTTTAGTAGTACAAAAATAAAAAAATTTTGTACTAAAACTTCGTTTTAGAAAGCAATAAAAAAGCCGTCCCAAACGAAGCCTTAGTTTATAATTTTGTTGTTGCTTATATGTTAGAAAAATATTTTTTTTAAATAAAGTATTTTTAGCTCACGTCAATTTATATGTAATCTTTATTTATATTTTGGTCCACTATAAAGCAACATTTTATAGCTTTATTTAGTGCTGAGACTAAGGTTTCATTTTGAGATAATTTTCGTACTGTTTTATAAAATAGTTTGTTAGTTCAAAAATTCTTTGAAAAAGAAAATTTTGTACTAAAAAATTACTTTACTATTTTAATCAAACAACATGTGTTTTTGTTTTTTTTTCTTTAGCATAATAATTTGTAGAATTGATGTATACTCATGCTATTATTAATTATTATTTTGTTCTCAGGTTAAATGGCATCAGATCAACGACGTTGCAGAAAGAAAAGGATAACTGGTGAGCATTCCGGAGAGGGTACTAGTGAAGCACCCCCTCCAACTCAGATCCATCCTAATATAGCTTCATTTCTTGGTACACATAGAGCTGCATATCCTGATGGGATAATTCGAATTTTTTAGTAAGCTATTAAGATTATGCAAAATATTAAAGCTAAATCTAAGTTATTATATGTCTTTGTAGGGAACAATTTTGGAAGCAGCATCGCATCTTCTAATGGTGCATGATTGGCCGGTGAATTGCCCAAGGTTTATGGAAGCTTTAAGATTGGTTGGGCTAGATTGTGTTAGCCATATGAGATATTTACGGATGTACCATCATTTGCTGACAGCCTTAGTGGAGAGGTGGTCTCCTCAGACTAATAGTTTTCACCTTACCGTTGGCGAGATGACCATTACCTTGCAGGATGTTGCTATGATTTTGGGAGTCCATATAGATGGTCCTGCATTGGTAGGTCATCCTGTTGTTGGAGCTGGGAGACGCTGGCTCAGTTGGCCAGACTGCTGTGATGACCTGCTTGGGAGCCATCCACTGGCATATGTTGTATACCGGGACCCATTCGATCATCGCATCAACTCAAGATTTCATATGGGACAGGCACATTCACAGACTTGTGTTCCCCTCAGATGGCTGCGTTGGATATTTTGGCGTGACTCGTACTTGGACCTGAATGATATGGATTTTTGGAGGTATGTTTGGGCTTACATTTTGTTCATATTGGGTTGTCACCTTCTCCCAGATACTTCAGGTTCAGAGATACATTTACAATACCTGACTATTATGGAGGATTTAGCATTATTCAGTACGTACTCTCTTGGAGGAGCAGTTTTAGCCCATTTGTATAGAGAGTTGAAAGAAGCAACACGGCCTAGTAGAGCCAACATAGCGGGATGCATCCATTTGTTACAAATCTGGGCTTGGGAGCATCTGCATGTAGGACGACCACTGCTTCGTGTTCCTTTTCAAGTGGAACTTGGTGGACTAAGTGTTGGGTTCAGGTATGAGAAAATTTTAACTATTATATTTTAATAATACTACATGTAATAAATTCTTATTTACAATGTTAATGTAATAGGTGGAATGAGGATCGTCTCAGAGAATTGCCAGTCGGAAATCTCATTACCTATAGAGATGAGCTCGATGGTTTACTAGATAGTCAGGTATCTCCTTAAACATCTGAATTGAAAAATTAACTCTTTATTTCACATTTATTAATCTAATTTTTATAAATGTAGGTAATTTGGCAACCATATACGTCCGATATTTAAGCACAGGTTGCACAGATTTGTCTGTCAGGGGTGGACATTTGGACTGTACGAGTGCCTGTAATCAGTTGGAAGAGGGTTGAGTGGCACTTGCCAGATAGAGTCCTACGGCAATTTGGCTTATGCCCACGAATTGACATCCAACCAATGGATCCAAGCTTCAAAAGGGTAGATGGTCGTGGGAAACCTGACATGGATTGGATGTTGTACCACCGAGCACATATTGAAATATGGGAGAGTAGGCGTGGATTCATTGTTACAGGAGATTTAGTGGACCATCATAACACCTACTCAATTCATCAGTACATACACTGGTACAAGTCATGGGCAACACTTTACATGTTAAAGGCACCTGTTGAGCCTCCAACAACGGCCTATCCTAGAGCTCCCTCAGAGCGCCTTTTGGTAAGTTCAAATTTAATATGCTTTAATTTTTTAAAATAATTTCCTTCTTCCAAAATATTAACATATCTCTTTTGTTAATTCAGAGGGATTTTTTCCTGAGTACTGAATAAGCTTTGCAGCAACACTTCAATGGTACTGATGATACACCGCAACAGAGGGACATAAATACAATTGCAGAGCTTTGTCGTGGTTTGTGTAGGTAGTTGTATATTCAAGGTCAAGGATATTTTGAGGATAGAGGTGAGCATGATGCACCATTCTCCATGACCCAGGAACCTCCTCACCAGTACAGTGGATATGCTGGACCGTCCTCTTATCCTGATCAAGGGCCCTCTACGGACCTCTTCAGCAGCCAGGTGCCAGCGGATTTGGAAGCATACCTCAGCCCAGATTTTGTACCGAGCTCGATTCATACAGATGACATAGCTGAGGAAGAAGAACCTGAGGAGGAACAACACATGCTACGTCAAAGCCCACGATGACCGCCTCAGCATTACACTCCAGGCACTGATGCATTGCCACAGAGGCCACGTAGGCGACGCTAGTTCAGCTGTTTATGTATTTCATGCTTATGTTACGGATTATTTAGTTTCAATATCCTTATGTTATGGATCCTTTAAATTAGTAGCTTCGACTTTGTTGGATCAATTGAATTACTTACCTCTTATTTCATATATATTATATGATGCACTTTCTATTAAAAAAAAAATATACTTCATTTCTATAACATTAATTATCGTTCAAACAAACTATGCAAAACTTAGCCAAGTTTATATAAGTTAATTTTGGCTATACAAAATCTCAATCCAACCCGCAAATAATCATTAACTATAAATTGGTCAAACTCTATCTTTCTTAACTAAATTTAATTCTTCAATTATCTTGCTCTTTCGAAAAATGACTTGCAAATAAGATAAGAGCGTTTAAAGAAAAGAATTCAATATTTCATCCAAATAATAAAAAATAAATAAATGAATTTTATTTTCCTACATTTACCTTGTGGTTCTTCCAATTCATAGATTTTCTTTGTAAAGAAAAGAATTTGTATATTATACATTAAGATTTGTACAAATTATATACAAAATTTTATAATTTGTATATTATATATAACATAACAATGATATCATATTTTCATTGGGACATAACTCGACTACTAATTAATTTCTGATCAATTTTTACCATCTAAAAAAAATTTAACAAGTTATGCAAAATTATCACATAAGTAGTAGTTGTTCATAGCAGGAGTTAAGCAAATGTTTAAGTTACATCAACCATATAATAGATCAAATACACACATACAATCACTTCTACTAACGGCAATGATCCGAAGGAATTGATTCTGTATAAGGAGGTGGAGGTTCCTGTGTTTCCTGATTCTCTGTATAACTACATTGAGATGAATATGATTATTTAACAAATGAATAAGAAAAAAATTGTATTAAATAATTAGTAATATGTGATATTGGGAACTTACCAGGCAAGTAACTCTTCTACTGGTCCTACCCTTGAAGGACCAACGACCACATCATCCCTTTCTGTTGGGCATGAAGTTTCATATCTTTGTAAATTTGGAGGGTTAGTATTATCTCCTAACACCTCAATCTCTTCGACATCAACGTACATTATAAGAAATTCTGTTGCAGCTTGGCATAACAGAAATTCACAAACTTCATCATCCTCAACTTCCGAAGCGACATACTCATTTCCAACAGGCACCCGACATACTAACTTTACAGAATACTTTGAAGGATCGTACTTCAGTGCTCTAAGTATCCTAAATTTAAGCTGTTCTAAGTTGCAATTTCTTGGCACATGTAGGGGTCGACTCCTACCCCCAAAATAGCTTGGCGTGAAATTGGTGTCCACTTTTAATTCACCTCCATACATAAGCACAAAGGTCGCACCACGTCCACTCATCATTGAACTCGTACGTATCACTATGCAAAATGAACAAATTACAAAATACTTAATATTTTAATTATTCTAAAGACTGCTAAAATATAATTAAAATTCATTTAATTTTACAAGTATGAAAAGACTTCATTACAATTTAGCTCTTACAAAAATTATTTTAAAGAATTATAACTTAAATAAATAATTATTATATATTAACAAAAATATAGCTTTTCAATTTATAGCAATATACAAAGACTAATTCGTTAGATCTACCAAGTTTTAACAAAATCTATGTTATATATCAACTTATTTCTAGTTCTGTCAAACAATATTATAACTAACTCTAGCAAAATTAGACAAACTAATAGATCTACCAAAAAAATTCATAAATAAACTAAAAAGACTCAAATAGGATCATTTTTAATCAAATTTGTACAACACCGATGGCAAGATCAGCGACTAAACACAATAAACCGCAAATGCTAAAAATAAAACCTTACCTAAACACTTGATGGCGAGATCGGCGACTCCGAACTTCCCAATGGCGACGGCTGCAGAAGGGGAAAGCGAAGGAAATGAGATCGGGAAGGATTTTGGGAATTAAAGTATTAGCATAAAGTCGCCCGTTAAATGGGTGACTTATAAGTCGCCCGTTAAATGGGCGACTTATAAGTCGCCCGTTAAACGGGCGATTTAATTTCACCACATCATCACCACGTCGGATCTTGACTATTCCAGTCAAAGCATAAGTCGTCCGTTTAACG
Organism: Dendrobium officinale; assembly: GCA_019514585.1. Classification (NCBI taxonomy): domain Eukaryota; kingdom Viridiplantae; phylum Streptophyta; class Magnoliopsida; order Asparagales; family Orchidaceae; genus Dendrobium; species Dendrobium officinale. The sequence goes on from CM033694.1 coordinate 18,589,498, forward strand.
GGCGACTTTGCCTATTTTTAAATTTTTTTTTAAACATGCTTAAGCTCTTAATATAATTTATAATCATGCTTAGTCTTAAAATTTTCCCTTTTATATTTTGTTTCTTTATTATGTTGTTATTTTTATGTGTTACTTTATCTCTTCTTTTTGATAATGCTAAAGGGGGAGAATGTTGTAGTTAGTTGTATTTATGGCTTTTTTTTTTTTGTTATTTAGCTTTAAAAAATAATGAAAAAAGTTTGTTTCCCCTATTTTTTAATGTAATTCTTTTAGTGAGGGGGAGTTTAGGAAAAAATATTTTTAATTTGTAAATTCAACCAATATTATTTGTCATAATCAAAAAGGGGAAGAATGTTACAACTCGGGCTTTCGAGTTTAGGATTTTGATTATAATAAATAATATTGATTAATCTTTTATTTCACATAGTATTTGTAGTATATATTTGTTTCTATGTTGACTAATATTTTAGGTACATCATGCATCATTCTTTGAAGATTCAAGGCTCAAGATTGTGTAGAATTTGTTGTATTAAATGAGTCTATATTTTTTATTTCTTGAGTCAAGACTTGTAATGATGTATGTTAGATTAATGACCATGCACACTCACAGGGGGAGCAATAATTATTTTTAAATATTTTAATTTTTTTTTGTAAATTATACTATATGATCTAGATTAAAAAGTATGATATGGTGTAATAGAAATTAATTAAAATATTTTATTTTCTTGATTTTTTTTTAAATATAACTAATCATATAATACGATCATCACGTCGTACTGGATGATCTATTATAATTAGAAAGCATGCCATCCATTTAATTAGGCAAAAAGTTGAATTTGAAAAGTTGTTCTAATCGTACTGTACAATCATGATCGTACTGTATGATATTAAAATATTGCCTAATTTAATACTATGAAAAGTCAATTAAAATGGCTTAATTTTGATATTTTGATCGTACTGTACGAACTGTACGATCAACAAAGATAATTTCGGTTGTCCCATGCTTCAACGTGGACGAATTGCTCTTTCTGAACTATTCGTATATCACATGGTATTGAACATCGTACAATATGAACAGGCTATTGAACTGTTCGTACAGTACTAACTGGACATTGTATAATACTAACAGGTCAATTTCTGTACATCGCACTAAACGAACTTGAGATCGTATTGTACAATCTTTGCAGCTGAATTCAGTTTTTTAAGGTTTTTTAAGCCCTCTATTTAAGCACTCTCATAAGACTTTGTAAGAGTCTTTGGCATCTATTAAAGCTTTATTTTTCTAGAGAAAACTTGAAGAGAGAACTTGAAAGGAAGAGAGAAAAGTGTGAAGTTTGAGAGAGGGGGAAGATCCTTAGAAGGGGTTTCAAGGGAGTGTGAAGGAGAATTCAAACGGTTGCTCCGACGAGCTTGCACCTCAGTACGATTAGATTCAAGGTTCATCCTGAGGGAAGTTTTGGGAAGAAGAAGATCTCTTTGGTGTCAAAGAATCTGGCTCCTCCGATGCACTGGGGAATGTGAAAATGATTTTGTAAGGGCTTCTCCTCCTAGCTGTGGGGGCTAAAGGAGAATCACTAAAAGTTTAGTGTAATATTCAGATGGTGCCTCCGAGGAGTGGATGTAGGTCATGGTTTGACCTAACCACTATAAATCGTTGTGTTCTTTCCTTTATTATTTTCACACTTTATTTTCGCATTCATTTTTATTGCGATTAATTGCGTAGGTGAAATTAATAATTTATCTTTTTATTGTAAATGTAATTCACTTCCACATCAAGTTATAAAAAGATTTTTCTTTTCATTAAAGAAGTTTTAAAATATCCAATTCACCCCCCCCCCCCCTCCTCTTGGTGCATCTTGTAATTCCATTCTTAATTAAGTCAGCTGATAAGTAAGCAAACCGACTGATAAACTAGAAAGAGCCCAGCAATAAATTAGCCTCCGTAAAATAATCACATACAGGATAGGTCAAAGCACCACCCATAAACCTATCTGAATGAACAACAAGATTACTCATATAGGTGAAACAGTAATACCTAGTAGGACAACCACTGAAAATTAAATCCCAAAACTTGAGCCTCAACCAAAAGTGAGTCCAGTCCAGCAAGAAGTACCAATTGACGTCCAACTAGCAAGAAGAGACAAGTAACCAGACCAACCAATTAAAATAGATGAACAAGTAAATCCTTAAGAGCATCCGACACTAGCCAGACCACCAAAAATAAACCCAAAATGAAATAGCCCTGACAACCAATAACCACCCAATTACCAGTCAACTAAACAAAATTAAAACAAAAGTAAACCGAGCCAACCAAATCATAAGGAAAGAAACCCACCATATCTTCCCCAACAAAAAAACCAGAGGGAACATGATAGAAAAACTACTAGCATGCTGAAAGGATGTCCATAACACATCAACAAAATACACCAAAAACAGGGAACCAGAGAAACCACCAAACCAATAACCCAACAATAGTATATATATATATATATATATATATATATATATATATACACTATTGTTGTTATGTATTATTATTTTTTTGTTAAAAAAAAATGTTAGAAGGTATTCTTCACATCCAATTATTGAATTTTTTAAATAATGATTGATGGAAAATGTTAAGTGATATTGGAACCTTACATAATACATCCATGAACGGCGAGTCGAGATGATCCAAAGAGGAATCCTGAACTTCAAGAGGTGTCCATGAACGGAGTCAAATACGCCTGAGAATGGCAAATGACACGATTGGGACTGAGGGGTAGGCTGCGGCTCTGTTTCGCTTGAAAATAGACTTCCCAAGCCTATTTCGGGTGGATTTCCAACGGAAATATCCGCCAAAAAATACACCAACATATGAATTTTCTGGTAGAAAAATTCGTCAAAAAATCTACCAAAAAGGCATACACGAATTATCGGCACCCCATCCACCGGTATTTCCACCAGTTTTTCTGACGTCAAGTATTCCACTGGGAATAATTATTTTTCTTGTACTCTAAATTCACATATTTTTATAAAAATTTTAAAATTTTAATCAACATTTTCATAGCTTGTTAAATTTGTTCAGAATTATATTTTAAAATTTTTCGTTATGTTAGATTTAGATGACTTAACTTTTAGGAGATATTGTTCAGTTTAAGTCTTTGTTTTTTATTTATATAAAGTCTAGGTAAACAAAATTATTTAAATCAAATTACTATTTTATGTGTATGTTAATTTATTTATTAACTATATATAGAATTTGAATTAAAATAGTTTAAATATTAATTTATAAATTATCCATTTTATTATACGTAGGATTAGTCTATGTATGTATGTATGCACATCATTAATGGAAGCTATGTATACCCATGCACATTTAATTATCCATGTATGGTTTCAAAGCATATTTTATTCATGGAAGTAATTAATATAGAAATTGACTATTAATATGTGAGAGAAATATTATTGTGCTTATTAAATAATAGCATCCCATGGATGTAAGAAGTCATTAATCATATATGTATGATAAACAATTATCAGTATTAGGGGTGTCAATTTCAGGTCACGGGTCGGGTTCGAGTCGAACCCGAAACTGACCCGGCACTATTCAGGTCAACCCGAACCCGACCCGTTTTTTGAAACGGGTCAGTTTTCCTGACCCAAACCCGACCCGCTTCGGGTCTGGGTCAACCCGACACGACCCGAATGACCCATTTCAAACAAAAAAGTTGCTAGTTTTCGGGTCAAAAATGGGTCTATCTCCTCTTTTTCGAGTCAAAAACAGGTCTATCTCCTCTTTTTCGGGTCAAAAATGGGTCAATCTCGGGTTTTCGGGTCAAAATCGGGTTTTCGGGTCAAAGGGTTAACCTGAACCCGACCCGATTTTTGAAACGGGTCGATATGTTGAACCTGAACCCGACCCGTTTCGGGTTCGGGTTGAACCGTACCCGAAATTTTCGGATCGGGTTTGTGTCGGATTTTCATGCCGTGTCAAATATTGATGAATGAATTTCTTAACAGCATTGAACTTTTATGTCGGTAGCTTCTTAACATTCTATTTTAATAAAAATATCTAACAATATGTATTTTCACCTTTAAAATTTCCTATTATAGAAAGACATGTAAGGAAGATAACCCTTAAACAATGGAGCTACGCATAGGCACCCACCAAAGATTTTTTTTTTCTTTTTTTTTTTAATTAAAACCCACAAAAGGGGCACCCACCGAAGATAAGAAGACATATAGCGAGTTAATTATTAGTCACAAGGTAATTATAGAAATATAAAAATTTTACATTCATACTATTAATTACTTAATTTTATAATTTTTACTGCTAACATAATTATTATATAGGATGAGTACATAAGCCCCAGAGATATATGAAGTCAGACAATAACAAGTCCAAATTCTTTAAAGATGGCTTGGCCGGCTCTGATTCTTCGAATGGTTTTCTGGAACTTAAACATACTTCGCATTGTAGTTTGCCTACTTTATGCATGTTTGAAGAAGAAATTTTATCCCTAGCAGCTATGTTTGAAATTTTGTTTGTTAGTAAGTTAACTGAGAAAATGGTGAGACGAGCTCAACGAAGACGATGAACAGTGGTAAGCTGAGAATAATGATTTCATCATGTTACTGTAGCAACGGTTCTTTGGAATTTAAATACACTAAAGAGCATAAAGTGAGGCTCTTGGAAATGACTATTTTGCCCTTAGACAATTACATAAAGTATAAAGCATTATATGGCAGCGAGAGCAGCTGAGGCAGAGGAAGTGGCGTTAGCTGCTTCTGATCGGCGGCGGAGTCGTCAGTTTATCACCGTCCCTCAAGGTGATGGGAGGGACGACCATCAGCTTGCTGCAAAGGGTCTGAAAAAGTGGCATCGGTAAAGGTTTGGTAAACATGTCGGCGAGCTGATCGGAGCTGGGAACATGATGGACAGAGACCTGTTTTAACTGGATGATATCCCGAACAAAATGATGGTCGATTTCGACGTGTTTCGTCCGCGCATGGAAGATCGGAATGCAGGCGATGGAAATCGGGAAGATATTGTCGCAAAATAGTGGCGTCTGCTCTAGAGAGAGGTGGAAATCCTGGCAGAGTCGGCGGATCCAGATGAGTTCAGCAACAGCGGAGGCTAAAGCACGATACTCTGCCTCGGTGGAAGATCGTGCAACAGTTGTTTGCTTTTTGACAGACCAGGCAATTAGAGATGTGCCGAGAAAGATGCAATAACCTGTGGTCGATTTACGATCAGCGACGTCACCAGCCCAGTCGGAGTCGGAGAAGGCAGAGAGGCTGAGATTGGTTTTTGGGATAAACCAATTGTAGGAGGATGTGCCGGAGAGATAACGTAGCAGTCGTTTGAGCATTTGGTAATGAAGTAGCAGCGGGTTATGCATATGCCGGCAAAGACGATTAACTGCAAAAGAGATGTCTGGTCTGACGAGGGAGAGGTATTGCAGAGATCCTACGATCTGGCGGAAGAGTGCTGGTTGGTTGAATGGCGTTTGAAGTTGAGGGTCCATAGGTATTTTAGTTGGCAAGGGTGTTTGTGTTGGTTTGCAGTTGGTCATAGAAGCTATTTGGAGAAGATCAGTGATGTAGGAGTGTTGGTCGAGTAGATAGCCTGTGGGAGTGCGGGTGAAGTTGATGCCGAGAAAGCGGGAAATGGGACCCAGATTACGGTTTTGAAATTTTTGGTGAAGGTTTTGAATTAGAGAGGAGATGTATTGTTGATCATTACCTGTGATGATAATGTCATCTACATAGATAAGGAGGTAGATGAGGACGTTGGCGTTGGAGAGAATAAGGAAGGAAGGGTTGGCATTGCTGACGGTGAAGTTTTGATTGCACAGATAGTTTGTGAGGGTAGCAAACCAGAGACGAGGGGATTGTTTTAGCCCATAGAGAGATTTTTTTAGAAGACAGACGTGATTTGGAAATTGGTTATCGACGAAGCCAGGTGGTTGAGCCATATAAATGGTGGTGTCAATGTCGCCATGTAAGAAAGCATTGACAACATCCAATTGGAAGATTGGCCAGTCGTGGTGAAGAGCTATGGTGAGAAAGATACGAATGGTAGGGAATTTAACCACTGGGCTGAAGGTTTCAAGGTAATCGATGCCATATTCTTGTTTGTAACCTTGAGCGACGAGGCGGGCTTTGTATCGGGCAATTGAACCATCGGCAAGCCGTTTAATTGTGAAAATCCATTTACAGCCAATGGCTTGGTGATTTGGAGGCAGAGGAACAAGGGACCAAGTCCCTTGATTTTGAAGTGCGGTAAATTCGGACGACATGGCTTGACTTCATTGAGGAGATTTACTGGCAATGCTGTAGGAAGTTGGAATAGATTCAGTAAGATGGGAAAGATTTAGTATCTGTCTAGGTTTCAATGATCCAGTTTTTAAACGAGTGATCATTGGATGATGAGGTTGTATGTTGGAGCTGGATGTGTTATCGAAAGATGAAGTGAGATGGGTGGTATCGGTGGAGGTATGAGTGTTATTTACCGAAGGAATATTTAGAGGTGTAGGTGAAGTAGAAGAAGCTGGAGGAATAGATTGAGTTGTGGGAATTTGAGGAGGATGAGGGAAGAGTGGGGAAATGGGAGAGGGTGTAGTTGGTGGAGGTTGAGTAGATATGACGGAGGGAAAGTTTTGCTCGTGGAAAATGACATCACCGGAGGTAAAGCGTTTCCCGGTCTGAGGGTCATAACATATGTAGCCTTTTTGTTGCGCGGCATAGCCGAGGAAGATGCAGGGGAGGGAGCGGGGTGAAAGTTTATGTGGTGTATAGGGGAGAAGCCAGGGATAACAGCGACATCCGAAGATACGCATATGAGTGTAGGAAGGTGGCTGTTGAAAGAGGCGATGATATGGGGATTGATTGGATGTATTTGGAGAAGGCAGCCGATTGATTTGATAAACAGCCGTGTGAATGGCCGCAGTCCAGAACAGAGAAGGGAGGGCGGCATCGATAAGAAGTGTGCGAGCCGTTTCGAGCAGATGACGATGTTTCCGTTCGGCAATTCCATTCTGTTGAGGGGTGTGAGGACACGTGAGTTCGTGACTGATGCCTGTTTGCGAATAAAAAGTTTGGAGGGTTTTGTTGACGAACTCGCCACCTCCGTCCGTTCGGATTCGACTAACAGAGGAAGTAAGTTGTTTTTCAATAAATTTGATGAATTGTATTATTAAGTTTGGAACATCAGATGTAAGTTGCAACAAAAAGAGCCAACAGTATCTGCTAAAATCATCTACTATAAGTAGGTAATAAAGAAAACCATCATAGGAAGGAATTGGAGAAGGTCCCCATACATCCATATGAAGAAGCTGTAAGGGATATCTAGATACATGGTTTGAGGGGGAGAATGGTAGCCTGTAGCTTTTAGCTAACGCACAGGAGTTACAAAATTCATGCCTAAAACCGCTTGATTTTGCTGGAAGTTGTTGCAGAATCTGGCGGAGGATGGAATGGTGAGGATGGCTGAGGCGACGATGCCAGAGTTCGGAAGTCGTGAAACCAGGAGAAGCGAGAGTGGCTTGAGCAGTGATATGAGTTGGGGAAGACGAGGTGCTGGTAATGGGATAAAGACCATTACAGCACAGACCGCTGAGAAGTGTTTGTTGTGTCGTCTGATCCTTTACATGAAAACCAGTGTTATCAAATAAGATCGAACAATTGTTATCATGGATTAGTTTAGAAATAGAGAGCAGACGATGGGTTAAGTGAGGAACGTGGAGCAGAGAGTTTAGGAGGATCTTACGGGTTGGGGTGGGTAGAAGTCCATTTCCGATGTTTTGAACAGGAAGTGGTGTGCCATTGCCAACCAGAACATGATCCTTACAAGTGTAGGGTAACTGGAATGGTAATGCCTCAGGAGTGAGGTGAGCTGTTGCGCCACTGTCGAGATACCAGGGAAAAGTGTCGACGACGGAGCTATTGGCTAGCAAAGCAACGTCGGAGGAAGCGGCTGGAGCTCTGTATTGCAAGTTGGAACGATGCCAGCAGGTGACTGCGGAGTGTCCAGCTTTACCACAAATTTGACAGTTACCGTCGAAGCGGGGTGGCCTGGGAGAACGATTGGAGCTGGAAGCTCTACCTCATCCTCTTTAGTTGGTGAAGCGGCCACGACCGCGACCACGGGGGGTAAACAGTACTAGAGCAGGATCGCTGGACGTAGATACGGAAGCTAATGAAAGATCCTTGGTGGCGTCTGTAAGTTGGTGCACCTCCTCACTTCGTAGAAGAGAATACAGGTTATCTAGGCTGATGGGATGCAGAGAGGAGCGAATCTAGGTTTTAAATGACTGGTAAGAGGGCGGTAGACCATTGAGGATGTAATGCAGAACATCTTCGCTGTCGACAGTACCACCCGCAGCATTAATGTTGTCGACAATTACTTTTACAGACGCCAGGTATTCAGTCATGGTTTTGTTATGCATTGACAGAGTGTAATTCATTTTTCAGCTGTATTACACGAGAACGATTGGTGGAGTAGAATCGTTGCTCGAGTGTGCGCCAAATAGAAGCTGAAGTGTGAAGGTTGAGTACATAGGGGAGGATGGAGGGTGAGATAGTTGAAAATAAAGCAACCGAGAGGTTTTGGTCAATAAGAGACCATGAGGAGAATTGGGGATTCAACGTGAGCTGGCCGGCGGCGGTTAGCAGGTGTTTGGGTGGACAAGGATGAGTACCATCCAGGTACCCTGAGAAGCTGTTGGCTGCGAAAAATTTTTGAATCGCCGACCGCCAGGTGGGGTAGTTGTCCGGGAGAAGCTGGACATTGATGACGTTCTTGACATTAGAAAGCAAAAATTTGAGATTAGCTGGAATATGAACATCTGCTGTGTTCTGGTTGTCGTGGACTGTGGTTTGCGGAGTGGAGGACGCGGATGGAGGAGTTGTATCGCCCATTGGGAGAGAATCGGGGGGCCGCTAGGCGAGCGGCTCTGATACCATGAGAAAATGGTGAGACGAGCTCAAAGAAGACGATGAACAGTGGTAAGCTGAGAATAATGATTTCATCATGTTACTGTAGCAACGGTTCTTTGGAAATTAAATACACTAAAGAGCATAAAGTGAGGCTCTTGGAAATGACTATTTTGCCCTTAGACAATTACATAAAGTATAAAGCATTATATGGCAGAGAGAGCAGCTGAGGTAGAGGAAGTGGCGTTAGCTGCTTCTGATCGGCAGCGGAGTCGTCAGTTTATCATTAACAACTCGCAGAGCTTTACTGGATACTACCAGGGATTTTTTTTCTCCCTTAAGTTAACAGGTGAATTTTTTGTTACCCTGTTGGACCCTCATCACGTTCTGATCAAGTTATCAAACGACTTAGATTATAGCAGAATTTTTGCTCGTAAATGTCACTATGAGAAAATTGCTATATGAAACTTCTTAAATGGTCGTTGTTTGATATATCCATTAAAATTCCTATATTTCTATATGGATTTCTTCTCTAGATCTCCACCCTCATCTATTTTCTCAGTGCATTTTACACGAGTTGGGATACTTATGTGGTCGCCCTCTTAAAATAAATAGTGCTACAATGCATGGCTCCAGGCCTTCTGTGCCATGTATTTTGGTCGAGCTTGATGACAAGAAATTATCCAGATTTGGTCTAGAATGATCTTAAAAAATTCGGCTATATTAAAAAATTTATTTTTAATGATTATTCTGATTTCTGTGATCACAGTAAATCTCTTGGTCATAAAAAGATTGGTTGCTATCATTAATATCCTCATTTGAGGAAAGCAAACATTTCTAAGCCTATTAATATTTTGAATAACGAGTAGCCTAATTCTTTTTTTATCTCCTGTTATTACAAGGACAACTAACCATGTTCTTCATAATTCTGAACCTATTCAGATGCCGAATGATAATTTACCTAAAGTTGGTTCTATTGCTGCTGAAAATTTTGAGGGACTTGATCTTATAGTTGTCCTTCTTTCGATTCCTAATACTACTGTGTGGATGATACTCTTGTAATATATAATAATGTCTCGCCTTCTCCCCACTCTCCTCAGCCCATTCTCCCATCTGCTTCTCAATACTTTTGAAGTTTCAGTGTTCAAATATTTGCTAATCATACCAGTTCTCACAATGATGTTACTATTGAGACCTCTGAAGAGGAATATCAATCAGAGAACCGGCTTCCAATTGGGAAGATGGTGAGATCCATTTGGATTTTGAGATAAACTATACTCATTTCAATGAGCCAAACATTGCATCTTTTCATGGTTCATTAGAGGATTTGAAGGTGGTTTATAATAAAAAAAAATAAAAAGAAGAAGAATAACTCAAAAAACAAAAAAGCATGACAATTGAGCTTTAGAATCTAGATTAATGAGATCTAAAGATGTTATTGATTCTAGTTGCTTATGATTAGCCAATCTCGAAAAGAACCATCTTATGATACCTATGAATCCTATTTTCTAGCCCACTATTGACAAACCCAATCTCGACATCAATACTAATGTCAACCCCTCCCCCCTGTTTCTAATTCCCTAGATAATATTAATGAAAATGTCAATGAATCTTTTGCTGCTATAAGGACTGATTTTCCTAACGAATATCTTGTTTTCCATCCGGCGAACAAAGTTATTCCAGTCTCTCCTACTAATAGTAGTAATATTGTGATTGTTTTTCCTCTTACGGATGGAAAAAAGGTGGATGATGTAAACTTGCTATTAACGCACTTAATTTGGTTTCCTACCACTAACGATCTTATTTTTGGGAATCATATTACCGAGCAAGATTCTAATTTGATTTTTAAAGCTATGGATGTTAAAGACTATTTAGATGTTTCTAACAAAGTGTCCATTATTAACATTTCTTGATCTCCTTTACCATATGAGGTATTGCTTCCTTTGGGTTTGGAGCAACAACATCTGAATGGTTTTTCTTCTGGTAACAATCTTGACAATTCTAAGAGGTTAAATGATCCTTCGAGTGTGAACAATGATGTTAGGAAAGTTAATATTGATCAATGCCATGCTTTGCAAGAGGATATTAATTTGGATATTGTGAAATTTGATAATGATGGTTTTTATACTGTTTCGGGGAAAAAGTAAGAAATCTAAAAATGAAAAACTGGTGCAATACTTTATGTACTCTACTGGTACTTCATCTCGATCTAATTTTACTCAAAATGTTTAGTTCTTTTTTGTTATTGGTTGTAGTGGGGTTGGCTTTTTCAATGCGGGTTCTTTCTATTTGTTATGGGTTGCGAAGGTTCTTGATCAATTCTTTGGCTTCTTGTTATGGTTGTTCTTTTTGGGGATGTCCATGGCTTTGGTTCCTCTATTCTCGGTATGTGGGTTGTATTTGGATGTTTCTTCTACTTGTTGGTGAGGTTGGCTTTAGGTGGGGTGTTAGTTTCCTTCTTGTGTTTATTGTTTTATTTATTTGGCCTTATTAACTAGGCAGTCTCTTAAGTTTATCTTTTTATGCAGGTGGGTCTCTAGATGTTGCACTTGGTTCTATTTAGCTTGGTTGATTTTCTCAGTGCTCTTTTACCTGTTCTCTTTTCACTTTTCAATTGCAGTTATTGGCTTCCTAGCTTCAGTCTCTATTATATGTTTGTAATTTTTCCTTTTTTTAAAACTTATCTTTATTTTGTAACTAGCAGGGGATCTTAGACTCCTTAGGGTTTTATTTTTTTTTTTTATTGTAGCTCTTTGAACATTTACTTAGTTTTCGATCCCACTTAAGAACCTTGTATCTTATTTTCCTAATTAATGCTTCTATGGGTTTTAATTTAAAAAAAATAACCCTGCTAAATTATGATGCGTGTTATTTTAATTTAATTATAAATAAAATTTTTAATTTAATAAAATGATATATAAATTACTCAAGAATTTTTTCCTCAAGCTGAGTTGTTTGGCAGGTAAATGATTGGCTCACCGCCACATCGTCCACACCTATTAGGTTGTCCTCCGCCATGACGTCCACATCTGCCAGATTGTCCTCGCTCGCTATATCAGCAAGCCAGTCATTTCTTGAGCAAATGACTAACATTAGTTTTAGAGTTTCTTTTTTTCGATTTGTTTATAGGTAAAAAAATTTTAAATGATTTTTTTTTTAGTTTGACTTAAAATAAAAGAAGAAGAGTGATAATTAGGGAGATGGCTAATGAGGAAAAAATAATTTATTTTGATGTTTTATTTATAATACAATTACTATGTATATTAATGTACTTTCATTTTTTTTAAGGAGAAACCCCCGGAGGGGCCTACATGTTAATATAAATAAAAAATTACAAGGTCCTTAGGGGGACATTCAACTCACTGATGCTCGAAGAGCTACCCAAAAATTAAAGAAAGAAAACCAACAAGCTGAAAGTCCCTTACTACTCCAAAATATAAAATTGCCTAGTTACAATATAGGGAAGCACGGAGCTAGCGCCCATAAAGAAAGATCCAAAAGTAATCAATCAGCACAATCTTTTTGAAAAAAACACTACCGTGATCCTCCAACTTCCCTACCTACAAAAGAATAAAATTCCATCCCAAAAAGATAATGCAGCAAAGAGAGTGGAAGTAAAAAAGTATGATAAATTAAAATTAAATAGATATAATGGACATAACTTGATAAGCTAGCAAACCAAATACCCTGAATATTCACATGCATTGTAGATATAGCATAAACCATCAACCCCCTGAAATTTAAATCTGGACAAAAATCATATATAATCCATCTGATAAGTAACATATCCGACTGGTAAAGAGGAATAACCAAGCACCAACCACCAAAAACCACTCCTCAGAGCAAAAAAAATGTCAGAAAATGATCTGAATGAAGGCCAACCAAAAAGTAAGCTCCAAAACCCGAAAAGTTAAATTATGAAGAACATAACAACAACCCATCCAAAAAAAAAAATAACACCCAAAGCCCAGATGATAGAACCACCCAATAAGACACCCAAATGAGCAGCATAACATCTTATATAGGTGAATACCCAAAGAACCCCAATTGGCCACACCACATACTTCAAAACCCCAACACAAAACTACCACCTAAAGTGGAACCGAGCCAGCAAAGAGCACCAACTAACACCCAACAAACACTACTAAAAAAGAAATCTAACCAACCAAACAGAGAAAAAGAATAACTGAGAGCCATATGAACAAACGAACATTATCCAAAATACCAAATAGAAACCCAAAACAAAGAAACAAGGAATAAGCAACCCTAAAACCACCACCCATCCTTTCAAACACATAACAGAATGAACAACAAAACAACCCAGGAAAAGGACCAACCCAAGAAACCCGATAAGTAAAACAACAACTTCAAAAATAAAAAATCACCAAACGCCAAAGACATTCCTAACAAATAATGAAAATAATTACAAAATGTGATGCTAATCCAGCAAATAGCACCAACGAACACCCAACAAAAATGATTGAAAGGGAAGCCTAACCAATCAAACATAAAAACCATTATACCAAGCCAAATGATGAATGTAACAGGTCCCAATACAGAAAATAGAAATCCAAACCAAAGAAAGAGGAAAACAGAGAACCAACAAAGTACAAAGACCATCATAAACGTAAACACAGAAAGCATCAACCAATACGAATATAAGGTAACCCAAGTTTGTCCAACTTAGCCAGACCTCTCAAGAAAGGAGGTAAATTAGTAGCATCAAACTCCTGAAATACATCATGATGAGTCCCAAATTTGGCCAACCAATCAGCACAAGAATTTCTCTCCAAATAAATATAATAAATAGAATAATTAAGGGAAGAAAGAGAATTTTTAATTCTTCTAATAATTTAGAAATTTTGAGGATTGCCAGAAACCTCATTTTGAACGATCTAAACTAATATCAAAGAATCCACCTCAATCGACTCAAGCATAATCCCCAATCTATGACAAATGTCAAGGCCATGAGATAAACACATCAGCTCGGTAGTAATCACATTACAAAGATTTAACGGACCAGCATAAGCATCTATAGTACCACCATACTGATTACAAATAATGCCACCCACACCCACAAAAGAGGCCCCAACCGAACCATCAGAATTAAGTTTAACATAAGGATGGGGAGGTTTTATCTACCTCATAATTCTCTCAATTTTAACTAATGGCTCACAATCAATGGATATGCCCAACTATAAAACCATATCTAAGCAATTCCTAAAATTATTAACAGTAATAAGATTAACATAATAAAGTTGCAAAATTTTATTTCTAACATTGATAATAATTTGATTAGCATCCATCCTAATCTCATTCTATTTGGCATCATTCCTAACCCTCCAAAGAAACCACATAATAAGGATCAGCACTAAGTTGTAGATGTGGCCTTTAGTATATATTAGTCAACCAACACTTTAAAATAGACAAACATCACTAGTGAAATTGAAATTACCTTTATTAGCTAGCTCAAAAAAATAGCTCCAAACTTTCTGAACAATGTCCCCATTAACAAAAAAAATAGTTAATATTTTCAATTTTATAACATCATTGACATTTAGAAGGAAAACTAAACCTTTTTTCCAAAATAAATTATCAACGAAAAGAAAACCTTTAATATATCTCCAAGTAATAATGGAATAAGATAAAGAAATATTGTTATGCCAAATAACATAATAAATGTGAGATTTCTCATAATTAACTCTAATAATATCCCAAATATTTTTCAAATTAAACTTACCAGCTGAAAGACAAATTAAAAAAAAAATATATTATTGCACTGTAATTGTAAAAGGATATTCATAATACTATAAATCAAAACATAAGGGATAACCTCCATAAGTTTATTAACATTCCAACACCTATTATCAATAAAACTATGAACCTTAATATTTAGCAGAGTATGCATATTAAGAAAGCTATCACTAGAACAATTACCCAACCAATTATCTTTCCATAAAGAAACATCACCTTTGCCCAAACTCCATTGAATAAATTTCTCAACCTCCCTTTTTTATGTTGCAAAGCCTTTTCCAAACCAAAGAGTTAGAACTTTTATAACTACAAACTAAGGGATGAAACTCTTTACAATATTTAACATTCTTAAACTAAGCCCACAAACTAATGTTAGATCTATAAGAAAATCATAATTTATGAGAAAAAACCTGAACATTATCGAATATATTCTTGCAACCTAAGCCCACTTAATTAAAAACCCCACAAACAATTTTCCACAAATCCCATTAGATGCAAGAACTATTATTCTTCAATCTCCAAAAAAATTATTAAGCATTCTCTCCAATCTAAGACAAATAGATAAAGTAGGTTGCAACATATGAAAAATAAAAATAAGAATAGAATTTAAAACACTTTTAATCAGCACAAGCCTACATCCAAAAGAAATAAAGTTAAAAGCTAATATGAAATATTCTCTGAAAAAGCTATGAAGACATCTTCAAAAAGTTGAATTCTTTTTCTACCTTTAAACAGAGGAGTGCCCAAATACCTAATAGGAAATAAGTTGGAATTAAGGCCATAAATCCTCTTGATAGCACTCATTCTACCACGATTAACAGACATAGCAATAATAAAATTGCATTTCTCCTTGTTAATAGACAAACCACTCATATTTTTAAATAGAGAAAGAAATTTAACTAAAACTTTAATGTTATTAATAGAACCATTTAAAAAGATAGTAGAGTCATGAACAAAACTAAGTTGAGTAATAGGAATACCACCAATAGTATGAAAGAGAAGTTTTATATACCTTTTATATAATTCCTCCAAACCCCTAGAAAGATAGTCCACAATAATAATAAAACCATGATTTCTATCATTAATGATCACAAAAAATAACAATTCTCACACTATTCTTAATAAGCCGAATAAAATAGTGACTAAACCCAAATAAAGATAAAACATTATATAAATAATTCCAATTCAGGTTATCATAAGCTTTAGCAATATCAAGTTTATAAATGATATTGCCCACTTTCACTTTAGCATTAATATCATGAATGATATCTTGGGCAAGAAGAACATTATCAAAAATGTTCATACCTTTCACAAAACTAGCTTGATTATAAGAAATAAATCTAGGCAAAATATTAACCAATCTAAGAGAAATGATTTTAGAAATAAGTTTATTAAAAAAGGAGCATAGGCTAATTGGTCTAAAATTATTACAATTATTGTCAATCTCCTTTTTAGGAATTAAACACTATTAGTAGAAGAAAAAGAATTAGGATAAGGGTTACCAGTAAAGAAGTCTTTAATAGCCTCGAACACATCCAACTTAATGATATTCCAAGTTTTCAAAAAGAATTTAGTAGTGAAACCATCAGGCCCAACAACGAAATCCCATTCATATCATTAATAATATTACAAAATTTGGCCTCATAAGAAGGTTTAATAAGTAATTGATTATCACTATCACTAATGCTTTGAGGAATAACATAGGGATTGATAATAGGAATAGTGTTAACATTATTATTAAAGATGTTTTTTAAAGGCTCAACCCCTGATCAGTTGAAGATTAAATTCTCATTATCAAAAAACTTCCTATCATTTTTAATAATTTTGAAAATTTGATTCCTGATCCGTTTCTTATTAGCCATAGTATGAAAATAATTGGTATTCCTATCCTTCTCTATAATGATTTTTGAAATAGATTTCTACCTCTAGAAAATTTCCTCTTAATTTGTAATTGAAAGAGACTTACTTTAGCATTATTAAGACTAGTAAGTTAATATTAGCAAAAATATTTTTGAAAATATTTTTATTCCACCATCTTAGGACCTGCTTCAACCTACTCATTTTGGCCCATAATCTAGACATATAATTAATATTGTTATTAGAAAAAATAGGAGCGACATGTTAGTTAGTTTGAATTACATTCATACACTATAGAAAAATTACATATTACCGATGCATTTTTATGATGTAAAATCATCATTTTATGGAAAATTTAATGATTTTTTTATGGATTTCCGACGAAAATGTTTTTGTCGTTAAAATGAGAGTCGAAATTAAAATTTCAGAGAAAAAAAATCGTCTCTTGCCACCCGCTCCCGCTAGCCTGATTCCGAACCCGCTACCACCAGCCCAAACCCGCACCTCTACCAGTCAGCTCAAACCCGTGGCTTCCGCCAGCCCGAACCCATTGACGTGAGCCGCTAGTCAGCCCAAACCTGAGCCCGCCAGCACGCCTGTAGGCCCTCCCTCGCATCCCCGCCTGAATTCAAACCCCTAACCTGTTAGAATATATTCATGGAGTCTTCCACTTTGTTGTAGTGCAAAATGTATAAAAAAGTTATATATTTGATATTTAAATATTATTAACAGTATTAAAATTTAAAATAAATAAAAAATATATATCAAAGTTAATAAATAAGACATTAAATTAATAATTAACTAAAATAAGTTATTAAATCAATATATAATTAATTAGTAATTTAATAACTTATTTTAATTATTTAATTAAGATAATTTATTAAATTAATAATTATTTAAAAATAAGCTATTAAGTTAAAAATTAATTAAAATAAATTATTAAATTAATAATGAATTAAAATGAGCTATAAATTATTAATTATTTAAATAACAAAAAATGTATTTTTTCACTAATTATTAAAATGTGTCGGGAAATCCATCGAAAAGTCTGATGGTAACAAATTAATCCATCGAAAATTCACAGGAAAGTCTGTCGGAAAATCTGCAAAAAAAAATGTCAGAAATATTTCATTGTAATCCTTTAGAAATCTATCGGAAAATCCTTCGAAAAGCTGCCGAAAATTCCGCCGGTAATAGGCTATTTTCCTGTAGTGATAAAATCATTATGAGATAACCACATATTTTGAAATATGAAGCATTAATAGTCAAAAGTAAGAGAGCATGATCAGAACTAGTTCTACTCAAATGTTCTACATGAGTCATTGCAAAATCAGCAATCTAGTCATTATTGAATAAGATCTTATCCAGTATTTACCACAAAGTGGCTCTACGCGTACTCCAAGTAAAAACACCCCCAGAAAAACAAATGTCATGTAAATTTCAATTAGTAATCATGGAGTTGAAGTCCTCCATGGCATTAATGTTGAGGAATTACCCCTCAATCTCTAAGAAGTATAAAAAATAATATTAAAATTTATACTCACGCACCACAAACCATTAGTGTTCAGAGAAAAAAAATCAATTAATTACTCTCATAGGGGAACCTGACCCAACCTAGAACATATGACATACACAAAAGAGGAATTACACCTGAAATTAAGGAAAGAAATTTAAACATGAACAACTTGATAAAAGTCAAAAATAATATTCACATTAATAGAACTATTCCACATAATCTAAATTTTATTAGAACAGTTAGCATACTTCATGGAAAAACCCAAATGAGGGTAAGTAAAATCGAGCTTATCAATAGATATAAAAGGCTCAATTAGAATCAATAACCGAATATTATGCACTTTAGATAAATTTCTAACTCTAACTCAAGAATCTAACCCCCCCCCCCCCCCCCCCCCCCCCCCCCCCCCCCCCCCCCCCCCCAACTCAAAATAACTCTACAATATTTGCAATTTAAATGATCTATTTTTCTTCTAAGAAAATAATCAATCTTAGTTTTACTATATTCATTCTTATAAGTGATGAGATGATCCTATCTTTTCTTAAAACCATTTCAATTTTTTGAAGTAGTTTGAGCTCTAGTAGACTGAGGAATAGAAGGTAATGCAACTTTCACATTTTCCCCTTTCTTTTTACTAACCTTAGCAAAACCAACCTCATCATTAGTTTTAGAAGCAGTATCAACATGATTGGAAGAAATAGAATCCACTTTTTCAACAATATTTATGTGATCCTCCCTTATAGGATCCGATATAGATTTAGAAATAAATTCTCCTTCTTCACAATCCTTATTAAAAACATCCCCCGATTCCAAAACTCCCTTAGTATTATCCACTTCTTTATTAGGACCAAGAAGTGATTGAGAATGGGGTAATTGAGGATTATCAGCATTTTGAAGCATCGAATTAATTGAAACATATATGTTAGGGACTTTCTCACCCTCATTGTAAACATCCACGCTAGAAGAACACTTCTTAGCTATAACAATTTCTCTATTTTTCGGAAGGTCCAATTTGAAATTAACTTCATTCCCATGAATTTCATTAGGAGAAGGAGGCTCTACATGAAACAAAATGGTCGGATTGTTATCATTCATCTTAGGCAAAATATCTCTCAAATTAGAATCAGCCTTCCCAACTGACGAGTTTAATGTTTTTTTTTTTCAAATCCTGATGTAATTTAAAGCATTCAGATGAAGCATGACCATGAACCTTACAATGAGAACAAAAATTAGACACTTTTTCAAATTTCACTTTTGTAAATAACCAAACACTTTGGACCCAACCCGAATCTCCCTCGTGTGTTTTGTGTAAGATCAACATCAACTAGAACCACTACGGAAAAATACGCGATTACTGACAGATTTTCCGACGGAAAATTTTGCGCCGGTAAGCACGGCGCAGGTAACTGCGCATTGTTGAGACGGAAAATCTACGGCGAATTTTTCAGCGCAAACTACGCCGGAACATTTTCAGCGCCAGTTGCGCCGATATCGGCATCAGCATAAACCAACATTTCACCATTTCCGTTGCATTTTACGGCGGAAACTCACCGGCGCAATTTCCGGAGGATATTGCACCGCGGTATTTAAACTCAACGAAATAAAACCGGCGCATGTTGCGCCGAAAATATTGCCGGCGGATATGACGCCGGAAAATCCGCCGGCGAAAGCCCTATTTTTCGAGACCGAGCCCCTCTGGCCCGTCACTTCTTTCCTTCCGTTCACTCACCTCGCCTGCTTCGCTCGTCGCCCTCCGTCGCTCGCCGTAGATCGCCGTCGCCGACGGTCACTGGACTTTGCCGACAGTCATCGGATTTCGCCGAGGCATCCTAGCTTTTGTGGTCACGTTCATCTTCGCCGACGCTCGAGATCTTGACGGAACGGAAGGTTTTTTTTTTTTTGTTTCTTTTGACGAATTTTTTTCCTATTTCAGTTGGATTACATAAATGATTAGCTTATCTTTTCTGCTTTAGACTTACATTGAATTTATGGTATAGTAATGGAGCATAGATTTTGAAAGAAGGGTTTAGGAGTAGAGGCTGATGAGATCATGTGCGAAAAGGAGATTGTGGTAGGAAGGATGGGTCTTGGTTTCACTTTGATACCATTGATGATGCAAAAAAGAAACAAAAAAATAGAGATGGAAAAAAAAGATTAGTAGTATTAGAGAATGAAGAATAAAAGAAGAGGGAGGGGGGAGAATGAGAAGAACAAGAATATGATAAAACAATTAATAGGTTTGGAGGAATCAAAATTGCATTCAATTATTTAATGTCTTAAAGCCTAGTTCATGATCTCCTTTTTATAGTTTGGAGCCATGCCGTGTTCCATCCGAGCATAAAATAAACCAGAAAATGCAAGTTACATATGAAAAATGAAAAATAATATAATTTACAAAATAAATGAAATCTACTTAGAGTGAAGTTTTGGTCTGTTTCGTCATGTAATATATAAACTGAGTCTGTGCTGCATCAGTTTACTGGAGCATGAATCGCATCAAGAGATCCTTCAACCTTGCAAAAGTTTGGGGTTTCAATTGGATGAGAAGCAGATAAGATCAAGTTGACCCTCGAAGTAGTTGAATAGATGTTTTACTTGTTTGTATTTTATGACTATTTTAATCTTACATTAGCACTCCATGTTTTCAAAAAGAGAAGAGCTGAGCTGCTTATTTAGGTTAACTTTGTTTTTTTTAGGTGACTTAATTTTCTGTCTTTCCTCTGCATTTTAGAGTTATCCAAACCTTAGACTTTCTTATAGCTGTCTGTTTGTGTCAAATGCATGTTAAAGTTATTGAAGATGTGTATAACTAATATTAATAGTTATGGGGTGTCCGAAGTTTTTCAAACAAAATATGCTTTGTATCAAAGGTTCACAATAAGCACATTTTTTTTATGTATTAGTTTTGGAGGTGATTACAAAGCATATTCAAGTTGTTTGGTTAAAGTGGAGGCAATGTTTAAAATTACGTATTCGGGTATTGAGGTGTTTTTCATTCGTGAGGTGAGGCGTAAGTCTCAAGGCGTTTTGAGGCGTAAGCCAACATGAAATATAGTTCAACTCAATATTCTATCTTTCCCAAATCCTAGTAGTATTTTTTTCATTAACATAAAATTTCAATTTCCAAAAATAAATAGCAATGACATATCACATATCCAATGTCGGGCATTTACTTCAAGATTTATATAAGTTTTAATATATAAAGCGTGAGGCATAAGCCTCATGCCAGTGAGGCGAGGCGGGCCTCAACCAAGTTGAGGCGCAAGCCTCATAAAAAACACTCAAGGCGTAAGCATCGAGGCATTTTTTACTAGAATTGTGCAAAGGCGAGCCTCTTATTGCACAATTTTCTTTGAATCTGTAATATTGAACAATATGTGATGTTTTAAGTTAGTTGTTACTATTGAACAGTTCCTTTTAATGAGTATTTATATTTTTGTGCATCTGTTGAATTGTTATAAACTGTTGTGGATAGATATTTGTATAGGTTTGCAGATGTGAAAATTTGATTGTTGGCTGGGAAGACAATTTTTTTTTTGTCAATGCTACAGGTTTCTGGTGGATTTTTTGCCAGCCATTCGCCGGAAACGACGATACAACGAATCGTATCGATCATACCGGCGTCTCTTCGTACGCCGGAAATTTCCGGCGCCTTTTCCGGCGTCGTATCTGCCGACGTTGTCCGACGCATATTTTGCACCGTAAACATTCCCGCAGGTTATTTACGGCGAACTAACGGCGTTCTTTCTGCAGGTAAATACCGGCGGACTCATACGACGCAAATTACCTGCGCTGATGTCGCCGGAATTATCGATCGAAAAGTCACCGGTTGCCATCATTTTTTGCGCCGGTAATGTGTCGGAAAGTGCGCCAGAAATGTTTCCGGCGCATTATATGCGGCGGAAAACATTTATCGACGCGAGCGAAACTGGCCCATGGAATTCCGCCGGAAACTGCGCCGGAAACCCATGATTTCGACGGATATCTTATAGTAGCGGCGGATTTTATCCGCCGGTACTAACGGGTTTTCCAGTAGTGAACCCTAGCCAAAGAAGGTCAGATTGTATAAGAGGTCGCCTGGTCTGTCTGCAACGGACGACAAAAAATTAAGCCGAGAGAATGTAAACCTTCATATTTAAAAAAATGTAAATGCAAATTAGGAAATGAAATCGAAATCGACACTATGGAAGATTCTTCTCTTATGTCAAAAAATGGAGTCCATTTAAGAATACGCATTTGACAGTTGTTGATAAAGTAATCTCTTCTCAAAAAAATTCTATTGTAATCCAAATCGTTAGAAAGATGAACCATAACATGTCGAGAGTTCAACAAACTCACAGAGTAAAAACTACACAATTTTAGGCTTCCAAAAAAAAATGGCGATTCATATTAAGGTTTGGTCGACGCAAGCCAATTTTACCAACTAACATAGTTTAAGAATCTCTTCATCAGACAGAAGCATAGTCGGCACACCATTGAAATGTAACCTGCAAAACAATTTCTAGAGTGAACGTCTTTGAAAGAGCGAGAATGAAATGGAGATTGACCGTCATCCTCCAAGCTAAAAAACCTTTTGTTATTACCCTGAACTGGGCTGGACGCCATCCCCCACAGAGTGGAAGACAAGGCACCTGCCATCGAAAAATAGCCGTAGTAGGGCAACAACGCAGAAGAAACACCAAAATCACGATTTGGAAGGAGATCCGAATGAATGCAGGCGGAAAAAGGAAAGATGAAGCGAGGAATGACGGAGGAAAGAAAGGAACCCTAAAGTTGTCAGAGACGGCGCATTAGGGCACGGGGGAGACGGTTATGGTATTAATATATTTTCAATGTTTAATGGTTGTTGAGTTTAGCAAATGACGATTGTATTTCAAATTATCACAGCTCAAATTATTATTTAAAGTTTAAAGTGTTGCGTTGCAAATATAAATGCTCTTGATGAGAAATATAAAAAGAAACATCGTTAGATTTTTTAAATCAAATTTACAACATAAAATTTGTTAAAAAAATGATATAAGTTGTGACAATGTCAGCCGAGGAGAGGAGCACCTCTAAAAATTTTAAATATTCTACTAAAATTTAGCAGGTGAATTTTTTGATGGATATTACCCCCCACACCCCCTCCCCTTGCATGTTTCCGAACCTTGCTGCATAATTTTTTTTTTTTTTTTTTTGCTATTGTTATTTTGTTAATCTGCAAAAACTCTTCCAAATATCCATTAGAAAATTTTTCTAGTTGATTTTTTTGGCAATGGCTATTCTAACAAAATTTGCTTTTTTTTTAATTAAATTTTGCATAAAATTTGACTGTTTTCCTTTAATGTAATTTACTCAATTCTAATTTATAATACATACAAATTTTTTAAATATTTATAATCTTTCATTACATTTATTCAAAAGAAAAAAACAAACTTTTCTTGGAGAGGGACGGATAGGCATGCTACATACATGCTCTTGAATTTGAATTTGCTATCATTCTTGAAGCCTTGGCTTATGCAATTCTCCCATGCTTCGTTGGTTGAATTCTACATATGGTGATTGGTTATTTGATTGAAATAAGCACCAATATCTTCATTTCTTTCATTTGTGTAACAAGGAGAGAAGAGAGGAGAGATTGACTGACTTAGGAAGGCAGATGAATCGGATTGGCAAATCCAAACATGCTCCTTAGCTCAAAATTTCATACAATTAAGCCCTTGCATGAAAGGTTTCACCTGGGTGTTTTTACGATGATTGATCACATAATTAATTATTCAACTTATGATAAAGTTTAAAAATTCTCCTTCTTTTGATTACTGTGATGAAGGAAAGTTTATTTCCATATTTGCATAATGATGATACTAACTTCATTCAATTCATATTGAGATGATGATGACAATCAACTTCTTTCATTCGATCAAACAACTCAACCTTCTCTCTCCTGCCTCGAAGCGCCGCTCTGGCGATTTAGGGCATCCTCCGTGCGATCGACGCCGACGTCTTCGCGCTGCTTTTCTCTCCAGACTTTCATCTTGTTTCGGTTAGAGCTGGCTGGTTTGGTGTTCCTTTGGTGGTTTCCTGCCCTTTGGGGGTATTTTCTTCATGGCGGTTGCTCCTGTGTAGCAAATCCGTGGGGGAAAGTTGCTGATCCGTCTGTTTCTTTAAAAAAAGGTTTTTTTAATCTTGATGATGAGGGCTCTTCTTCACCTTCCAGATCCAGATCTTTTAAAGAAGTTTTAGCCAGTGCTTCTGCTTCAGGGGATATTTTTCCTAACATTAAGCAAGATGTTTTTAATGGTGTCCCGGCCGTTTTATTGTCGGATGAGGAAGTTCTTAAGTTAGCTTCCCCGTTTCAGTATACTTTGGTAGGTAAATTTGGCTTGAGACGTCCTAATCTGGATGCCATTCGGAATTTTTTCGCCTCTTTGAAGCTTTCGGGTTTTTATTCTGTAGTGCTTTTGGATGCTAGACATGTTGCGATTCAATTATCCAATGATCTTGATTATAGTAGAGTGTTCGCTAGACGTTCTTACTTCATTTATAATTGTCAAATGCGTGTTTTGAAATGGACTCCATTTTTTGATATAAAAGAAGAATCTCCGATTGTTCCGATTTGGATTTCATTTTCGAACTTACGATTGCATTTTTTTAATTCTAAAGTGCTGCATGCTTTGGGCTCTATCTTCGGAAGACCTCTCCAAACTGACCAGGCTACTGCTTCTAAAACTCGGCCCTCTGTAGCTAGAGTTTTGGTTGAGGTGGACATATCGAAAAAACACCCGAAGGAAGTTTGGGTGGGTTCTAAAGCTTATGGATATATGCAAAAAGCTGAGTTTGAGAAAGTTCCTGAATTTTGTAATTACTGTAAAATGCATGGTCATGCTGTCGCTGAATGTTTTAAACTTAATCCTGATTTGAAAAAAAAATGTTGTGCAACCGAGAGGACCTGGATCTACTGTGAATAATAATGTGTATGTGCCCATAGTGAATAAAAATTTGGATGAAAATGTTATTCAGGCGGAACCGTCCTCTGTTTTGCATAATATTTTTTCGGATGTTGGTGAAGGAAATGCTGTGGATGAGAAGAATGCTAGGAAGGAGAACGCTACGGATAAATCAGAGGAGGTTTTAAACATCATTGGAAATTCTGTTTTGAATAATGAGGGAAATGAAATTGTTTCTGACCCTAAGCTTTTTATTTTAGTTGATGATATGTTAAATGAAATGCCTATTATTTCTAATTATGTGGCTATTGAAAAAGCTTTGATTGCTAACCAGGATATTACTGACTTAGGGGATGGCGGCTCTAATTCTAATTTAGAAATTTATGAGGAAGGGGAAGTTATTCCTGTATCTAAGAAGGATCCTTCCTCTCTTATGAATCAAGGTACCTCTTCTTCCCCTATTAACTTGAAGGTTCATAATGTTGCAGAGGAGGATTTGGTTTCTAAAGGTGGTAAGAAAAAAGGAAAACAAGGTAAAAATATCTGCCCGGCTACACCGAGATCTACCAGAGCTCATAATTCTTACAAAGAAGGTAATGATTAAAGCTCTTATGTGGAATGTGAGGGGTATTGGTGGTAAGGATTCTAAAATTAGAGTGAAAAATCTTTGTAGAATTAACAATATTCAACTTCTTATTTTAAGTGAACCTCTTGTTAATGCTGATGAAATAGCTGCTACTGCTAAATTTTTGGGTTTTCGTATGTATTTTGCTAATTGCTCGAATAAAGTTAATTTGGATAATGTGGAATAACCATATTGAAGTTGACATTGTTATGGATTTACATCAAGTTGTTCATTGTCAAATTAAGGTGGATAGTTTGAATTGTTATGCTTCTTTTGTTTACGCTGCTTGTACTAGAGTTAATCGGATTATTCTTTGGGAACAACTAGCTAATTTTGCTGCTAATATCCAAGGACTGTGGTGTGTTGGTGGGTATTTTAACATTATTGCTAATGCTAGCGAGAGAAGGGGAGGTAAATGTCCTAACTCTAGAGCTATGGAAGATTTTAATGAGATGATTAATGATTGTCACCTGAATGACATAGGTTTCTTTGGTTCTCCTTTCACTTGGAATAAGGCTAATCTGTTCCAAAGACTAGATAGATTCTTGTTTAATCATGATTGGTTGGCTAAATTTTTTGCCACTAATGTGGAGCATTTAAGTAGAACTCTATCTGATCATGCGCCTCTGCTTTTAAATATTAATATTATGAATCACACTGGTAATTTTGCTTTTAGATTTCTTAATATGTGGTTACTTCATGATAATTTCGAAATGGTTTTGGATAATAACTGGAAAGCTCCTGTGTCCCTGATAATAATATTTCTGGTATGTTGAGGCTTTGGGCCAAAATGTCTAGATTGAAACAATGTCTGAGGTATTGGAACAAAAATATTTTCAAAAATGTTTTTTCTAATATTGTGGAAGCGGAAGCTAAAGTTATTGAGTGGGAAGGTATCCTTGTTGATAATCCTTCTGAGGACATTAGTGCTAGACTGAATGTGGCCAAGAATGATCTTCTTAACTTGCATGCTCAAGAAGAGGTTTTTTGGCAACAAAAATCTAATGCTAAATTTGTTATTGAGGGAGATAGAAATACCAAATTTTTTCATGCTTTGGCTAATAAGAATAAAACTAAAAGCAGAATTCACAAAATTATTAATAATGAAGGTATTATTACTCTTGATTCTGATGAATCGATCTGTAAGTCGGGTGTGGATTACTTTATGAATTTGTTTAATTGTAATGAAAGAATTATTCCTATCTCTAATCCTGAGGTTATTCCTAAATGTATTTTGTATGAAGATAATGTTATGCTTTGTCAATTACCTATGGAAACTGAAATTTTTAATGTTCTTAGGGATATGAATGGAGATGCTACTGCTGGCCCTGATGGTTTTACGACTAAGTTCTTTCAAAAGTAGTGGGATACCGTGAAAGAGGATGTTATTTTTGCTGTGTAAGATTTCTTTAGAGGTAATCCTTATCCGAAGTTTTTTTTCGTCTTCTAACATTACTCTTATCCCAAAAACTGATGGAGCTAAAAGATGGACTGAGTTTAGGCCTATTAGTTTGTGTACTTTTTTTAATAAACTTAATTCTAAAATTATTGCTAGTAGATTGGCCATTATTTTACCCAAGATTATTTCTTTAAATCAAACTGGTTTTGTGAAGAGGAGAAGTATTAGTGATAATGTTTTACTTGCTCAAGAACTTTCCAATGATATTAATACTAAAGTTCCGGGGGGAAATATTGTTTTTAAGTTGGATATCACCAAAGCTTATGATAATTTAGATTGGAATTTCCTTTATAAGATTTTGTCTTTATTTGGTTTTAGTAAGGATTTCATTTTATTGATTAGGAATAGTGTGGATAACTGTTTTTTCTCTGTTATTATAAATGGTAGAAATCATGGCTTCTTTAAATCCTTTAAAGGTCATAGACAAGGTGATACGATTTCTCCTGCTCTTTTTATTATAGCTATGGAATATTTATCTAGAGGTTTAAATGACCTTTTTGCTAAGAATATCAACCTTAATTACCAGAATATAAGAGGTTTTTCTATATCTCATTTGAGTTTTGCTGATGATTTCATTCTTTTTGCTAATGGTTCGATAAAAAATATCAAAATTTTGATGAAATTCCTTTCCAAATTTCATAAATGTAGTGGTCTGAAAGTTAGTAAAGAGAAGAGTAATTTTTTCATGGGAAAGTCCATTAATCACAATAGGATTTTGGCTATTCAAAGGGTTTGTGATTTCCAAGCCAAAAATTTACCTATTAAGTATTTGGGTACCCCTATTTCAAAGGTAAAAAGAAGAATTTCCTATTTGATGATATTTTTTCTACTATTCCAAAGAAGTTGGCGAATTGGTCTACTAGTTTTCTTTCTTTTGGTGGCCGTTTGGTGTTGGTTAAAGCTATGCTTAATTCGATTCCTATATATTTGTTTCATACCCTTATGCCCTCGACGGCTTTGTGTAATAGACTTGAGAGAATGATTAACAAATTTTTCTGGGGGTCTAAAAACAATTCCAAAGCTATTCATTGGGCTGCTTGGCATAAAAATTGTGGTGTTTTTGACGAAGGAGGGTTGGGATGTAAGAATTTATATGACACTGCTATTGCTTTTTCTCATAAACTTTGGTTTTCTTTAAGGTCTAATAGTAGTTTATGGGCTCGTTTCATGAATGTTAAATATTGTTTTAATAGGCATCCTACTTTTGGTTACTTTAAAAATACTGATTCTTCTACTTGGAAAAGGTTGTATAACATTAAATGGGAAGCTGAAAAGTTTATTCAATGGGGGCTGGGTAGGGGGGATATTTATTTTTGGCAGGATAAATGGTTGGGGGATTTTTCTATAGATTCTTTTTTGAACACGCATACCTTGGAGCCCATTAAAGTTTCTAATTTTATTATAAACAATAGTTGGAATGTGGACATGTTAAAAAATATTTTGTCTAAATGTTTAGTTGATATCATTATGAGTATTCCCCTGAATGTGAACAGTTCTGATATTATTATTTGCTCTGCTTCCTCTAATGGTAAATTTCAAATGCGTAAACTTTGGGAGAAGTTTCGCTACCCTATGGAGAAATCTATTAGATTTGCGGCCATTTGGCATAATTATTTTCCTATTACTTATTCTACTTTTGTGTGGAGATGTTTAAAGATTTTTTTACCTGTGGATAACCTTTTACAGAAGAAAGGTTTCTTTTTAGCGTCCAAATGTTTATGTTGTTCTAATGTTGAAGATATTAATCATCTTTTTATTAATGGTCAGATTGCGAAGAAAGTGTGGTTTTATTTTAATCAAATGACTAGTAAAAATGTGGTTTCTATTCCGGATAACTTGTTTGATATGGTGGATAGTTGGTTTATACCTACGAAAGGTCACATATTCAACCTTATTCCGATCCTTATTTTGTGGTATATTTGGAAAGAACGTAATGAGGCTAAACATGACAATATTATGATGGATGAGACTCGTATTATTGATAATGTCAAAAGAAAAATTGCGCATCTTTATACCTGTAAGGTTATTACCTATAAAGCGTTTTATAAATGTAGGAATATTGGTGTTAATTTGGGTATTCAGCTGGAGTTAGATAATTCTGTTTATTTTGATTCTGTTGTTTACTCGATTAAGCCTCAGCACATGTTTGTGAAATTAAACACAGATGGTTCGGTTGGTTTGGTGAATGCTGGAGCGGGTGGGCTTATACGTGACTCTAATGGGGATCTTTTAGCTGCTTTTGCTGCGCCTGTGCAGCAGCTGGATGTCTTCTGGGCCGAACTTAATGCATTATTTCTTGGTCTCCAGCTTTGTTTAAAATCGGGTTTTTATTCTGTTTGGATTGAAGTTGATTCTAAGCTTGTTGTTTCTAGTATCACTGAGAATTATAATGGTAATGCGCAGAATTTCTATATTATGAGAAATATTAGGAACTTACTGTATTTAATGAATTTTAAGATCTCGCATATTTTTAGGGAAGGTAATGTTTGTGCTGATTGGTTAGCTAATAAGGGTTCTCACCTTGTGGGGTATGAGGAAATTGATATTTCTAATCTTGATCTCTCTTTCAGAGGTATGTTGTTGGTGGATAAAGTTTCTTTGCCTTATATTCGACATGGGTGATTCTGGTTCTCTTGGTGTTTTGATTGTTTTGTGTGTTCCTTTGTCTAGTGTTTCTGTTTCTGAGTCGTTCGTGATGGGTATTGGCGTCAGAACTGTTGTTTTTGGGTTCTGTTTCAGCTTGTTCTTTAAGTGCTAGATGACTGGGGGGAACTGGAAAGGTTTAATTGGGTATCTTCAGTTGTGGTTGCCTGGCATGATGGATATGAACGGGTTTTTTTATTTGATGCTTTCGTATAATTCTGTTGGTTCCACTGAAAAGATTGTAGGCAATTGGTTTTTGTATTACATTGGGAATACTGGCTTCGTGGGTTCGCGGAAAGGTAATTATTTTTCTTGTTTTGTTTTTGGTGATTATGAGAATCTGATACTTTTATTGAGGAAGATATGCAGATTTTGCAATTGGATTTGTTTTCTCTACAAGGTATGTTTTTTTGTTACTTTTCTTTCCTCTATGGTTTTTTTTTTTTTTTGTCAAGTTTTGCAGGAAAGCGATGCTGAAAGCTTTTAAGATTATATGGACTTTCCTTTTTTGGGTGTTGTTTACTCACAGCCCGGGCTTAGCTCTATATTATTTTTGTAATAGTGGGAAGAGGATCCTCCGGCTCGTAGGTTTTTTGGTTTTTTCTTTTGATATTGTAGCTCTTTTGCGCAGTAGGGAGCTAGAGGAACCTCCTAAGGACTCTGTAACCGTTTTTTGTATCAACGCGTAGGCCCCTTTGTGGGTTTTAACTAAAAAAAAAAAAAAAAACTTCTTTCATTATAATGAATGTGATGATATATATTACCGTATTTCTATATATAGATGTTGTTGATAATGAAATTTGTTTATTTTTTTATATTTATCTATGATTAAGTTTTTTTTCTATTTTGTACTCAATTTATTATATACTTGTTCGAGAGCTCTACTCCAATGGGTTATTTCTTTTGTTCTAACAAAAGAAAAAAATATATTACTAAAGTTAAAATACAAATGTAAGAATCTTAATCATAAAGTAAAAGAGATACAATAAATTAAAATAAATTATAAAATATATATCAAAAGAGAAGAACCTAGTAAAAAATATAACAAAAAATTAATTGTAGTTAGTTTTTCTGTTTTTGTTATGATAGATTACTATTATCTAAGAAGCTAACTGGAGCAATAATGAAATTTGGGGTCTTCTAGTAACATTCCTCCTTACCTCTCCTTCATCGATTGGATAAAGTTATATTGAAATAAATAGTAGAGATTTAGTGGCCATCTTTAGGTTTGATATTATCACAAATGAAATTATGATTTTCTTAATTAGTTCCTAAGACAAATGATTATTAATAAGGCTATATTGAGCTCTAAGCATCAAAGGTGGCTAATGAATTGTTATTGAGATTATCAAAATAAACATGACTTTGAGCTTTTTAATTTATCACGCATTCCCATTTGAACTCTCTTACCACAATTAAGAGCATACATATTTGACATCTTCATTCTTTTCTCAATGGGATATTTATTTGGAAATCATCAACGAATGGACTCAACTATTTCTTTAGTATTAAGGCCCACAATTATTAGAATCCTTATGAAAATTGATATTTCTTAGCTTTGATCAAAGGTCATTTTATTTGATTTTAAGGAGAGATTTTTGGTAAAAATTTCTATTTGAGAGGAAATAAAGATTTTTTCTCTTTAAATGTTAGTTGATTTGGCATGACAATCAAATTTATAGAAAATATTTTGCATCCATCCTAAACAATCAAATAATATTATTCCTTAAGATGATTCATCAATACAGATAGATTTTTTTTTTTGGTTAAAACCCATAATGGGGCCTACACGTTAATATAAAAGCAAATTACAAGGTCCTTAAAAGGAACCTCCAGCTCACTAAAGCTTAGAAGAGCTACAAAATAAAATAAAATAAAACTTAAGAGCTGGTGTTTCCTTATACTAAGATTTATAAAAATTCTTAAGAACATTCTAGGGCTGCAAGGAGACAGCACCCAAAAAAGGAAGAGCAAAAGATAATCAGGCAGCACGAACTTCCTGCAAAAAATATGGGTCGACCCATTTCTACCAAAAAAAGTCATGAACAGACGACGACCCAACAAAATCAAAACTCCAGCCAATAGATCTACAAAAAAGAACCTACAATACAAGCGCATAAAGTTGCAAATAGATTGAAACCAGTAAAAAAATAGGATATAAAATCATACAGTTGTTGTTACAGAAAATGTTCAAAATAACAAACCAAAAAATAGACCAACTGCCAATAGCCGTAGAGACAAGGTAAGCCTGGATGATAAAAAAAATGATCAGCATACTCTCAAACTTACAATAAAACCCTCATATGATCAGGGTAGATAACAGCAAACCACTCGACCTTGCAGTACTCAGGGCTTAAACTGGGAACATAGAAACTCAGATCAATATCCAAAAGGCAACTACAATAAACAGGAAGCAACAAAACATTAGGTAATGCTGAGTAATAGAGTGGCAATTAATACCCCTACAAACACGACAATTAAGCTTCCAATTATTACCAGAACACCCTAACCTCCTAACACTAGTAAAGATCGATACCAGGATAACACCAAACTGCATCCCAGGCACCCCAGATCCACAAACCAACCAATGGTATACCACAGCCACAGAACACAATAAATAGGATGTATAGCCACATTGAGATCCCACCAGCAATAATTAAATAAATCCATGACCAACCACACCCAGCAATACCAGCACGGATCCAGCAGTTTCCACATATTCCACCACCGATAAGAAGAAACAATGCAAATAAAAAAGATAACAATGGGAGGCCAACCAGGCATGAAACCAAATGAACATTGAGGCACCTTTATCCACATCTCAATTAATTATTAATCATTCTAAGAACCATAGAGATGAAGAACTCAATATCTAGAATGATTTAAATCTTGTCATTCAAAGTATTCAACATAATTTTTAACATTAGAATACGAGCTATGTTCATATGGTTGATTTAATTTCTACTATGATTATTGTTGATTATTCACCCTATCTTCTTTATTTAATTATTACCTAGCCAAAAAAGACTGGCTAGGTAAAGAGTGGGACTTTTCTGAAGTTCATATGTCCTTCGTAGTCTTTGCAGCCTAGGGTTTGCACTAGAGATCTAGAACTTTTACATATACCTTAAAGGTTTATAAGTCTCACTCATAGTCTTAGTAGCAATCTCCTCAACTAAATAACCAAGAAACAAATTTATGCCTGTCGAAAATGTATTTCCAGGAATGATTTAGTGATAGTTCATTTTTAAATTTATGCCTGTTCAGAATATATAAAGTTAATCACACTGATAGAACAGTCCAAAATGCTTTTGGCATGATCAAATTTCTATTCTTATTTTAATACTGACAAAATATTTGACACATTTCCTTGATATTGCAGTAATGTGATTCCCTCAGACAAAATCCTTCAATCAATTCAGACAGAATACAAATTTTCTTTTCACAACTCTTCCTTCAAATTTAAGTTACCTTAATATTTTTAATACCAAGCAACGTAGCTGCTTTGCAGCTTCTGTTTCTGCTTCGAAGAAGAGTTCAATTTTTGTTTGGCACTATTGTTATAAACATCTCATGTAAACGCGGCCTCCTATTTATATAAAAAGTTTGAACTTTCCATATTAGCCCTTTATATAATTGACCAAAATACTAAAAAGAATTCTCCATTAAAATATTCATAAGAAATAACTCATCATTATTTAAGATAACTTGAGATATAGATTCTTCTTATATAAATTTCAATCAATGATAAGCTGATAGGGACATTAATACATATCATAATTAAAAA
This sequence comes from Dendrobium officinale, assembly GCA_019514585.1. NCBI lineage: Eukaryota > Viridiplantae > Streptophyta > Magnoliopsida > Asparagales > Orchidaceae > Dendrobium > Dendrobium officinale. The sequence continues at coordinate 18,622,984 of CM033694.1, forward strand.
AAAAATCATTATCGCCACTTTAATATAAACATGTTTATAAAAATTCCTCAAAACGACTTGCAATACCAAACAATGCATGCAAGTAGGCCGCTCTATTAAGAAGAGAAGTATCATAACTCCTCAAATGATTTTTATATTAGAATAAATTAACTGAGAGATACATATCCATAATAAAAAAATAGAAAGACATCTATTAAAAAATAAAAAATAATTAAAATAAATTCTGACTTCAACGCCTTTCAAAATTTTCTTCTAATTTGTTTTTTTTTTAAGTTCCAAATTTATCTTCTGCAAATTTAATTTTTTTAATTTACTTTAATTTTTTTATAAAAAAATCTCCTGCGAGAATATTCTATAAAAAAATTATTAAAAATGAATCTTAAAATTATTAAAATTCTTTCAAAATGATATAAATTCTAATCTTGTAACAAATTTAATAATTTTAAACTTTATCCATACAAAAAATTATATGAGATATTGAAGATTCAATTTTTTTTCAATTGAGTCACAATTAGCTTATGTAATCAATCATATATATATATATATAATCCACCGCCCATCTCACCCATATAGCAGAAGCCAGAGAAGAGATTCCCCACTCTCCCCCATCCCCTTCTCCCCCTTCCTCCTCTCAAACTTTTCCTCTTCAGCTTCTCCTACCGTTCTCTCTCATCACTCCTCAACTTCCACACACACAACGAGGCCACATACAAGCCGCAAGCCTCTCTCTCTTCCCTACCATTCCACCGACCTCCTTTCCCTATGGATTCCTCCTCGAACCAACCCTCCCCAATAGAACAGTACCCTCTTTCCCATCCCAACAGTCCTACAAGCAGCGGCAGCAGCGGCGGCTCCAGAAAAGTCCGTAGAGGTAAAGGCGGTCCTGACAACTCCAAGTTCCGCTACCGCGGCGTTCGCCAACGCAGTTGGGGAAAATGGGTAGCTGAGATCCGAGAGCCCAGAAAACGGACGCGCAAATGGCTTGGAACTTTCTCTACGGCCGAAGAAGCTGCCCGCGCTTATGACCGCGCAGCTCTAATTCTGTACGGCCCCCGCGCTCAGCTAAATCTCCAACCCTCCTCTTCCAATAGCTCCACAGACGGTGCTAATGGCCGTAATTCCTCTTCTTCCTCTTCTAGCACCTCTTCATCAACCACTACGCTTCGGCCTCTTCTCCCCCGCCCAACTGGCTTCCCTCTCCCCATACTCCCATACTCCTACCCCACTATCCCATACCCTTATCCCACTCAACTCACCACCGGTGCCGCTGTAACTCCGCCGGTCGGAGTTACAAACATGGGATCTGAGGAAATGAACTCTCTTGTAGGTTCAATGAGCTCTGGACTGTCTATTTCTTTCCCGCCGGAGCCGCCTTCTGTGGAAGTGGGTTCGGCATCGATGGATATTCCAGCTACGCCGTCGATGGGAGGAGGGTGGGGTTATGAGGATTATTCTATGGCGAGTGCTTGTTTTTGGGATGATGCTGATCCTTTCTTGTTCGATTTTTGAGGTTTGAATGGGTTAGGGTTTTGATCTCAATATATATACATGCAGTGTTATTGTATGATGAGATCAAATGCTTTTGTTTTCTTGTTATAGATAGATATATTATTTTTTTTTCATTGATGAGAGGTTATTATATTACTGCTAGTTTTGGTTTTTCCACGGTGAAGAAGGTTCTGGTTGTGGTGCAATACTTTGCTTATGAAGAGGAGGAGGAGACCTTCAAAATGAAGATTTGCTGGTGGAGATATGGAGGGTTGATCAGAAGAATATGTAGAGGTTCGTTCATGAACTAAATTTTACTTTTATGGATTTCCTTTTGAAGAAATTTTTAAGCTGAACATACTGTTTATTTGCTAATTATGATGAGTGCTGATTGATTTCTAGGTATAATATAGTTTGTATCAACATCTCTTTCTCTCTTCTCCCTAACTCTTATGTTTCTCAATCTTGATATCTGAGATGAAGAAAAGAAAACGAAAATGAATGTCTTCAGAGAACTGTAGCTAATTAGCAGACTCGGCTTATCAACAATAGCGCGCGCCCATGATAAAGTTTCTTGATTCTATGACAAATGTGCACGTTTAGCTTTTAAACTGACTATTCAGCAAAAATAGGCACAATCTCCATCTTCTACATATATATTTGCCGAAATGTAACTGAACCGTCTCTTTGAAAGTAGATCAAAGAGACTATGAGTACTTAATGCGCGCATAAAATCAACATATATTTTGAGCAATTTTCCTTCTGTGGCATCTTATGCAAAAGGAGAGTTCTTTATATGAATATTTGGTGGCGAAATATCATTTTGTGTGACATTTTTTATGAAGATAGTATTAAAAATATATCATCTTGAGCGAGCGTGAAGAAAATTTTTCATCAAGAAAAGTTGCACTGTTCCATTACCCCATTCTTTGTGCGAGCATATCAGATTGATAGAAATTTTGTGTTTTAAGATTTCATTAGAAGAGAAGCTTTGCGCTTGTTAATTTCCTCCACATAATTTACTTCAGTAACCACACCGTTGATTTTTGAGTTACGGTTTCAGCCTCTTGAAATAGAAGTAGCTTCTCATTTAAATTTTTATGGAGTGTTTAACTCATTTGGTTAACCTTAACTATTAACACTTCCAACCTTATTTGAGTGCCAGTGAAGACTTTATTAAACTTGCATCATGTAAAGTATCATTAATTATAATCAAAGATGTGTTAAAGCCATCTTTTAGATGCTATGGAAATATTTGCTGCGATTCTCTATGAATTTTATAGGTAATTTCCATGCAGCTCAACTTACTTCATGAATGTTGATCAGTGGAATAAATTTGTACAATTGGTGTTAATGCAACATCATATTTTACCGAAGGACTGTCATTTTTTATTTTTTTTTAATTAAAACCCACTTTGGGGCCTACGCGTTAATATCAAAAAAGAGATTACATAGTCCTTAAAAGGATCCACAGACTCTCTAATGCTCGAATGAGCTACAATCAAAAAGTAAAAAAGACCTACGAGTCCGTGGCTCCTTGTCCTAATAATACAATTTAAATAAAAGATGCTACTAATGGTGCTGTGAGCAGACGGCACCCAAAAAAGGAAGTTCTGAAGATAAGAGTTCAGCATCCACTTCCTGCGAAAAAGAAAAGGCAAAAAGAAAAGCACAAATAGAACCAACCATAAAAATACCTGGATAACAAAGCAGGTAGAGCGCAAAGAAGTTGAAGGTAACCTACACAGAATTCTCCAAAAAATCCAATGAGAGGATATGAAATAAAACAGTGAAAAGGAATAGAAGAAAGGGTCGATGCAGCCATTCAGAAAGCAAGCATCTAGAGACATGGAGTTGCAGATAGAGATGCTCGGGCAGCAATAAAAAAGAATCATAAGAATATTAAGAGACCTCAGCTGCACCTCAAAAAACCAAAAATCCATACTACAAACCGCGTGAGAGGAACAAACATGCTTGACAAGATATGAAATAGACCAGTAAAGAGAAGGAAAGTAGCCAGAATTCATCCCAAAGCAAACCAAAAATAAATTGAAGCAGTAGATACCAAGAACAGCACAATCCGCAAATACAAAAGAGAGAAAAAGATCCCAATTGAAGAAGAACATAGAGCAATCAAGAAAAACAGGAAACAACACAGAAATCAAGAAGTTAACCATACCTGATATAGGGTATACCAGTATTATCTAACATGATCATACCTTGAAGGAGAGGATGCAAATCAGTAAGATTTAATTCTTCATAATGAAAAATATTGCAACCACGCTTAGCTAACCAATCAGTACATACATTCGCTTCACGAAAAATGTGAGATATAAAATAATGAAAACTTGACAGAGAAAGCTTTTTCTAATAAGATAAAAATTCTTAGGATTACCAGGAACCATATTCTTAATAATCTGTATAAGAAGCAAAGCATGCATCAACCTCAATCCAAATAAAACTAATACCTAAGTTAGTGCAAATATTCAGCCCAAGGAGAAGATCATGAATCTCAATAGTAATTGCAGAGTTGTAGTTAATAGGGGCTGAATAAGCAGCTAACACTTTACCAACCTCATCTCTAATAATACCGCCAGCACCAGCACCGTTAGGGCCAAGAGAACCGTCAGTATTAAGCTTATAATGTAAGGTGGTTTGGGTTTGATCCACTTCACCATCTTATCAACAGCAGCAGTGTAAATATCAGCAAAATGAATGCCCAAAGAATTGGCCAAATGAATACAGTTTTTGAAATTCTTCTTAGAAATAAGCTTGTAAGAGTGCATTTGAAGGATTTTGTGTTTAACATTAGAAATAATAGTAGTGGTATCCATATCAATACTATTGTGCTTAGTATCATTACGGAATTTCCATATGAACCAAACAATAAGAATGGGGATAAGATTTAAAATGTGACCTTTAGAGATTTGGAACCAACTTTTGATAACAGAAATAAAATCATCATGCGTAGAAATCAAAGGTCTATTAGCAATGTTACCAAAATAACTCCAAACAGTTTGGGCAATGACACCAAACACAAAGAGGTGATCAATCGTCTCAATATCCGAGCAGCAAAGACATTTAGAGGACATTTGGAAGCCTTTCATTTGAAGCCTAAAATCCACAGGAATGTATCCTTTGATACATCTCCAAATTAAAATAGAATAAGATAAAGGAAAGTTCGTGTGTCAAATAGCCGAGTAAAGAGTAGAGCAATCCTTTTTGATTCTGAAAGAATTCCAAACATCCTTTAAATTACAATTGCCAGAAGAAGACAAAGAGAATAAAATTAAATCTTTATCTTGCAGTTGAAGGGGGACCTCTAAAATTTTTTCAACAATGAAGGAAGGAACCACCTCTCTAAGTTTAGCAATATCCCACAAGCCATTTTGAAAAAACTGAGAAACTTTAATATTACCAATAGAATGCGTATTCAGTATAGTGTCAATAGAAACAGACCCAAGCCAATTGTCTTGCCAGAAGTAAATATCACCTTTTCCAAGACCCCATTGTATGAACTGTTCAGCCTCCCACTTAATATTGCAAATTGTCTTACCGAAGGACTGTCATAAATCTCATGAAATTTTAATTAGTTTGGGTTTTGTTGCTAATTATCCTACGTTTTTTTTGCATGTTTAGTTTTTGATCCCTTGATAAAGAGAAATTTTCTTAAACCATTTTTCTTATACACTTAACAACCTCAAATTAATGTGAACTTAGGCTTCATTTGAACTTTTTTTATAGCTTCTTAAAGTGGCATTTTAGTAGAAAAATTAAAATTTTTGTATTAAAAAATTGCTTTAAGAAGCAGTAAAAAAGCCCTCCCAAATGAAGCCTTAATTTTTTTCCCTACTTATGATGACATAATAACGCAGTAAACAAAAATAATAATAGTATAATGGTTCACTGAAGTGTTGATAAAAATGGACTTGAACTGCATTTTGGTTTCTTGAAAACAATATATATTTGTCTACATTTTTTACAATTAAAGGCATGCATGGTGTTTATCAATGGCTTAATATATGAAATGACAAACTGATAGAATACCAATATACATAAAATGATAAGAAGTGATAGAATGCTTGCTAAATTCTTGGAGGAATTTTAATATGTTGTAATTACGCTGTTATAACTAAAGAATGTATGGTTTAAATATTGATCAATGAAATTTATTACTAAAGAGTTATTTTGGTTTTATTTATTTAACTGTTTTTTTTCTATTAATAGACAATTAAATGATCAAAGTAGTACTAATTAATTATGTAACAAGTAATGGAAGGTCTCAAAGAAGCACAAGTACACTTTTATTAAGTGTTTTTGAACCTCAAGGCTTGTTTGAGATAGCTTTTTTATTACTTTCTAAAATAGCTTTCTAACACAAATTTCAAAATATTTATTAAATTAAAAATATGTATAATTAAAAGTCGTTTTAGAAAGTAGTAAAAAAATTGTCGAAGCCTCAAATCTCTTGCTTTATTTCACTTACATGTGCTCACAATAAATACTACTATGCTCCCTAAATAGACCCACTTTTAAAATTTGATCATCAAAATAAAATTTTGAATTTTCTATTCACCTCAACAAAATCTAAGCTAAACTTTTTTGGTCAAATGGACCAAACAAAATGAAGAGCATCATACACTTTGAGTGCATTTATTAGTCCTAAATAGTTTGGGTTTAAATGTAAGCTTTTGGGGAATATAGTATTTCTATAGAAGGATGTGCCATATTAATGTCATTTATAGATCCTCATATGTGAGTAGATGACTTTAATTTTATTCATGTTAATCGAACATCTTATATCATATAGAACTTTACATATTAGGCAAAATCATGATATCTATTAAATATTTATTTGATCAGCAAAGGCCAGCATATATTTGGATAAAAGATATTATATTTAAGCATGAAGTATCATAGCAGATAAAATCAAATATCTATAGGAATCAAAGTATGTTATGCTGAGAAAAGCATAACAAGAAAGCCTACGATATTCTTTCAAATGTTTTTATAGTATAATTAATGATAAGTAATATTGCCTTAGTTTATAAACGTGGATTTAAGTAGTATTAATATACATTTACAATTTATAGAATCAATGTGATGCCTTTCAACCAATGTCATATATTTTCTCTTTGCTTTCAGCGTATGAATGTATTCTTTCAGACAAAGCTATCAATTACTATAAGTTAGATGTGTGAATCTTATGTGCCTTTTTTTTTTTGTGAAATTTTAATTTTATTTCATTGTAAAAAAAGGTACATAGTCCTTAAAAGGATCAACATCTCGCTTAATGCTCGCAAAGCACATTCAAATTTTTTTAAAAAAAAAAACTATAGAGGCATCGATCTCTGTCTTATTACAATAAAAAAAAAGAAAAAAGTCAAGCCAGGGGCCTAAGTGAAAACTTCAGGATGCATTAATCCAATAAATGCTAAAAATTTCTTCTTGAAAAAAATCACACTATATGTAGATTATTTGACAAAGCAATAAAGTACAAATGCCTGATTTGAAAGCCACAAGAGAGAGAAGGTCATCCATACACCATCCAAATAAAAAAAGCCTGCGAAAATTGCCACAACTAGACCCTTCAGGTTGAAATTGGAATTCATAGCCCAACAACAAAACCAGCACCAACCATGCACAAAAAAAGATGATCTTCCTAGGAAACTCCAAAATTACAAGCCAAATGAATATAACCAAAATCGACCCAGAGCAAGTCACAACCTACACCACTTAGGAAGAGGCAATCCACAAACACAGAGGGCAAAGACTGAAAAACACTAAAAAAAAAAAGAGAGTGATATGCATTAAGAAAAGGACATATTAGGCCTTTTTTTTTTTTTAGTTAAAACCCACTACTAGGGGCCTACGCGTTAATAACAAAATCGGTTACAAGGTCCTTAGAAGGATCCACCAGCTCACTACTGCTCCAAAGAGCTACAAGATTAAAAAGGAAAATAAAACCTAAGAGCCGGTAGATTCTTTTTCTAATAATACAATAAAAGCATAAAAAACTAGCCGGGCTGAGAGAAATCAGCACCCAAAAAAGGAGATACGCAATTTTCCCATTCAGCTCAGATCTTCTGCAAAAAATACTAAGCAAGCCAAAATAGAAATTGAAAATACAGAGAGAGTATACCTTGCGGACATTTGAGCACTGATCATGAAATTTGATATAAAACCTGCAAGGAATATTCCAAAAAATGATGAGATAACCACAGCCAAGATAAAAAACCTCAATATCAGCAAACTAGTCTCTCTTCCCAGCAATAATAAAAACCGCCCACTTCCTCATTAAAACCCAAATCCAGTAAGGAGTAAGACACATGCCGTTCATTTTATGGTGCCACCACACCCCAAAATTCTTCATGAATAACAAGCTCCAGATGAACAGCACACCCAGATTAAGCGGAATCGGAAACAACACATCAATAAAAACACCTAACAACAGCTGCAGAAGACTAATCACCAAACAAGAAATAACAGGAAGCAGTAAAAGAGATGCAAAAACCAGAGACCAACCCAGCCAAAGGAGAGACGGGAAACAGCACATCATCCAGGTCTAACATAAGGCAGACACGCCTTATCAATACGCAGGATACCCCTCAAAACAGGATCTAAATTCGAAATATTCAATTCAGCAAAATCATAAAGAGTAGATCCCCAATTGGCAAGCCAATCGGCACAACCATTTCCTTCCCTATAAATATGTGATATAGTAACATTCATCTCCTTTATTCTATTTTTAACCTTTCTAAGCAGATAAAAATAGTTAGCATTACCAGTAGCCCCCTCTGTAATACTTTGAACAATAAAAAGAGCATCTAATTCAACCCACACATCATTGTACCCATATTTAATGCACAAATCTAAGCCCAGAAGTAAAGCATTGAGCTCGGAAGAAATAACATCAGAGGTTTGCAAAGGAGAGGCAAAGGCAGCCAGTAAATCACCACAGTAATCCCTAATAACTCCCCCAGCACCTGCTTTCAAAACACCCACAGAACCATCCGTATTAAGCTTAACAAAAGGAAGTTTAGGTTTTCTCCAGTACACAAAAGTATCATCTATAAACACAGAGACAACCTCCAGCTTAATCCCAAAGTAAACAGCCAAATATCTGCATCTATAAAAAGTTTTAACAGATAGGATGTTGCAATTAAAAAGCTGAAGAACTTTACTTTTAACCTTTTCAATAATAGAAATAGCATCCATCTTACAATTCTCGTGCTTAGCCTGATTTCTAGAATTCCAGATATACCAAATAATGAGAATGGGGATCAGATTAAATAAATGCCCTTTTTTGGAATGACACCAATTATGAAACATTAAGTTAAGAGAATCAATATACATGGAGTTTTTATCAGAAATATTATTAAAATAACTCCAAACTTTAGTAGCAATCAAACCATTAACGAACAGGTGATCAATGTCCTCACACTGACAACAACAATAACATTTCGAAACCAGAGAAATACCTTTACTTTGAATTTTGTTGTCCACCGGGACAAAACCTTTAATACACCGCCAAGCAAAGGTAGAGTAAGTGATCGGGAAGGAACTATGCCAAATAGACTCAAAAATAGAAGATTTAGCATTAATGCAACGAAAATTATCCCACATATTCTGCAATTTAAACTTCCCATTAGAAGATAAGGTAGAAAGAATAATATCATCACAATTCATCTAGAGAGGAATATTCATAACCTTTTCCACTAAACAAAGAGGTAAACAGTCTTTAAGCTTATGAATATTCCAGCCATTGTTAAGAAAGAAAGAAGAAACTTTAACAACCTCCAAAGTGGAAGTGTTTAAATAGGCATCTATGGAAGAAATGCCCAACCAGTTATCATGCCAAAAACTTATGTCACCTTTACCCAACCCCCAATGAATGTAATTTTCAGCATTCCCTTTGATACTACACAGCTTTTTCCAAGTTCTTGAGTCAGTGGACGTGCAAAACCCAAAAATAGGATGCAACTTGCTACAATATTTAACATTCATATACTTAGCCCATAAACTAGCGTTGGAACGAAACGAAAACCACAATTTATGGGAAAAAGCAATAGCAGTATCGTACATAGTTTTACAATCGAGGCCCCCTTCCTCTAATCTCCCACAATTTTTATGCCACGCAGACCAATGAATAGCATTAGTCCCCACCTTAGAACCCCAAAAAAATTTATTAAACATCTTTTCCATTCTAGTACAAATAGCAGGTGAAGGCATTAAAGTATTAAACAGGTAAATAGGAATCGAGTTAAGCACATATTTTATCAATATTAGCCGGCCACCAAAAGATAAGAAATTAGAAGACCAACTAGCAATATGTTTTTGCACTAAAGTGAAGATTTCTTCAAAAAGAATTATTTTTTTCTTACCATTATATATCGGCGTTCCCAAATACCTCATCGGCAAAATTTTAGCTTGAAAGCCACAAGCTCTTTGTATCGAATGGACTCTATGCTGGTTAACCGACTTTCCAACAATAAAATTACACTTATCTTTACTGAAAGCCAAACCACTGCAAGCATTAAACTTAGACAGAAATTTCATAAGAAGTTTAACATTCTTAATAGCACCATTAGAAAAAAGAATAAAATCATCAGCAAAACTTAAATGGGATATGGGGAAACCTCTAATCATTCGGTAATTCAAAGAAATATTTTTAGCAAAAAGATCTTCCAAACCTCTAGATAAATATTCCATAGCAATAATAAAAAGAGCAGGAGAAATAGTATCCCCTTGACGGAGACCTTTAAAAGATTTAAAATAACCATGCCTTTTACCATTTATAATCACCGAAAAGAAACAGTTATCAATACTATTCTTAATCAACAAAATAAAATCTTGGTTAAACCCAAATAAAGCCAAGACTTTATAAAGAAAATTCCAATCTAAGTTGTCATAAGCTTTGGTGATATCAAGCTTAAAAATAATATTGCCCCCAGTAGACTTTTTATTAATATCATGGGTAAGCTCTTTCGCAAGCAACACATTATCACTTATAGTTCTACCTTTAACAAAACCAGTTTGATTAAGAGATATTATGCCAGGCAAAAATTTAGCCAATCTATTCCAAATAATTTTAGAATTCAATTTATTAAAAAAAGTGCACAAACTTATAGGTCTAAAATCATTCCAGGTATTAGCCCCTTCTTTTTTCTTTATCAGAACAATATTCGAAGAAGAGAAAAATTTAGGATAGGGAGTGCCACTAAAAAAATCTTGCACAGCTGCAATAACATCCACCTTAATAATATCCCAAGATTTCTGAAAAAACATGGTAGTAAAGCCGTCAGGACCAGCAGTAGCATCACCATTCATATCCTTTAACACCTCCAAAATTTCATTTTCAAGAGGAATTTGATAAAGCAATATATTATCAGCATCATTAATCATTTTAGGAATAACCGACGGATTGTGCAAATGCTCAATCACCGATTTAGTATTAAACATATTCAGAAAGAATTCCACACCAGACTTACTGATATCCTCATCCGTCTCAAGTAAAATACCATTATTGTTCTGGATTATATTGATTCTATTGTTAACTTTATTCTTATTAGCAATAGCATGAAAAAATTTAGTATTTCTATCTCCCTCCATAATAAATTTAGTATTAGCCTTTTGTTTCCAAAAGGATTCCTCTTGAACTTGGAGTTGACTAAGCAAATTTTTAGCTTGATTAAGATTAGAAAGGTTATCCTCATTAGGATTGGCCGCAAAAATATCATCCATATCCAAAACTTTATGCTCAGCTTCGAGAATGTTAGAAAAAACATTTTTGAAAACATTTTTATTCCAATATCAAAGACATTGTTTCAGTCTAGCCAACTTAGCCCAAAGCCTTAACATACCAGTAATGGAGTTATCAGGAAAGATAGGAGCAATCCAATTAGCTTGAAGCGTCTCTTTAAAATTCTCATGTAATAACCACATATTTAAAAATCTAAAAGCAAAGGAACCAGCTTGACTAATCACATTAATATTAAGAAGCATAGGAGAGTGATCCGAAAGAGTACGACTTAAATGCTCAACATTAGTAGAAGAAAATTTGGCGATCCATTCATTATTAAACATAATTCTATCAAGCCGTTGCCAAAGATTAGACCTATACCAGGAGAAAGGGCTACCAAAGAAACCAATATCGTTTAAATTACAATCATTTATCATAGAATTGAAATCTTCCATAGCATTAGCATTGGGAAGAGCACCTCCCCTACGTTCACTAGCATTAGAAATGACATTAAAATCCCCTCCCACACACCAAGGGCCATTGATGTTGTTAAAAAATTGCAAAGTTGTTCCCAAAGGGCCACTCTATTAATTCTCGTGGAAGCAGCATAAACAAAGGACATAAAACAGTTCATATTAAAAACATTAACATGACAATGAACAACTTGAGCTAAATCAGCAATAATACTTAATTTAATATTATTATGTCACAAAATTCAAATTTTGTTAGAACAGTTACCAAAATGCATAGGAAAACCCAAAAATTTAGCAGTTTCAACTAATTTGTCCATAGCAATAAGAGGTTCAAATAAAACTAACACCTGAATATTGTGAATCCTACACAAATTTTTAACTCTAAGTTTAGACTCTTTACAACCAATCCCTCTAACATTCCATAAAAGAGATTTAATCATTACAATCTTTTAAAGAATTTTGAGCTCTAGTGTTTCTCGGGGTAGTAGGACACAAATTTTTGGAATTCTTGCCTTTTTTCTTACCTCCTTTCATAGAAAACTCCTCCTTAGTTATCAAATAATCCTTCTTACTTTTTTTAGCAATAGAAGAAGAAACCATACCATGTTTATAAGGCGATTCATTTCTGGTTTTAGAGGAAGGCACAATTTCACCTTCTTCATAATGCTCATAATCCACCTCCTCTCCATCTTTATTCGTTTGATCCAAATCCTGTCTCGAAAGCAAAGCATTTTCAATAGCCACAGAATTAGAAATAGTAGGCATATCATTAAGCATATCATCAATCAAATAAAAAGTTTAGGATCAGTTTTAGAAATGTTAGTATTAGAGTCTAATAAAACATCATTAGAGGTATTTAAAACATCCACAGGCATATCCATATTGCCCACTTCCCCTTTACCGTTATCTGTCAGAGTATCGATCTCTTCCACTTGAACCAAGGGAGAAATAGGAGGCGGTTCCACAGGAGTAATATTACCTTCTTTAGTATCATGAACATGAACATAGACTTGTTTAGTCTCAGTAGCTCCAGGATTCCCATTATTAGAAATAACAGACTTCTTAAGCTCCGGGTTCAATTTAAAGCAATCAACTTGAGAAATTGATTAGTGTAATATCAAGATTTTTCCCATATTTGAGAAATTGACAAAGCTCCGCAATTTACCCAAAGATTAGAATATATAACAACAAAGATAACTAAATATAAGATAAAATAAATAAGCAGGTCAAGAACACATAGAAAGGATGAATCGACAGGCCAATATTATACCAAGTGGGTAATGCACAAAGCATCACCAACCAAGAAAGTACAACCCATACTCCCAACAATGAATAGCAAAACTATTTCCAAAACGCACCCCCATCAAATAATCAAGAGCCAAAGAAATAAAACAGCAAACTTGCTTAACCAAAGTGAAATTCTAAAATAATGGCCACTAAGAACAATAATACCCCTTACAGTCCTACAGGAGAACAACAACAAAAAGCATTTCAAATAAGAGAAAATACAAAACACGGTGCAGAAGAAATCCTGAACAAATAAAGCAAGATCCAAAAACCACACTCTAATGCTTTCTCATGTAAGGTAAAGCCAAAGAATAAAGCCTGATCATGCCTTTAAGAATCCCAAGGAAGGAGTCTTTAGCCAACCAATCAAAACAAATATTGATTTCCATCCAAATATGTGATACTCTGTAATTAAATCTATTAATTAAGCAAGGCAAGTGTTTTGCTATATAAATAAAACATGTTGGCATTATGGCATTTTCTAGCATAGATTAAGTTAACAAGAAGCATAGAATTAGTTTTGATCCACATATTTAATATATTCTTGTAAGATAAAGGAAAAGCCAATAAAATAAAGCACTCAATTAAGCAAAAATAATAGAGCCTTTAGATATATTAGAAGCAAGCCCATATAGAAACTTGCCACGATGATACCTGAGTAAGCCACCATAACCAACTCTATCATTAGTAACTGAGCCATCAATGTTTAATTTATACTCATCAAAATTAGTTTTTATCCATTTAACTAATTTTATATTATAGGTTTTATCAAAAATATGGTCATCGATGTTGAAAAAGGTCGATGTTGAAAAAGGAAAGCCAAGTGCTATTACCTCTAAAATAATTAGGGATCAAGATCTTGGCTATAAAAAGTTGATGCATTAAAGATATTAATTAAATGATAACCCTATTGAAACTCATCTTAATGTTGCTATGCTTACTGTTATTCATTTTATACCACAAAAGCTAGAAAAGAACCAAAGAAATAAGAATAAGAATGTGGCCTTTAGGTTTATTATGAAACCGACCAGCCAAAAAGGTTAAAAAATGGTCACAATTACTTTGAAATTTAATGCCTAATCCGTTTTCTAATATAAGCCACACTTTAAAAGCAACCGTGCAATTCAAAAAAATATATTTTGTAGTTTCAAACTGAGAAGAACATTGATATTTACAAACCAAGTATATATACTCTTCTTTTCTAATCTACTATCAAAGGTAATATAGCTTTCTAAATTTTTCCAAATTAATATAAAGAACTTAATGGGAAAAGAAGAATTCCACAATTTATCATAAATAGTTCAACTCTTTTTTTCCACTAAATCAATTTCACAATAAATTACTATAATTGTAAGTAGGTCTCAATGCAACTCAAATTTTTTTGCGTGCACTTTGCATTGTTTTCTATATTTATTTTAAGTATTCTTTTTTTTTTTGGGAAATTTTGGGGCTTAGCCCGTATATTGATCAATTGAACAGGTTACAAAAAGAAACATCAAACTCAAAGATTACTCAACAAAGCAAACAAGTAAACTATGAGCTGAAAAACAAAAAATTACAAACCCAGAATGACAAAATAAAATTGTCTCCAACTAGGCTCAGAATATACGGACTGGGAGAAGGCAAAAATCATCGAAGCCACTCAAAGCCTTCAAAAAGATACCCGGTTGCCATCAATAATCCACATGAAAGTCCAGCAGGGTGCAAAAGCCAGGCCAAGTACCGGAAGTAGCCAAGAAGATAATGAGGCCATCCAGGGTAGTAGGCGACAACCCAGTCCGGCTCATCATTGCCATGGGACAAACCAGTAGTCTTTCCTGAATTAGAATTGGCGAGAGAAGCATTGAGGAAATGATCTGCATAGGTTTTCAAAATTCTTCCAGAATCTGACCTTGGAAAGAATGGCAGAGAGGCTACGGTAATAGATGATGATAGGAGAGCAAAGTTTCCTCGAAAATCTCCTATCATTGCGTTCTCGCCAAATGAAGTAAAGCAAACAGCAAGTAACAAAATAACAAAAATTTTTTTCTTGTGGATTAAGCCCTTGATCTCCCTCAAAAAATTCCAGAAGCTGCATCATATTAGGCCTTAAAAGGAATGTCTGCGTGCTAGGTAAAAGCATTTGTAAAATCTGATTCGAAAAATCACATTGGAAGAACAAATGATTTATGCTTTCCTGATCGGCATTGCACAACGGACAAATAGGGGGAATGAAAATGTTCCGGGTGGCCAAAACCTCCACCAATTTAATCCCCCCCATCACAGCTAACCAAGCATAAGCCGAATACCTTAAAGCCGCTCTTTTATGC
The DNA here is from genome assembly GCA_019514585.1 of Dendrobium officinale. NCBI lineage: Eukaryota > Viridiplantae > Streptophyta > Magnoliopsida > Asparagales > Orchidaceae > Dendrobium > Dendrobium officinale. Next base: position 18,638,283 of record CM033694.1, read on the forward strand.
CAAATTAACTTGTACCAGCTAACTTTGGTAAGGTTAGAATAGTAAACCATTTTAAAAGTTTTGAGGCAAGGAACGCCCTCTCCCAGCCAAGTGATACTACTGGGGTCATCAGAAACAGGAACAGCCAAAATAGCATGGGACAGCTGAGGGGAAATAACATCAGTGAAATTCCAGCAACCCTCAATAAGAAACTCATTAACACTCCTAAACCCAATAGGACTATGAGACATTAAGCTACCAAGAGTTTGATCATTCAACCACGGGTCCCAAAACATAGAAAGATTACAGGAATCCTTAATCACCTGAAACTTAAAAAGGTTTCTAATATGGTTGGCAAATGAACAAATTCCTTTCCAGAATTTGGAAGCATTGGCTTTAGGAGTCTTGTAAGGAGAGATATATTTGCATCTTAACCAAGAGAAAAGCAAAGAGTTCTGATTATAGAATCTCCATATAAGATTGCAGCCATGAGCAAAAGAAATGCAGTGAGTATCCGGAATTCCCAATCCCCCAAAGCAAGTTGGTATACAAGTTTTATGCCACGCAATTAGGTGGAGTTTTTTCTCAGTGGAAGAGCCATGATACAAGAACTTAGAGCATAATTTGTCGATTTGCTTACAGCAGCCCTTGGGTAGAATCGCTCCTCTAATCCAGTAAGCAATGGTGTTGGCAATAGTAAATTTCAAATACTGAATTCTACCTGCAAAAGACAAAAACTTAACTTTCCAACCAGCAAGTAGAGTAGAAATCCTACTCAGTAGTGGTTGGAAGTGAGTAGAGGATAATTTCTTGATAGCAATGGGAAGGCCAAGATATTTCAGAGAATCAACCGACAGAGCATAACCAAGGATGGCATTAATGTCCAAGGCAAGGTTGGGGTTACCAGAAAGAATGATAGAGCATTTATTCTTGTTTATGTAAAGACCAGCTTGTTCAGCAAAAGTGTTCAGAGCATTGTTGAGAGCATGAGCATTTGAAATGGTGGCCGGTCCAAAAACCAACACGTCATCCGCGTAGAGTAGATGATTAAACACAGAATTGCCTCTATTAATTCCTTGAAAAGGTCCCTCATCCAAGGCACAAGAGAAGGCGTCCATGACAATGGCAAATAACAAAGGGGACAAGGGGCAACCTTGACGCAACCCTGAGGTAGAGTTGAAAAAACCTTCTAGGACACCATTAACACAAATAGAGAAAGGAACATCAAGGATACATCCTTTGATCCAAGAAATGAATTTAGGAGGAAAGCCTTTCACCTCCATCCTATTCAAGAGGAATTCTCCAGAAACCGTATCGAAAGCCTTTTTGATGTCCAATTTAGCGCAGAAAAAGTCTTTGCTAGTCCCCAAATTAAATTCTCTAAGAATTTCAGCAGCCAAAATGATGTGATCAGAAGCCAACCTTTTCTGAATAAATCCCGCTTGACTTTCATTTATAATAAGAGGCATGATACCTTTCATCATGTTAGCCAAAATCTTAGCGATAATTTTATAGAAAGTGTTACAGAGTGAAATAGGTCTAAAATCATTGATGTTGGAGGCATGAGGATGTTTGGGGATAAGGACCAGAGCAGTAGCTTTAGCACAGGTAGGAAGAATCCCGGTAACAAAAAAGTTTTTGACAGCCTGACAAATATAGTTCCCAGTAATATTCCAAGAGGTTTTATAGAAATGATAGGTGTAGCCATCTGGACCAGGGGCGGATGAAGAGGCACCCGCAAAAACGACCTCTTTGATCTCATTATCGGACACCGAAATAGTGAGGGATTCAGCAAGATAATCAGGGATTGAAGGACTAGAAGGGATAAGTCTCATATTACCAGAATGTCTTTGCTGGCTACTAAAAAGCCCTTGGAAATGCCTTATCAAGGCTTGAGCCACAGTACTGGGAGAGTTGAAGTGACCCTCAGAAGTCGTAATCTCCCTAATGTGATTGATGTTGCCTCTACTTTTAATCCTTGCATATAAAAACCCCAAATCGTCATCCCCATGAGATAACCATTTTAAGTATTCTAATCTAGTATCGCTCAGAACATGCTAAACTTTTCCAATGCATGTGGTATCATGGTTGCAGCATATTTGTTCCTATGTGTTGAAGGGACAGAATCCAAGAAAGCCCAACATAAAAAAAGCTTAAAGTGCTCATCAACAAATTTGGCATGTAATTTCATAAAAGAAAGGCTTATATATATAAATATCACTCTAGAAATAATTTTTTATGAACATTTATAAGTAATCCTCCAAATAAAATATTGATCATGTTTAGAGAGTTAAAAAGGTATCTTTGATGAAGTTTGGATTCGCTCTAATCCGAAGTACTATTTCTTCATTTTCTTGTACTTCAGTATTAGTTTTATGTTTCCTTAAATTGTTTTACACTTTCTTTGAGCATTTTAAACTACTTAAGTGAGAGGTTATTATATACATAAATTAAAAGATATCATACATTATTGCAATCCAAGTACATACATTCAAATCAGACATCAAATTTACAATAATTTTCTTAATAAAATTTGTGATAAATTTGATTTATTAACTTTATATTGAATCAACTACATAATTAACATGAATAATTGTACTTTCCTTCTTTATTTAGGTTCCATTTAGAGATTGAAGACGGTGTTTAATTCTATGTTTAATCAACTTATAGGTTACTATCACCACAGGAAAAACAAGCATTATCAATGAAATTTTCGCTGGTAAAGGCTAAAGTTCTATCTATAAAGAAAATTTCTAAAGGATTTCTAATGGATAACCATCCAATGCTAAATATCTTGTGAGAAGCTGTACCAATAATTTATGTTGTCAAGAAAATTTTCTGGCAGATTTTCAATTGGAAAAATTGGAGGAATAGAAAACATTACAAAAAAAGTAATTTTGGTGGCTTTTTTGGTAGCTTATGAACAACTATAATTAATGGCGGCATATTTGCGAATATGTGCACCCATATTTTAGGAGGACAATGCTCTCAATATTTCCAATGGCACGCATCCATTGGTTTGATGCGGGAAATATTTCGTCGGCTTTGTTAGTGCCATATGAGACATCTTTTACTTTTGTCAACCGAGTGTTTTACATGCATATGTAGCCCACCAGCACTTCCAACAGAACTCCTTAAATCGCACAGCAATATCATGATTCTCTGACACATTTTTTTTTAATTAGAAAATTAGGTTAAGAAAGAACATACACAAACTTTTTTTGTGTTAATTAAGAAATAGAGTTCAGTTGAAGATGAGTTATTACATTTTGAGGTGTTATTGCATTTTGAAGTTGAAAATGAGTTTTTCGGTTGGAGATGTCTTTGCTTCTAACTTCTAGTTTGAATCAAGGCACTACAATGCTTATACTAATTTCCATCAAATTATCCTTGAAGTATAATATATAATCATTATAGTAAAAATCTATTTTTTTAAAACTAAAATTTAATTTGAATGCTTACTTTTTTGTCTTATATAAATCAATTGGAACAAAGTTGTCACTAAATTAGTTTCCATTCGCACAATACATTATGTTTTGTCTTAATGCTTAATATTATGACAATGATTAATTATTTAGAATGAGTGGTGTAAATCATAAAGTGGTTGTTGAGCTACATATAATAATTCCTAAAACATCTAAAATTCTATATTAGGTGGCTCTTCTATATATTCTCTAACTTGCGGTCGATTAGAAGGTGTAGTATCAAAAATTCCAACCTTTAGGAGAGACCAAAAGCTACCAAATTAGCCCCATTAGGAGAAGCAATAAAATAAAAAAAATCACCCAGAGAGCTACACTTAGCTAGAAATGAATCAATAAGCCCATGGCAATAGAAGAACAAAGGGAGGCCAATCCCGAAATGAATCAAAGAAACAGTCACCACCACCAAATTCACCTATACGTTTGGCAACAGCAAGTAGACTCTCCTAAACATTAAAGAGAAAATTACAATCACTACAGGAAAATCACTAATTACCGGCGGAATTTTCCGGTGGCTTTTCGGCGGCCACATTTCCGGCGGCTTTTTGACACATTTCCGGCGGTAGTTTCCCACGTAATGTTCTGACGGCTTTTCCATTTTTCCGGCGGCTTTTTAAAATTAAAAAAATAATAATAAATTTTAAACTATTTAAATGATTTAACAAATAATTATTAAAAGTTATATTAACTATTTAATTAATATTCATTTTAAAATTAATTAGTTAGTTAATTTTTATATTAGATTAAATATTATTATTTTTATTTTAAATTAATTAGTTCATTTTTTTATAATTAAAATTTTATCTATTTACAGTTAGAATATAGTTTAAATAAAAACTATTGAGAAAAAAAATTGTATTTTGACCATTGGCAATTCGGTTGGTAGAAGGAGTTTTCTACCAACAGAGGACCCCCGTTCGAGCCTCAACGCCTGCAGACGCGGGGCGCACGAGATCTAGAAGGTTATAATGCAAAGCACTTATGTACTTAAACGGATGTATATATAACAAAGATAATAGATAGAAATCACCAAAAGAAACAACAAGGATATTGTCATATCATCAAGAGAAAATAGGAAATAGAAAAGGGTAGATAAACAAAACAAGAAACCAACCAAAATCCTAAAAAAAAAACTAGACCAATCACAAAATTAATGTCTCATATAAGGTAAACCCAATTTGTCAAGACTAATCATGCCTTTCGAAATTCCAAGGTTAGAGTCATATTGATGTAAACCATGTTATGAATCTTAATCCCTTCCTTAGTTACCAATCTGCACAAACATTTTCTTCTCTCTAGATGTGAGAAATTCTAAAGTTGGTCTTATAAAGAAGAAATAAAATATTTGGAACTAAATAAAAAAGCTTAGGGTTGAGGCATTTATAGGCATTGATAATAAAGACCAACTTTTTGAAGTCAGATTCAATCCAAATAATAAAAATGGCCTTCTCAATGCAAACCAAAAGCCCTTTTTAAAGAGCACTTAATTCATCATATAAGACATTGCCATCTTTAATTCTAGAAGCAAAACCTAATAAAAAATCACCCTGTTGATTCTTAAAGATAGTAACACAACTGAAACCACCAAAACTATCAATATTAAGCTTAACTTCAGTATTAGTCTTATGTTTCCTTAAATTGTTTTACTTTTTCTGGGCATTTGTAGCTAGTTAAGTGAGAGGTTATTATATGTACATAAATTACAAGATATCATAAATTATTGCAATCCAAGTACGTACAACAAAATTTGACATCAAATTTATAATAACTTCTTAAGAAAATTTGCAATAAATTTGATTAATTAACTTTATATGGAATCAACTACATAATTAACATGAATAATTGTACTTGCCTTCTTCTTTTAGGTCCCTTTTAGAGATTGAAGTCGGTGTCTAATTCTATGTTTAATCAATTTATAGGTTACTATCACCACAGGAAAAATAAGCATTACCAATGAAATTTTCCACTGGTAAAAGCTGAAGTTCTGTCTATAAAGAAAATTTCTACAAGATTTCTAAGGGATAACCACCCAATGCTAAATATCTTGTGAGAAGATGTTACCGATAGATTATGTTGTCAAGAAAATTTTCTGACAGATTTCAATTGGAAAAATCGAGGGAATAGAAAATATCACGAAAAAGTAATTTTTGTGGCCTTGTTGGTAGCTTATGAGCAACTTTAATTAATGGATACATATTTATGGATATTTGCACCCATATTTCAGTTGGACAATGCTCTCAATATTTCCATTGGCACGTATCCATTGGTTTGATGTGGGAAATATTTCATCGGCTTTGTTAGTGCCATATGAGACATCTTTTACTTTTGTCAAGTGAGTGTTTTACATATGTATGTAGCCCTCCAGCACTTCCAATCAAACTCCTCAAATCACATGGCAATATAATGATTCTCTGATGCATTTTTTTTAATTAGAAAATTAGGTTTAGAAATAACATACATAGAATTTTGTCTTTGTGTTAATTAAGAAATAGAGTTTGGTTGAAGATGAGTTATTTCATTTTTGGGTTTTATTGCATTTTTAAGTTGAAAATGAGTTTTTTGGTTGGAGATGGCTTTGCTTCTAACTTCTAGTTTGAATCAAGGCACTACAATGCTTATACTAATTTCCATCAAATTATCCTTGATGTATAATATATAATCATTATAGTATAAATCTATTTTTTGAACAATAAAATTTAATTTGAATATTGACTTTTTTGTCTTATATAAATCAATATGAATAAAGTTGTCACTAAATTAGTTTCCTTTCACATAGTACATTATGATTTGTCTTAATGCTTAATATTATGACAATGACAATTTATTTAGAATGAGAGATGTATATCTTAAAGTGGTTGTTGAGCTACATATAATAATTACTAAAAAATCTAAAATTGTGTATTAGGTGGCTCTTCTATATCTTCTCTAACTTGCGGTCGATCAGAAGGTGTAGTATCAAAAATTCTAACCTATACGAGAGACCAAAAGCTACCAAACTAATGCCCCATTAGGTGAAGAAATAAAATAAAAAATCACCCAGAGAGCTACACTAAGCCATAAATGAATCAATGAGCCCATGACAATAGAAGAAAAAAGGGAGGCCAATCCCGAAATGAATCAGAGAACCAGCCACCACCACCAAATTCACCTATAGGTCTGGCGGCAGCAAGTAGACTCTCACGAACATTAGAGAGAAAATTACAGTCATTGCCCATATAAACCCCAACCAGCAAAACCTGAGATCTAGATGGCTATAAAGCAAAGCACTTATGTACCTAAACTGATGAATATATAACAAAGATAATAGATAGAAATCACCAAAAGAAACAATAAGGATGTCTCATCAATAAGAGATAAAGGGAAAGAGAAAAGGGTAGACAAACAAAATAAGAAACTAACAAAAATCCTAGATAAAAAAATTGGATCAATCACAAAATTAATGTCTTATATAAGGCAAACCCAATTTTTCAAGCCTGATCATGCCTTTCAGAAGCCCAAAGTTAGAGCCAATATCGAATTAGACCATGTTATGAATCTTAATCCCTTCCTTAGCAACCAATCAACACAAACATTTTCTTCTCTATATATGTGAGAAATTCTAAAGTTGGTCTTATAAAGAAGAAATAAAATATTTGGAACTAAATAAAAAAGCTTAGGGTTGTGGCATTTACAGGCATTGAAAATAAAGACAAATAATTTTAGTCAGATGTAATCCAAATATTAAAAAAGTTCTTATCAATGCAAACCAAAAGCCCTTTATAAAGAGCACTTAATTCAACGTACAAAACATTGCCTTCTTAAATTCTTGAAGCAAAACCTAATAAAAAATCACCAACATGATTCCTAAAGATAGCACCACAATTGACACCACCAATAATAATAGAACCATCAATATTTAGCTTAACTTCATTAATATAAGGTTTGAACAACTTAAGAATTTTAGGCAAAATTAAATCATTGGGAATGGGACTATTAATGTTAAAGAAAAAGAAAAGCCAATTGGCTTTACCACTAAAATGATTTATAGATAAAACTTTGGTAATAAAGAGTTACTAAATTTATTTTTGAGACCAATGATGATGCTCGTATAACTCATTCTAGTGTTATTATGCTTGCAATTGTTACTTTCAAACCAGATAAACCATAATACAACCTAAGCCAATACATTAAAATTATGGACCTTGGATTTCTTAAAAAAACAAAAACCAAAAATGAATAAATTTTGTTGCAATTAGAGGACAACTGAATCCCTATACCCTTCTCCAAATCAAATCGAATCCTAGAAGAAAAAAAGGACAATTCAAAAAGACATAATTAATAGTTTCAAATTGATAACAACATTGACATTTGGAGACCAAGCAAACACCCTTATCTTGAAGCCTATACTATCAACATATATATATAAAGCCCTTTTAAATTCTCCAAGATAAAGCATAATGTTAAAAAGGAGTGTTGTTGTTCCCGACTTTATCAAACTACGACTATTCTCCATTTTATACCTTAAAATATGCCAAACCTTTTTTAAATAGACATCACTATTATTAGAAAACTTACATAAAGGAATATAATTAACAGAAGAGGAGGGGTTAATTGGAATATCACAAATTAAACTAAAAATATTTTAAGGGAGTAAGGTCTTTCACAAAGGAAGTTTAGCGAGTGTTAAAGAAAGAATCTAAAGACCCAAAGCCTAACCAGTCATCCTGCCAGAAAAAAAGAAGATCCATTCTCAGGTATTTGTACTTGAAGTGGTACAAAACCTCTAATTTAACTTCTATAATAAGCTTCTCCTCAAATTTTTTTTTAAAGATTAATATATAAACAATGGATTCTACCTCCCGTGACAGTCAGATTGGGTTGATGTTTTTGGATAATAGAATGATAAATTTCATAGCCCCATTTCAATTTTCTCTTAATGGTAAATCTGTAAATGGAAGATCCCAATTGTAAGTAATTAAGGACTACCTAAAAGGCTACTGCTCAAGAGATGGGATCTCTACTTAATTCTCTTTTAAATAAATAAAATGTTTTACTTAACTTTAAATGTGTGGAAGATTACTCTGAAGTGTTTTGTGTCAATATATTAATAATTAGCAATTTTTATTGAGTTAAGCAAATTATTTCCTAAACATTTTCTCATTTTAAGAATGTACACTAGCTCATATTTGGATAGCCTTTACTAAATTTTAGCTCCACTAGTTTTTCTTATATGGATAGCTTTCCTAATTTTTGGCTCCCTAACTTTTTCTTTCCACATTAGCTTCAAAATTTTGAAAATCATAGATAAATTTATCTATTGTGGCTCTATAAAGACATTCCATTGTTGAGTCTTGGTGGAGGTATAATGCACCAAATATTTTTCAAGCTTGATCTAGATTGGTTTGAAGGACTATGATTACTATCAAAAAATGATATTTGAAAATACCCTCAATTATGCAATCATTGGCATTTATCTTGGCAAGAGAACTCTTTTTGTAAATGTTATAAAAATTCAATACATAATACTAATCATTATTCATAAAAACCATTATTAGCATAATCAAAGCCTCTCCATCAAGCAGTTCATATAAACACAATTGCTTCTTGAATTTCACCTTTTTTATATCATAATCAAGCATCTCCTATTGAAAGTCAACCATTAGATCTAAAATAAGTTACTTATTTTTAATGTCATCTCATGAGCTCAAATAGATTAAAATTCTATTATTGATAATTTCAAATCTAAAGGCAATCTCTATATCAATATTCTACTATTTGCTTCTTGAAACCTTATTCAAATCAGCACAATAGAGACAAGAAAAAGCATTGCAAGAAGACCTCTCATTGAACTAAAGCCTCAATTAGCCTACAACATGAGAAATTGACTGCAACTAGTTTCTTAATTATTTTTGGCTAGGGCAATTTATATGTATCACTTTTTTTTCCTTTTTTTTTCTCTTAGCTCTTTTTTTCATTTCTCTTATAACTAAAGTTCTCAATTTAATATTTTCAATTTAATAATGAGAATACATTTTTATTAAAAAAAATATTTATTTACTATGTATCCTTAGTTTAAAGTTACAAATGAATATGTCAATATATTCTCTCTTTAGATGATAAACTTCTTTATTTTCTCATTTTTAGTTCAATTAATTTTTTTAAAGAAGTTTGTTGTCTTTTTTTGTGAAATTTATAAACACACTAAAGTGTACTTTTTTGTTTGAGAAGACTAATATTGCTTTTTATATTCACAAGCAAATGGCTTCTGCACTCCTATAATAAGTGATGATTAACCACTAAAACTCAGAAGGACTATGTTGGGTGACTATGACACCCTTAGAGGACGGGGGGGGGTGTTAATTCGGTTTTAAAAATTTATTAAAATAATTTTGTTATTATTTGACAAAGAATAAATAATCACAAAATTTTTTATTGATCAAGAAAAAAAGATGTAAGAAAAGAAAATTACATGCACAATGTTTTTATGTGGTTCAGCCCACATTCTAATCCAACCTACATCCACACTAGGCAACTCTCGAGCTAGAATCTACTAATCCCATATTTGCCTTGCAAACCTCAGTTCTTTAAACGAAAAAAAGTTATTTATAATCTAAGTACTCTCCTACACGGGCGAGTACAACTAAATCTAATTATAATTTAAATTTTAATAAGTCAAATGGCTTAGATGAAGAAAAAAAAAACTATAATTTGATGTAAATAACACAAGCTCAAATTATCTTACAATAAAATGACCAAGATAGTTGACATGATTTTTACATTTTAATTTCTACCACTTTTCTACTTGCAAATGGAATAATAATTTGTCCACTTTATAATAAATTTATATCTTGATATAGATATGAATTTAAATAAAAATATTTTTCTTGTTGATTTAAAATATTACTCCTCAAATGATATAATACTTTTAAAAAAGAATTGATTTGAATTGAAAATCTTTACCAAATAGAAGGAAATAAAAATACTTGCTTCTTATCTTTATAGCTAGATTTAATTTAGAAAACTTAATATCACCAAATAATAAATATTTTCAAGAAAAAATATATTATGAAAACTAAAAGAACAATAATTAAATATTTAGAGAAAGAAAATAAACTTAAAAACACCAAGAGATATTACCTGATTTAAGTTGAAGCTTTCAAACTAAGGATTTGATCTTGTAAATGTAAAGAGCTCTTGGATTGAAGATCAAAGTTTCTCCTTTAAAGATTTAGCATGTAAATAAGGAAAGAGAAATGAAAAGATTGTTGTAGATTTTTTTTTTCTTTTGAATAACCTTCACAAGAACAGAGTGATGGTGAAATAGATGGGGATATTATCACCAGAATTCAAGTTGGATGGTTGAAATGGAGGAATGCATCGGGCTTGTTATGTGATAGAAATGTACCCCTCAAACTTAAGGGAAAATTCTATAAGTTGGTAGTGAGGCCTGCAATGCTTTATGGTGCCGAATGTTAGCCATTAAAAGAGAAGCATAATACAAGTTAAGTGTGGCAGAGATGAGGTTGCTCAGGTAGATGAGTGGCTTTACCCTTAGAGATAGGATACGAAATGAGCATATACGTGAAAAGGTTAGAGTAGCTCCAGTATAAGATAAGATTAGAGAGTGTCGCCTTAGATGGTTTGGTCACATAAAAAAGGCGGCCTTCCAATGACCCGGTTAGGAGGGTAGAGGTATTAGATTTGACCTGTGTTAAGAAAGGTAGGGGTAGACCTAAAAAGGCTTTGTTAGAAAATATTAGGAATGACCTTTCTTTATTAGATTTAAATGAAAATTTGACTTTTAATAGGACACAATGGAGAAAAAGGATTCATGTAGCCGACCCCACATAGTGGGATAAAGGCTTGATGTTGTTTTGTTGTTGTAACCCTCACAAGAATAGAAAGGGGCATATTTAAAGAAAAGGCTAAGTAAAATTAATTTTCAACAAAATTAATAATATAATATTATTTTATCATCTAATAATATAATACTTGATAAAGAATTCATTTATATTAAATAAATATAAGTTCAAATGATTATGAAATGGCTAGTCACTGAAAAAATCAAAAAGCATTCATATACATCCCAAATAAGATAAAAACGGCTACCCAACATATAATATTAAATTGGATAATATTTAAAAATTTATTATAAATTATATTTAGCTCTAAAGTAGGTCGTATAACCTATCAATTTCTATCTACAAAATCCAAGAAATTTAATGAAATAAAAATGAAGCCATGTTTCTCTCAAAAAAAAATATCATATATAAAAACTAAAAATTTATGCATAATTTAATATATTTAAATTAGACATATTAAATATTCATATAGCAATATGATGTAATTTAAATAAACTTATTTATATATCATTAAATTTATGTGAAAAAATTTTAACTCAAAATGAATACCTAATAAAAATTTTATCATATAAGCTTATTATTTTTAATTCACTTAATTAATTTTTTTTTCATATTTAATAAAATTTGCATAATCTATCATGCATATAAACTTTATTTAATAAAAGAATCTTATAGATTTCTAAATAAATCTTATTATCTTTAATTAATAATATATAAATCATTTTAATAGATATTTTGATTGTGAGAAAATCAAACCATGCATGCAAATATCTAAGGAATCTCTAAGATATTCCTAAGTTAATATAGAAAACTTCAAGTTGTCCATCTTGGTCTATCTTGAGTTATTTCTACTCAAATTTTGATTGAACTTGAGTTATGTAATATAAATCTTATACAAGTAATTATTATGGACTACATCCATCAAACCATTACACTTGAAATACTTAACACACAAATTAGAACATCCACACATACGTTTTTTTTTTTTTATTTTGGCTAAAACACACATAGGGGTCTACGCATTAATTTAAAAAGGAGGATACATATCCTTAATGAATAATAAAATCTTAAAAGATACAATATTTGAAGTAAAACCTATGAGCAAATGATTCAATCTAATACATAAAACAAACAAAAAGAAAGGGAGGCAAACAAACTAGTGAGAGGGCACCCAAAAAAAAAAAGATCTTTGAAAGAGTAGAAGAACCACAACAAACAACCATCAAAGTTCACCTCGAGTCGAGAAGAAGCCACCAAGCATCAAAAACTACAAAAAATATTGAAAAAACATGAGAAACCAATCATAAAATAAATGGCCAAGGGAAGAAGACCCCCAGAAAAATACATCAGCACCAAACTAACTAAGAACAACTGAAATAGGAACAGGAAAAAAAAAAAAGCCACAGCCCGCAACACCACGAGCCGACCAATACCAAACACCAGAAGAAAAGCCTACGGAGTAGGATAACCAAGGCCCCCAACAACACCAGAAAAATAAAATAAACAGAGCCACAACCAAAACCTCACAAGACAACATAAATAATAGAGAAATAAATAGCAACAACACAAAAATGAGCTTAAACAAATTTGTTAACTTTATTTTTCTTATTTTTCTTTCCATAACACATAGGGAAACCAACTTTGCCATTCAACTATCCAATTATTTGGACTATAGTCGCGTGTTTGCTCGTCAATCTTACTTTATTCTCAACTGTCAAATGCACATTTTAAAATGGACTCCCTTTTTTGATGTTAAGGAAGAGTCCCCGATCGTACCCATATGGATTTATTTTCCAAATTTAAGGCTTCACTTCTTTAACACCAAAGTTTTATTTGCTCTCGATTCGATTTTTGGTCGTCCTCTCCAAACGGATCAAGCAACCGCTTCAGGAACTCGGCCGTTGGAGGCTAGGGTTCTTGTAGAGGTTGATATTACGAAACAATATGCTAAAGAGGTTTGGGTTGGTTCTAAAACTTTTGGGTATTTACAAAAGGTCAAATTTGAAAAGGTTCCACTACAGGAAAACTGTCTATTACCGGCGGAGTTCCGGCGGAATTGTTTCTGGCAGTTTTTCCGGCGCATTTCCGACGGATAAAGGTCAAATTTTTCCGGCTGAATTTTTCGATAGAATTTCCGACGAATTTTCCGGCGGATTTTTTCCGGCAGAATTTTCGACGAATTTAAAATTTTATGAAAATAAATAATTTGAAAAAATATTATAATCAATTTTAATATAATAAATAATTTACTAATAACTTCAATAATTTATTTTAAAGTGTTTTAAAATAATATAAAAAAGTTACTAAATTAATAATTAATTTATTATAAAATTAATAACTTATTTTTAATTATTTATTAATTTTAATAATTTATTAAATTATATTTATTAAATAATAATTAATAAATTATTTCTTAAATTAAATAATTTTAAATATTATTAACTTAAATCATTAAATTAATAATAAATTATTAAATTACATTAAGAAAGTCTTTGTTAACATAAAATTTATTTTAATTAAAGAAATAAATATTACGTCTAATATAAGTTAAAAAAAACATAAGAGTGCAGATTTAATAAATTAATTAAATTAAAGAAATTGATATACGTGTAATATAAAGGTTAAAAAAATCAGATAAATACAGGTTTAACTTGTTGGCGCGTTGGTTGGAGGGAGAAGGTCCGGTCGGCGGGGGTTCGATTCCAGCTGAAGATGGGGGGGTGGGGGCTTCGGCTTGCTGCAGCGCCGGGTCATCTTGCCCGCTGTCTTGGTCGTGTGGGGGTCTATTTGGGCTGGCCGGAGAAGCGCCGTTGGGGCCGTTCGCATGGGCCGGGAGCTGGCGGTACCTAGTGGGTGGCGTTCATTTTTTTTTTAGTTTTTTTTTCTGGCGCAAAATAATTCACCGGAAATTATACCGGCGAAAAATTCCGTCGGAACTCCGCCGGAAATATTTTCGGCGGCCTAATTTTTGCCGGTATGACTTTTTTGACGCGCGTGTAACCGGCGAACAAAAATCCGCCGGAACTCCGCCGGAAATATTAATTTCCGACGGATTTTGAGCGTTTACCGATGAATTATGTCCGGTAACAAGTGATTTTCCTGTAGTGTTCGTGAGTTCTATACTCATTGCAAATCCCACGGGCATGCCTTGGTTGACTGTTTTAAATTGCATCCGGAACTCAAGAAAACTACCAACAACTCCAATGGTAAGGGAAACTTCACGGATACTGATATCATTAAGAAGGATTCTATTGACCCTATTTCACTGGACGATCTCCCATCCAGTGTTGAGAAGGTTGGTAGTTTTCTCATTATTGATACTTCCAGTGGTGAGAAGGTGGATGGTTTAAACAATTTGAAAAATGTTGCGAAAATTGATAATGCTATTGTTTCTATCCCGACTTTAGATTTAGTGAATGAAGATCTTCTTGAAGAATCTATTCTATGTTTGAAAAGGAGGTTACTAGGGGTGAATCCCTTGCTAAGACTATTCAGGATAAAGGAAAGGAAGGAACGGAGGATCGTGAAGAAGGGGAGTATATACCAAATTCTAAATCTATTTTTTCTCTTGATAAGAGGAGGATTTGGGTGATGGGGGTAGCCAAAATAGTGGTTCTTCGTCCGATGGTTGTGAGCTTATTACTAAAAACATTGAAGAGGAATGATCTCCTCAAATGCAAAAGAAAAAAAAGGAACATGGGAAAAATCAAATGCCTGAAACACCTAGATCTACTAGGGCTCAAACTAATCAAAAAAATTCTAATGTTTCAAGCCCTTATCTGGAATGAGCGGGGGATTGGGGGGAAGGATTCTAAAACTCGTGTTAGGAATTTTTTTCGTATCCATAACATTAATCTTTTGGTGCTACTTGAACCTTTTATTTCTTCTGATAAGTTGGCTTCTATTACTACTCGGTTGGGTTTTAATTCTAGTTTTGCTAACTGTTCAAACAAAATTTGGATCATGTGGAAAAATGTTTTTAATGTTACAGTTATTTCTGACTTTGATCAAGTGGTTCATACTTACATTTCTTATGATAAGTTTATTTTCAACGCTTTTTTTGTTTATGCTTTATGTACTAGAGTTGGTAGAATTCCTCTTTGGGATTTTTTAGCTGATTTTGTTATTAATGCTAATGGCCCTTGGTGTGTGGGAGGTGATTTCAATATCATCTCTAATGCTAGCGAGAGGATTGGGGGTAATCCTCCTAATGTGAATGCTATGGATGATTTTAATCAAATGATTTCTAACTGCAACTTAATGGATATTGGTTTTTCTGGTAGTGCCTTTACTTGGTATAGATCCTCCATGTGGAAAAGACTGGATATAATTCTTTTTAACAATGATTGGGTTAACAATTATCATATGACTCTTGTTCAACACTTAAGTAGAACGTTATCTGATCATGCTCTGATTCTTATGCAAATTTTTTAGAATAATATGAAACCCTCTTTGGCTTTTAGATTTCAAAATATGTGGATTACTCATGCGGATTTCTTAAACATGGTTGCTAATAATTGGAATGCTAATGTTTTTCCTGACAACAATATTGTTGGTATGGCTAGGCTCTGGGCCAAGTTAAGTAGACTTAAACAAACTCTTAGATATTGGAACAAGCATGTTTTTAAAAATATTTTTTATAATATAAAAGAAGCTGAAGGAAAGGTTTTAGATATGGAAAATTTATTGCTTGAAAATCATTCTGATGATAATATTTCTAATCTTGACAATGCCAAGCTTCATCTTTTTCATTTACAAAATCAGGAAGAAACTTTTTGGAAACAAAAAACTTTTATTGCTTGGACTACTAAAGGGGATACGAACACCTCTTTTTTTCATGCATTGGTTAAGAGGATTAGAATGAGGAATCATATTCATAAAATTGTGGATCCTCAAGTCATAGTCTATGACTCGGATCAGTTGGTTGTTAACTTTGGTGTTGATTATTTTAAAGGTGTTTTCAATTCTTCTAAGTTAAATTTTCCTATTGACAATGCTAGTATTATTCCTAAGTTGGTAGATGAGGATGATAATGTAATTCTTGTTCATCCTCATACGGAGGATGATATTTAGAATATTATTAAGGACATGCATGGACTCAGTAAACTGGTTTTGTTAAAGGTAATAGCATTTTTGACAATATCCTTTTGGCTCAAGAGATGGTGTATGATCTGAATGCTAAAGTTACTTGTGGCAACATCATATTCAAACTTGAAATCACTAAAGCGTATGATAATTTGAAGTGGGATTTTCTTTACAAAGTTTTACACTTGATGGGGTTTAATGATTATTTTCTAATGCTGATCAAGAATAGTGTTGAAAATTGTTTCTTCTTTATTATTATCAATGGGAGTTTTCACGTCTTTTTCCCTTCTAAGCATGGGTTAAGGCAAGGCGATCCTCTATCGCCTTCTCTTTTTATTTTAGCTATGGAATATCTTTCTAGAGGGAGTGAGAATCTTTATAGTAGAAACCCGAAGCTTAACTTTCATACTATTGGTGGTTTTTCTATTACTCACCTTAGCTTTGCTGACAACTTTATTATTTTTTCTAATGCTTCGATTAAAAATGTTAAATGACTTGCTAGATTTTTATCTTCTTTTCAGTTTATTAGTGGTCTTTCGATTAATAGGGATAAGAGCAATTTTATTACTGGTTCTTCTGTGAGTAACACTAAAGTTAATGGCATTAAAAGGGTTTGTGGTTTTAATATGTCTTCTCTTCCTATAAAATACCTTGGCACGCCTCTTTTTAAAGGGAGGAAGAAGATTTTTCTTTTTGACAATATTTATACTATTTTCCAAAAAAAGTTTCTAAATTGGTCCTTTAACTTTCTTTCTTATGATGGTAGATTAACTTTGATTAAAAGTATTTTAAATTCTATTCCTATCTTTTTGTTTCACACTTTGCAACCTCCTGCTAATGTTTGTATGAGAATGGAGAAAATGATTAATACATTCTTTTGGGGGGCCACTTATAATAAATCTTGTATTAATTGGGCCTCTTGGAGAAAACAGTGTGGTGTTCATAATGAAGGGGCGTTGGGCTGTAAGACTATTTTTTACACAGCTTATGCTTTCTCTCATAAACTCTGGTTTTCATTTAGATCTAATAACAAATTATGGGCTAAATTTATGAGTGCCAAATATTGTAAGAACCTTAATCCTCTAGCTTGCCATTATAAAAGTTTGGATTCTCAGGTGTGGAAAAGACTGTGTAAGATTAAGTGGGAGGCTGAGAACTATATTCAATGGGGTATTGGCACTAGGGAGGTTGCTTTTTGGCAAGACAATTGGTTGCGTATGGGTTCTATTGATAATTACCTTAACACTCATACCATTATTACTATGACAGGTAGGGATTTTGTTTATAATGGGGATTGGAATATACCTAAGCTGCAGGAGGTTGTTCCTGTATATATCAATGATAAAATTATTCAAATCCCCTTACATTTGCATGTTAAGGATAAAATTATGTTTAAGTTATCTCCTTCTGGTAATTTTATTCTTAAGAATATTTGGGAGGAGACTAGAATTGAAAGTGCTGTTTCTATGATCTTTAAGGGGCTTTGGCACAATGCGATTCCTTTATCTTATTCACTGCTTGCTTGGCGGTGCCTTAAGGGTTTTGTTCCTATTGATAATATTATGTGGAAAAAAGGTTTTATGATTGTCTCTAAATGTCAATACTGTCTCAACATTGAAAGCTTACAACATGTTTTCGTGAATGGGTCTATTGCTAGTAAAGTTTGGTATTACTTTTTCAACTTGGCTGGTATTGGTTTGTTTAATGCTAATTTAGATTTGGATGGTATTCTCAAATCTTGGTTTACTGATGGCAAAGGTCATATTCATAACATTCTTCCTATTGTGATCATTTGGTATCTTTGGAATAGTATAAATGATGCTAAGCACTTGGGTATTAAGATGAATGCCTATGACAATATATCCAAAGTGAGGATTAAAATTTTACAGCTGAAAGCTATCAATCTTATTTTTATTAAGCAATTTTCTAACAACCATTCTTTTGCTGATCACTTTTGGATTCAAAATGAAGCCATTAGAATTAATAGGGATCGTCTTGTGCAGTGGACTAAACCTTATGATCCTTTTGTTAAACTGAATACTAACAGTTCTGTTCATGCTACTAAAGCTAGTATGGGTGGTCTTATCAGGAATTCTCATGGTAATCCCATTGCTGTTTTCTCCGGCCCTCTGCCTTGTTGTTCTGTTTTAACCTCTGAGCTTATGGGTTTGTATCAAGGTTTACAAATTTGTTTAAGGATGGGTTTACAGAATGTTAACATTGAGGTTGATTCTATTGTTGTTATTCATACTTTTTTTAAGAATGATGTCTGCTTCCCTCAGGATTTTTACACTATTAGAAAAAATAGAATGGCTTATCCTTACTTAATTTTACTATTTCCCATATTTATCGTGAAGGTAATGCTTGTGCGGATTGGCTTGTGAATTTTGGTGCTACTAGTGAGATTTTTCTGGAACATCCTGTGTCTCAAATTCTGATTCCCCTAAAAGGGATGATAATTCTGGAAAAAACTGGATTACCTTACATTTGCCATAAGTAATTTCATATTTTTTGAGTCTGTTCTGAGTATGTCTGGGTGTGACTGGGTTGGCTGGTGGTTGCTTGACTGGTTTTTGCCCTCTCTGTTGGCTGGGGTGTTTTTTCATGTCCTTATTTTTTTGAGATATCTGCTGCTCTGTGAAAGTTTTTGGGTGTTCTGGTTATGTTGGATTTTCATATGGTGAAACTGGTTGTGCCATAAGGTTATGGGGTTGGATGTGTTATTTGAGAAGGGTAGAATTATTCTTACTTACTGCATTCAGTTTTGGGGTATGTCTTTGTTTTGCTGGAATAGATTGAGCAGTCGGTGGTGTATCTTTAGTAGTGGCTTTTACCTAAATATTCAAATCGTGTGCCTGACTGGTGCTCATTATCTTTTTTATGTTGTTGCTGCTATCGAGAAGGCCCTTGAGGTGAACTGGAATTACAAATGCATTAATGGTTGTGTGTTAAATGGGATTGTCTGGAGAAGTTGCGGAAAAGATGGAGTATTGGGGATAAGCTTGTTCATTTGGACGATAGGCAGAGGGGTTTTTACATTAATAGTAATAATTGGGCCATCAAGGAGACCAACGGGTTTTTTAATTCTCTTAACTTTTATATTACTAATATCATTTTTTGGAGTGCTTCTTGCAGGAACATTTTAAATTCTATCTTAGGGAGCTTCAATGACCGCAAGGTACACTTAGTATATGCTTTGTATTTCTATATCTTTGGATATCTATTTTTTTGCATGAAGATTGAGCTGAACAGGGCAATTACGTTCTTCCTTTTTTGGGTGCTGCCTCCTCACAACCCTAGGCTTTATTTACGTGTTTCTTGTACTCGTAGGATAAGGACCCTCCGGCTCTTAGGATTTTTTGTCTCTTTTTTGCCTGTAGCTCTTATGAGCAATAGCGAGCTGGAGGCTCCTTTTAAGGATCTTGTAACCATTTTTTGAGATTAATGCGTAGGCCCCTACTGCGGGTTTTAACTATAAAAAAAAAACTTTATCAATTTTCAAAAAACCTAAATTAATATCCTCTAAAGACACTTTAGAACAAGCATCATAAATATCCCCATCCACTACAGGTAAATCACATATTATCGATGGATTTTTCGGGCAAAAATTATTCATTTTTTGACAAAAAAATTTTTGCCAGTAGAACAAGCATCTGTAAAAAAAATTCCAGTGAATAAAATTCATCGGAAAAAATTTTCTGACAATTGTTCGACGGAGAATATTTGCTGTAATAAAATATTTAAAAAAATAACTGAACCCATTCCCAAACCTGAGAAGAAAGCCCACCAGCCAGCTTGAAACCCACCCCCCCCCCCCCCCCCCCCCCCCCCCCCCCCCCCCCCCCCCCCCAAGCCCCCCCCCCCCCCCCCGCCCGCCCAAACCCTTGCCCCCAACCAGCGAACTTCCAGCTTGAGCCCACAGCTGCTTGCATAAGCTGGCAGTCAGCCCGAACCCGACCAAGACCACCAACGCATCCCCGCCAAGATTCAAACCCTAACCCCTTAGAAGAAATTCAGAGAGCCTTCCACTTTGTTGTAGTGCAAAATGTGTTATATATTTTATATTTAAATTCTATGAGCAGTATTAAAATTTATATATATATATATATATATATATATATATATATATATATATATATATATATATATATATATATATATATATATATATATATATATATATATATATATATATATATATATATATATATATATATATATATATATATATATCAAACTTAATAAATAAGAAATTAAATTTATAATTAATTAAAATAAATTATTAAATCAATATTTAATTAATTAGTAATTTAATAACTTATTTTAATTATTTAAGTTGGGATATAATCATTCAAAAGCACATTATCAGAAGTTGGGATATAATCATTCAAAAGCACATTACCAGAATCGCCAGCAAAAAAGGAACAATATTCATTTCCATATCATTTAAAGTTAGAATCCCAACCTCCATAATAGGGGAAATATATGTTTCTAGTTCATTTAAATCCAGAACACGATACTCCACAATAGGGTTTGAGAATGAACTAATGTCCAATTGAACAGAAATGTCAGCCTTCCTTAACTAAGGATGCAATTTAACACATTCAAAACTTATATGACCCACAACTTTATAGTGAGAACAAAACTAGGCAAACCTTCTAAAACCACTTTTTGATTATAACCAAAATTTTTAGGACCAATCCAAACAAAATTGGGATAGGACCCAAAAATGTCCATCTCCACCAAAATACATGCAACAGACAGCCTAGAACCTACAATAGTGGCTTTATCCATATGAAGCAGTCGACCAAACATAGATCCCAAATTGAAAAGAATGTGAGGAGAAAAAGATGGGGGCAAAGTTCTAGAAATAAGATACAAATAGGGACGATCAGAGACTCTTTCAATAAATCAAGAAAAGGAGTCCATTTTATCAACTTCATAAAACAACCATAAACAAAGTAAGATCTATATGCAAAAACTCTGCTATAGTCAAGGTCATTAGAAAGATTAATCAGAATAATACTTTGATCCAAGAGAGTGATAGAAAGCTCACCCGATTATTTGTGGTTGAAAAAAAAAGTTTTAATTGAATCAAACACTAACCTTCGAAATGGAAATTTCACAACTAAAGCTTAATCAAAAGGTATAGCAAGATGAAGAATTTCTTTCTTAGAGACCCATAACATCGGCAAAACCCTAAGCATAGTAACTTTCAAATTTGGAAAGTCCACCAAAGCATCCATTACTGATAAAACATCTTTGAATGATTTAGAATTATTCTTACAAGCAAGAAAGATAATATCGTTACACTTAAAGATGGAGGACATAAAAAACCATGCTAAAAAAATGCAAAAAGAACAAATGAAGAAAGGAATGAAAACCATAGCAAAATCTTAAGAATCCCATTAAGAAATCTAAGATACAGAGGCTAGGGTGAAACTCTAGCCGAGTAAAGGTGGAACATTACAGAAGAAAACATGGTATGTAACTTCCTTGAACATATCAAAAATAAGTGCAAAGAAAGAGGTAGAATAGATGATCCCACCTTCTAGAAGATTACCCCGACCTAATCCACATGCGAAACCCCACAGTCCCCATGAATGAAGGATCTCACGAAGGGAACCTAAGCAGCATCAAGGAGAGTAGTTGAACATCCATGCATATATTTTTTATCATCCAAATTATTCGAATAGGTCTTGAGGTTTTTTTTTTTTTTTTGGGTGGGGGGGGGGGGGGGGGGGGGAAGAGGGAGATGACCCATAAAAGGAGAGTATCAAAACCATGTATAGAACTCTAACTCAATCTATTCCTTGTTCTTTAATTATTGTTGTAGATGTTTTTACTCTTTTAGAATGCAACAACCTCCGCTCATGGTTTTAGAAAACTAAAACTTAACAACATAATGCAATGCTAAATTCTAATTGGAAGAGCTCAATGGCTTAGAAGCGAAGTGACTCCCAACTCAACAAAGCCTCAAGTTATACAAAGCTATAACAATTCAAGCTCAGGATAAATTGGTTTGTCCATGAACTTTCCAAGTTGGATACTTGGTCCTAGTTCTCTGAAGACCCATTTTGGCCCATTAAAGGCAACAAATTTGAATCGATGTGGAGGGTTTGTTTATGGTGGATAAAGTCTACCTAGGAGGTTCTTATGACTTGGTTAATTGAAAAGAAGATTGTCCCATGTTACCTATCAGTAGATGGTACCTCAATAAGTATTATAATGTATGAAATATTAAAAGTATTTTCAATAAAAAATCAAGAAATTTAAGTTTCTAGCATTGTTAAAGTTAAATAAATAAATTGGGTCTAGATGTTAAGATTGGTTCGGAGAATTACATTAAAAGTAATAGACTTTTTTTAAAAAAATCCCTATATCACATTTTAGATAATTTAGTGGTTATTAAGGATTGACGCGATCTTCTTATTGCTCCTCTTCTTTTAAATTTTAGTCGATTGGGGATAATTTTCAAGGTATTATTTTGATCTACCTAAACATAGCTATTGGACGTAAACCCATCTTCAACATGGTGTCCTATATGCTCTGACCAAAAATAGAGGTGTAAATCCATCTTCAACATGGTATCCTAAATACTTTATAGTCATATAAAATTATCCATTATGTGTAATTTTATTTCATGGTATTCTATAAGCTCCACTGTCACTTAAAATCAGTAGTTACCAACCTTCAACATTGTGTCATTATACTCCTTATTTGGGTTTTATTTCCCATTTCTTTTTAAATCTTATTTTCTAGGATTGGTGTAAGTTTTCCAAGTGACATCTTTTGCTTTTAATCTCTAGTTGATCAGGTAGTTATTATGATCTAAACATCTAAATCTCATTATTTGGGATAGATCTCCCATCCAAGTTCAAACATTTAATTCTTAAAATTAATATATATTTTCTCAGTAGCATCCATTCTTTAAGTTATAGTGAATCAGGGATATGATTTTAGATATCATTTTGATCTAACCACTTGAATATATTTGTGCAGGATTATTTTATTTAAGTATCCATTTGAGCTTAAAACAAAATAAATTTCAATCAATCTACACTAAAATCCAATCACTAAACATCCTTTGTATCCAATTGATCATTTTGATCAATGCCAACATTTGTGATTTACTTTTCAAGTTCATCACACCTATTTGGGGTGCATTTATTGACCTTATTTCTATCTAAGGTTATCTAAACATTCAAATATTATACTATAATCAACATGCTCAGTGCGCTACTCCTTATAGTACACTAAAATTTGACTTCAATCATTATTCAAATTATTCCATTTGGAGCTTCACATATCAAATATATCAATGCTGGGACCTTAATTCAGTGCTAAACCTAGAGATTACCTCATTTGACTCAGTTAAATTGGTTCAATCTAGACCAATTGATCAAACAACTAATTTACTCAATTCAAACTCCAATTTATATCATAACTTCACCAAATTAACTTAAACTGAGCTCCTAATGGATTGAAGATGTTTAGTCAACCTGGCCCAACCAACAACTAACTTGGCCAAATCTACCTAAATTAGTCAAACTTGACTAGTTTAGTAAAAACACTAAAATTCAATCAATACCTAATTTCACCATAACTTCAAATTCAAATTTTCTCATGCTTTTAAATATTTAAGACCATTGGAGACCTTTTTTATAAAGTTGGCATGGTCAACCAATTTAAAATTGGTCAAATTCATGCAAAATTAAGTTTCAATTTTAAACTCTAAATCTAATACATTAAACCTCATATATCTAGCCCAAATAGCCATCAGAGACTCCATAGAGTTCATCCTAGTCATCTTTGACCTATTGATTGGTCAATATAGTATAAAAAGCCAAAATTTTCAAAGTTGTCCAACCATTTGAATTAACGTCTCCACTTCTCTCTAGTTGATTCAATCCACTCAAAATCATTCTAGATTATTTCTAAGCATGCTCTAACCTTGCTTTAACTCATGGTTTAGCCTAAAATAAAATAAGTGGTTTCCCTTAGGTGAGAGTGGCTCCATACTTTTTCACTCTTTTAAGGTCACTCTTATGCTATATAACTATTTGGGATAGTTATTGAGCACCATAGTAGAGCGCTGATGCATCCTATCCATCAATGTAAATGCTAGCGCATCAATCAAAATAAAAAGTGTGAAAATCATCATTAACACTTTATTCACTATCTTGTACTCCACTATGCAAACTAGCATTTCATTTTTTTACTTCCCAAAGTTTCCTCCACACTTCTCCAATCTTTTTTGGTCATGTAGATCTTACCACCAGTGATAGGAGGAGGTGTTGGAGAGGTAATCCATCCAATGTCTTCAATCTCTACACTTATTGCTCCTCCAAGCTTGACTCCTTCACTAAACCTATACTAGAGGAGCTAAGGGAAAAAAAGCCTTAAAACTCTCCCTAAGATTCACCTTATCAAGGTAAAAATAAAACCCTAGCTTAGCATTTAGGGATTTAAATAGCATTTCATGCCCTACATATCCAAGCTTATAAAAACCTACCCATTATTCATTAAATCCTTAGAAAGATCTGTGTGAAGTTTCATGCCATTTAATTGAGTATACAATGAGTTTGGAAGCTTCTTGCAAACAAGGGTTTCTCAGCAATATGTTTGGAAAGATGAATGAAAGTTTGTTAGGGATGTTAAGCCCTTAAGAACTAGATCGAGGCTAACCAAGAGGGGGACGAGGGGGTGAATTGGTATTTAAAAAAAAATTTCTTTAGGTAAAGTACAACAAAACTTTAAAACAAAGTCACCACAGAAATCAAGGTGCAGAAAAATAAATGCAGAAATAATAAAGGAATGAACACACCATACTTATAGTGGTTCGGTCAAACCTTGACCTACGTCCACTCCTTGGAGGCACCCTCCGAGTATTGCACTAAACTAAGTGTCTCTCTTTTAGCCCCCACAACTAGGCGGAGAAGCCCTTACAAAATCACTTCCACCTTCCCCAGTGCAGCGGAGTAGCTGGGTCCTTTGACACCAAAGAGATCTTCTTCTTCTGTGAACTTATCTCAAGACAAACCTTGAATCCGACGGTACTAAGGTGCAAGCTCACCGGAGCAACCGTGTGGAACCCCCACTACACCACTACAGGAAAAAAGCCAAAAATCGGCGGTTACTATGGCTAAACCGGCGGGTATCCTCTTTACCGGTGGCTTTGCGGCGGTATTCAAGCCCCCGGTAAAAATGGCGTAGGAAACTAATACTGGCGGTCTATTACCGGCGGTTTATTTATGCGGTGGTTTTTCGGTGGCTTATACCGCCGATAACAACAGGATTATTAACCGGCAGTTTTCCGGCCGTCACGCCGCCGATTAGTTGACCGACGGCTAACCGGCGGTCATATTACCGACGGTCATTTTGTGGTTAAAGCGGGCGTCGTGTGTTTGCTAAACCGCTGGCAAGCGTCGATAGACCGCCGGTTAAATTACCGGCGATACCCGGCGGTTTTAGCCGTCGGTATTACCGACGGTGTACACTGCCTGACGTCCACGGTAACACCGCCGGCGACCGTCGGTAACCACCGGTTAAGTACCGGCGGTGTAATGACATTACCGGCGATTTAGTATTGTCCGTCCGGTATCGTAGTTTTCGGCGGCCAAACCGCCAGAAACCTGTAGCACCTGCAAAAAAAAATTGACAGCATTCTCTCTATTTGAGGGAGGTTCACCCTAAAGTCTAAACCTGCTGAAAAAGCAATACATTTTGGGCAACACGCTGCTATATTCATCAGAACCATAAATTCTAAATACAATCACAAGTTTCAAGTTCACAAGATTACAATCATCAAACATAAAGGTTACAATCACAAGTTCACAAGTTTGTTCATCATAAGGTTACAATCACAAGTTCAATAGCAAAAGCCTGTAAACCCATGCCATATACCCTTCCCCTCTATCTTCCACCAACAACTTTTGACCATGTTTGATACTAAGAAATATGGGTCGATCCTGAAGATGATCCCTCACCAGTGGACTGTTGACTTTCTCTAGCTCATACGAATTCATCCTGCGAGTTACAATTACTTTTATTAAAATAAATTTTTATTCCAAAACTCCAAAAATTTTTACTCACATGAGCCTTCTTAGACTTCTCATCAACCCACTGATGGTTAGCTTGATGTTGATGAGTTCTTGTATGCAACTCCAGTGGTGTTGGCTCCCGACCAAGGGACTGTTTCTAAAAATTTAAGAAATAGTTATAATAACATAAATATATGTAATAAACTAATTCAAAACACTTACCAGGCGATGCCTATGTTCCGTATGAGGTACAGATCCACCAGTATGAAGAGAGCTTTCTAAACCGTCACAGTCAGAGGCTCTGTTCTGTTTATTCTACTCTCTCATTTTTATAAACTCAGGGGTTGACCAAGCACTACTCAAATCAGCCCAAACGCCCTCTCCAATCCAATTAGGATGCTGCCCAGACTTTTTAATGTCCGTGAACATGTCTCTGAGGCGGGTCGCTCCTCTCCTCTCAAAAATTGATCTGATCCTCGTGCTGTACTCAGGCAACCACCTAAACTCTTTATGTAAAAATTTAGGCAATATCAAAAAGATTAGTACAAATTAAATCACATATTTGGGATCTTCTTCCAGGATAAGTAAGGAGCATCATATTTATTCTTTATTATATCCCGGATCATATGTATAGGTGGCCTTGAAGGATTGAAGCTGCAAGTGACTTTTTTTATCAATAACATGTAATATATCAAAATAAAAACAACTTAATAACTTAAATTGAACTTACTTATTGCCATCAGGCTCAATGTATTGACGCTTATCTATTGCTGCTGCCGGCGGACTAGCGCCAACCTCTGTTGGTCTTGATGGTCCACCCTGTTCTTGCTGCACCGGATAGGGGTAGTAATATGGGTAAGGGTAAGGAGGGTGGGGACCAGTGGATGGACCAGTTGCTTGTGATGATGGTGGGGGGTAATATGGATAGAATGGATAAGCATGTATCTGATCTGGAGAGGGGAAGTGAGGACTCGTCGAGGGAGGAGGGAAGTGGCCAGGAAAGTATGGAGGTACAACAGGAGGTGGATCTGAATGTCCCTGACCCTGCTCTGGGGAATGCTGCTAGCTCGTGGCAGGTGGTGGCGGTGGTGTAAGTAGATCTAGTGGAACTGAAGGCCCCTCACCTACCTCAGCCTGTGTGGGTCTGCTAGCAGTAATCTTCTTCCGGCAAAACTTTGAGGTAAATGATTTACGAGGAGGATCGTCGCCTGAAGCCATTTGCAATATTAAAAAAAATAATTACTAAAGCATTGAAAAAAATTAATGAATCATGTAATGAATTACGAGAAGCAGTTAATAAAATAGTTAATGAATTTCAAAGAGCAGTTAATAAATAAAAGCTGGCAAATAACAATTTTATTTTTTAGAATTCAAAAAGTACTATTCAAAATATTACAAAATATTAAAATTATATAATTCTAAATTACAAAAACTAATCAGAATCATCAAAACTATTTTCATTGCTCTCAAGGGTATCTTCACTTTCATCCTCGTTCTCATTTTCGCCTGAACTAATTGAACTATTCACATCTTCTAACTCCATTTCATTAGTAGAGGTTGTAGTTGTCATCTCCTCAATTTCAACAGACCTACAACTTGACATCTCATCCTCTTGATGTGAAGTTGCTATAATGTATTGTTGATCAATTATTTCTCGTGCTTTTGTTTTTATGACAGCTAGCCAATCTTGTTTGTCTCTATGACCACTAGGATATTTGCTGAAATAAACTTGAATAGCTTAACTTGCTAACAAAAATGAATCAAACTTCTCGTATCTTCTACTATGTTTAACATCTACTAAACCATACGCAGGATGAACCCTTGTTCCTCTATTCTGTACTGGATTATACCATTGATAGTTAAATAAGCATACAAAGTTCTCAACTTCGCCTGAGTATTCCAAGTCAAGGACATCATTTAGAATACCATAATAATCACATTCATCTTCTTCATGAGTGTTCCCTCTAACACATACTCCATAATTTTCAGTTTTTCTTCCTTCACTCCACGATTTGGTATGAAATCTGAACCCATTCACTATATATATTGGCCAAGTTTTAACATTTCGCATTGGACCCCATGCTAATGCTTGCAAACCTTTATCGAAACATTTGTTATTAAGGTTTTGTACATAAAAACATTTCTAAATATTAATATTTTTTTATAATAAATAAGATTTAAATTTATAAAAAAAATGTGCTCATATATGATCTGAACCAAGTTGAAAATTCATTTGCAACAGCTTGCTCAATATCCCTTGAATCTGTCAAAGGAAAATTGCTTACGAAATACCTGGTGGCAAATAATACTTTAGTATTTTAAATAAACATTGTCAATTAATTATTAACATTATGCAAGAACTTACTTTAAGATTGGCTCAACTTCTTCACAGTTCAGTAGTACATACAAATTCGCTGTATTTATTTCTAAATCGTTGAGATATCTTTCAACACATTTGCCACTGGACTTTTCTTGCCTTGTAAATACTGATAGTGTAGCATGTGATTGTTCTTCTACATCGAAGTCCATGTTACGACCAATTTTTGTTCTTGTACTCCTTACATGGGGCTCAAAATAGTAGGAGCAAAAGTGAGTTGTTTCTTGAGACAAATATGCTTCACATATTGATCCTTCTAGTCGTGCTTTATTCTTAACATATTTCTTCAACTTGTTCAAATATCTATTAAACAATTACAATCATCATGAAGTTAATAAAAATATGTTATCTCAACTGATTAAAAAATATTGAAGACTTAATAAAAATCTGAACAAATTTACCTTTCGAAAGGATACATCCAACGATATTGTACAGGTCCACCAACTCTAGCTTCGTAAGGTAGATGGACTGGAAGATGTTTCATAGAATCAAAAAAACCCGGGGGAAATATCTTCTCTAACTTGCAGAGGATGATTGGTATGTTATCCTCGTACCTCCGTAAAGCATTTTCACTTAGTTTAGATGAACATAAATCTTTAAAGAAAATGCTAAGCTCAGTCAACGGATTTGATATGTAATCGGGTAACATACAGACTATGATCGGAAGAAGAACCTCCATAATTATGTGACAATCATGACTTTTGAGTCCAAATAACCTTGCAGATTTCAAGTCAACACATCGGCTTATATTTGATCCATAGCCATCAGGCATCTTTAAACCTTTAAACCACTGACATATCGATCTTTTTTGCTCTAACATGAAAGAGTGCGGAGCTTTGGGCTTCATTAATTTACCGTTAGTTGTTGTTACTAACTCCAGATTTTTTCGTCGATAAAACTCTTTAATGTCCATCCTTACTTTGACATTATCTTTACTCTTATCTTTAACATCCATAATTGTATTAAAAATATTATACAAGAAATTCTTCTCAATGTGCATAACATCCAAGTTATGTCTTATCAAATTAGTTCTCCAATAAGGTAATGTCCAAAAAATACTTTTTTGTCCAATTATGTTGAACACCATAACCCGGAAATTTAGACTCTGATAGCATTGGAAAATCAATAATTATTGGAATGTCGGAAAGTCTCTGTAGTACATCATCACCACTTAATCTGAGTGGAGGAGGTGTCGCTCAATTCTATTTTTAACAAATGCTTCCTTATTTCTTCGGAACTGGTGATTAGGATGTAGAAACATACGATGTCAATCAAACCAAGTATTTTTTCCTCTATGTTTTAATGTGAATTCTTTACTGTTCTCCATGCAGTAAGGACAGGCTAATTTCCCCGCTGTGCTCCAACCAGACAACATACCATAAGCTGGAAAATCACCGATGGTCCACAGCAAAGCAGCTCGATGGAGAAAATTTTGTTTTGTTGATATGTCATATGTGAGTAGTCCTTCTTCCCATAATAATTTGAGGTCATCAATTAATGGTTGCAGAAAGATATTAATTTTTGCTTTCGGATTATGTGATCCAGGTATAATTAAAGTTAAGAACATGAACGGAGTAGTCATACACATCTCTGGTGGAATGTTGTATGATATTAAAATAACTGGCTAACAAGAGTACGGTGTAGCTGTTTGACTATAGGGCATAAAACAATCAGTACATAATCTCAATCTTATGTTGCGGGGTTCAGCAGCAAATGAAGGATGCACTCGAACAAAATGTTTCCACGCTTCAGCATCTGATGGATGAGAAAGAACATCACTTTTTACTGTTTTCTCCTTATGCCATCTCATATGGCTTGCTGAACTCATTGATGCATAGAGTCGCTGAAGTCTTAAAATGATTGGTAAATAAAATAAACAGGAATATGACACATCTTTCTTTGGACGACGTTTTTTTCCCGAGTTTGGCTTAAACCGAGGAGCATTGCAGGTGCGACAAATAACTTCTGCTGCATCATCCTTATAGTATAACATACATCCATTGATACAACAATCAATCTTTGTAGCAGTGAGACCCAGCTTGGATACTAATTTCTTTGTTCGGTACAAGTCTGAGGGAATTAAGGTATCAGCTGGATTAGTTTCCTTCATAAGACCAATAACGTCATTAAAACACTCACGGGGAATATTATACTAAGTCTTAATACTTAGCATCCTCACTGCAATGGATAATTCTGAATGTGTACTGCAACCTTCCCAAATTGGCTTTTGAGCTGAATGTAATAACTCAGAGAATTTTTGTGTCTCTGCATTTGGTGGCTCTTCCACATTAGACCTTAAATTATGACCTGCTATATCAAAAATAAGGTTTTCATAGGGTCTACTCATTTGATCTTCATGAAATGTTTCATAAGTTGTAGATGAACCGGCATGAGCATCTCTATGTGACTCGTACTCGCCATGTGATGTCCAAATCCAATAGTTTGGAAGAAATCCCCTACGATATAAATCAAGCTTCACATCATCGGGCTTGAGGAATGCTATATTTTTATGCTTCGAACATGGATATCTAAACATTTTATCAAACTGAAAGGAAGTCAGTTGAGATGCAACTTGAATTAAAGTTTCAACTCCCTCTATAAATTCAACAGTCAAACCTTTTTGACCCGGCAACAATCTGTTATTCATCCAATATCTCTCTTCTTGGATAGTTATTTGGACATTGAAGCAAAACGTCACCCTACATAGTTATGAAAATATTTATTAGAATACATGCATGTGCAAATGTGTTATAATTTAGGTGGATGAGTGGATTTACTCATAGTTTAATTTTCAATGAAATTGATCTCCAGAGAAAAGGGCATTAACCCAAGAAAGTTGCTATATAATATCTCTCAACCTAAACATCCTCATCTTTGTGAAATTGATCTCCAGAGCAAAGGGCATTAATTTTCAATGACATTTGCAAGAGGTTGTATCTTTGTGTATGCTTTTTGTTGATGCTATTCTTCTAGTTGATAAGACTAGAGAGGGGAGTTGAAGGTAAACTTGAATTACGGATGTCAATCTTAGAGTCTAAAGGTTTTCACTTAAGTGTATCTAAAACTAAATATATGGAGTGTAATTTTTGGCAACCAAGTCATTAATAAGAGTACACATCTTAGATATATTAGATCTATTGTTCAGAGTGATGGTGAAATAGATGAGGATATTATCAGCACAATTCAAGTTGGATGGTTGAAATGGAGGAATGCATCGGGCTTGTTGTGTGATAGAAAATTCCCCCTCAAACTTAAGGGAAATTCTATAAGATAGTGAGACATGCAATGCTTTATGGTGCCGAATGTTGGCCATTAAATGACAAGCATAATACTAAGTTAAGTGTTGCAGAGATGTTTAGGTGGATGAGTGGATAAGAATGTTTTGGTGGAAGAGTGGATTTACTTTTCTAATCGCTCTTTCTTTCTCTCTATCTATTTCTCTCTCTCTCTCTCTCTCTCTCTTGTTCTCTCTCTCTCCCTCTCCCTCTCTTTTCACTCTCCCTTGCTTTTCTCTCTATCTATCGCTCTCTCTCTCTCTCTCCCTCTCACTCTCTTTTCACTCTCCCTCTCTTTTCTCTCTCCCTCTCCCTCTCTTTTCTCTGTCTCTCTCTAGATCTCTTGCTCTCTCTAACACTTGCTATCTATCTATCTCTCTTGTTCTCTCTCTCTCCCTTTCCCTCATCTCAATGCTAGCTCTTGTTCTCTCTCTCTCTCCCTCCCTCTATTTTATCTCTCTCTCTCTCTCTCTCTCTCTCTCTCTCTCTCTCTCTCTCTTGCTCTCTCATATATGATCTCTCTCCCTCTCCCTCTATTTTCTCTCCCTCAATCTCTCTCTTCCTATCTTGCTCTAACTCAAAGTCACAATCAATAAATTTGATCTACCCTATAAAAAATTTAAATCTACCCAAATGATTACAACATTACCTCTTGCATTACTATCTAAATCATCTAAAATATCTCTAACACTTGCAAATGTCTAGTGAGAACAAATAATCAAAGAAAATCCATAAAAAAATACCTTAAAATAGAAATCTAGGGTTGAAAATTTGAAGTCGGCGGTCGGTTTAGGGCGGACTGGGTCGGTGGTCGGACGTCGGAGCTTAACCTTCGGCGGTCGGATCTGGGTCGACGGTCGGAGAAGCTTCGTCGGCGGCGGTCAGAGAAGCTTCGTCGGTGGCGGTCGGATGAGCGGAGGCGACGGGAGAGCGACCGAAATGAGAGAGAAGGAAAGAGTAAGAATGAAATGTGAGTTGCGGGTCTGGTCGTATTAGGGCATTTACCGGCGGTTTTCCGGCGGTCCGGACCGCCGGTCAAAAATAACTTATCAACGGCGGTCCAGGCCGCCGTTAAACCGCCGTTGAATATTGAAGTCTGGCGGTTTACGGGCGGTTCAGGGACCGCCGCTAGTACCGGCGGCTTATCATACCAAAATCATCGGTTAGGCCGCCGTTAAAAAAGCCGGCGGTTAAACCGCCGGCTACACCGCCGGTAACACCGGCGGTCCATAAACCGCCAGTTAGAACCGCCAGTAATAGGCATTTTTTCTGTAGTGCACTCCCTTGAAACCCCCTCCAAGTGTCTTCTCCCTCTCTCAAACTCCATCCTTTCCTCACTCCCACTCAAGCTCTCTCTTCAAGTTTCCGCCAGAAGAACGAAGCTACAATGGCTGCCAAAGACACTCTTTATAAGAAAGAAAGAGGTCTTTAAATAGATTTACAAGACCAACATTATCGTCCGGAATGATCTCCGGATCGTCCCGGACTGTATGCATAAAAAGAGAGCTTCTAAAAACCCTAAAAACTTAATTTTGGTGCCAAACATCGTCCAGGACGATTGCAGGATCGTCCTGTACGATGTGCTTAAAAAGAGGGCTTCAGAAAACCCAAAAAACTCAATTTTGGCGCCCAGAATCGTCCTGTATGATCTCAGGATTGTCCAGTACGATGTGTAGAATTTGACCTGATAGTCCCGGACGATATTAGGATAGTACAGAACGATTAGTACAAAAAATGTACATATCATCCAGAATGATATTTGGATCGTCCGGGATGATGTAGAAGAGAAATTATGGTATTTCATCCTCACCGATTTGGGAAAATCAAGTATGTCGGCAAACATTGGCCAGGACGATATACAGATCATCCAGGACAATATGATTGAGAAATTTAACCATAATTAGTCCCTTAATCGCATGATCAGTTTAGGCATGATTTGTATTGATCGTCCTGGACGATCCAGGTCATCCAGGATGATTAGAACAAAAATTAAATCTTAAAATCTTGCCTAAATTGTCATCGGCGGCTCTTTTCCAAGATCATAAAGGATCTTCCTGGATGATCCAAAATTGTCCAGTACGATTAGTTCAAAACTTAATCTTCTAGATTTGACTAGATCTCACTCCCTTGAGTGTGTGTGTGTGTGTGTGTGCATGGTCACCAAGCAAGCATACACCCTTATAAGACTTGACTCAAGAAATCAAAAATTACATCAATGAATATTACAAATCCTTTTACGACATAACATTATTCAACCCAATCTTGAGCTATGATTCTTTGTTTGATGTTGCATGGTATTCCTGAAATATTAGTATACACACAAATAAATATATATTGAAATTACAAGTAGACAATAGAAAGTGATCCATAATATTTATTATCATCAAAATATAAACTCATAAGCTTGAGTTGCAAAAATGAAATCACAACCCTTGATATCCCATGTTTTACTAAAAATGGTTATGATCTTATCATCCCATCCATCATTCAAATTGTGAATTAAACATTCTTCACACCCACTATCTGTCATACTCTATCCTGACCACTCAATCAATCCACATGCTATCGAATGGCTCCTATAGTTGCCATGGTGGATAAGTGGCTTGACCGTCGGCATTCATATGGACCAATAATGCATCATCATATAGAATTCTAAGGTTGAGCCAGGCCACCGTCAGATAAACCCTAGAATATTAATTATAAATTAATTAAATGGCTAGAAACTTAGAAATTTTACCCTAGTTTCATTTGTTGACCAAATGTCATAAATGACCACATAACACCAGGGTGAGCTCGTTAACATTTTAAAATTTTTTTGGAGGAATTTGAATTATGGAAATAGAGTATTATACAATTGAATATATATAGTTTTTCATTTAATTATCTCAAACCATGAGCTAACTTGGGCTAAATTTTGGACAGAATAAACTATGGGATGTTCCTAGCTTCCCCAAATTTTCCATTGATAAGTTAAAGTCCCCAAGCTTTATTATTAAGTTCTAAGAGTTAGAGGTCATTATTTTAATTTAAACAATGGGAATTTAATTCACCTAATGCATATAAAATTAGGTCCCCAAATTTATGTAGTTTTTTTACATTCTTACAATTGTTAAACACCTCCAATGGTAAACCTTGAACACTAAAAACACCTAGAAAATGGTAAGTTATGGTTGTGCTAGTGAACTTAAAATAAATCTAGGAAATTTCCTTAACATCCAATAGGGATGAAACTTAAATAAAATAAAGTTACTCACATGATGAACCCAAGGATTTAATTTTACTGTAATTAGAATTCATCAGGTTAGTCAAAACCAAAACCCTAAAATCAGTCTTTATTTAAGATGGATGGAGGTGAGGATGAACCCCAATGAGGTGTTCTTTCCATGTATGGGTAGTTTTAGCTTGTTTCGTTCCACTCTTCTTTGTTGTGCTTTGTTGAGGAAGGTTTTCTTGTGATGCCTTTTCCTAGTTGGTACCCATTGTATACCTTTTTTACTTTATTTTAATGAAATCTTTTTTCCAAAAAAAGGAAAATTTTCTAAAACTCAAAACTAATAAAAAAAATCATAAAAATATAAAATAAATTGAAAAAAAACTCTAAATTAAATTTATAACAAATAAAATTTTATATCAATCTTTAATTTTAACTAAAAATTAAAAATTTTAAAATTCAACTTTAATTAGTAATTAACTAAATAAATTAATTTAAAATAAATATTATTTCAATTAATCCCAACTTTTTAGGGATTAAACCATGGGTTATTCCTAATAAATTTTATCATTCACCTGAACATTTGAGATTAATTTGATTAATCAAAACTCAACCAAGTTCGTTTTAGAAGGAAAGAATTAAATAAATAATAAAAAGATTAAATAAATAATAATAAGTCTTAAATAAATAAAATAAAATAAAATAATTTTAAATAATTTTAAATTAAATTTAAAACATAAAAATCAAATCCAATTACTCAAATCACCTCAGTTAAACTCAAGACAACTAACCTAAACAATTTAAACTTAAATCAAACACATCAACTCACTTAATAAACCCTTAAACTTAAGAATACCTCTATGCATTTTGTTTGATTCCATTGAAGCATATAATTTTCAATGTGTTAAATTTATAGGTATTTAATATATCTTTAATAAATTGAAGTCTTCTATGCATATGTTTGATTCCTTTTAGATGGCATACTTGCATTTTACTTATAAGGCTTAGGATGTGAGGTTGAGTGCTTCTAAGCAATTTGAAGTATTTTAATTAACATATTTTTTATGATAATTTTCTTTTAAATCATTAATCAAAATATTAAAATAAAACTTTAAGGACTCTATGCAATCACTCTACCCTATAAAAGAGAATGAATGCATTATATTATGAGCCTTAGAACTTATAGGTTAGTGGCTTCTTTACATTGGAGTCATTAGCTTATATGGTTCTTTAAAATTTAATAATCAAACTCATACACATTAAAACATGATTAATAAAATTTTAAATCATTAAGATTTAAACTTAAATCAAAGCCCCTTTGACTTATAATAAACAAACAATTTCAAATCAAAACTCGTTATAGTAAATAATAAAACTCCTTAGGATATATAAAAGCCACACTTCCTTCTTTACATAATATCTATAGTTTTCTTGGACAACTGACTTTAGCTTAGGCCAGATCAGTGATAATTCTAGTGTTCTTGCAGATGCCTTACTTAGATGGCATCTTACGTATATTAATTTATTTTCAGTATTATTCATAATCATATATGTTACACACTTTTACCTACATAGTACTCTATGTTTAGAAGTTGCATGTAGGATTCTATTGCACTTTTATTTTTTGCTTATATGCTTTGCTTATAGCATAGACTTTTTAGAATTTACTTAGGCTTTCAATGTAAATATAAAAGTCAAATGTCTAGAATGTATCTGGATCGAGTTGTATAAAGAGTTATAAAAGGTTTAAAGGTATTTTCCTATAAACATAGGGCTTCAAAAGAAAATGCTTTATCTTCCTTTGAGAAACATTACCTTTTTCAAATCTTATGGGAGACATGAAGCTAGAAGACAATAAATAAATACATTTAAACATACATTCGTAGGAGTAGAAATCTAAGCATTTTATGGTGGAGCTTGACCACCATATCTTTCAGTAAACTCTGGTTTATATTTTGCATTAAAAATAAATTAATACAAATTTTGTGTATACAATATTCTTTTATACTGCTTCATGTTACATGTATAGCATACATAGGGGTGATAGATTTACATTAGAGGGTATTTTTTCATAGGTTTCTTTCGGTATGCATGTTCCAGACTTTGTAGGAACATGTATGCTAGTTCTAAGATGATACGATAGTAGTACCATATACATGAACACCTTTATCATGACATAAATACATATATGCATTTTAAATTTTTTGCAATGTACACTAAACCAAATCACATAAGCCTATAGTAATAGATAGGGGGGCCCATTTCATCACCGGGGAACTTTACTTTTTCCATTGGGCTTAAGGCCATTATAATGCTAGTTTTTTTCTAGAAAATCTCATATTTAGAAAATTTTAGAAATTTAGTGTTGACTAAAAATAAAATTTAGAGTTTATGTTGCCTTTGCATGAAAATGTATTAGTTAGGTTCATCTGAACCAACTCATATTACTATGCTCTAATTTAAAATTTTAACCAAAATCCTTTATGTTGGTATTAAAAGAACCTTTCTTACTTGCATACATTAGACCAAGTAATCATGATTTTAAATACTTTTTCACCTCCCAAACTTTGGTCCATGAAGATTATCCTAACCTTCAAGTAAGTTTTATAAACTCTAAAGTTTTTTCAAAATGATTGATTGGAACTATTAAAACTTCATATCAAATCTATTAAAATTTAAACCTAAAATAAGTCTAATCACCACTTTAATTGAATATTTTATATCATGAGATGTAACTAACTATAGAAGATTGCCTCTATAAGAGGCCAAGAATCCAATATAAAATAAACACTATTTTAGTTTGCTAGAGGTGGGGGAAAATTTGTTATACATAGACTAAACTATATGCTTGATTAATTTTATTTTTTAAATGATAGGTGAATGTCACTTTTATCCTTGAGATGAATTGAAAATTCTTTATGATGTGTTTAACCATGAAAGTAAATTTCATTTCTCTTATCAAGTCAATGGTGAAGCATTAGTCTATTTTTGATATATTATAATGTTAATTATCCAATTTTGACTAAAAAATATAAAATGAATCAGTGGCTCTTATATTTATCCACATATATCATATACAAATAAAAGAGGTGTGAAATAGTGATCAATGGAGGGACCAATATGAATGTAGTATTCACTCATGCTCTCACTAGGGCTACCCTCAAATATGAGCCTCATCTAGAGCCATTTCATTTTTCTTGTTTAGATCACACTTACTTACCAATTACTACTCGATGTTTACTACCTATTAAGATTAGAAGTTATATTGATCACATTTGGTTTGATGTCCTTCTCACATAAATCAAAAATGTCTTATTAGGTCGACCTTAGCTCTTTGACATGAATGTCATTCACTACACAAGAGAGAACATAAATGTGTTCAAATTTAATAATAAAATCATTAAACTCTTTCCTGTGAAACCAAATGAAAAGGAGCCTATCACACCTCCCCATAAGATTTTCGCTCTCACTCATGCACATAAACCTTCTTGAGAAGGAATGCAAATTCCACCACATAAGATCTTTCCTACACCTCCTCACTAACCCTACTCGGAACTTAAACCTAAGCCTAGCCATAAGAAGAATTATAAAGACCAATTAATCAAACTAATAGGGAGGATTCTTCTAACATTTTGTCTAAGAATCCTATAATTTCACAATCATTTATGAACCTTAATGTTATCAAGGTAGGATTCAATATTATTCAAAAAGAATTTTTAGAACTTGGATCATGTTACCTACTTCATATGAGAGATGTTGCACCGGATACATCTAAATATAACATTCCTAAAATAATTGCTTCCTTTATTCGAAAATATTTTGTGGTATATTTTGATGACATAATAATTTTCTACTCAAATGAAAAAGACCACCTAATACTAGTTTTAGTTAAGATATATAAAAAAAACTTCCTATAAATATTAATAAATGTTTCTTTTGCATGCATGAGGTCACTTTTTTTTGGATTTATTATAATTGTTGATGGCTTGAAAGCTGATCCCATCAAAATTCAATCTATCTTAAATTGGCCTATCCCGAAGAGCTTTATTGCATTTGTTCAACTTCTATGGTTTATCTATTTTCTATCAAAGGTTAATCAAGAACTTTAGTACTATTGTAGCTCCTATCATACATATTTTAAAAGGGATAAATTTGAATGGACTGTATCTTTACAAAAGACCATGGAACAAATTAAAGTCCTTAGGACTCATCTCTTGTTTTAAAACTTTAATATTTAATAAAACATTTGAGGTCACATGTGAAGTTTTTGGTGTAGGTATAGGATGTGTCCTATGTTATAAGAACTGTAAATTATTTTCTAGTAAAATTTTGAATGAGGCTAATCAACGATACTCAACATATGACAAAGAATTTTTTTTCCATCATTTAAACATTAAGAGAATAGAGGCATTATCTTTTACACAAGGAGTTCATTCTAAACACCGATCTCCATGCTCTAAAATCCATAAACACCCAAAATAAATTGATTATAAAGCATGCAAACTGGGTCAAATATCTTCAGGACTTCACTTCTGCTCTAAAACATAAACCTGAAATAGAGAATAAACCTGCTAATACACATTTAAGGGTAAATTTGGTAATTTCTTTTTTTAGAATTTCATATCCCTAGATTTGAAAGGATCATAGATGATTATCAAACATGTACAAATTTTCCTTTGACTTATCGTGAGCATACTAAGAATGAACTATCATAGTCCCAGATTAAATTTTAAGAGAATTATCTATTTTAAATCCCTTAATTAACTTACAAGAGTTACTAATCTAATTTTAATAAGTAAAAACTAGTGGCAGTAACTTCAAATCATAGACATCAAAAACATTTTCACTTTCATTCATCATAATTGCATATATAATAGCTAAGAGACCAATCAATATATCATTCTATCTTTCTTTACTCTTAACTACAAAAGAAACCAATATACAAAAAATTAAAGAAAACCTAAAAAAGCCTAATCTTTCTCTCACCACTAGATCTTGATCCCTTACTCAAAATATGTAAAATTCATAGAGTGAGCTAACAACTTAATAGATTAAAAAAACCTACAACTTCGATTAATACAATACAACAAATGTAGTTTACATGTAATCATTCCAACAATATTAATAATAGTATGAACATATAATTATAAAAATATGTGGTGATAAATGTAAAAAATGTTATCTCATATGAGCAATGAAAATCAATGTAAGCAAGCTGATTCATAATCATTTTTCAGTATCCAATAAAGGATTAATATTCTATCATTTTCTATACCTATCAGTTACAAAATATTTCATGTATTATCTCATATAAATTAATACACCTATCTATTATATCCATGTACCTCATTTATATGTAAATTATTATTCCTATCAAATTTAATGTATCAATTATTAGTTGTATCGATTATATAAATCTTATATATAGTTTCATATGATGGAATGTTTATGCATGTCATAAAACACCAATACCATATGCTATATATATCATGTATATCTTCATATATATCTTGTGCCCTTATATAAATTTTATCAGACATATCACATGTCTGTATCAAGCATTTCCTACAGCATGTATATATCATATCATATCATGTTACTTATGTGATTTATCATATATACACATGTCATATGCATTTATAAGCAAGATATAACACCTGGCCAAATTTGGT
Organism: Dendrobium officinale; assembly: GCA_019514585.1. Lineage (NCBI taxonomy): Eukaryota > Viridiplantae > Streptophyta > Magnoliopsida > Asparagales > Orchidaceae > Dendrobium > Dendrobium officinale. Next base: position 18,679,248 of record CM033694.1, read on the forward strand.
GTCTTTTTCTGTATCATGTCCTCTAAGCCAATCCTATAGGAATTAGTCTTAATCATATCAGTCATATTGAACCTTAGATATGGGGCTTTCATGTAAGATGTTTTGACTTCTTGCCCATCAATATATTATATCATATCAATCAGTCTCCTTATACCTTCATTTTTATGTCACTAAGGATTATGCCATAAATCTTATTTTAAAGAAAGATTATTGGCCCACCTTCCTACACAAGATAACATATCTCTATAAAATCTAAATCAATCAAACATTTCCAACCAGCCTTTCTGACCTTTACACACATTTCAAACTATATCGATCATAATAAAAAAATATCATATACAACAAATACAATTATCATTGTACTCATCAATATGCCTAAAATATTTCAAAAATATATGTAAATCTATGTATATCATGTATTTCAAATCCAAAGGTGAAATACTAACTTATAATCATTTTATACCTAGTATTATAATACCCATTTCATTTAAAATGACATATAAATAAAACCACCAAATGAAATATCAAGATTTACCAGTCAAAATACTTAAGATAATAATATTTATTTCATATCAAAAGTTACGTGGTGGAAAATCAATAAAATATAAAATATAACATTTTTATCAATTTCAAGAGGGAAAAAAATAGGAAAATATAAAATTATTGGAAATAGAGGTAGGGTTAAGGTTACCTACCATGATTAAAACACTTTTTATAATTGGAGCAATGAAAAATAATGGCTCGAACCTAATTTATATCTCCTCCTTTCTCCTTCTCTCTCTTCTTTTCTCCCACTTTCTCACATAGTCAAGAAATTAAAATAGGGAGGTTTAGGTAAGGGATTTAAGAGAAAATGCTTATAGATATTTCTTTAAAAATAAAAAATTTTATACCTAGCATCAAAACACTCTAGATCTAGCATCCCAGCTCTTCCCCTTCGAAATCACACTATCGCAGTGCCTGACCTTAGTGATACACCATTATTTCATTTTTTTATAAATTTGTTAAAGATCTCAATAACATGATGTTAACCACCTAACAATGCAACATCAACCAAATAAAATCATGGAATTTTGGAAAAAAATTAATTCATGATTATTACATTCTACCCAACTTAAAAAAATATCATCCTCAATAGTTCCTACTATGGATGACAACTACAAAAACAATATCACTAATCCCTGGTCATATCAATTATCAATCAAATTATGTATTTATTCATTCACACATGTATGCATATCAAATATTATGCGTGTCAATCCATTAATCATGTAATATATGTAATATAATTATTACTAAAAATAGAGAACTATACCAGTGGACCTTTATAGTGCATCTCTCACTTCCTTCTGACTTAAGTTATATACTCATGGTTATATGGGTGATATCATTATTGACTCTGTGGGTTGCCTCTAACTTCCACTCACATTCTTGTTCATAATATTAGTCCTGCTCACTAAACCTTGACTAGGCATTCTAGATCCTACTATAAGCCTCTATCCATTTAGCTACCTAATTTGGTATATCCTAGATTATGATCCCCCTTCATATACTCTTTAAGGGAAATCAAACATCGTGTGTCTGTATTGACTACACAAAAAATATTATCCTATTATCAAGTATCACTATCATGTGTGTCTCCTATCACATCTGATGTAGTAACCTAAAAGTTTAAAATAAATTTATTTGAAAAACATATGTGGGCTCCGAAAATTCGGCCTCGGCCTCCACTCGCTTTTCTTATTCGGCGAGGGATTTTTAACGAACTAAGTTCCGAGGTAAATTTTGGAAGGCAGATGGGTTTATAGATAAGACACTACCCAGAGATTTCGCCCTCATTTGGTGAGGACTTTATGATCTGAGTTCTGGTTTCCTATAGGTGCAAGCCCCTATAGTTAATTACCTCTCTAGATCACGAGAGAGAACTTTCGATTAAGGCTAGTCGTCAATCAGATACGTAGAAAATACGTGTTATCTGGCATATAGTAGCAGCATAGGTTTAGGTATTGGTAGAAATTGGATTTGGGTTTGTGAATTTGGGAAGTTTGGAAATAATTGAGAATTTGGAGAGTTTGCTATTTAAAATAGAAATTGCACCATCTATCACTTAAAGCGGATGATGGGGGAATGGATGATGGACCCGATCAAGATCCCATGGTTCCGTCATCCCGGGCCATCGTGGTCCCTGGTCTACTTAGTCAGAGGAGATAGTCGACCCAACCTGACAGAAGGTTCCTTGTCGGCAGCCATGGGTTGCTTCGTCCAAGGGGACTTTATAGACCGGGGTTGAATGTTTGTCTAAGGGGACAAATTTAAATCCACCTTAGCTAACAGAGGGCTTTGTGCCCTATCGATCATATCCTATTGATTCATATCTCAAGGATTTAACGCCATTAAGGAGCGTATTGGCTCTGGCCATAACCGCTATCCGTGGTGCCATTTGGCGGCAAAACCACTCAGTTCAGAGGGCCCCGGGTCATAACCGTTTACCTGCAGTGCCATTTGACGGCGAAATTGCCGGCTAGAGGACACGTACAACGTCCTTACTGGCAAAAGATTGTTTGAGAATATATCCTAGTGATATTTTCGACTAGGCATTTGGCTCTTTGTGAGCTTAAGTAAACTTTAATTTATCCGCCCCGACAAACTATTGCGGAGGGTGGACGAAATTTGCTTTAAGTACGGATGGATGATTTCAAATTTAAATATTTTTGGAATTTTCGGGTTTTTTGAATTTTTTTGGGATTTTGGGTGGAGCTTTGGAATATTTGGAATAGAATTTGGATATTTGGGAGGTATTTGGAAAACATTTGGGAACCCCTCCGGTTGAGATCTGCATTCAACACGGCCATCATCGGGATGTTTGGAGGTCATTTCTTTTTATGGATTAAACCTTGTCAACTCTGTCGGGCTGTCGACAGAGGATCGGGTTTCGTAGGCTTTATGCCCTTGATAGTGAATTCTTCTTGTTGTAGGGCTTGAAGGACTTATATGAATGTTTTAAAGCAAATATATTGTTCACCACAACTTTATATTTGCTTAATGGTTCGAACCCTGTCGACTTCTATTGACCCGTATAGAAGGATCGGTTACGAACCTGAATTCACTTGTCAACCCGCGCAGCATCCCTAGACGTCACGTGTGTAAACTCCCTGCCTCCCTCTCTTGCTCGGCATACTCACGGGATTTGGCCGAAGGAGGGCACGAAAGGGAGATAAATTACCTTCACAGCCGGAGAACTCCCCGTATTGCTTCCGATCGGACACGAAGGGCGGCTCGGGATCCCTGGATCAGGATCGGTACAGTGGCGAGGTCGGGCAAGAGGGGGGGGGGGTCGGACGGGATGGAGATGGCGTGAGGAGCTCGAGGGAACGAACGAGATGAGCTCGGCTTCGGGTTGGGGATACGGGTCGGTGGCTCCTTCTCTTCCTATTTCTCTCTCTCTCCCTCTCTCTCTCTCTCTCTGCGAACTGAAGGGAGGCGGAGGTCTGGCTGTTGGAACGGAGGTAGTGAGGTGGAGTTACGGAAGGAGAAGAGGTATTGGGAGGAAGTCGAGAGCAGCGAATGGAGTGTGTGGGTAGCGAGTATTTAACGACGCGAGCGGGTAGAGATCGAGAGAGGGCTTCAGGCATAAATCATGGGATGCGATTGTTCGGCGCCGATTTCAGCTGGATTTGCGGCAGGATTCATGGATCCGTTGGGTGGAAGGTTTGTACGCAAGATTTTTTTGTTTTGTTATCCTGAGGTTAACAAATGCCCCCCAACAAATGTGGTACGCGTTTGGAGCAAATCACGTTTGTTGTAAGCTGTTTGGCCTTGTGGATCTCTAGATATTTCTTCTAGATGTCACACTGGGGCTTTCTTTTAGTGGATCTCCAAAAATTTGCTTGAATGTCACACTAAGATTTTCTTTTAGAGGATCTTCCAAAAATCTGCTTGGATGTCACACTAAGATTTTCATTTAGTGGATCTCCAAAATTTGCTTGGATGTCACACTAATTCTTTTTTTTTTTTTCATAGATCTCTTGGATGTGTCAATAAATGGTTGAGATGTTGATTTCTTTGGTCCTGTACTTTGTGCTGCGGACATTGATGGATAATTTCCTGATTTGTCTTTATTGACTTGTTAGGTGATTTTTGTACCTTCGACCCTATGCTTTCTTCTTTGGCGGGCTTGTTGAACGAGTAGATGTCGATGATCTAAACCCTTAAGTTTATATTAGGTCGATGGAGAAAATTCATCGGCCTAGCGCTTTGTGCATAACGGACTTGTTGATGACGGAATCCACTTAGTTCAGCCTTGAGTTTTGTGTGAACTTTGGGATAATTTTCTTCGGTCCTTTGCTTTATGCTTTGGCGGACATGTTGAAGAAAAACTCCTTCGATCCTTGCTTTGTGCTTTACGGATTTGTTGAAGGATTTGCAAGTTTTGGATTCAGTTGATAGTACCGAACGTAGGTAGTACCTTGATCCTTAACCATTTTAGAAGACTTTAATCTGAATCACTTGAGTTCGTCAGATCGGGAGAGCTAGAATTTGATAGCCCTTTGTCCTCTGGTTGCTGAGATGGGGGTTCCTCTACTACGGCCTTTCTTATGGCTTGTTGAGCAGACGGAGCTGCCAGCGATCCAGCCATATTTGGGCTTGTTGGATCTGACCTCTAACACCCATTCAGGCTTCAAACTTTAGTTATGGGAATTGCGCTCCCCAATGCTGATTTTGCTGAAGTTGACAGATTTGGAGTCATCCTTTGTGGTTGTAGATTTTGGAGCCTACGAACATTCAATGGTTGTTCGAGACTCATCCTTCCGCTGGAACTTTGATTCTCCAGTCATTTGGGGAGAATTTTGTAGACTACGATCACTTGAACTGGTCGAGTCAAATTAGCTTTTGTACTTTCTACAGTCCCTACTGACGGGTTGACGAAGTGGGGGTTCCGCTACTATGGCCTTTCTTATGGCTTGTTGAGTAGACGGAGCTGCCAGCGATCTGGCCATATTTGGGCGTGTTGGATCCGACCTTTTACACCCATTCGAACCTTAAGCTTCAGGCTGTCGAAAAACATCAAGCTTCTTCGGCTCAATTTTGTAGGAGTGTGTAGACACAAAAGTCTCTTTCTTGACCTTTGAGTCTTGGTTTGTTGGAGAAGACGGTGTCTCTAACTCTTGAAAGACCACCTGCATATACTTTGGAAAATAAATATTTGTATTCTTTAGCACGAAAGAATATCTGAATTGATAATTTTAAATATTTATTCAGGGATCTCGGCATGCAGCGCGATGTCGATCCGAATAAATATTTAAAATGCCCCTGTCTCGCAGGGACGTTTCAGAATGAAATAGATTTGGAATATAAGATTTTAAATATTCATTTGGGGATCTCAGCGTATAGCACGATGTCGACCCAAATGAATATTTAAAATGCCCCCTGTCTCACAGGGACATTTTGGATAGGCTTTTTGTCTTTGAGATTTTAAATATTTATTTGGGGATCTCGACACACAGCGCGATGTCGACCCAAATAAATATTTAAAATGCCCCCAGTATGATGGGGGATTTTGAAATGCGTTCTTGCTATACAAGAGAATTTCAAAATATGAGCAAACATTCATTAATAAATATGCATATAAAATTTTGATTATATAAAATTTTCATGCGTGATATTTCTTTAAATGTCGACCGTTGATTGGCGGCATAGGCCTCTGACCGTTCAGATCGATCAACTGATATGCTCCTCCTTGGTACACTTTCTCGATGACGAAGGGGCCTTCCCAATTGGATACGAACTAGCCACCAATTTTTTTGTGTGGGATGATTGGCCTTCTCAGCACCAGGACCAATTCCCCTTCTTGAAATGATTGAGGACGCACCATTCGATCAAAAGACTTTGACATTCTTCCTCGGTAGATTTCCAGGTTTTGTTGAGCTTGTAACCTGAGTTCATCAAGTGCGTCGAGCTCCTCCATTCTGAGGTGGGCATTTTGCTCTTGAGTGAGATCATTCTGAATTGCTACCCGGAGTGACGGTAGTTCAATCTCCAATGGTAATACGGCTTCAACACCGAACACTAGAGAATAAGGAGTGGATTTTGTTGGCGTCTTGTACGTTGTACGGTATGCCCACAGTGCCTCTGTCATTTTCGTATGCCACTCTCTTTTGTTCTTGGTGAGGATCTTCTTCAACAATTTCACAAGCGTCTTGTTGAAGGCTTCTGCCAATCCATTTGCCCTTGGATTGTATATGGATGAATACCGCCAATCAATTTTGTGCCGATCAACGAACTTGTAAATTTTTGTACTCTTAAATGCAGTACCATTGTCTGAGATTATTCGGCGTGGCACATCGAATCTGTAGACGATATTGTGGGTAAATAAATTGATCATAATGTCGGATGTGACTTCTCTGAATGGAGCTGCTTCTGCCCACTTGGAAAAGTAGTCTGTCGCTGCTAGAATAAAGCGATGTCCCGCTGATGACGGCGGATCTATTGGCCCAATAATATCAGTACCCCAGCATTCAAATGGCCAGGATGCTATTGTTGGGTGCAGTGGATTTGGAGGCTGATGTATAACATCACCGTGGATTTGACACTCGTGACACCTCTTGGCATGGTCAATACAGTCTCTGACCATGGTCGGCCAATAGTAACTCATTTTCTTGATTTTAGTGGCCATTTTGGAACCTGACTGATGTGCTCCGCAAAGCCCTTCGTGGACTTCTGATACCACTTTTTCAGCTTCCTTGGTCCCTAGGCACCTTAGCCACATTTGATCAAAGGCTCATCTGTACAACATGTCATTGACAAATACGTATCGCAATGCCCTTTTCGAATTTGTGCGGCCACAGACTTTTCTGTCGGGAGTTTGTTTTCCTTGAAGTAGTCAATGAATGGTTGTCTCCAATCATTGTTGACTTCAATATCTAAACAATTCCACCACGATTCTGAAGCTTGACTAGCTTTATGTCTCTTGGCCACGTGATGCTCTTCTGGATAATTCTCCATAACGATCTGATGGAGAGGTTGAGGGTCAACTAGGTTTTCATCCTGCTGACTTGAATCTAGAATTTCTTTTGCCCTCGGGAATTGTAATAGAGCGGGTTCTAAGACCCTACGAGTGTAAACCCCGATGAATATAGGACTCTCCTCATTGATGTTCATCATTTTTTGGCTAATTTGGCCAGACAATCTGCTTTAGCATTCTATCCTCGAGGAACTCGAGCCATTTTGACATTTGGAACTTGCTTCAGAAGTTCGTGGGCTCGTCGGTGATAGTGGGCTAATTCAACTTTACCAACCTTATAAATTCAAAGTACTTGATTTATTACAAGTTGAGAATCACCAAAGATTTGGAGATGTTGGATTCTGACATTGATCGCAATCTCTAGCCCTGCTAATAGAGCTTCGTACTCGGCTTCGTTATTGGTCCGAGGTTCAGTTAAACTGAATGAAAATCTCATTATGCCTCCCTCGGGTGCTACGAAAATGAGACCAATGCCGGCTTGGGCTCTTGCAATATTTGGAGGTCGGACAGGTCTAATCGACAATGCCCCGTCGAAGTACATTTCTCAGAATGGTAGCCTTTCATTCTCCTCGACCTGCATTATCTGTTCATCGGGAAAATCATCATTTAGTGGAGAATCGGCCGGGATTGGGTGTGCAGCGAGGAAATCTGCCAAGGCCTGTCCTTTCACCGCCTTCAATGGCATGTATATGATTTCAAACTGCAATAACAATACTGCCCACCTGGCCAGACGACCTATCAACGCTGGTCTTGTCATCAAGAACTTCAGCGGATCGATCTTCGATATCAGGGTGATTTTATGGGATAGCATATAGTGGCGGAGTTTCTGAACTACAAAAATTAGCGCCAGACAATGCTTTTCAATTGGGGAATAACGGCTTTCTGCTCCAATTAGCCTTCGACTGATGTAGTAGAGCGCATTTTCTTTGCCTTCTTCATTATTCTGGGCCAATAGTGCTCCGAGGGACTCTTCTAATGCAGCTGTATACAGTATAAGAGGCTTCCCCAGAATTGGCGCTACAAGAATGGGAGGGTTTAACAAGTATTTCTTGATACTATCAAATGCCTCCTGACATTCTGCATCCCATTTGAAACGAACATCCTTCTTCATTAGCTTTGAAAAGGGCTGACATCTTCCCGATAGATTTGATATGAATCTCCGAATGAAAGCCAGTTGTCCTTGCAGCGAACGAAGCTGTCAAAGGTTCCTTGGTGGTGGCATCTCCGTGATTGCCTTAATTTTGTTGGGGTCGATCTCTATACCTCGATGACGAACAACATACCCCAAGAATTTGCCGGAGGAAACCCCAAAAGCACATTTGAGAGGATTCATCTTCAGATCAAACTTTCTGATTCTCTCAAATACAATTCTGAGATCTTTTAAGTGATCATTTCGACCAAGACTTTTAACAACAAGGTCATTTACATAACACTCGACCTTCTGATGTATCAAATCATCAAATATGTGAGTCATCGCCCGTTGGTAGGTGGCACCAGTGTTCTTCAGGCCAAAGGGCATGACTGTGTAGCAGAAAATCCCGATGGGAGTCCTAAACGATGTATGCTTTTTGTCTTCGGGCGCCATCTTGATTTGATTATATCATGACGATCCATCCATGAAGGAGAACATGTCGTAGTTGAAAGTGCTGTCAACTAGGAGTTCGGATACAGGGAGTGGGAAATCGTCTTTTGGGCAAGCCTTATTGAGGTCCCTAAAGTCAATACAGACACGAATTTGCCCGTTCTTCTTCTTCACAGGGACAATATTATCAATCCAATCAGCATATTTTTCTTCTCGAATGAAGCCTGCTTCTATGAGCTTCTTTGTTTCTGTAATTACCTGCTCTTCAACCTCCAATCTCATTCTCCTTGGATCTTGTTTGACGGGTGTCACAACCGGTTTGATTGCCAATCTGTGAACTGCTACGCCAGGGGATAAGCCAGGCATCTCGGCATATGTCCAGGCAAAGCAATCCCTGAATTCACAGAGAAGTTCTTTTATCTCTTCTATTTGTTCTTCGGGTAGGAGAGAACTAATGAAGGTTTGGCGAGGATCTTCCTCAGTTCCCAAGTTGACTTCTTTTAGTTCATTTATAGTGGCTTCCTGTCCACCATCTTCAAGCTCTTCTGGTGCAGGTTCGGTTTCTACGGGCTGTTCATCATAATCATCAGCTTCGTATGTCTCTTCAGCACCATCATCTTCGGATTCAATTTCCACGCATGTGATGGCGTGACAAGTCTCTTTCCGGAGGAATTTTTTTTTGATGAATCCGATACCTTTATATGCATCTGTATCTTTCCGTCATAGCGGACGTGGATTTCTCCCATACCAGAGGCCCAAGCTTGTACGGAGCTGTCGTTTGGTAGTAGGAATATTGATTTGCATTCGTAGCATTCTTTGAATATTTTTTGTATTGAGCTTGGGTAGCCTCGTAGGAAATAGTTCCTCGGAGTTGAGGAGCATGCAATCCCAGTCATGATTCTCCCCTTCGCGTATTCCTGTGGAATACAATACATTTCCAGGTGCAGTCCCCTTCTTCAGAGGAGGCAGATAGAGAGTGGAAAGTTCTTCAATCTTATGCACCTCGCGCGAGATGAGTTCTTTGAAATGTTGCAAGGGAACACGTGTGACTACGAGTACGCTATCTGAAATTGACAGACTGTCTATTCTTCTGGAGAATACACTCTGCACTGAGTTCATGTAGATTGAGTCGTAGTCATAATTATCATTTGAAAATTCAACCTGCCTACTCCATTCATCCGTGGACTGGCATATTTTCCTAGATTTAGCAGGAGTAACATCATCTTCATCTGTGTCACTCCCAAGATGAGGTACATGTTTCTTTTCTTTGGGAACGATTGGTGATTTGGGAAGAGTCGACGCCGCCTTCTTTCTCCCTACACGCTTCTTCTCACCTTCTTGCTTGGGTTTCTTTACAGCCTTAGAATTTGATGCTCTAGCCTCAAGAGAACTTGACGACTTTTGCTTCTTTGGCATGAAGTACTTAGCATCTTCATAAACTGTTACTTCATGTACTGCAAAGGGCTGAATATCACCAGAAACTCTGAATTCTTCACCTTCTCTGAGATATTTCATGCACTGGTGTAATGTTGAAGGGACAACGCCGTATTCATGCAACCAGGGACGACCCAATAACGCCTTGAACAAAGTGTCCGCATCAATTATATAGAATTTGGCTTCTGTGTGGAGCTCTCCGAATACAAGAGGGAGCATAAATGATCCAAGGGTTTTCTGCCCTTTCTCGTTGAAGCCGTGCACCATCAACTTGTCTTGCCCAAGATGTTCCACATCGAGGAAGAGGGATCTCAGTGCCTTAAGGCTCATAAGATTTACAGAAGATACGGGATCGATCAAAATTTGACTGATCATCATATCGTCGCTCTCTGCCGTAACATACAATGGGAGATTATGATGTACCGTTCCAAGCATCATATCATCCTCAGCAAAGGTGATGAGGGGCTCATTTCGAACTTGCAAGACTTTAGTCAAATTGCGTTCAGCAAAATATGTCTCATATCTTTCGGGGTCTCTGAGAGCTTGGATCAAAGTCTCTCGAAGGTCTTTAGACATCAAGAGAGCATCATATATGCTGAGTTGTGCTGGGATCTTTCTCAAGTGGGATAAGATATTGTAATATATCTCATTGGACAAAGTATTATTTTTCTTGGGATCTCCGAGAATAATATCTTCATTGATAACTATCTCTTTTCCCTTATCTTTATCAGGGATCCTTTTCTTTGGTGGAGGCGGCAGTACCTTGCCACTTCTCAATCGTACTTGGGCCACCTCATCTGATTCAGACTTGTTTGATGAAACATTCTCTTCAGAGTCAGCCATTGTTGTGTCTGGGGATTCATCTGTAGACTCAGAATCGTCTCCCAACTTTACTTGTTTCATTTGCGATTCTATGCTTTGGTCTGAATCTTCATCATCTGGAAAACATAGATCATCTGAACTGAATTCCATTGATGATACCATCAGACAGAACTCAGGGGCAGCTTCTTCAGCATATTTCTCCCCATCTGATATCTCTGATGTTGTAAAGATGACTCGGCATGTTTCTATAGGAAGAGATTTAGCCTCAGCTTCTTCTTCCTTTTCATCTATTTTAAGCTCTTTCATAAAATCACCGAGCTTAATAGGCCTCCTGACAGTTTGGTAATATTCACCCAAACCATCAATAGCCTTTTGAGTTGCAGTCTTCTTTGCTTCAGGCTTCTTCAGCTTGGCTTTCTTCTTTGAAGACTTTGACTTTGACTTTCCAGATTTTGACGAGCTAACTTGGCCAGGTTGTTGTTTAGAGGTGGACGCTTGTGATACAGGCAACCACTTTAAATTCAGTACTGGCTCAGTAGGGGACTTCCACTTGACACTAGGAACTCCTTCCAGCTGTTTCAATATTTTAGTTGTCTTCTTGGAAACCACAGTCTCCCATTGTTCCTCTTGGACAGGTTCTCTTGTTGTTATTTCTTTAGATGGGAGTACGGAAGAGGACGTGACTACCCGAGTGGATTCTTTTCTGGGACGAACCAACACATTATCAGATAATGTTAATTCTCCATGCTTGTACATCTTTTCCAACCAATCTTTGAAGACATAACAATCTTCGATTGGATGGCTAACTACCCGATGATATGGGCAGTAGTTTGGGTCGCCACTATGCTTGGACTCTTCAGGTCTTTTGCATTCTGGCAATTCTAGACCAGCTTTGAGTGCTTGTCAGAATAGCTTGGCGACACTTTCCCTCTTGAACGAATATTCTTTATTCATTTTCTCCTTGAGGGAGGGGAACGCTCTATCACCAGCTCCCATAGTCTGCCTCTGGCGCTCTCCTCCACCAGGAAAGGCTCGAGGTTTGTCGTTTCCTCCAAGAACTAGTTTTGGCTGAGGGAATGGATTGTAAGCCTGCTTTGGCTTTTCTTCATATTGCATAGGCTTCTTTCCTTTGTCTACAGTATACACTACCCTTTTACCTTTATCAGGTCTAGGAGGGAATGCAGAGTAGACCTCGTTCTTTCTGGTATCAGGAGCTTTAGCCTTCTTGGGTCTGTCAGCGAGATTTTCTGACTTTAACAAATTCAACTTTTCAAACTTAGCCACTCTATCCAGCAGATCTTGAAAAGTGGTAATTAAAGCCATGCACAAGAAGGGTTGCAATTTATCATCAATGGTCCCCATCAACAATTGGACTGCATGCTCTTCTTCCAGCTGCTGCTCGCACTTCATGCTGAGATTGCGCCAGCGTGTTATATACCTTGTTATTGATTCATCTTTCCTCCTTTTATCAAGGGCAAGATCAGCAATGGTGATCTTCTCTGTTGCACTGGCGAATTTTTCCACGAACAAGGCCTCCAGCTCCGCAAAGGTCTTCAGCGAATCATTCGGCAGTTTGGCATACCATTCGAAAGTAGTTCCACTCAAGCTGCTCACAAATTTCCACAGGTAGCTTTGAACTGCGCTAGGTGTTGTCTGGGATTTTTATTGCCATCGAAGATATTAAACTTCGGCACAGAATATCCCTTTGGATATGGCACCTGACCGTACTCTGCTAGGTACGGGCGACCTTTTCCTACCAACTTCTCAGCTTATTCAGCAGCTATAATGACCTTAATCTTTTCACTGATTAAGCCTTCCAACTGCGATGCGGTTATAGGTCCAGAGGCATTCGCCACATTTTGGGGAATGCGCTGGCGGGTTGGATCATCATTCTTATCGCCACCTTCAGGTACACTTTTCACTCCTGAGGCTTGAGGCTCTTGGAGATTTTGAGGATTTACAGCTTGGTTGACGGGTTGAGTCGGTGCAGGGCCTACAAAAGTAGTCTTCTAGATCATCTCCATCATAGCCGTCATCTGAGTCATCATCTCAGTCATTTTATCATTTAACTGAGAGATTTCTCTGTCTTTCCTTCGTATCTGTCGCCTCATTTGATTTCTCATTTCAGCGAGTGTGATGTCTTCTCCAGCGAAGGGGTTTTCTCCGACCTCTTCTTCTTCCTCATCTCCTTCTTCTGAGGAGCGAGCACTTCAGCTGGCAACGGATCTAGCCCTGTGGCGATGTCGATAAGCACGTACGCGTGGCTGTGATTGTTGGTCTTCTTCATCACCATCATCATCTTTCTCTTCAACATCGACATGGCTGACCATACGAACCACCTCAATTTCCATAGTATCTTCATCACCATAGTCTTCTTCATCTTTTTGCATCTGAATTTCTGAGCGGCGGCGCCACTGAATTTTAGGTTCTTGACTTGGAATGAGTATTTCTTCAACCCGTGGACTACGATCGAAGTGAACTTCCTCTTTGGTTGAAGTAGGAGAATGACGGGATCTCCTGGAAGACTCTCTAGGATGTCGACCGTCGTTATAATTGTCGCCATTATGGGCCTTCTTTTGGACCCATTTCTGACGAGTTTTGTTAGTAGGGGCGGGTCTCCGGGAGGCTGCTCCGGATGTCACGCCTGATCTATCTTTTTCTTCAAAGATATTTTCTTTTCGAAGCTTAGGCCTCCAAACTTGTTTGCCCTTCCACCAGGACCTTTTGGTGGCGGATCCCCGAATATATGGTTCAGGTGTCACGCCCCGATGATCACCGCGTGGAGCTTGTTGTCGGTAATCCCTTCTTTCAACTATCACAGCAGATGATATTCTGTTTCTTTGAGGAGTTCTTCGAGCCGCAATGATCAATGGCCGTTGGAACCTCTTTTTCATTAAGCCCTTCTCCTTGACTGTCTTCAAAACTCGGTGTACCCGGGCAGACAGGCGTTCGGGCTCTCGTATCTTCTTAGGGGCTGGAACTTCAGACCGATGTTCCCAGAAAGATTTCTTGAACTCACCAGATGAGCTATTTCTCTTTTCCCACTTCAAGTTAGAAAACTTATTTTGAGTGGGGATAATGATCTCTGGTTCTGGTGCTGGCATATTGGAGGGATGGACTGGTACAGGTAATTGCTGAGCTCGTAACTCTGCATTCATCTTTCTTCTCTGCCTCCTTGTAAGCCTTCCTCCAGATGAGGAGGCTTCAGCATCATACCTAATAGGTGCAACAGGCTCTCTGGGCAGGGTAGTGGTGTTCGCAGTCACCACAGAGATCTTTCTTCCAGTGACGACCCTCTTTGCAGTAAGTGCCTCAGGCTGGGATAGTCTCTCGAACACAGAAGTTCTTCCTTGAGCAGTACCTCTGATAGCAGTCCTTGCAGAGTGAGACCTTCCAGAGAATTCTTCAGAATTGACGCCGTACACAGGAATGGCTGCATCCCTTGCAGTAGCTGCTGAGAATTCGAGTCCGCCAAAGTGGATGGTGGCTCCCGTATTTCCAGTCTCTATGACAGTATTAGCCAGTTGAATTCTGGCTCCTCATCCCAGTTGGACGGTCATCGGTGTGTCCTGCATTTCCATTCTACACGAAAAATGAAAGGCAGGGGTTAGTGATCAGAATCAATGCATCACCCCACACTTTCATAAAATAGGAATAACACAGAACGAATGATAGCAGGAAAATTAGCATGGAATTTAAAACCCTGCTAAACAAATTTTCATTGATCTTATTTAAAAGATTCATTTTCAGGACCTTTCAGTGATAGATCTTTGGACATAAGAACCAAATGTCACATCATGATGTTCACCATATAGAGCTCAGTATAGATTAGCTGCTACTATAGCGTATAAGTGACTAACCAGAGATGGAAAGAGAAATCATTCCCCAGTGGAGTCGCCAGAAATCTGTGGGCTCCGAAAATTCGGCCTCGGCCTCCACTCGCTTTTCTTATTCGACAAGGAAGTTTTAACGAACTAAGTTCCGAGGTAAATTTTGGAAGGCAGATGGGTTTGTAGATAAGACACTACCCAGAGATTTCGCCCTTATTTGGTGAGGACTTTATGATCTGAGTTCTGGTTTCCTATAGGCGCAAGCCCCTATAGTTAATTACCTCTCCCGATCACGAGAGAGAACTTTCGATTAAGGCTAGTCGTCAATCAGATACATAGAAAATATGTGTTATCTGGCATATAGTAGCAGCATAGGTTTAGGTATTGGTAGAAATTGGATTTGGGTTTGTGAATTTGGGAAGTTTGGAAATAATTGAGAATTTGGAGAGTTTGCTATTTAAAATAGAAATTGCACCATCTAGCACTTAAAGCGGATGATGAGGGAATGGATGATTGACCCGATCAAGATCCCATGGTTTTGTCATCCCGGGCCATCGTGGTCCCTGGTCTACTTAGTCAGAGGAGGTAGTCGACCCAACCTGACAGAAGGATCCTTATCGGCAGCCATGGGTTGCTTCGTCCAAGGGGACCTTGTAGAACGGGGTTGAATGTTTATCTAAGGGGACAAATTTAAATCTATCTTAGCTAACAGAGGGCTTTGTGCCCTTTCAATCATATCCTATTGATTCATATCTCAAGGATTTAACGCCATTAAGGAGCGTATTGGCTCTGGCCATAACCGCTATCCGTGGTGCCATTTGGCGGCAAAACCACTTGGTTCAGAGGGCCCCGGGTCATAACCGTTTACCTGCAGTGCCATTTGGCGGCGAAACTGCCGGCTACCACGTCCTTACTGGCAAAAGATTGTTTGAGAATGGATCCTAGTGATATTTTCGACTAGGCATTTGGCTCTTTATGAGCTGAAGTAAACTTTAATTTGTCCGCCCCGACAAACTGTTGCGGAGGGTGGACCAAATTTGCTTTAAGTACGGATGGATGATTTCAAATTTAAATATTTTTGGGATTTTTGTGGAGTTTTTGGGTTTTTTGAATTTTTTTGGGATTTTGGGTGGAGCTTTGGAATATTTGGAATAGACTTTGGATATTTGGAAGGTATTTGGAAAACATTTGGGAACCCCTCCGGTTGAGATCTGCATTCAACACGGCCATCATCGGGGTGTTTGGAGGTCATTTCTTTTTATGGATTAAACCTTGTCAACTCTGTCAGGCTGTCGACAGAGGATCGGGTTTCGTAGGCTTTATGCCCTTGATAGTGAATTCTTCTTTTTGTAGGCCTTGAAGGACTGATATGAATGTTTTGAAGTAAATATATTGTTCACCACAACTTTATATTTGCTTAATGGTTCGAACCCTGTCGACTTCTATTGACCCGTATAGAAGGATCGGTTTCGAACCTGAATTCACTTGTCAACCCGCGCAGCATCCCTAGACGTCACGTGTGTACAAATAACACGCTCGCCGGGGCCCTTGCGGGTGAAGATTGAATTTTCTCCTTTAGTGTACCTATGTGTATACAAATTATAGTGCACGTGCGGGGGTATTTTTGGAATAGACGCCTTCTGTCTGCTTATACGGAGGTTGCAGATCCGGTGGCATGGCGTTGTAGTTGTGGACGCCTTCTGTCTTCTTGTATCAGTGTTGTAGATCCGGTGGCGTGGCGTTGTAGTTGTGGACGCCTTCTGTCTGCTTGTATCAGTGTTGCAGATCTGATGGCGTTGGATTTTGATGTTGACTCCCCCTTTCTCAATCACCGGGGAATTCTTCTGGATTTTGATATTCGTAGATGTGAATATCGTCCTCTTTCTGAATATATAATCAAGGAGTTTTGGAACACCAGGAAGTTTGGTTCTAATTTGTTCAAATATTTCCTCCCTTCTGTCAGGAGGTGTCTTTTTCGTACATCGGGTTGCCTTTGTACCCGACATGCTTGTAGATCTTGACCACCAATATCGTAGGTGATATCTATACTTGTGTCCACAGTGATTCATTATACAATGCACTGTTGTTATCCACAAGTATTCATTTGCTGGAGATCGGCTGTATCTGCTACGACCTCCTAGTAGTATTCGTAGGAGAACCCCTGCTTTTGCTTTGAAACCACCTTTCACCAATCTCAGATGGTCGTTGTTGGGTTGCATTTGTTTGTAGAGGACGGTCATCCACTATTGGTTTCCCGTATTGCTATCTCAATCAACAGGCGGTTGTAGAAATGTAGTAGGAGTTCATGCATCAAGGCCTTATAACGTGCTTTGTGTCACTTTTGACCGTATGAGTGCTCTTGTAATTTGAATTTTCTCGTGTATGATACGAGTTTTGTTCTTTGCATGTGTTTGAGTCCGGATTAAGTCTCATTCAGACTCGGGTTCATCGAGTTCACAACTCCCACTTGATATTGTATAGCACAAATTCAAGAACGGATTCAAGTTCTTTAGCCGGATCGAGTGCAATTCTTATCTGGATTCCTTGTACCCCTCTTGATTTCTGACTCCATTCAAGCTCGAGTTTTGGTTCAATTCGAATATTTTTTCAAGCTCAAATTGATTGTTCAGGGTCCTTTGAAATTCTTTGCAAGTTCATTTGGATGTTCACTTTCTTTTTGTTCAAAGTCCTCTGGAGTCTTTATACATCCAATTTCATGTTCAAACTGACTTGAATTTGGTTCAAATATGATTTTATTTCATTTGGATTTGATTTTTTAGAAGTCATTTGAATTTTGTTTAGGTCCTCTGCACATGTTCACAAGTCCTCTGTTGTTCTTCTGTGTTCAGCCAAATCCAGGTCCCGAATTGTTCTTCTCATTTGATTTCAAGTCCAGGTTCTCTTTAGTTCAAGTTTGAGCTCAATATAAGTTCAATCAAGTTCTCTTGGGTCCATGTCTTGTTCAAGTTCGATGTCCATAAACTTTGAGTTCAATGTAAAAGTTCACTTGTGAGTTATAGTCAAGTCAGAGTCGGATTGAAGTTTGAGTTCTTGTTCAATCTCGGAGTTTTAGTCCAAATACAGTTTAGGCTTAAGAAGAGCCTCTTCCCTTCATTCGAGTCCCCTGCTGTTCTTGCAAGTTCAAGTCCGAATGCACAAGTTCAAGTTCAATCTCATCTGCACATTTTTTTTATTATTGGATTCAAGTTTATTTAAGTCACTTAGATATCGTTCAATGGTCCAAGTATAAGTCCTTCGTCATTCTTGCATGTCATTCGAGTGCAATCAAGTCAAAGCGTAGCATTGTGTTCACCCGAAATTTCGACAGCCTTCTGGCGTTACCCCCGTTTAGGGGAAAACTACGAAAAACTGGGCCTTTCCCACCACGCTAAGAAAAGCGTGTATGGTAGGTGCCCTCTTTCGAGGACACCGCGGCCGTATAATTTTTCGATCCCCCACCACGCTAAGAAAAGCGTGTATGGTATTTAAAAAAAACATTTTGCAAGAAAATCATTTTTTTTAAAGTATTATTTTTTTGCAAGAACGGCAGTTATTTCCCCGCAAGCAGGTACTTATGAGTATCCCCGTTTTGTCGTATGCATCGCACCGGGCTCCTATCCCACCAAGCTAAGAAAAGCGTGCATAGGCGAGGTTTCCAAGGCGATACGAACATCAATGAGGGATTTCAAGTGATCACCCGATTCATTGAGAGCACCGCAACTAACTTCCTCCCACCACGCTAAGAAAAGCGTGTATAGGTGGTCGTTTCATCTCGTCGCAAATATCGAAAATGGGTTCTCGGAGTTTTAGGGTTTAGGAGGGATTATACTTGTGCGGGGTCGACGGCGTCGGATCGAGGTAAGCTTGCTTAAGTTATAATTAATTATAAATTACCTATAATTGATTATATTTAACATACAATCAATTATAGTTAATTTTTAACTAATTATGAATTAATCGGATTTAATTTATAATTAATAAAAAATAACTATAATTAATTATACTTAATTTAAGATCAATCATAAATTAATTATTTTTAATTTATAATTAAAAATAAAGTAGTCATAACTAATTATATTTATTTCAAAATTAATTATAAGTTAATGTAATTAATTAATTTTGATTGATTTTAATTAATCACAGTTAATTACTAAATGATAGTAATTAAATATAATTAATTAAAATCAATTATAATTAAACTAATTACACAGTATATTAACTAAACTGCTATCGGGAAATAGGATTAGAGTAAGATTTATGTAGGATTTGAACAGGACTTGATTGCCCCGCAAATCTCACGGCTAAGTAAACTCCCTGCCTCCCTCTCTTGCTCGGCATACTCACGGGATTTGGCCGAAGGAGGGCACGAAAGGGAGAGAAATTACCTTCACAGCCGGCGAACTCCCCGTATTGCTTCCGATCGGACTCGAAGGGTGGCTCGGGATCCCTGGATCGGGATCGGTACAGTGGCGAGGTCGGGCAAGAGGGGGGGGGGGGGTTCGGACGGGATGGAGATGGCGTGAGGAGCTCGAGGGAATGAACGAGATGAGCTCGGCTTCGGGTTAGGGATACGAGGTCGGTGGCTCCTTCTCTTCCTATTTCTCTCTCTCTCCCTCTCTCTCTCTCTGCGAACTGAAGGGAGGCGGAGGTCTGGCTGTTGGAACGGAGGCAGTGAGGTGGAGTTACGGGAGGAGAAGAGGTATCGGGAGGAAGTCGAGAGTAGCGAATGGAGTGTGTGGGTAGCGAGTATTTAACGACGCGAGCGGGTAGAGATCGAGAGAGGGCTTCAGGAAGAAATCATGGGATGCGATTGTTCGGTGCCGATTTCAGCTGGATTCGCGACAGGATTTATTGATCCGTCAGGTGGAAGGTTTGTACGCAAGATTTTTTTGTTTTGTTATCCTGAGGTTAACAACATAAAAATATGGTCTAGTAGGTAGAGTTGTGGCGTTGTGATGGAAAGTACAATGGCCCTGAGGGTGTTGTTGTGCCAAAAAATATCATCACATTATAAAGGCTCTATTCTATAATAAATTTATGGGTAGCATGCAGTGCTACGACACTTTATTATGTGTTCCATGATGCCAAAGATGACATGTAATGTTGTGATGTTGTACTGTGAGTACCATAGTGCCAGGCACTAAAAAATTTTACATATATATTTTTTCCTTTAAATATCCCTACCACCCACCATTCCTTCCCCCACTTTACTTGGTTTACGAGGGAAGAAAAGAAGGAAGAAGAAGAAAAGAAGGGAGAGGGAAGAAGAGAGAGAGAGAGAGAGAGAGAGAGAGAGAGAGAGAGAGGAAGTCCTCCAGGGCATTTCCATCCATCATTCTTGTTATGAAAGTTATTCAGCTCATTTTAAGTGATTTTATTCTTACCTTTTTTGTAATGATTTTGATTTCTATGATTTTTATCTTTCTTGAATCTTTTAAAAATACATTTTCTCTTGAATTACCTAACATTCACCATATAAAATTTTATATATGATAGACATAATTTTTATGAGCATTTTAACTATAACTCTATTAAATTTCACTAAATAGATTAATAATTTTGATTTTTTAACATAAATATATATTGTATAGATTTTTAGTATTTCATAGATTAGTGCATGTCATACATAATATTTATTTATATTGTATAGCAAAAATTATATGACTGATATAAGATAAATGTGGCATTTTCATATAACTAATAAATTCTACATTTCAACACAATAATTAATATAGTCTAGCTCTTAAAACATAATATCTTAGATAGAAGGTTGAAAGAACTAGCTTTCCTTTAAAAAAAGGTTTGTGGTGTAATTTCGACTAACATATTTTGCTGACATGTAGATAGTGATTATTCTTTATAGATTATTAAAATACACCATTAAATTAATTTAAGATTTATGAACAATGATGGCTCGTAGGGTCTCATTGCATGGTCTCAGGTCTATAGCATCTCATATTGTAGGTTGTAGAATCAAACTATCTACAACAAGGCCTGGAACTGCTCTTGTTCCTTCCTTCCTTTACCTATGCAACTGCTCCTGCTTATGGTAATCAAAAAATTGGTGGACATGTATCTGCTTCCTCTGAAGCTGGTTGATCAAGGCACTGATGACAGCTCCATATTAGGTGAAATATAGAAATTTGAACCACCTGACATTTAATAAAAATATTTTGGCTTCTTCCTTTGATTAGCCCACATAAAAAAGTCAACTCTTTTGAAGACACCCACCCAAGGAACCTAACATGTCTCAAAATTCTTTGAAGACTTTCATGATATGTAAAATCATATGTTCTGTTAATGATTTACTAATACAAATAGAACTAGTATCATTACCTGTCCCTATATGAATTTCAATTAATTCATCAATAATGGATGGAGTCCCTTCCTTGAAATGTTATCTTCTTCTACAGAGATCATAGTTCATTGTATTCACGATATCCAACTCCACTAATGAAGCCCTACTCAATCCCATGCTCTGCTCTTGACTTGACTTCTAGTTGCCGCTTAAGTAATTGAGCAGCCATAAATTTTCAAAGCATCACTTCCGCTCTAGGTACTACCAAGTTTGCATTATAGAGAGATTGAGGGATAGTTAATTCTATGTTGCATTGGAGAAGTGCTCATTTGTGTAATACAAAATTATGTTTGTCGGCTACTGGATAGGGAGAGGCACTATACGCAAGGACCATAAGATGGTCCATACTATCACTACGTGGCAAGCCTGGCCAAGATAAAGAAGTTGTAACAATTCTTTTGTTCTGGTTGAGCTCATTCTAGTGACTTTTCTCTTTCTTTATTTACCAGAATGAAGAATTGGGGGCATAGAACTAGCATAGCACTTAGAAAGTGATTGGCGCCACCTAGGTCATGGCCAATATTATCCGCACTAACACATTATATGTTAGTGCGGTAGTCAGCTTGGCAAGTGTACCTCAGTATGAGATTCTTCAACGACACAGTCCTCAGAGATGACACGGTTATCATCGGTGATGGGGTAGCTTAGAAGTATGCTACACTTATTGAGCAGTGTGAGGTGACGATATCAAAAGAATATTCCTTTATTTTGCATGTCCATGGAATCCACAAGTGGTGTATGAAAAAGGGCTAGCTCATCAAAAGTTTAGTTCCTTTATTAGCAAAGTTCAAAATCCATAAGGGTTTTGAAGGAAGTATACAACTAGGGTAACTTGCAGCTATAGCTATTAAGAACAAATGTGAATACAATAATTAGATCTCTATAGAAGAAATTTGAAAGTGTAATCTTTGCTTGAATTTACTATATATACAAAAAATTAGCTTAAAGGTCTTCGTCTCCATGTAGAAGAAAACTCCCCAATTTTATGACCAACCTTTTCTTCAGTGTTCCGACAATGAACATGATTTTTCCATTGTAAATGAGGACGGAGAAATCAATGATTTCTGGCGGGCAACTATATGTGATTTGAAATGAGATAGAATAGAAAAGAGTTGTGGTTCTGACTTTTTTCTTTATCAAAACAAAAGGAAAAGGTCATTCTCTTATGTAGATAGAAAGGGAGTGACTAGAATTCCTCCTTTTATAATGCGTGATCAGTGGGTTTCAACTCCTCTAGTCTTTAGAATGTAGTCCTGGTAGTGGTGAACTAAAACATAGACCATAAGATGACATCTGCAGAGGCTTGGAGAGCAAAAGCATCACATTAAAGTTGGATGTCATATCTTGTTATTCATAATTGCATCCATGATTGTATTTACATGATAGTCTATGAATGGATTGATAGATAGAACTAAAGTAAGGCTAATAGAACCTATATTAATACTTATATAATATGACATACTATATATAAGAGACATGATAAATATTCATAGGTATACATATACAACATATTAACATAAGACACTATTATGACATACTAATATTGATATACATGGAATAATTATTGATATAAGCCTATGATAGAACCATTAATATGAATACAAATAATCGATATATAATTAAGGCTTATTTTACTATACAACATATATTATTAATTAATAGTGTTTCACTAGTGTTCTTATAAAAATATAGACTTTCTTTGCTTATAACCATTCATCTTCTTCCTATTTCTTTATAACTCCCTTAAATAGTGGGGTTTTTATCTTATGAAACATCTATAAGTGCTTATGCTCTCTAGCCTTCTTACTCTGCTACTTTCTTAGTACATCACTCATCAATTGAGCTATCAAACTAATAAATTGCATCGTGCTATCATAACTTATTAAGGCCACTATACTTTATTCATTTGAAACTTCATTTTCATATTGATCCATTTATAATATATTCTCTTTCCTAACAAATTATAATTCAATCATACATATGAATTATATGAACTATAAAAGAAATAATTATTAACACTACACATTTCCACTCATCTCAATCATTTTTATAGCACTGATTGTAATTAAATTCTTCTAATAATATTGGGTATGATGCCAAACTATTACGGTCATAGATCCAATCTTGAAAAAATTATCTATTTTAAATCTCTTAACATTAAAGTAAAAACTAGTAGAAGCAACTCTAAATTGTATACATTAAAATTATTTTTACATTCATTCATCAAAATTCCATACACAATGGCTAGGATATTGATCAATACATTATTCTATCTTTCTCTACTTCTGATTACAAAAGAAACCAAAATATAGAAAATAAAATAAAACTTGGAAAGCCCTGATCTTTCTCACTCTACTGATCCTGAATCGTTTCTAAAAATATTTAAAAACAATTGAGTGAGCTAATAGCTTAGTAGGTTATTAAAACCTACAAGTGTAATCAATGCAAGGCAACTTAAGCAATATGCACATAATTATCCAGAAAATATATGTATGAAAATATAACTCTAAAATTATATGGAAATCAATGTAAACATTAACATTTTATATGAGAAATGAAAATTAATATATGTAGGGTGATTCTTAATTAGTGATCAATAACCATATAATGAATTAATTCATTCTATCATTTTTATACCCATCCGTTACAAAATAGTTCATGTATTATCTCATATAAATTATAACATGTGTCTATTATATGTATATACCTCATATACCTATATATATCATTATTCCTATCAAATATAATGTATCAATTATCAATCGTATCAATTGTGTCAATTTTATCTGTAGTGTCATATCCTATAATATTTATGCTTCTTATAATACATCAATATTATATATAATATATATCATAAATATCATATATTTCATATATATCATGTGCCCTTATATAAATCTTACAAGTCATGTCATATCTTTGTATCATTCATTTCCTGTAGCATAAATATATCATATCATATCATATCACTTTTATGATTTATCATATATATACTCATGCCATATGCATTTACAAGTAACATAAGAAACCTAGCTACCTATTGTAATTTTCCTATTATCATGTCTTATAGGCTTGTCCTATAAGAATTAGTCTTAATCAAATCAGTCATATTATAAGGAATCAATCCAATAATACATGTCACAAGATACAGGTTAAGTGGTTTTCATGTAAGTAGTCTTTACTTTCTATCTGCAGTATATTATATCATATCATATCATTCAGTCTTCTTATCCCCCTATTTTCATATCACTAAAGATTATACATGTAATAGCCCATATTTTGACTTTGCTAATTATTTTCTAAAGTCATTAAAAAATTAGATTTCAATCCATCTTCATCTTGGTATTTTGATCATAGTATTTTACTTACACAATTTTTTTTATATAATTTTTGGGCTCTCGTGAAAATCCTTAAGGAATTTGTACCTATCAGTACAAGTAAGGATTTTGGGACCGTCAAATGTCTGATTTGCAAACCAATTTCATAATTTTTTTGTAATTTTTAAAGTCCTAAAATAATTTTTTTAAATTACATACTAAAGAAATTAATTAAATTAATAATATAATATTAAATTATTATTTTTAATTAAATATATCTAAAGCCACTACAAGCTTTTAAAAACCTTTTTCTTCTCTCAAATTTGGCAACAGAGATTTGTTAAGGGAAATGAGAGGATTATGTGAGGAGAGAGAAAAGAGAAGTTCAAATTTGGAGGCCACAGTATGTTTTTTGTTCATTGGGCCAATTGGGATATTTGCTCGTCTTAGTGTAAGGAATTTTTAACTTATTTTTTATTTCAAAAATTTTATATTTTTGATATTTTTCTGATCAAATTCGTGTTTTCGTTATAAAAAAATATGAATAACTTTGTATTGGCAAAACTTTCAGTGCATTACTTTTTGCATGTTATAGAGATCATAATTATGAGCATTTTGAATATTTATTTGAGATTTTTCACTAGGTGATTTTGAAAGTACAGTGATTTTTTTCTACCCCAAAATTTATTTGACCTCTAAAAATAATTGTGTAGTACAATAAGAGTCTTAAAATATCATTTTACATAATTCATGTTACTTTGATAATTTTCTAAAATATGCATTTTTGCCTAATAATATTCTTTGTTGCATACCATTATGACATTTTAGCATCTTCTTACTTAAGCTCAATTATATATTATTTACTATAATGCATTGAAAATGGATATGAATACATGCTTAAGTAATAGTTGGTCGCTATTACTGTTATAGTATTGTGATAATAATATATGTATGTGAAACAAATAAGTAAAAAATAGTTGATCTATTAGTTGAAGACTGATTGACCTATACAAGATGGTGGGTTAACAGGCTTTATTTAAATAATATGGTTTGGTGTTATCATCTTCTAATTCATGTGATACACTGATTGGGAGTTATAAGGAGATTACTACTATGCTGACAGAAAAAGAGTGATGACTCTATTTACTGAACCAATAGTTTACTAATACTAATATTAATACTAAAAAATATTATGATAGCTAAAACTTCTTACTTGTTTAATGTGACTACTAAAATATATATTTCTGAGGCAGTATTCTTATTATTGTATGGATTTATTAGTATTGTATTTATTTATTATTATTGCATTATTATATTGCTCCTATCACTTAATTATTATTATTACTGATATAGATACTGATACTATTTGAAACTACTGATTCACTATATTTATATTATGCATGCGATATACTAAGCACATGATATGAATCACTTGGATAGCATGTGTACATTTCTATATGATTTTATTACATTGATTTAATTTTGATAGACTTTATTGATGTTTTGATTTGATACTTTATTTTATTTCTTTACTAATTAGTATTAAGGATTTGATGATTGCTTTATAGATTTGACATTCATATTAGTTTACTGCTTTATTGTTTTTTATATTATAATGTTTTACTATTTATAGATTCTACTACTACATATAAATTTTATTATTTTTGAACCGATTCAATGATCATATAAATGTAACTGTTATGACTAGAATGTTGACAAGCACATTGCTCCTTTACCGTGCTTTGAAGTCTGTTATAGGTTTTGGTGACTTGCTGGACTTCTTTATGCTCATTATATGGTTAAATGATTTCAGGTTGTTTTTATTTTAGTTATTCTTTTTTACTCAGGGCATATGGTTATGATATTATTATGTAGATCCTGAGTAATGTATATAATTTTTAGGAATAAAAATAAATGTGTACATTGATGTTTTAAATTATAGAATATATTTTATTATTTATTACTGATAAATGATATTAGATAGCTCTAGTTGCTATTTATTAAAAAAATTAAAAGAATAATTATTTCAAATTAGATTTTTGGACATCATCATCCCACCCTCCTATACAAGGTAATATATGTAAAATAAATATAAATTAACCAAAATTTTTCAATATTCCTGGAATAAGCCAAAATGTATGTTTGATTAATTTAACATCAAATATATACATATAATGTATTTCATATACAAAGGTGATATACTGACTTCTAGTTATTTTATAAATAACATTATACTTTCCATTTCATTTAAAATGACATATAAGCAACATCATCCAATAAAATTTTAATATTTATAAGTCAAAATACTCAAGATAATGATATCTATTACATATCAAAAATTACAAGGAAAAAAATCATTAAAATGAGAAAGATGACATTTTTATTGATTTCAAGAGGAAGAAAAATGGGCAAAATATAAAATCATTAAAAATAGAGGTAGGTTTAGGATTTCCTGTCATGATTGGAACACTTTTTGCAACTGGGATAATAGAAAATAATGGCTCAAACCTAATTTCTCTCTCCTCATTTCGCCTTCCCTCACTTCTTTTTTCTCCCTTTCTCTCTTTTCTCACCCAATCAAGGAATTGAAAAATGTGAAAGGGGAGGCTCATGTAAGGGATTAAGAAAAAATACTTTTAAATATATATTTTAAAATAATATTTTTTTGACTTAGCATCATAAAGCTCTAGACCCTAGAGAGCATAACATTGCAGTGCCCAACGTCAGCACCGTAGCGTTAGTTCATTTTCCAAAAAATCTATTAGAGAGTTCAATGCCACAATACTGACCTCCTAACATCGCAATGCTTAATCGACCAAATTTTTGGAATTTATGATGTCATTACATGAACCTCCCTTTATTACCCTCACTAATGATTATTCCATCAATTATGGGTATTTATATAAGTGAAGAAAATTGTTTTCTAATGTTCTATTTACTAAAAAAAATATAAGAGAAGAAAGTTGCGCATTCCAAGGACATACCTTTAAATATTCCTCATCATTAAGTTGTACTATGGAAGCATTGTAGGACACTTTGAGATGATGAATACTATTCACTTCTTAGAATCTTGATTTTTTTGTCCTTCCCTCAAATGAGATACTAAAAGGGTTATGACTCAGGGTTAAACTTGTAAAAAGGCCAAAAAAAACTTAGCAATATTCTAAATAATATTGTGCTTTATCTATTACCTTTAGGTCATGCAAAGATATTTCCATGTATTTTATATTATTCTTACCTTGGTAACCTTGAGGACATGATACCATTTTATATTGTTAGATCAATTCTCTAAAATGGCACAGTTCATGACTTGCTCAAAATTTAATGATGCCTCACATAAATATACCAAGGATATTCTTTGAAGATGTTATTGGAATTCATGCACTTCTTTCCAAAATTATTTCAGATCGAGATGCCAAATTTGTATCTTTCTTTTAAAAATTATTATGGAAGCTCATGGGTACTACACTTAAGTTTTCCTAATCTTTTCACTCACAAACTAATAGCTAGATTGAGGTAGTTAATAAAACCCTAGGAAATTTGATTAGGAATTTAGTGGGAAGAAGCCAAGGAAATTGGGATCTTCATTTACCTACCACTATAGGAAAATCAATTATTACCACTACCAAAAAAGACGGACTATCGCAGCGATTTTTTGCAGCGGTTTTAAAAACTGCTGCAAAATCTACGTTTTGAATACGAAAATTGCTTTGCTTTGCATCGGTTAAAACCGCTGCAATTTGCACCGGTTAAAACCGCTGGCATATCCAATAGAAAACTTTTAGTGAACTGAATCCCTAATTCCTATCGTCCATCTTCTTTGCGCGAACTGGAGCGGCTCCGGATTTCTTTGCGACAAAAATCTTCTCCTCGCGAATCCCGACCGATCGTGCCTAGCTTCGATCCTCACTGTGAGTCTCTTCCCCTTCACCCTCTTCTTCTCTTTTTCTTCTCATTGTTTTTCTTCATATACTTCGTTTGCATCATTAGGGTTTAGGTTAATCGACCGTAGCTTAGTCGTTGGTTTTTAAACATGAAATGCAAAGCTCCTCCTTATAAATTTTGCCCGTTTGTTTGAGAGTGAAATGTAGTATTGAACGATAGTCATGATCGGATGTGTGCTACCAATCCTCTTAAAATTTCATCCTTGTATGATCGGTTGCTATCAATGGACCATTTTCAATGGACCATTTTCAAACTACCACTAGTCATGATCGATATTTTTAGGAAACAATCATGGTAATTTTTAGGAAACAATCATGGTAAATTAACATATAAGAAAATTTATTAAAGATAAAATCAAAATAAAAAATATATAGAAACATACTACAAAAATTAAATGAAAGCTATCATGGCTATAAATGACCCAAATCAAGAAGAGAATGGGCTTTGGTGGATTTCTCATTAGAGTTTGAGTAGTAGTAGTTGGAACAAATGTGGAATGGGGAAACTAGGGTGGTTGAATTTTGTGTGATTAATTAGTTTTTTTATTAATAATTTATGAAAATTTCAAAACAAATAATGCATTAATGTTTGATGTAGTTTTTTCACTAATTTTTTTTGCCAAAAAGTCAATATTTTTTTGTACTGAAATAAAGCAATGATTTGGAGGGTTATAGAAGTTGTTTCAAGGGATCGTAGCAATTGAAGAAAAATTCTACCCCAAATAGGCTATATTATCTTACCTCAAATTTTAGTGATTACATCGCTCGTGTGTTCCCATACTTTATTCATACAAATTTGAATTAAATCAAGTTATGTTAATGTTTTGTAAATTTTATTGAATAAAATTTTGCATTTCACTATTTTTAGTTGTGCACATATTTATGTGATTATCTCTATTCTCATCTAGAATTTTGTAATTCTAGAAATGTTACTCAATGTTAAATAGTGGTTGGCAAGTGTGAGATCCTAATGATGATTCCATGATATTATGAGACTATATCATTTGTTATTATATAAGCTGCAGTTAAAAAATATTATGACCATGGTTTGCATGTGGTACTAAGCTTTTTCTTTAAGCAAGGTCTATATGTGGTACTAGGCTTTTACTCTAGGGATGCTCTTTCTAATTACTATATAAGATTGTAAGTGTGAACTTATGCAACTTGGAAGTTATTGTCTATTATTTTCACACATGTTGAATTAAGACTACTACAACAAAGCTTTATTTATTTATGTTAAACATATTCATTTATATAAATTATTTTGTCAAGTTATTCTATTTGAAGTATATGAGTTGTAGGATGTTAGCTATATTACAGATGTTATATATGTCATTCTCGTGCAAAGGGATGTTTTTTTTTCTTTTTTTTGTGTGTGTGTGGGGGACATTTAGGCCATTTAAGGCAAACTCACACACATAACGCATACACAAAATTTTTGAGGGTCTGATGGTTCTCTTGGAGGTGTAAGAAGGATAAGTTCATGATATTAGTCAATGAACTCTAGGTGATCGCCTTGATGTTTTATGAACATGATAATTCTTCCTAAGATATAGAGATAAATCAAAATAATTGTGTTATTTTTTAGAAGCTACTAATATATATATATATACACACTATTTACATGAATATGATGAGCTAATTAATACATTTCTATTTATGAATATAGTATATGTAAATTTTTTGTATGCTTATTAAATGTGTATTTTTTAAGTGCTTTACAGGCTTGATGGATAAGTGTTGGATGTCAAAAGCAAAATGGAGTAGTGATTATATTGAAGGTGTAGATAATTTTTTAGAATTTGCAACACAAAGTCAAAGTTCAACACAAAAAATTTTATGTCCATGCAAAGTATGCATTAACAGATATTTTCATTATGTAAAAGAAGTCAAGTTGCATTTACTCTCCAAAGGAATTTTCCCTTGATATGTTGTTTGGAATCAACATGGAGAGGAACATGCTTTTTTGGCTGAAGTTACAAGATCATATATATGTACTGATACTAGTAATGTTGTTGAAGTACAAAGTCAAGGCGAGCTGCACAGAACAAATGATATAGAAGGATTGTTAAGGGACACATTCTGCTCAGGCAATGCCAATTTAGATGATGAACGTAATGAAAATAACATAGATTTGACAAATGATGAAGCAATGAAATATGGTGATTTATTGCTAGAAGCAGGAGCAGAATTATACCCTGGTTGTAAATCATTCACGAAGTATACCTGCGGCATTTTTAGACAAAAAATGGTCATTTTTTGGCGATTTTGTAAATTTTTGGCTGCTTTCCGACGACAAATTTTTTGCTGGTAAAACACACGTAGGAAAAATATTTTCGGCGGTATTTTCTAGCCCCAATTCTTTCCGGCAATTTTCTGGTGGAAAAAGATCACCAAAAAATATCTAAAATTTAATTTTTTTTAAAAAAAATTGACTAGCTGATGAGCCATCCCTGCCCTGCCTGGCAGCCCATCAGGCGGCCTGTCTGCACTACCCGCCCAGCCCGAGCTGAGCTACCCGCTAGAGCTCCCGCCCTGCTAGCCTGAGCTCCCGCCCTACTCGCTGCCTTCTAGGAGGCCTGCTCGCCCAAGCTACCGGCATGCACGCTGCCGCCCTGCACGCTCTACACGGGTTCAAATCTAGTCCACTCCATTTTGCTAAGTCCCAACCATTTTTTTGAGAGGGAAAATATGTTAGAATTCTTATTATCATTTATTTAAACTACATCATATGAAAATTATAATTAAAAATTAATAAAAATAAAATATTAAAGTTAAAAATTAATTAAATATGTTATTATATTAATAATTAATTAGAATAACTTATTAAATTAATAAGTAATTAAAATAAACTAAAATTATTAATTAATTAAATTAATTAAGAAAATATGGATTTTCAAAAAAATACTATGAATAACAGCCCGAAGCCACTGGAAATTTTTCTGAAAAATTAGGCCGCAGGAAAGCCATCAGAGAGCTATCGAAAATAGTTCGTCGGCAAGCCGCTGGAAAAATCCGCCTGTAATTAATGATTTTCCGTAGTGCACTGCCAAATTTTCCTATAATAGTTCAATTTCTAGGACTACAAAAAAATACCTTTAGATAGTTTATGATAATATTCCTAGTAAACTTGTTAATCTTACTAATATTCCAACTCATACATTTTCTAATTCAACTTTTATATTTGCCAATGGTTTTCATAGCCTTCAAGAAAATATAAAGCAATAGTTAGAAGCATCCATTACAAAATATATTGAAGCTAAAAATAAAAATATTTTTTTAAGAAATTTAATGTAAGTGATTCTATGTTAATTCAAATATGCCCTAAGAGGTATCCATCCATTGCATTTAGAAAACATGAATATAGGGCATATGAGCCATTTGAGATTATTAGAAAACTTGGTGCTAATGTTTATGTAATAAATTAAATTACCTAAAGACATGTTTATTAGCCATGTTTTCATTGTGAAAGATTAATTAATCCCTGATGAAGGAGTTTGTCAACCTCAAAAATTGTAAGATACTTCTGTTATAGGTGAAAAAGATCACTTCTTACAAGCACTAATCCAACACTCAATCTTCAAGGTGAATCACATCATTACTTATTAGGAGAGCTAGATAGTAGATCACATATTCGAGGTGGAAGGATATGCCACCAAATAATGATTCTTAGCATACAATGGAAGACCTTCAAAAGCTTGCACATGACTTGCAAGAAAATTTTTTGGATTTAATTGTCTGGATAAGAATTCTTTGCAACCTAGGGGAACTGAAGTGGCATATATGGATGGCCCCATCACTAGATCAAGAGCCAAAGGAGGAGACCCTATTGCTAAAGCCAAATTAAAGGGTCAAATTCATTTGAAGAATTAAAGAGATGAAGTTGATTTGGAAGTTCAGTTTTATTATTATTATGTAGTATTTGAATTTGTGTATGTATTGATATAATTTGTGGTAATTATTGAGTTATAAAAGTGATGTCTTATTAATGGTCAAAGTCTAATAATGTAGAGTCAAATTAAGATGATGTGGCACTAATCCTTAGTCAAAAAAATTGTCAAATTCCATGTGGAAAGAGGAGGCGGATGGCCATATGAGTAGAGGAAGTAGTTAGGCTTGTAATTTTGGGTTGTTACAAGTAAAAAATTAGCACTACCTATGCCCTCCTTATTTTTTAATTTTAATGGGGAAGTTATGAATTTTTTGTGGAAAAAAAAATTATGTATTGAAACGCCATATTTTCAAAGTTAATGAATGGTTGTTGATTATTCATTGCTTGGATTAATTCCATGCAAAATTGGT
Organism: Dendrobium officinale; assembly: GCA_019514585.1. Lineage (NCBI taxonomy): Eukaryota > Viridiplantae > Streptophyta > Magnoliopsida > Asparagales > Orchidaceae > Dendrobium > Dendrobium officinale. The sequence continues at coordinate 18,711,858 of CM033694.1, forward strand.
AGGCTAGCTGGTCAATCATAGCAAGAACTTGGGTTAGTTCTTGTGCTACCCTACTTTGGTAAGGGGACTTCTTATTTACTTGCAACTTTATATAATTTTGTGTTTATTTCTCTATGATTGTGGATTTGGTATTGTTTCTTATAATTTTTTCTTGTTTTTTTTTTTCTTTCTTTCCCTTGATGAATTTCATATTCATGTGATTGGGTGAATTTAAAAATTCTATGGAATAGTTTTAAAGAACATCAATTTGACCCATAAATTGACAATAAAATTTTGCATTTTTTTGTTTATTTATTTTTCTTTCATCTCACAAAAAAAATATAAAAGATCTTGTATTTATTCAAAAATTTTGGAGTTAATTGTTGCCCTAGATCCATCCTTTATTTCTATTTTTTATGTCTCTGTAATTTATGTTTTGAGGAATGTGGACCATAAAACCTTGTCTAAGCTCATCCAGATATCCCCAACAACTCCATATCAAACATTCCATTTTCCTTAACCCAACCCACTTTAAATCATCAAATTCCAATGAGAATTCTCAAAGTTCCAAACATTTTCTCAAGGCTGATTGATTCTAAACAGATCTAACCCATTTGGGTTCTAAAACACATAACTCCATAAATCCCACACCCAACATCACCAAACTCTCCAAAACTTATTTAGACATCCTTAAATTTTAATACATACCTAATTTTCCCTAATTAGAGTATTGTACATCAAGTTACATAAGTTGTAAACTAAGGATTTCATTCTCCACAAAAACCTAGGAGAGTTTTAGAGCCTTCCGTATTCATCCACTCCAATTCAAATTGAACAACACTACCAAAATTCGAGTCTTTTTACCTTTGAAGGAGATTTAAGTCAACATGATCATGTTTTAATGATCTTGATCACACTCTTGCAGCACACCCCGCACTAGTAACGCACAAAAGAAAGCTATATATAATGCAAATAATAATAAATGATTAAAATAATTATATTCATAATCATAAAAGCACTAGGCTGGGCTCCTATATTTCAATAGGTTTACTTTTATTACTCAAATTCATTTGGTTTCTTATTTATGTGTGTTATATTGTTACGATATGTTGCTTCAATATCATATGTTACTTGGTGTGTAGTAGCCATAAGAGGAAAAATATAAAGTGGGGATTTTTTTCATTTTTTTCCTAGTTATTTTTTATGAATTTCTGAAATCAAATCCTCTAGAAATGGACAATACATGATTCAAGCAGTAAATGGCAGAAAAATTTGTCGAAAATATTAGGTGGGAAAAAGCAATTGGAAAACTACAACTTCAAACTAGCAGTTTTGATATATTAATGTAGTAGGCTTAACTAGGGAGGTACATGAAATTGTGATATGGGTATTGAGCTATATATGTGGACTCAATTGAACAAATTTTCCAAACTAATTGGATATGGGATGAGTTGGGTGTTGTTTATAATGCAAGAACTTTAATTCAAAATCCTCATATGGTTAATATAAATCTTACTTATCTAATTTAAATTGATTAACTCGATTGGGCTTAGTTTGGTGATGCAACTTGACTTATATGGAGCTAACTATTCAAATTAGTATGATCCATATGAATTGAATAAACCACAATGCTAATTAAGTGATTGGGCAAAGTTGTTGAGGCTCGAACTCAATTTGTTTGGTATGAGACAACTTTCTTACTTTGCATTTCAAACTATAATCATAGTTTCTATTTGACAACTTTCTTTTTAAAAAATATATGTACTACAAAGTTGATTTAAATAATAGCATTCAAAAAACTTACTTTCCTTTTTTTTATTGGTTAAAACACGCTCATGGGGCCTACGCATTAATAATCAAAAAGCGGTTACAAGGTCCTTACAAGGATCCTCCAGCTCACTACTGCTCGAAAGAGCTACACGTAAAAAAGTAAAATCAAAACCTATGAGCAGGTGGTTCCTTTTTCTACCATTACAAAAATAATGCCAAATTAGACTAGGTCTGTGAGTCAACAGAACCCAAAAAAGGAATCTCATGATGATGACATTCCGCTCAGTCTTCCTGTGAAAAAGGCAGTAACAACAACCAAAATTTGCTAAAAACCAAAATAAAATTACCTAGAAAGCAGAGCAGCTTTTACCACGAAAAGTGTATAATTTCCTGCAGGTAGTTATCACAAAAAAAGTATATTGATCATAGAAGCTAACATCAATAAAAAACCAAAAACGAAGATGAGTCCAGTGATACCAACTCTCCCAGAGATTAGCAGCATCATAGCAGACAACCACAACCCTCCAAATAAAATTCCCAGCAAAACTCATCTTGTCACTACCACCATTCCAATTCTTAAAACCTGAGAGAACAAACCTATCGAAAACATTAAGAATACATTTCCCATCAAGTAAAACACCATGGCAGATGATATCACTACAGAAAAAACACCCAGCCAAACCACACGTAACAGTCCTCCAGCAGAAATAAGGAAAAAACAAAGCAGAAAGAACACCCCTGTCCAGTAAATCAGCGCAGAATACAGCATTCTCCCAAACAAACGCCACCACAAAATGAAGAAAAACAGCCGCTGCAGTAGGATAACACCCAGCCTTGTTAAAGACCACATTGAAAAACCAAATCAGCAACCATAACCAGTAATCTTTAACAGCAGTAGTATACTTCCCAAACATTCTCAGAAACCAACAGTCTCCAAAACTACCCCAAACCGAACCCAGAAGCTGCCCACCAACCATCAAAAAATAAACAGCAGCAGCACACAAACTAATATCATTAAAAACCATCCATAAATATAACATAATCCACAAAAAAACCATGTAACCCCAGTTAATGTTCTGATTAAGAGAAATAATAGTAAGACTAACTCGAAGACAGAAGTCATCCATCACAGAAAACCAGAAATAATCCCAAACCAGCAGCCACAAGCAGTTAACCCAAAAACAAAAGCTAACCGCCAAAGAAACAGCCACAACATAAACAGCGCCAGTAAAATTAGTATCAAAAATACTCAGAACAAAGGAATTACCCATACCTGACATGGGGCAGAGCAGATTTATCCATCATCAACAAACCTTTAAAAGCAGTATCTAAATTCAGAGTATCTACTTCCTCGTAATCATTAAGATCAGCTCCCTTTTTAGCTAACCAATCAGCACATCTGTTTCCTTCCCTAAATATATGAGAGATTTCAAACTTCATATTGTTAAGCAGCAGTTTAATTTTTCTAATAATATAAAAACATTGAGCATTTCCAGAAAAACCATCTCTAATAATTTGAACCAGCCACAAAGAATCAACTTCAATCCAAACCCAGTTACGCCCATTTTTAATGCACATTTCCAGGCCAAATAACAAAGCATATAATTCAGCCACCAGCACATCCAATTGATGCAAAGGAGCAGCAAAAGCAGCTAATATTTCCCCATTGCAATCCCTAATGAGACCACCCACACCAGCCTTCGTCAAACCCACCATACCATAAGTATTCAACTTCACAAATGGAGTTTTAGGCTTCCTCCACACAATAAAGGGATCCTCCATAGCACTGTTAACCCAGTCCACATTAATACCATAAATTCTAGCTAAGTTTTTACATCTAGAGAAGGTTTTAAAAGTAATAATCTTATAATTATACAACTGTAACACCTTTCTTTTAATATTATTAATAACTAAAGAAGCCTCCTGTGATGCCCCAGAATCAATAGTGAAAGGATTCGTCTGACATTCTGATCGAACTCCATTCCAGTTGCCTTGCTCGCACCTGAAAATTTAAAACCACGTATAATGAGCTTATAAAGCCCAGTAGGTCACCAAAGCCTACAACTGAAATCAAAGCACGGCGATGCTATCAATATGCAGGTCAAAGTAAATCAAGTCAATCAATGGTCAATGAGTCTATGCAATGTGGAAATCCAAAGTCAATGAAATCAAGTCTGTACAGTGGAAATCAATCAGTAGTCAAAGCAGTACTGAAATCAATAATCAATAAGCAATACAGCGGTAAAAACATCGATAAATCAATACGTCTCAGCAATCAAATCAGTAAGTGACTGGAAGCCAATATCTATCCATCATAGCAATGTCTATCAATTAATATTATCAGTTCAATCAATCGTGTCGTCTAGTCAATTTGTTGTATCTATATCATCTGTCTAATCAATAGAATGTCTGGTGTCAGAACATACTCTTGCAAATCAGTCAATCCAATTATTCAATACGATTTACTCGATATCAATATACAGTATTTAATGACACTACGACAGCTCCAATAATGACGACGCACGATGCTACAATAGGGAAATTATCTCAATTAATAGAGCACTTTCCAGTCAATTATATCGATCGGCTCAAAATCCCAATAAACGATCAAATCAATACGGCGAAAGATCAATTGAAATCAAATCAGTACGATGAAATCATCAAGTCAGTAGAAATCAATACAATCAGCTCTATAAAGGAAATCTATTCTACGATAAATCAAATCCATACGGCAACAATCCATTCAATCAATCAATCGATAATCGGTACGACGAATCAATATATCAATGTATATCAATAACCTATCAGGATCTGTCGTATCAATAGTATCCATATGTCCAGATCATAATCCATATATCAATTTCATATCCATATCAATATCGATGTCAGTATCTATCAATCGGTACAATCTATATCAATATCAGTGTCAATCTTTATGAATCAATACGCAGAATCCATATCAATATTGGTGCCGGTATCTATGAATCAATCAAGTCGATAATATCAATCAGAAATCAATATGATAAATCAATAAATCCGTCAAATCGATCAATCAATCAAATTCAGTCTATACTATCAAGTCAATCAAATCAATCGGAAAAGTAATACGATAAATCAATAATAGCAAGTCAAATCAATGCATAATCAATAGTATCAATGAATCTATAAATCTATGCCGTCCATGTCCATATCAATGTCAATAATCAATAATCAATAGTAGCCATGCTCAATGATCAATCAATGAAATCAATGAATCCGTACGATACAATAAAATCAATAATCAATAGTATCAATGCTCAATGATCAATCAATGAAATCAATGAATCCGTACGATACAATAAATCCATAAATTCGATCAATTAGAAATCAATAAATCGATGCATATCAGGAAATCCATACGATGCAATATCGTATACATGCAATTCCTTACAATGGTCTTACTCGACAAGCACAAACACTAGCTATTATCAATAGTGCTGTTGTAGAAATCCATAGTGCTGTTGTAGAATCCATATTGCTGTTGTAGATATCTGCACGTTGGTTTCTATCAAGAAGAGTCATCACTCTTTTGCCCGTCGGCCGCCCGTCGGCATATAAAACTCCTTATAACTCCCAATCGTTATATCGATGATCTATGGTTTAAAGGAAAGCCCGTAGGGCCCACCATCCTGTACAGGTCAAGTCTATCTTCAACCAACGTTCAACCAGGTTCCCACTTGTCTTTCAGTAACGATCAATCAATGCAATAATCGATGCAATAAACCATAATAAAGAAATCTAGAATAATCATATCAATAATCATACACATATCAATTCAATCTATCAATTTCGAGAAAATTAGAAATCGTACGAAAATCGGGCAGAGTAACGGCAGTTGGTCAAATTTACACAAAAATCCTGCAAAAAGGCACAAATTCCAAATCTCACATAATTACAGAAGAATATCCACGACATCAATACAAGACTATTATTCTATAGAATCCAAATCAAATCAAGTCCTGATATTTTTTTATTCGATTAAAATCGCGTAGAATCAATTCCGACCGGTAAAATCGTCACAGAAAATACTCAAATCGTGTACAATAATCATATCTATAACATACTAAAAGTTGTGCGGTGAAAGTTGTGCCAAATCAAAATCACGTCAAAAATTCGACTACGAAAATATAAAACAGATCACAACTCGGTCAAAACACAATATCTTTGAAAACAGAAATAGGATTCGGAGTCCTTACCACGAGATCTACACTTTTCCCAACAGCAGCGTCGGACGAAAAGCGCTCCGCGGCCTCCAAAATCCAGCTTTCCTCTTTTTCCCTTTCTCTTTCTCTCTCTAAAATCAGATATTTTGATATTAAATGATTTTCTCTCTCATCAAAACGAGCTGATTTTCATATATCCTTAAGCTGATCGGCCCGGCCGATCGCCAAATCGTCCCGGGACGATCAGACCAAAAACGATCGTCCTGGACGGTTCCCAGAACTTATCTCAGGACGTTATTTTGAACAGTACAGATCGGCCTGGCCGATCTCACTATCGTCCCGGACGATTCTGGGAGGAAAATCCAAGCCAGAGAGGAACAGTAAGAGAACGGGATCTCACACCTCCATCTTAATATTCTCATGTTTAGCCTCGTTACGCGCTTTCCAAAGATACCATAAAATGAGGATCGACAACAAGTTAAAACAATGACCTTTAGTGGAGTGTAACCAGCCATCTAACATATCAGGTAAAGTGTTAATATTAGACAAAGAATTCTTACCAGCAATGTTATTGAAGTAGCTCCACACTTGATCAGCCACCAAACCATTCACAAAAACATGATCAATATCCTCACTATTAGCACAGCATAAACATTTGGACGCCAAAATAAAACCTTTTTTTTGCAACAAATTGTCAACAGAAAGGAAACCTTTTAAACATCTCCAAACAAAAGTAGAATAAGTAATAGGAAATGAACTATGCCAAATAGCTGCAAATCTAGGACATTTATCATAAGAAATACGTACTTTGTCCCAAATCTTACGAAGGTGAAACTTACCATTAGCCGTGGCAGAGCATAAGATTATATCATTACAATTAACTTGTAAAGGAATGTTTTTGATAATATCAACTAAACAGTTAGGGACACAACTATTCAACTTATCCACATTCCAAACATTATCCAGCATGAAGGAAGAAACTTTAATAGGATCCATAGTATGAGTGAAAAGGTAAGAATCAATAGAAAAATCACCCAGCCATTTATCTTGCCAGAAAAAAATATCACCCCTTCCCAACCCCCACTGAATGAAATTCTCAACTTTCCACTTAATATTACATAATATTTTCCACGTTAAGGAGTCAGAATTTCTAAAAAAACACCACGACGGGTGCATGTTATTGCAGTACTTCACATTCATATAGCGAGCCCATAAACTAATGTTAGCTCTAAAAGAAAACCATAATTTGTGAGAAAAAAGCAAAGCCGTTTCAAACAAACTCTTACAACCCAACCCCCCTTCATCCAAAACACCACAATTTTTTTTCCAAGACGACCAGTGAATAGCCTTAGAAATCATTTTAGAACCCCAAAAAAATTTATTAATCATTCTTTCTAATCTAGTACAAATGGTGGCAGAAGGCATTAAAGTATGGAACAGATATATAGGAACAGAATTAAGAACGGACTTAATAAGAACCAAACGACCACCAAAAGACAGAAAGTTAGACGACCAATTCGCAAGTTTTTTTTGAATAATAGTGAAAATATCTTCGAAGAGAAAGTTCTTCTTTTTACTTTTATAGATAGGAGTTCCCAAATACTTAATCGGAAGATTTTTAGCTTTAAAACCACAAACCCTTTGAATCTCCTGAATTCTATTCTGATTTATAGATTTAACACCAATAAAAATACTCTTCTCTCTACTGAAAAACAAACCACTGTAGGCATTAAATTTATCCAGAAACTTCATTAAAATTTTAACATTTCTAATAGAGCCATTCGCAAATAAAATGAAATCATCAGCAAAACTCAAATGACTAATAGGAAAGCCTTTTTTAGTACGAAAATTCAGGTTAATATTCTTAGCAAACAGATCCTCCAAACCTCTAGAAAAATACTCCATAACAATAATAAACAGAGAAGGAGAAATAGTATCACCTTGACGAAGGCCTTTGGAAGATTTAAAATACCCATGATTTCTACCATTAATAATCACAGAAAAAAAAAACAGTTTTCCACACTATTTTTAATTAACAAAATAAACTTTTGATTGAAACCAAATAGAGAAAGCACTTTATAAAGAAAGTTTCAATCCAAATTATCATAGGCTTTAGTGATATCTAATTTCCAAATAATATTCCCACCATTAACTTTCGTATTAATATCATGAGTAAGCTCCTGAGCAAGTAAAACATTGTCGTTAATACTACGACCTTTAACAAAACCAGTTTGATTCAAGGAGATAATTCTAGGTAAAATATTAGACAATCTATTAGCCAGAATTTTAGAATTCAGTTTATTAAAAAAGGTACACAAACTTATAGGTCTAAAATCAGTCCAAGCATTAGCTCCATCCTTTTTAGGGATGAGAGCAATATTAGAAGCAAAAAAATTTCGGGTAGGGATTACCACCAAAGAAGTCCAAAACCGCATTAATAACATCTTCCTTCACAATCTCCCAAGAATTTTGGAAAAATTTGGTAGTAAACCCGTCAGGGCCCGCAGTAGCGTCAGCATTCATATCCTTAATAACATCACAAATTTCAATATCATAAGGAAAATGGCAAAGCATATTATTATCATCTTCACTAATAAGGTTAGGAATAACAGAATTATCCGAAATAGGCATAGAATTAGCATGATTATGAAACATATTAACAAAGAAATCAACACCAGACTTACATATATCTTCTTCTTTTTCCAAAATAATGCCATCACTATTAATAATTTTATGAATTTTACTTCTAGTTTTAGTCTTATTAGCAATAACATGATAAAATTTAGTATTTCTATCCCCTTCCATAATAAATTTAGCATTAGCCTTTTGCTTCCAAAAAGCTTCTTCTTGAGATTAAAGAAGACATAGATCATTTTTAGCAATATTTAAGTTTAAAGTATTCTCCTCAGAAGGATTATCAATAAAAATCCCTTCCAACTCATCAACTCTCGACTCAGCTTCAATAATATTAGAGAAAACATTTTTAAAAACAAATTTATTCCATTACCTCAGGCATTGTTTAAGTCTAGTAAGTTTCGACCACAATCTCAACATACCATTAATATTATTATCAGGAAAAACAGGGGCATTCCAATTATTTTCAACAACCTTATTGAAACTATCATGCATCAGCCACATATTCAAAAATCTAAAAGCAGCAGAACCACTCTGATTTAAAACATTAATATTCAGAATGAGAGGAGCATGATCAGACATGGTTTTACTCAAGTGTTCAACATTAGTAGAAGAAAAGTGAGACAACCACTCATTATTAAACAGAAATCTATCCAGCCTTTGAAATTGGTTAGCCCTACTCCAAGTAAACGAATTACTAAAAAACCAATGTCATTAAGATTACACTCGTTAATCATATAATTAAAATCTTCCATAGCTTTAATATTAGGCCGACAACCCCCCCCCCCCCCCCCCCCCCCCCCCCCTCTTTCACTAGCATTAGAAATGTTGTTTAAAATCATTACCCACACACCACGGCCCAGTAATATTAGCAGAAAAATTACAAAGTTGCTCCCATAGATTAAGCCTACTCATTCTAGTAGAGGCAGCATAAACATAAACAAAGGAAGCAAAATAATATTTATTACTAACATTAATATGACAATGGACAACTTAGTGATAATCCACAATAATATCAAGAGAGATAGAATTATGCCACATAATCCATAATTTATTAGAGCAGTTAGTAAAAAAATTAGGAAAACCTAAAAAACTAGCAGTTTCCACAATCTTATCAGCACTAATCATAGGTTCACTTAAGACAAGCAGTTTAATATTATGAATTCTACAAAGATTTTTAACTCTAATTTTCGAATCATTACCACTGATACCCCTAACATTCCACATAATAGTTTTAATCATTACCATTTTTGCAGAAGTTTGAGCTCTGGTGGATCTAGGAGTAGCCAGATGAGCATTTTTACCTTGCTTACTCTTTTTCTTACCACCCTTATGAATCCATTCGTCGTCCCCATTGATTTGACCTTTCAATTTAGGAGAATAGACATTCAAAGAGGCATTAGCATTTGTAGTAGGAATAAATTCTCCTTCTTCAAAAGAATCAACATACACCCCTCCACTATTTATCTCCTCATCCCTGTTTCCCTGTTTAGAAAGTAAATCATTCTCAATTTCCACAGAATTAGAATTAATAGGCAAATCATTTAATAAATCATCAACCAAAATAACAAGTTTAGGACCCTTAGATGTGGAAGAACTATTCTTCAGCTCTCTAAGAGCCTCCTTCAATTGAATCCCCTTGATCGAATTCATCAAATCCATATTCTCAGTATTACCACTTTCCTCTCTAACATTATCACATTTTTCTTCAACTAACTGATTATTATGTTCCGTCTGAGGCGGTTCCACCGGAATAACCTGATTCTCTTCTTTATTATCCACGATAGGCACTTCGACAAGATTATTCACGACAGATCCAGGCCTCACACTGTCATAATTCACAGTTTTTTTCAATTCTGGGTGAATTTTAAAGCAATCCACATTCGCATGACCATGAATTTTATAATGAGTACAGAAATCAGGTATTTTCTCAAATTCGGCTTTTTGCAAGTAACCATAAGCCTTGGATCCAACCCAAACTTCTTTGGGATGTTTTTTCGAAATGTCCACTTCAACCAGAACTCTAGCAACCGAAGGTCGGGTTCTCGACGCAGTTGCCTTATCCGTCTGTAACGGTCTCCCAAAAATGGTACCCAATGCATGTAAAACCTTTGGGTTAAAGAAATGCAAACGTAAATTCGGGAAAGAAATCCAAATAGGAATAATAGGAGATTCTTCCTTAATATCAAAGAAAGGCGTCCATTTTAGCACACGCATTTGACAGTTATGAATGAAATATGATCGTCTAGAAAAAAACTCTACTATAGTCTAAGTCATTAGACAATTGAATAGCCACATGCCTAGCATCCAATAATCCAACAGAATAAAAACCCGACAATTTCAGTGAAGCAAAAAAATTACGAATCGCATCCAGATTCGGTCTACGCACTCTAAATTTCCCTACCAAAGCAAATTGAAAAGGGGAATCCAGTTTAAGAACTTCCTCATCCGATAGAAGAACCGCCGGATGACCATTAAAATTCGAATGTTGCACATTTGGAAAAATATCACCTGAGGAACACTACAGGAAAATCACTCATTTCCGGCGGCAATTTCTGGCGAAAATTGGGCATTTTCCGGCGGTTTTGTAATTTAGCGGCGGTTTTCCGACGGTTTAAATGCCGCCGGTAAAAACCGCGTAGGAAAATAAATTTCGGCGGTTTTTTCCGGCGGCAAATTTGTCCGGCGGCTTACCGGCGGTCTTAAACCGCCGGTCAAATTAAAAAAAAAAAATTGCTCCCGCGCCCGAACCCCGCCCCCACCGGGGCTCTGCGCTCCGGCAAGGCTCCCGGCCATCCCGCGCTCCCCCCAGGCACGGCCCGCGCTTGCGATCCCCCGCGCTCCGGCGAGGCTTCCCGCTCCCGCGCTCCGGCCAAGCTTCCCGCGCCCGCTCCGCGCGTCTACGCGCGGTGAGAATCGAACCGTGGATTTCTCGTGTAGATTTCAAGCGACCGACCGAAATTCCAATTATGCAAATACGTTATATTTGTCAATATTATTTATTTAAATATATTCAGACCGAAAAGCAATTAATTATTTATTTTTTTTTAAATAAAACTAATTAATTTAAAATAAAAAATAATATTTAATATAAAATAACAATTAACTAACTAAATAATTTTAAAATGAAAATTAATTAAATAGTTAATATAAGTTTTAATTAATTTTTGTTAAATCATTTACATAGTAAAAAATTTTTTTATTTTCAATAACATTTTTAAAGCCGCCGGAAACTTGAAAAAGCCGCCGGAAATTCCGCCGGAAAATTCCGTGAGAAAAAACCGCCAGAAACGCGCCGGAAAACCGCCGGAATCGTGACCGCCGGAAAGCCGCCGGAAAATTCCGCCGGAAATCGGTGATTTCCTGTAGTGGAAGCAGCACCGGAAAGAACATCTTTAAAGGATCTAGATCTCGAAGGCGATGCAGATCCCTCAGCATCTAGTTGAAAAAAAAACCTTTTTTCTTCGAAACATCCAGCTCCGAAGCTTTTCCCCACGGGTTACCCAGAGGGACCTCCGCCATGAGAGAAAAGCCCACCAGGGGCAAGAAAACACAACGATCTACACACCTAAAGCAGAGATCAAATGCCGGAAAGAAGCAGAAAGAGCAAAAAAATGGTGAACAAAGGCGCTCGGGACGGGATGCCCTAAATCGCCAGAGCGGCGCACGGGGCAGGAGAGAGAAAGATGTAATACTGCAATTATTTGTGAAAAAAAAAACTTACTTTCCTTATAATAGCTTTACAACCATCTTTATAAGAAGTCGTAGCCATCCCATATGAACATTAAGTGTAATTTCTCACTATTGATTTGGCAACAAAGAAATCTTTAGGAAAAAAAAAGAGAAAATAAAAGAGAGAGAAAGGAAAAGCTAGGTTTTGGAAGTCACGGTGTGATTTTCATTCATTAAGCCAATTGGAAAGATTTACTCGTCCAACTGTAAAGAATATTTACCATATTTGAATTTCAAGATTTTTTTATTTTTGATTTTTTTGTCAAATTTGTGTTTTCGTTACACGGTGACAGTTTTCTCAAGATTAATTTTGTATTGGTAAAACTGTCACCGTGTAACTTTTTATATGTTATAGAGATTGAGATTATGCGTGTTTATAGTATTTATTTGAGATTTTTCACAAGGTGATTTTAAAATACAATAATTTTCCTACTCAAAATTTTATTTTGATAAATTTTTATATCCTACAAAAGATTTTGCTTTTACTACAGAAGGTTAAGTATAAAATTTCTCTTATTGATAAAATGGCAAATGGTTTTGTTCCATTTACTTAGCCAATATGGGGAAGAAGTATAATGATTCTGTGAATTTTAGATATGGGGATGCAATTAAAATCATCCAAGGTAAAATTCTTTTGGATGCAACTGGATTTCCTTTTGTTCACTTGTTGTGCTTATTGGGTTCCTTAGGTTTTTATCCATTTTTGAGTGTTGTTGCTCTTTCCTTTGGTGTATGTTTCGTGTGAATAATTTTTCTATTGTGTTCATTATTTAACTTATTTTATCCTAGTAGCAGCTTGTCTCCTCTTTTTTTGATGGTTGGTGTTCCATTTTTTCAAAAGCTGCAGCTTCTATTACGAATTCCTTTGGTGCTCCTGCCTGGTTGAGGTTGTCATTAATTGTCTGTTTCTTTTTTTTTTTAAACAATAGCTTCTATTTCTAGATGGTTTTTATGTTTTTTTCATATGTTTTTGCAGGTTTATTAATCTTTTTTACAGGATTCACTTTTTAATGTCTTCAATTTGTGATTCAGTTTGTAGGTAGAAGTTCTTGTTATCTCTAGCTTTTTTATAATTTTTTTTGCTTGTATGAAGGTGGGATCTTTAGCTCTTATATTTTATTATACTTTGCTTGTATGTTCTTTGAATGGTAGTGAGTTTTAGATCCCTTAAGGGCTTGTAACTTATTTCAACGCGTAAGCCTGTGAGTGGGCTTCTCCAAAATAAAAGCTCAATTATTCTTTATTTATTATAATTCATTGAAAATGAATGTGGATATGTGATTGAATTGAATAATAGATTGTCACTATTTATGTTATAGTACTATGATAATAATGTGTGTGTAAAGGACAAGTAAAGACTGGTTGACTCATTAGTTGGAGTTAGATTGAATGACTTGTATAAGATGGTGGGTCAACGGGCTTTCATTTAAATATTATGATTATGTGTTTTTCTCTACTGATTCACATGATATACTGATTGAGAGTTATAAAAATGATTATTATTGTGCCGACAGGAAGATAGTGACGACTCTGTTTATTGAGCCAACAGTTTACATATTTTGATGCAATACTAAAAAAAAACTGTGATAACCAAGACTGTTTACTTATTTAATGTGACTGCTGAAATGAATGTTATTGAGTCATTATTCATATTACTGTATGAATTTATTATAAATAATGTTATTAATTTATTGATACAAAAAGTATGATATATTTATTTAGCACGTGATATACATGATAAATTGAGCATGTGATTAAAATTTTGATTTAATACTAAAATAAAATAACTAGATAGCATGTGTACATTCTTATATAATTTTACTATATTGATTTAATTTCAATAGTTTTTATCGATATTTTGATTTGATGCTTTATCTGATTTCTATACTGATTAGTATTAAAGATACAACAATTGCTTTATAGATTTGACACTCTTACTTATTTATTATTTTTATGGCTTTCATATCATAGTATTTTACTGTTTATAGATTTTACTATTGTTGCATGTGAATTTTATGATTTCTGTACTTATTAAATGATCAAATGAATGTTATTACTATGATTTGATCTCTGACATGCTTATTATTCCTTTAATGTGCTTTGAATTCAGTTGTAGATTTTGATTGCTTATTAGGCTTGTGAGCTCATTATATGTTGTTAAATAATTTCATGTTAGTTTAGAGAATCAAGAGTGTGAGGTTGGTCAAGATTCCTTCAGGTTCAGGATCTTTTTATTTTAGCTATTCTTTTGTACTCATGATATGATAAATATGTGATGATTATATAGGACTTTAATAGTGTATATAATTTTTGTGAAATGAATACAAACATACATATATATATTTTTTTTGTTTTTTATTAAAACCCACTGACGGGCCTATGTGTTAATACAAAAAAAGCGGTTACAAAGTCCTTAGAAGGGACCTCCAGCTGTCTAAGGCTTAGAAGAGCTACAAAAAAAGTCAAAATAAAACCTAAAAGCCGGGGGTCCCTTTTTCTACGATTACAAAACCAATAAGAAAGGACAGAAGGGATGCGGGCATACAGCACCCAAAAAAGGAAGATCAAGATGTACTCGTTCAACATAATCCTCCTGCAAAAAATGCAAACAAAAACCCAAACATTAAGAAGCAAAAAACAATCAGTCACCTTGGCAATCTTGAGCTTCCCAAAATCAGTAAAGATCCACCTACAAAAACAGCTCCAGAACCCACTGTTAGGCAAGAAGTGATGAATACAATGTTCAAAACAGTCAAGGTAACCAAAATCGCACATAATCAAAATGTGAGAGTTCTTAGTACTGGAAGGATTCAATTAAACCGCAATGATAAGCACAAGCCCAACATTCATAATAGCTATTATATAACCAATCCAGTACCCAATGTGTAAGGTCCCACTGCTCAAATTATGAATATGCTTGCAGGATTTTCTCCGAGAGATCTTAAAATGAATAGCAATGCAGTCTTTAAAATGACTCAAGATGAGATGCAGATTCATGAGTAACAGGTAAACAGAATACCTCATCAAAATAACATTACTCCAATCTACCGACCCGCGCTCCAGGTTTAAGAAATAAAAACAATAAGGGAAATAACTGCACGAAACAGTGCAATAGAAGAACAAAATGCCAAGAAACGAAGAGGACCCCTCAGGATCAAGAACATAATGATTAACCATGGCGAAAATAAGGTAAACCAGATTTATCTAAAAAAACCATACCTTGTAACTGCGGATGCATACAAATAGTGTCTAACTCTTCATAATTATTAATATAGCAACCTCTATTAGCTAACCAATCAGCACAAACATTAGCTTCATGATAAATGTGAGAGATAAAGTAAGTGAAAGTAGAAAGAGATTGCTTAATGTTCCTACTAAGATATAACAGGTTGGGATTGCCAGGAATGATATTATTAATGATTTGAATAAGCAACAAAGCATCCACCTCAATCCAGATAAAGTTAAAACCCAACTTGGTACACAAATTTAGCCGTATAAGAGAGCCTGAAGCTCAGCAGAAATAGCAGAAGAACTACGAATGGGAGCAGAGTAAGCAGCAATAACATTACCATGATAATCTCTAATAATACCACCAGCACCATTTGGACCAACAGATCCATCAGAATTAAGCTTGATGTAAGGAGGTTTGGGTTTGATCCACTTCACAAATTTATAATACAAACATATATATATATATATATATATATATATATATATATATATATATGTTTTTTGAATTCTAGAATTACTTTTGTTATTTATCTCTGATAAATGAAATTAAATAGCTCTCTGTTTGTTATTTATTAGAAGATTAAAAGAAGAATTCTTTCATTTTAAATTCTGGGGCATACCAAATTAGGCATATAGTTGTGCCAAGGTAATATTTGATCAAATTAGGTGAGCCTAACCTAATACAATGAACTACTTGAGTTCAGCCATAAGGTCTAATTTTGATTTGAAATTGGCTCAAATGGGGCTAATTAAATTTTTTATTAGTGAGCTAGGGAAAAGTTGAAATAACCCATGTGAAGTGAAGACGAACATGAGCTTAATTGAGCTTATTACCATTGGGCTTCATTAATCATTCACAGTCCTTTTAATGAATGAAAATTAAGGCCGTACTGTGCAAATCAGAACAAAATCTCCTCATTTTGTGAAGTTGGATCCATAAAGGCCCAATAGTGTTAAAATGTGCTAATTGAAAACTGAACAAAGTTAGACCTAATGTTGGGCCAGCCGTTACCAGGCTTCGTTAGATCATCTCAATGGGCGTGGCCTCAGCCTGCAGGGTCATTTTCGTCTTCTGCAGAAGGCCCATTAGTACGTAGGACAGGAAACTGGTAAACAAAATGTTCTGTAATCAAAAGCCGAGCAAAATTTCCTATTAATATTAGAGTTTTAGCCCTTCCGCGCAATCCAAAAATCCATCTTCCAAAAATAAATTCATTACACATTTACAAATAAATAAAAAAACTCTAATTCTCAAGAACAGAGGGGAAAACTCTCTTATCCGATCTACTTCTGCTCAACATTCTCTTCAGAGAACCACCAATTATAGTAGTAGTAGTAGAAGAAGAAGACTCTTCTTTCTCAACATCCTCCATCTCCACCACCGCCACCTCACTCACCTCCCCAACCCCATCATTACTCTCCACCACCACCACCACCTCACAATCCTCCTCCTCCACCGCTGGCGCCCGACAAATCGGACAAGTAGAATTCCCCATCAGCCACACATCAATACAGCGAACATGAAACCCATGCCCACATCTCGGTAAAATTCTCCCCTTTTCCCCTTCCTCCATCACACTCAAACAAACCACACAGTCCACTATTTTCCCATTCTGCTCCTTCCCATCATAAACGAATATCGGCAACGCCGCCACCGCCGTCGAGTCCAGCCCAATATCTCTGGAAGATACAGCAACAGCCGCCGTTTCATCGACGGAGCTCCGGCGACGGAGGTGGAAGTCAGTAAGCACACTGTTTGTGTGGGCGGTGCGGCTGCGGTGAAGAAGCCAGCGCCCGTAGAGGTGGAGGAGGATGACGAAGAGGATGACTACGGATAAGCAAATGACGGCGGCGAGGAGAACTTTACCGTTGTAGGGATCTTGCATTATGGTGTCAGAGGACGGAGGGTGATTAATTAAGTGGAGAAGAGAAGGTATGGGAATCTCATAGAAGACGCATGGAATTAAGGATGAGAATAGTTAAATAGTCGAAGTCGATAGAAGGTTGGATGCTGCAGGTGGGACAGGAAGAGCGCTGATCCAGAGAAGAAGGCATCTTTTAATTAAAAAAAGGGAAAATTTTTGCATGAGTTTTTTTTTTAAACATGTATTAATAATTACAAAAATACAAAAAAAAGCTATTTTTGTTCAATCAAATAAGGATCAATCTCACATAATTTATTTAAATTAAAATTTTGCATTTTATTGCATGAATCCTGAACTAATTAAGGGTCCGTTAGGATTAATTTTTTTGGCTACTTTAATTTTTAGATAGCAATCACAATTTTATCTTGCTAGTATTTTTTTTTTAAGTTCTACTATTTTACTAAAATTTCTATAATAAAAATTTTCTTTTTAGAATCATAATAATGAAAGTTGTTTTCTCCACAATAACTATAAAATTGATTTTAAAAAATATTATAGTTATTCCAAATAAATCATAAATAAATTTGAAGCTTGAAAAAAAATTATTTAGCAGGATATTTCTTTTAGATCAGGTTTAACAAATTGATATATGATTTTATTTTTTATCAAATTTTAAAATAAAGGTTTTTTTTTTTATTTTGAATCATTGATAAATTTTAAGATTATCAAAATATTTGCTGTAAAATAAAAAATTAGAAAATTAAATTTCAAATTTTAAAATTATTTTGATGAAGATTGAGTCAAATATTCTGACAGTTTTTTTTTCTCTTTAATGTGTCAGCTTCGGCTTCGGCTTTGGCTTTGGCTTTCGGCATTGGCTTGAGCTTTTCCAAGCGGTGGGGGACGGGACTGAAGTGAGAGTCTCGTGAAGGCGACGGCAGCGTTCTTTTATTTTGGCCACCGGTTTTCAAACTAAAAACTTCAACTTCAAATATAAAAAACAAAGGGAAAAATATGTCAAACTATTTTAATACATTATGCATTTACAATTTTATTTATTTATTATAAATTAATTTGACATTGAATTTGTAGATGAAAAAAAAATGTGCTCATAGTATATGAGACTTTTTTCTTATATTTCTGTGTAAATTTTTATTATCTTTACACAAAGTATTATATTTTTTTTGGGACTATTACATACTTAATTAAAAATTTGTTTGTGGTAACTGCAATATTTTATAAAAGCGATTATGAAATTATTGTAGGAAAATAACTTTTTTTAAATAAGTTATAGGTATTATATATATAATAATAATAATAATTTCTTAATGTTATTGTAATTTTTTAATCTAACTATAAAAAATAGCTTCACATCGCAACATATATTTCTAAAAAAATAATAATAATAACAAGAAAACAATAACGAAATAGAATTATGTTTATTGTCTAAAAAATAAAGTAGTGAGATTATTGTCCCAAATGGATCCTATTAGAATACATGTATATTCTGTACTTATTATATATATTAGTCTAGAATAATCTAAGGTCTTCTTGTAATTATAGTTAAACCAAAAGTCTCCTAGCTCTATATAAGAGCAGGAGCATGTATTTACTTTAATATAACGGAATACAAAAGATAACGTTCTGCTTCAAGAACTTCTTCTCTCTGCTATTTTCTTCATGGTATCAGCGAAGGCTTACGATCCTAAGCCATGACAGATTCTGCTTCATCCGGTCTTCAAGAAAGAAGCTCCGGCCATGAGTCCGATGATCCTACGATTCCGGCAACACTCAAGTTTGTTGTCTCTAACCTTCGTAATCTTGTCTCATCTTCTCTTACTCCCGACAACTTTATTATCTGGAAATTGCAAATTCTGAAAACACTTCGGGCAAACGGTTTTCTACCATTTCTTGATCCCAAAATCGAGCCACCATCTCAATTTTTGCAAAATCAAAACGGCTTGTCATCTCCAAATCCTCTTTATTCTCAATGGCTGTTAACGGATCAAAATCTGTCGGCCTCAATTTGCTCCACAATTTCAGATTCTATTCTTCCGTATGTCATTGCGTTGGATTCAACCGCTCAAATTTGGGCAGCGCTCGAAACAAGATTTCAGGCGACGAATCGTTCTAAGGTCATACAACTCAAGAACGCATTGCATAATGTATCACTCAAGAACAACTCCATGACGGTCTACCTGTCTGAAATCAAGGCAATTATGGATCAAATTTCTGCAACTGGATCATCGGTCGATCAAGAAGATATTATTCACTATATCCTCAATGGGCTTCCTCAAATATATCAATCGTTCAAGTCATCTGTAAGAACATCCACAGCTCCGCTCTCTCTTGATCAGATCTACCCGCTTCTACTTAGTGAGGAAATCAACCTCGCGTCCGATGCAGCAAGATTCTCTGCGGCTCCGGACCCCAACATGGCCCTGTTCAATAATAGAGGCAGAGGGAGACGCTCAAGAGGCCGAAACTCCTACAACCAACCGTCGGCAAACAGGAACAACGCCACTGAAAAATTCGGCGCACAACCTGCACCTAATTCCAACCCGAATGCTGCGGTTTTTTTGTCAAATTTGCTACAAGAAGGGTCACTCGGCTCAAACGTGTTGGCACCGCCTTAACACTCAATATGTTCCAGCGAACAAAAATGCTAACACAGCGCTGATGGCGAACTCGGACACACAAGAATCTACTTGGTTCTTGGACTCGGGAGCATCCTCGCATCTTACCAACTCCATGGATAATATGTCGCTAGCCCATCCGTATCTTGGTTCGGATAACATAACGGTTGGCGATGGCAACTCGGTAAACATAGCTCATACAGGGTCGGGCATTCTTCCGACCCCCACTCGTAAGCTGCGCTTGTCGCAAATCCTTCACACTCCGTCTCTCAAATTCAATTTACTTTCAATCTCGCAACTAACCCGTGATAATAATATTTCCATTATCTTTGACCCGTCCGGTTTTATGTTGAAGGATCTTGTGACGCAGCAAATTTTACTACGAGGACCATGTAAGGGCGGGCTGTACAACATCCCGATATCCTCTCCGACCACGGTTCATCACGCACTAAAAGCTTCAGACTCGGCGGCTCACACCTGGCATCACCGTTTAGGACACCCTCATAAAAGCATTTTTGATTTTATATCTCACAGTAACCCGCATTTACATATGAACAAATATAAAGATCCATGTACTTCTTGTATTGCATCTAAGTGTCATAAACTTGTATTTGATAGTCTACCACATCGTCAAACTCAACCTCTTACTCTTATACATTCCGATGTTTGGGGCCCGGCTCCGACTGCTTCGTGTCAAGGATTCCAATTTTATGTTATATTTGTAGACGACTTTTCTAGATATACCTGGATTTTTCCGCTAATGCATAAATCTGATGTTCTTTCTACTTTCATTAACTTCAAAAATAAGATTGAGAAATTTACTTCACGGCATATCAAAATATTGCGTACTGACGGGGGATCGGAATATGTGAACAAGGCATTCAAAAACTACCTGATCCAACAAGGCATAACTCACCAAGTCTCATGCCCATACACCCCGGAACAAAACGGGCTGGCGGAAAGAAAGCACCGACATATCATAGAAACTACGCGCACGCTACTTCTAACAGCCTCTTTACCCCACGTCTACTGGCCTGACGCGGTAACTTCAGCTGTATATCTTATTAACAGGTTACCTTCGCACACTACGAACAACAAATCGCCTCTAGAACTAATGTTTAATAAACAACCTGTTTACAATGATCTTAAAATATTTGGTTGCGAATGCTATCCGCTGTTTCCTTCTCATAATCGCACCAAATTGCAACCAAAATCTCAACAGTGCGTGTTTCTTGGATATTCCGATGCTTATAAAGGTTACCGTTGTCTCAATATGTCATCTAACAAGATTACGATATCTCGTCATGTTATTTTCAATGAATCCAAGTTTCCTTTTTCAAAGCTGGATGCTAAACCACAGCTAAAGTCTCATGATATATGTCCATTGTTACTAACCCCTGCATCCATTAGCTTGCCTTCCAATCAAACAGGAACTCTTCAGCATCAACACATTTCAGACAGGAAGCAATCTCAAACCGGCAATGTGCTTACCTCCACCTCTCAGGCTCCGTATACTGATAAATCACCGAGCAATCAAAGCTCTATTCCCCTACCTATACCAGTCCATCACATGACTACAAGAAGCAAGACGGGCTCTCTTAAGCAAACTAATCGCCTGAATCTGCTTCATATCAATAAATCCATTGAAAACCAGCTAGATCCGACCACATTTTCGGAGGCGTCCAAAGATTGGCACTGGCGCCAAGCTATGGCATCTGAAATTTTGGCATTGCAAAAACAGGGTACATGGTCGCTGGTTGAAGCTCCAAAGAATGCTCAAATTCTCGGGAGCAGGTGGACCTATCGCACGAAATTTCACACAAACGGCTCAATTGCAAAATACAAGGCAAGACTGGTAGCACAAGGGAACAATCAGGAATTTGGTACGGACTATACAGAAACATTCAGCCCGGTGGTAAAACTGCCTACTATACGAATAATGTTAGCTCTCGCACTACACCACGATTGGACAGTTCAACAGCTCGACGTGGCAAACGCTTTCTTGCATGGTCCTATATCCGAAACAATATACATCAGGCAACCGAAAGGATTTGAAGACAAATCCAGGCCCAATCACGTCTGTCGTCTCCACAAAGCCATATACGGACTAAAGCAAGCCCCACGCCAGTGGTACAACACGTTCACATCCTTCCTTCTCACTATCGGGTTTGCACACAGTCAAGCTGACCCCTCCTTATTCATCTACACCAAAGCTCAAGTAACTATCTTCTTACTCATTTACGTCGACGACATTTTGATTACCGGTAACAATAAGTATCAAATCTCATCAATTCTGGAAAAACTCAACTCTGAATTCGATATGAAAAATCTAGGAGAAGCCAGTGAATTTCTAGGCATCAAAATCTCGAAATCTAACAATTTGTATTTTCTTTCACAGGCCAAATACGCATACAAAATCTTACAGCAAGCGGAACTAACTGAATGCAATGCTCTTTCAAACCCAACATGCACGAAATTTCCGTCTGAATTCGACTCCGACAAATTAATGTCGGATCCGGGAGTATACAGAAGCATCACGGGAGCCTTACAATATCTAACATTAACTCGTCCTGACATTGCATTTAGTGTTAATCTTTTGTCTCAAAATATGCACGAACCATCTCCGAAACACTTCTATATGCTCAAACGCCTTCTGCGTTATATCAAAGGTTCGTTACATTTTGGCCTACCTATTACAAAATCTAATCTTATTTTGAAATCTTTTTCAGATGCCGATTGGGCCGGTGATCCGGTCACCCGAAAATCCACTACTGGGTTCTGTTCGATTTTGGGAGATTCTCTCATATCATGGACGGTAAAGAAACAAAGAACTGTATCAAGATCGTCGACAGAGTCAGAGTATAGAGCACTTGCCGCATTGACGTCGGATATTATTTGGCTGCGGAGGCTTCTAAAGGATTTCGGTATTCCTCAAAATTACTCCACAAATCTCTATTGTGACAATATGTCGGCAATAGCTCTGGCCAATAATCCAGTTTTTCATTCGAGAACGAAGCATATAGAAATTGATCAGAAATTTCTCAGAGATCATATTCAACAAAACAACATCAGATTGCATCCCATTAGTACCAAGGATCAAGTTGCAGATATATTAACAAAATCTCTCTCCACACCGAGATTCCATCAGCTGCGCCTCAAATTGACGATAGTTCAGGACCCATCAATTTGACGGGGGATATTAGAATACATGTATATTCTGTACTTATTATATATATTAGTCTAGAATAATCTAAGGTCTTCTTGTAATTATAGTTAAACCAAAAGTCTCCTGGCTCTATATAAGAGCAGGAGCATGTATTTACTTTAATATAACGGAATACAAAAGATAACGTTCTGCTTCAAGAACTTCTTCTCTCTGCTATTTTCTTCAGATCCCAACATCTAACTTTTATCTATTTACCATCCTAATTTTTCCTTAATTTGATAAAAATATTATTCAAAATTTTTCATATTTCTAATTTTCAAATTGAATCCCGCATATAATAAAAATATTAACATTATTCATTAAAATAACGCCCTTTACAACACCTCATAATTAAAAAAAAAAACTAATAATTTGTGTAAGAATAACAAAAAAAAACATGTGTAATATTCCAAACTATTTTACTTAAATGCATCTAAAAAAACACTTATTCCTTAAAAAAGAATTGAATATGTTCAATTTGTTTCCGCATAAAAGAAGCACAACACAGATCATCTTGACATGTTGGTTGAGAGCTTAGACTTCCAATTAAATGATCTTGAGTTTGAGTATTTGTATATGCGTTGTGTGTATGAATTTATCTTAGATGACTAAAATATCCCAATAAAAAAAATAAATAAATAATAAAAGAAGCACAAAGTTGGGAAAGCAAAAGCTCGTATAGATACATTTCCATACTTTTCTTTTCTTTTCTTTATGTTTCCGTTTTTTTAGGAGTCAGATCCCGAGGATTTGACGAGCAACTCTCTGTGGACTGCTTTGCGACTAAACAAAGGAAAGAGATTCGGTTTGATTATTTTTAAGAATATATATATTTATATAAATAAATTAGAGCTACTGATGCCATTTAAATTTTAATAATATAATATTTTTTACATATAGTTTTAATATTATGCATCATATATAATCCTCCCCTCTCTCGCTCTCTCTTTCTCTAACTATATATATTATTAAATTTTAAAATAATCACCAAGCTATTCATGTATGATCATTTTAATTTCAGAGCAAAATGTTGTTCCAGTTTAATCTCTTTATTATATAAAATTGATCCAAAATGTTCTATTTGTAGCTAAATTGGGCTCCATTTTATAAAGACGATGGCCTAAATTGCGTGTCAATTTTGTATATTTGATGGATTAAATTAGAATTAGAACAAAGTGATTCTCTGAGATTAAATTGGCTATATACAAATAGTTCTGTTTTGAAATTTTTCATTAAACATTAGATAATATAATAAAATTTTAAAAATAAATATACTTATATGATTTGATATTTATAATGTTTTGTAAATATGATTTATTTATAAATATTTAATAATTTAATTATGTTTATTTAATAATTTTGTTCTTTGAATGTATTAAAATATAATATATGATATGTGAAAGAAAAAATAATTATAATAAAAATAGCACTTCTATTATGTATGTATTATTATTATTTTAAATGGTTCGTCCCATGTGAAAGATAGCAAAGCCAACGGCCTCCCACCTCAAACTCCGTGACTTGTTAAGTTCCTTTGGTCCAAAGGGACCCGATTTCCCACTACTCCGATGACTTTATCGCTACGTTCTTTCTCTTATATGGAAGCCTTTCGTTCCCTACAGAAGCTATAATAGTTGTTGGAATCCTATGTTTGATTAATGCTGGAAAATGGGTTCGGTTTGTTATTTTCTTGACTTTCTTTTTGTATTTGTTTGGCTTTTGGATTCGGTAATTAAACCAAAGCAATAGCATTTTGTTGATGTGAAAGAATAGAGAAATTATATTATTTATATATGTCAATCCACATCTTCATTCTATAATTGAGTTGATGTTCATGATGGAGCTTTTGTCAACTATTCACCACTATATGAATGTTGAGAAAAATGTCTTGTTCAATGCTCCCCTACTTGCTCCAACTAAATAATGCGTTGTTCCATCAAATCAACAATTAAAGAGCCTTTGATGACTCTTGGCATGGACGAAACTATGTATGCTCAAGGGAACAAATGCCCCCCCCGCCCCCAAAAAAAAAAAAAAAAAAATTAAAACTCTTTATACAGTAAAGATTATTTATAATCTACCTCCAGCAGATCATTTTTACACGTACATAATTTATCCCTACAAAAATCGAAAAGCCTCTTGGCCTCCCGCTATTTTCAACTGATTATGTTATATTTTTCTAAAATTAGAAAATAATTCTGTAAAAAATGATTATGTGCAAAATAAATTATCTTTGCACCATTATATATTTTATTTATTTATTTATAAGTTTGTCACTCCCATCCTGCTCAAGAACTAAGGCTGGTTCCACTCCTGACTTTTGGATCTTGAATATGTTGAAAACATGGCAAATCTTTCATGAGGATTCACTCTTATTATAATTGATTATTTTTATCAATATATTTGTATAAATAAGACAGGATATGGTGTTGATTTGAAGAGTTATTATTTTTAGTGAAATATTAATTATCAAAATTATCGAGAGAATTTATTTTTTATTAATGTGAATGTTGGGTCATAGTAAAATTTGGGAAGCTCCATAATTAGTTAGTTATGTGCTCATACATAAAGTTTAAGAATAATTTCTGTCAATTTTTCAATGGGCTTAATAGGATATTTGAACTATAAAGCTTATGTCTTTCCCATTGAACTCAAAGCATATTTTATAAGCAGGGCTTGTCAATATGAAATACGACAACCTTCCCAAATGTCACACCAATTCTCATTATCCTCTCTCTTTTGTTTAGTGATTACTATAAGATATGATTGAAATTTTTTGCATGCTTTGTGTTGGACCCAAATTTGTCCCTAGATGACATCCGACCCTTCTAGCAAGTTATTGATAAGTTAGAGCTTGAAAACTAAGTGATTGAGATTAGTGTGTATATAGTCTCTAGAAAGGTAATTTTTTTAAGAAAGAAGACATTAACAAAATTTGAGCAAAAAAAGTTCAAAAAATTTGCGTTTGTGTAGTGGATTTTAATAATTTAAGCAAAAAATAAATATGAATTTTAAAGATATTGTTGGCTCAAGAAAAATGACACGAATGCACGAATCCCGCTTTACAGCCGTAGGATTCCATTTCCCTTAAGTCAGATTATAATTAACCAGATTTTTCCTGAGGGTAGTGTCAGGGTTTAAAGATCTGGGGTTCTTACTTCCTATGAGCGCAATCACTCATAGTTAATTACCCCTCTTACTACGTAAGAGAGAACTCTCGACTAAGGATGAATAATTTTTATATAATTTTAGTCTCAATAGTAGGAGAAATGAAGATAAACCCGATCAAGATCCAATGGTTCCGTCATCCCAGGTATACCGTAGTTCCAATCTATCAACACTGACAATCCTTGACTGTAGTGTCCAGGGAATATGATTAGCAGCCATGGGTTGCCTCCTCTTTGGGATCCTGAATATACTGAATTGGTTAAGTGTGAGTTTTAATTTTGTTAGGTGTTTTGGGGTTTACTTCTATTAGAATACTAAAAAATTTATTTAGTTTGGGATTTACGACTTTGTTTTAGAAGTTATCCAGGAGTTTGATTTGAAATGGGACTTATGGCTTCTTTAGGAAGTAGCCAAGGGGTTTGGATTTAGATTGGGACTTATGACTTTCATAAAAAGTAGCTCATGAATTTAAATTTAGAATTGGAACTTATTAGTCTATTTATGAGTTGCACAAGGATGTGTTTATTTTGGGGCTTACAGCTCTAATTAAGAGTTGCTCATTAATTTGTTTATTTGGGACTTACGACTCCAATTAGGTTTTGCCCGTCTGATTTTATTTGGGTAGGGGCTTATGTCTTCCTTAGAAGTTTCCTGTTAGTTAGGGCCTTATGGCTCCAATTAAGAGTTGCCCTGATAGTGGGACTTACGACTTCTTTTATAGGTAGCCCGTAGAATTTTGGTTATATAGGTCTTATGGCTTTCTTAGAAGTTGCCTAACGGTGAGTCTTACGACCTAGCCCTATAAGTTAAATGGCCCGAGAATTTAAAAGTTGATTTTTAAGTTAAATTTGGATTTTAGGGTCATTGCAATTCATTTAAGAATTCTCCTAAACGTGGGTCTTACAGCTTTTATAGAAAGTAGCCCGAATTAGTGGGAACTACGACCTTTACGGAAGGTAGCCCAATTAAATATTTCAGTTGGGTAGGTCTTATTACCTCCTTAGAAGTTGCCTAATTATGGGTTTTACGACCTAGCACTTTAAGCTAAGTGGCCCAAGTTGTGAGTCTTACAACCAAGTCCTATAGACTAGGATGCCCAAGTTATGAGTTTAATTATTTAGAAATAGGGTCATTCATTTAAAAGTTCCCTAACACGCGATCGAGTCTTACTGCTTCTCTTAGGAGTAGCCCAAATGGCAGGTCTTACAACTTAGTCCTATAGACTAAGATGCCCAAATGAGGGGTCTAGAGTTGTATTATCACCTAAACAGTTTCCTCAGATGTCGGACTTACGACTTCTATAAGAAGTGGCTGGGGGTTTTAATCGAGGGTTGGGAGTTAGCTAAATTTTTAACTAAAATTTCTCCCTAAGGCCGGGCTTATGACTTTCCTATGAAAGTTTTTGAGTAATGGATCTTACAACCTAATTCTTATAAATCAGACTGCCCAAATGAGGGTCTAGGGTTGCATTATCACCTAAATATTTCCATCATAGGTCAAACTTATGATTTCTATTAGAAGTGGCCGGTGTTTTAATTGGGGGTTGACGTTAGGTTAAATTTTTACTTAAAACTTTCTCCTAAGGTCAGGCTTACAACTTCCTATGGAAGTTGCCGAGTAGTGAGTCTTACAACCAAGTTCTTATAAACAAGGCTGCCCATCAATTTTGAATTTGATTGTTTGTTTTTTGAGAGTATGTTAGTTGTTTGTATGATGTTTGGAGATTTGTTATGTACTTATTTGAGTTGATTTGATTTAGAGAATTTGACACTTCGAGGTTTTGATACTTGTGTTAGTGTTTTAGTTATTTTGTTTTATGCTTGTAGCTTGTTTCTTACTACATTGTGGCTCTACTATTTTTTTTTCTTACTTTCTAGTACTCTGTTCTACTTGCAGTAGCTTAGATTTATCAGCATTCATTCAATTTATTTGTGATGTACCGACTCTTCATATGTTTGTTTGTAGGTGTTCATAGCCAACGGTTGCAGCAGTCAGGGCTCGTAGTTGCGGAGGATAGAGCCCAAAGATAGTTGCAAGAACTCGTACAAGAGGGACTTGGAGAACTTGCAGAGGAGTTCAGTTTGAGAGTTTTGGAGAGTTTGAGAGTCAATGTTGTATATATCAATTAGTAGAAACTCCCCCCCCCCCTTCCTTTTACTTATTTCATTTTTATTTTAAAATTTCTCCAATTAATAAAAAAAACAATTTTCTCAAACATTAAATACAACACTTTGATTTGGATTTTACTCTCGGATTAAAAAAAAAACTCTCAAATTTTTTTATTAAATCAATTTTGCTAATCAAAATTAATTATCTTAATTTAATTAATCTCAATTAATTAAAATGATTTAATTACTCAATTTTATTTATAACTAAGTAATCGATTACTTAAATTATACTCTCACTAATTGGTCCAAAAATAAAAGTTTTAAAGCTTTTTTTTTTTGGAAATTTTGGCAGCCTCCAGGCATCTACTCCCCACCTAGGGAGAAATCGGGACGGCATTGCCATAATTTCTTCCTGAAAGTTCGTTAGGGATGTTAAGCCCTATAGAACTGGCCCAAGGCTAACCAAGAGGGGGGGGGGGTGAATTGGTATTTTAAAAAAAAATTAGACAAAACACAAATACAATCCAAATCACCACAAAGAAATAACGTGCGGAAGAAATAAATGCAGAAGCAGTAAAAACAAGAACACAAAGGTTTATAGTGGTTCGGTCAACTTGACCTACGTCCACTCCCCGGAGGTGCCCTTCGAGTATTGCACTACAATCGTGACTCTCTTTTAGCCCCCACAGCTAGGCGGAGAAGCCCTTACAAAGACACCTCCTTTTTGCCACCCTGGCAAGGCAGAGAACCCAACTCCTTTTGCTTCCTCCAGAAGCTGGCAGAGAACCACGAACAGTTGCTGAATCCTTACATCTACCGACCCTTCCTCGGATAAGAAACTCTAGATGAAGAAGAAGCAAAGCGATCCTTGAAGCAACCCTTGTGAAACTTCTCACAAGCTCCCCCGCACAAGATCCTCTCTTTCTCTCTCTCTCTCTCTCTCTCTCTCTCTCTCTCTCTCTCTCTCTCTCTTTCTCTTCTCAAGGTCTTCTCAGGTCAAGGCAGCAGCAAAGATTATAAATAATGTTGAATAAGAGCTCTTAAATAGAAGAGCTTTAAAGGAGCTCATTAATTGCAAGTTGCCGACAATATCGTCCAGGGCGATATGGACATCGTCCTGGCCGATCAGTACAAATTCCATGAGATCGGCCAGAGCATTGCCCTAAATGCAAACTGGACGATTAAAATTGGCTTGATCATCCCAGAAGATATCACGATCGTCTAGGACGATCAGTTCAAATCAGAGGAAAATCGTCCAGAGCATCGCCCTGAATTTGTGCTGGCTGATATTAATCATCTAGGAGTAACTAAGGGTTTTTTAATAGATCGTCCTGGCCGATACTGAGATAGTCTGGGACGATGTGATTGTATCAATCATCCTTAATTACTTCCTTGATTTGTCTGATTAATTAAGGCATAATTGTGAATATTGTCCAGGCCGATCCATGATTGTTCTGGCCGATTTCCAAAAATACAGAATAGTTTAATTGTTTATGGCGGCAATTTCATTCTATTTTGATCCTATCGTCCTAGCTGATACACGTATAGTTCAGGACAATTTACTAATGACGGCTGCCTTAATTAAGAATCCTGAATAGAATTCTATTTTAAATTTGATCATCCAGGCCGATCCAAATATTATCATGGCCGATGTGAGTAAAAAATAGAAATTCTAAGTCTCTCAAGTGTTTGTGTGTAGGGTTACTTAGCATTAGTCACACCAAAGATTACAATTGACTCAAGTGGAAAAATAAAAATAAAATTACAGACTTGACTCAACCCTAATCTACCCCATCTTGAGCTGGTTCTGATTTTCGTCCGATCTTTTGGCCCTGAAAGGTTAGTAGTAAAAGATGGTCCAAGTCAAGTAAAAGTGTTTGCTAATCATCATAATATATTTCATAGACCTGAATTTGTAACAAATCTCCCCCCTTTTTGATGATGGCAAAACACTACGAAAAAAATAAAAAATAACAGTGTGATGTAAGACACATCCTAAAACTACTCCCCCTTTTGACATCTCAAAAAGGAGGGAACCAAGAATCACAATTTTTTTTTTTACCAAGGCATGAAGATGATATAGTATTCCACGTGATTGATTTTAAAAACTTGTGAGTTAATGAGTTAACAACATTAATAATCCAAAGAACGGTAGAATATCCAATCATGATTACCCTTAGCTCAGACTTTCTCTTATGGTAGAATCGTCTTTTGAAATCAATGACCTAACTCAAAAAATCAATTGGATATGAGGAACAAGAATCAATTTATTACTTGGTTTAAGAAAAAAATATCTTATAGAATAATGAATCAAAGTAAATTTGTCACAATCTTAAAACAATCGAAATCAAACCTTTGATACATGAAAACTTCTAATTTTTTAAAGATTTTGAAAAGAGAGAGGAGCTTGCTTTTTAGTGGGCTCATTTTATACCTCTTGTCAATTGATTGGTGCTTGTGCACATCTTTTGGTTTTTGATATATAATTTTTCAATTTGGCATCATTGCGCATCTTTTGTTGGCATCATTGGCCAATTTTTATTTTTATTTTTGCAAGTTCCATTCTCTTTTACAACTCTTAAAATGTGCTTAGTTATGAGTATATCTTCTAAATATTAGAGAATATGGGCTCTCTATCTAACATAAGGAAGAATTATCACAAACAGAATCAATAATCAAAGACAAGAGTAACGAGGGATCTTGATGTGACAAAAAAATTTTAAACATTATAAATACAAGATAGATTTTCTTAAGCAAGCTTAAGAAAAAGATCTTAATTTCATACACAATCTTTAATTTGAAATAGATTTTTTATTAGAAAAGAAAACTATGCCACTAAAATAGATTAGAGAAAGAGACACAATCACAAAATATTTTTACCATCTAAGAGATTAAGAGATGAAAAAACATTAACTACAAATTTTCAAAAGCAAGGACAAGGCATATGATATCATTTCAACGATGATTTTGAAAACTAAACTTTAAAAAGAACACAAAAGAAAGTAAAACATACCAAAAAACTAAGAGCAAAGCAAAAGGAAAAAGAAAAAACAAAGGGCAAAAGAAAGAAAACAAGTTAAAAGAAAAAGAAAAAACAAAATAAAGCAAATTAAAGATCAAGTTTTATACATTTATGTCAATCACACACAATCTGGTCCTTAAAGAACTGAAAGTGTCGAAGGCCAGTGGTTTAGTGAAGATGTCAGCCAGTTGATTTTCAGTTGTCACATGGTGTAACTCAATGTCTCCCTTAGTCACATGATCTCTAATGAAGTGATGCTTAATGTCAATGTGCTTAGTCCTTGAATGTTGGATAGGATTTTTAGAGATGCATATGGCACTAGCGTTGTCACAAAAGATTGAGATGGTGCATACAGATAATCCTAAATCTAATACCTGTTGTTTCAACCAAAGGACTTGGGTCACACAACTTTCAAGAGCAATGTACTCAGCTTTAGCAGTGAAAAGTGCAACAGAGTTTTGCTTCCTACTAGACCATGAGACCAGAGACTGTCCTATGAATTGACAAGTTCTTGAAGTGATTTTTCTATCCACTTTGCATCTTGCAAAATCAGAGTCAGAAAATCCAATAATCTCAAAAGAAGTGTGGTGTCTAGGGTACCAAATCCCTAAGCCTTGGGTCCCCAAAAGGTATCTAAAAATTCTCTTAACTGCAGTCAAGTGGGACTCCTTAAGGTCAGCTTGAAATCTAGCACAAAGGCAAACACTAAACATGATATCAGGTCGGCTCGCAGTCAAGTAAAGTAAAGATCCAATCATACCTCTATACCTCTTCTGATCAACATACTTATCACTTGGGTCCTTATCCAATGGAGCACTGGAAGTTATGGGAGTGTTAATTGGCTTAGCTTTGTCCATCTCATATTTCTTCAAAATATCCTTTATGTATTTTGTTTGATTTAAAAAGGTTTCATCCTCCAATTATTTTATGCTAAACCCCAAAACGTAGGACAACTCTCCCATCAAACTCATCTCAAACTTTCTACTCATTATTTTAGAAAACTCATCATACAATTTCTTATTAGAAGATCCAAAGAGTATATCATCCACATAAATTTGAACAATGAGTAAATCATCTCCAACTCTCCTATAAAAAACGGTGGTGTCTGCACTCTCCTTGACAAACTCCATCTCTAGTAAGAATGTGCTAAGCCTCTCATATCAAGCTCTTGGTGCCTAATTTAACCCATACAAAGCCTTTTTAATTTAAAAACATGATTTGAAAATTGTGAACTCTCAAAACCTGGGGGTTATTCTACAAACACATCTTCTTTTATTTTCCCATTTAAAAAGACACTCTTGACATCCATTTGAAAATGCTTAAATCCTTTATAACAGGCAAAGGCTAATAGCACTATAATGACTTCTAATCTAGCTACAGGGGCAAAAGTCTCCTCAAAGTCTATCCCTTCTATTTGGTTATACCCCTTAGCCACCAATCTTGCTTTATTCCTAACCACCACTCCTGAATCATTCACCTTGTTCTTAAAGACCCACTTTGTCCCAACTACACTTTATTCCTTAGATCTTTCTACAAGCTCCCAAACATCATTCCTAACAAATTGATTCAATTCTTCTTGCATTGCTAAAATTTAAAACTCATCAGTAAGGACTTGGTTAATGGTGGTGGGTTCAGTCATTGAGATAAAGGCAGAGTGGTTCACCTCCTTCCTAAGTACATGTCTAGTCTTAACTCCACTAGAAGGGTCTCCTAAGATCAAATCCTTGGGGTGACATGTAGAGTGCCTCCAATCTCTAGGCAAAGTGTGAGAAGGTCCAACCCTTTCATCCAAATCAATATTTTCTACTCCTTGGGTGACTTCTCCCACTCCTTCATTATTTTGGTGTTCTACCCCTTCCCTAAATTTTCTACTCCACTTGTAATCTCTCCAACATCATCATCATCTTCAACTCCAGATTTCCTAGGATCATACTCATCAAATACTACATGTGTTGTCTCTTTCACCATCAAAGTTCTCTTGTTAAACATCCTAAAAGACTTCCCAACACTAAATATCCCAAGAATACTCCTTCATCAGATTTAGGATCAAATTTTTCCAAGTGAGACTTCCCATTATTGTGAATAAAAACCTTACAACTAAATACATGAAGGTGGGAAAGATTGGGTGTCCTACCCTTAAGGATCTCATAGGGCGTCTTTTCTAATTTGGCTCTAACATTCACCCCATTCAACACATAACAAGCTGTGTTAACCGCTTCAGCCCAAAGTATTTTGGAAGTGAATACTCAGTAAGCATGGCTCTAGCGGCTTCCACCAAGGTCCGATTCTTCCTTTCAGCTACCCCGTTCTGTTGAGGGGTCCTAGGAGCTGAAAAATTGTGGCTAATCCCCTTGTCCTCACAAAAATCTCCAAATCTTTCATTCTCAAACTCTCCCCCATGATCACTATGGATGGTTAAAATCTCACAACCTAGCTTTTTCTGAATCCAAGTAGAAAATATTTTAAACTCCTCAAAAGACTCATTTTTATGTGTAAGAAATCTTGTCCAAGAGAACCTTGAGCAGTCATCAACAATCACAAAACCATAGACTTTCCCTCCCAAGCTGGTCGTGCTAATGGGTCCAAACAAATCCATGTGAAGGACTTCTAAAGGTCTAGAGGTGCTAATGTCCTTAATGGGGTGAAAGGTGGAGTGGACTTGCTTTCTTAGTTGACATGCATCATAAAGGTGGTCTTTTGAAAACTTGAGTTTGGGGACACCTCTAACTAGGTCTTTTTGGGTCACTTTTCTAAGCGTTTTCATACTTGCATGACAAAGTCTCCGGTGCCACAACCATGAATCATCAATCACTATTTTTAAGCAAAATGAAGCAGCACATTCAATGTTATTTAAATTAAGCATGTAGACGTTGTTGATCCTCTTTCCCTACAAAATAGTATTGTTATTTAAACTTACAATGCATGAATTTGCAAATAATTGCACGATGAAGCCTTTGTCACAGAGTTGGCTGATGCTAAGCAAGTTGTGCTTCAATCTATCTATAAGAAAAATATTTTCAATCATAAGATTCTTGGAATTACCAATTATACCTGCGCCTACCACCTTCCTAGTGGTGTTGTCTCCATGAGTAACCTTGCCTCAAGTCCTGGACTCTAGTACAACAAACTGATTGGCATCACCAGTCATATGTCGAGAGCATCCACTGTCCAGGTACCACATACTCTCATGAGGTCTTTTGTGAGAGCCTACCTACAAGATTATCAAATATTAGATATAGGAACCCAAACAGGTTTGGGTCCCTCCTTATGAAAAATAGAATGCAATACATGTGTGGTATGATGTGGATCATGCACCTTTGGTCTCCACACCCAATGTGTACTACGGTGAATTGTGTAAGTGTGTGAGATGTGTCATAGCATGCCACATGAAAAACATCTAACTCCTGAAAAGGGATTTCTTAAGTGGTTTGAGTTATAATGTCTCTTCCTAGGTTTTGACAATTGATCAAAAGTAGGTGTCATCATAGTTTTTTTACATGTTTTTAATTCATTTTGAATCTTCAAATTAGTACTCTTTAAGACCTCATTTTCAATCCTCAAATTTTTCTCCATCTCTTTAGACTTCTTAAAATTAGATTTAAGTGTGATGTGTGTGAAACTTTTAATGCATCATGCTTTTTAACTAATTCACAAAGATTTTTATTTAACTCATCAAATTCATCAAGTAAAGTCATATGATTTGAATCAACTGTTTGATGATCTTTAGCCAAAATTTCATGCTCTTTTTGAAGATTCAAGAATTCTAATTTCAAGTTAGCATGTGTTTTTTCTTTAGTTTCCTATATGATGCATGAATCTTTTCAGAAACTTCAAGGAGTTGATCGTAGGAAAGTTCACATACCTCTTCTTGATCCATATTATCATCTGCCATTAAGCACAAGTTAGTTGTTTCATCTTCTGGTTTCGTCTCTGATGAATCTGATGCAGAATCCGCCCAAAACGCCTTTTGTAGTCTCCTTTTGTCCTTTCTAAAGTTGGATTTCTCCTCACTCTTTTCCTTGCTTGAGTGCTTCTTAAGTGAAAGGGACAATCGACTTTCACATGTCCGGGTTTCCTGCATTTCATAACAAACCACATCAGAAGATCCTTTAGAATGCTTATTATCCTTACCTTTTCTCCAATGGTGCTTGTGTTTCTTTCATAGAAAGCTTTTAAATTTCCTTGTGATTAAGGCAAAGTCATCGATTTCAGACCCGAAAGATTCTGAGTCCGATCTGTGCGTCTTCAGTGCCACCGTTTTTCTCCTTTTTCTTCTCACCTGCTTCAAGATTTCTTTGATTCACCCCTTGCTCGTAAGCAATGAGTGAGCCAAGTAAGTTATCAATAGAATAAGTGTTTTAAATCCTTAGATTCAGTGATTGTAGTGATTTTTAGCATCATATGACGAAGGCAAATATCTCAAAATTTTGTTCACTTTTTCATAGTTTGAAAGTTCTCTTCCTAATGCATGCAGTGAAGTGACTATCTGTATAAACCTAGTATACATGTCAGAAATAGATTCATGAGGTTTCATACGAAAAAGTTCGTAGTCATGCAAGAGAATATTCAAATGGGATTGTTTAACCTCATTAGTGCCTTCATAAGTGATACACAATTTATCCCAAATTTCTTTACCAGTTTTACAAGTGGAAACACGCATGTAATCCTCAGACTTTAAAGCACAGAAAAAAAGTTCAGACATTTTGCATTCAGTTGAGCCAAATCCTTATCATCTAAAATCCATTCAGTAAAAGGAAGTGGAACATTCATGCCATTAAGTTTTCCAGTTGGAGGTGTGTAACCATCCTTAACAAGCATCCACATGCGATAGTCAGTTGATTGTAGAAAAGTAGACATACGAGCTTTTCAAAAATCAAATGGGATATTATCAAACAAAGGTGGTCGGATAATAGAATACCCTTCCGGTGTATTATGATTCCCAAAGTTAGCCATGGATCAAAATTCAAAAAGTTTTCAAACTCAGTTTTTATGAATCCCGATCTGATACCACTTGAAAGTTCGTTAGGGATGTTAAGCCCAATAAAACAGGCCCAAGGCTAACCAAGAAGGGGGGTGAATTGATATTTAAAAAAAAAATTAGACAAAGCACAAATACAATCCAAATCACCACAAAGAAATAACGTGCTGAAGAAATAAATGCGGAAGCAGTAAAAATAAGAACACAAAGGTTTATAGTGGTTCGGTCAACTTGACCTACGTCCACTCCCCGAAGGCGCCCTCCGAGTATTGCACTACAATCGTGACTCTCCTTTAGCCCCCACAGCTAGGCGGAGAAACCCTTACAAAGACACTTCCTTTTTGCCACCCCGGCAAGGCAGAGAACCCAACTCCTTTTGCTTCCTCCTGAAGCTGGCAAAGAACCACGATCAGTTGCTGAATCCTTACCTCTACCGAACCTTCCATGGATGAGAAACTCTAGATGAAGAAGAAGCAAAGCGATTCTTAAAGCAACCCTTGTGAAACCCCTCACAAGCTCCCCCTCACAAGATCCTCTCTCTCTCTCTCTCTCTCTCTCTCTCTCTCTCTCTCTCTCTCTCCTCAATGTCTTCTCAGGTCAAGGCAGCAGCAAAGATTATAAAAAACGTTGAATAAGAGCTCTTAAATAGAAGAGCTTCAAAGGAGCTCATTAATTGCAAGTTGCCGACAATATCGTCCAGGATGATATGGACATCGTCCTGGCCGATCAGTACAAATTCCATGAGATCGGCCAGAGCATCGCCCTGAATGCAAACTGGACGATTGAAAATTGGCTTGATTGTCCTGGACAATATCACGATTGTCCAGGCCGATCAGTTCAAATAAGAGGAAAATCGTCCAGAGCATCGCTCTGAATTTGTGTTGGCCGATATTAATCGTCCAGGAGTAACTAAGGTTTTTTGAATACCTGGCCGATACTGAGATCATCCAGGACAATGTGATCGTATCAATCATCCTTAATTACTTCATTGATTTGTCTGATTAATTAAGGCATAATTGTGAATATCATCCAGGCCGATCCAAGATCGTCCTGGCCGATTTCAAAAAATATAGAATACCTTAATTATTTATGGCGGCAATTTCTTTCTGTTTTTATCCTATCGTCCTGGCCGATACACGTATCGTCCAGGCCGATTTGCTAATGACGGCTTCCTTAATTAAGATATCTGAATAGAATCTCTGTTTTAAATTCGATCATCCAGGCTGATCCAAATATCGTCCTGGCCGATGTGAGTAAAAAATAGAAATTCTAAATCTCTCAAGTGTGTGTGTGTAGAGTTACTTAGCATTAGTCACACCAAAGATTACAATTGACTCAAGAGAAAAAAAAAATTACAGACTTGACTCAACCCTAATCTACCCCATCTTGAGCTGGTTCTGATTTTTGTTCGGTCCTGAAAAGTTAGTAGTAAAAGACAGTCCAAGTCAAGTAAGAGTGTTTTCCAATCATCAAAATATAGTTTATAGACCTGAATTTGCAACACTTCCTACCCAGATCTAAAGTCAACGGCGTAGGGCCTTCAAATTTAAACCATCCCACCAGAATCTAAGATCGACTACGTAGGGTCTTCGAATTAAAATAATCTCGGCCGGATCTAAGATACGATGGCTCGGAGTCTTCAAATTTAAAATCATCTACTAGAATTAAAAATCAATGGCGCAAATCTTCAAATTTAAAACCTACCGCCCAGATCTAAGATAGATGGCACGGGTCTTCGACACCTGTTTGCAAGACTTTTCCTTTTTTTATTATATATCAAACATTATATTATTTTAAATATAATATAATATAATATAATATTATATAATATTGTATTATCATATTAGAATTTATAATATATAATGTATAATAAAGAGGGAGAGAGAGGGAGAGAGGGAGGATGAGATCGGGTAGAGCTCGATCTGGTTAGAGCCGACCACGCACAAGAAAGGGGGAGGGGGTTCGGATAGCCAGAGGGAGTCGAAGAACCCGCACGTGCAATCTCTCCCTCCTGCAAAGGAGAGAAGTTAAACAGCCAGAGGGAGTCGAAGAAGTGATGGTGCAATCTCTACACCTCTCGTGAATCAACGAACACAAACAACAATGATGGAAGGAGAAGATGAACGGGTGAACCCTAGACGCTCGTACGAAACAATAAAGTCGAACATCGATGATGAAGCTGAAGAAAAGAGCATAACCTTTTGTTTTCCCTGATTCTTCCTTCTTTTATTTGATCCCTTTACCAAATGAAAGTTACGGGAACGAAATGGTGTGTCGTTTGGAGAGATCACGCAAAGTGGGGTCGGCTAAGAGGTATGTCGGTTGTTTCAATTCATTTTTTTTTCTATTTTTGTTTTATTCAACAGGTATAAGTTAGCAAAAAGCATATCAAAATAACACCTATTACTATAGATATGATATTTTTCAAAAACAATTTTTCAGATGAAAGCAACAATTATGTCAATTATTAGTCACTTTCAACATAAAACATATTATTAGGGTGGAGCATTGTAAGAAACTTAGCTTGTCAAAATTAAAAATTAATGATGAGAGTTTTAATTGAAAATTGATGATAAAAGTTCATAATTTAACTGTCATCAAATATGTTTTGCATGTATATAATCAATTAAAATACTGAGTCCCTTCTGTTAGCATTATCCAACCTCCCATAACAAAGCATCAATTATAATTGGATAAAGAAGTACTTCATGGGATCTACCATACCACATCAAGTGGTGATTCTAGTACACATTAGTATGTAACTTTTATTGAGGGGTTGTTTGGTATGCAGAATTAGGAGGGTAAAGTAAATTATTTACATGCATTTCTTAATTAAATTAGGTCGTTTGGTTGATGTTGTGCGGAACTTAAGTAAGTCCTCCAATGCATCACTGGTGTATTAGAGATACCCATTCCTACGAAATTGAAACCCGCTCAATTTGGGAGGGTTAGAAAATCTCTCGCACAAAAAACATGTGAACCAGCCTATGCGCGCGTTTTCTTTCATGGAATCTAATCTTATAATCCCTTCTTCTCCGTTCTTCCCACGCACGATTGATTCTCCCAAAGCCTTCTCTCCTAGCTCCTCTCTATTCACATGAGCACAGGAGGCGAACCCTTGTTTTGCCATCTCCATTCGCGGTGACAGCAAGGGATCTAATAACCGCAACACTTTGAATCCCCTCGCTCGTGTGGACAACAACCCTAGTCGGATCCCTCACTTCCTCTGACCTAGCCGATGACGAAAACCTTCTTATATGTTGGTAACTTCTTCTACATCATCTTCATCATCTTCTTCTACATTCCTTTACTTTTTTTCTCCCAATCTTCTCCTCGTCTCATTCTTCAATTTTTTTTTTTTTTTGCATTTACATCATGCATCGGAAAGGGTAATCTTAATTTTTCTTGTTAAAATATGAAACAAAATTGAATTTCATCCTCTCTTTATGAGGTTTTTTTCAACTTTACAATTATTATACTTTTGAGCATTTGTTTGATAATTTTACAACATTTTCTGTCTTCACTGTTTCCACAGCTTTGCTCAATCTTTGCTAGGTGGAAGATAAGATAATGATGAAATCTGCATCATCTTTACTCAAATTGTGTATTCCTAGTCTTATTTCAAATGGAACTTTTTTACTTCGGTAATCATCTTAATCAACATTAGAATTATTCCAATTAATTTGGGTTGGCTTTAATTATCCTCCTCTATTCATTCCTGAAACTATTTTTCGCTTTATTTTTCTTAATGAGCTATATACCTTGCTGAAATTTCTAATACTCACTGTTTTAAAGCTCTTTAACTGTTTAATGCTTGTATTATTTTCAGGCAATGCTTGCTTGATCTTCTTTCCAATGCTTTAACCTTGTGTTCTCTTTTTTTTTTTTAATGTCTTAAATTCTATTTCGGATTGTGACTTTTGTTATGGTAAGTAATTGGACACAACAAAACATATGCAGAGTTTGATTATTTACAATTGAGGTTTACTTAAGTACTGCTGTTAATGGTCTATGTTGGTTACTTTGACCTAGTATATCTGTTTGGTCGTACTTGAGATCTAACAATTTAATGAAACCTTAATTTAATTTTAGGGGTGAAGGAAAATTGTAATTGCCAACTTTGATGGTTATGAGTACAAAAATGTGGCTTTAATCTTGAGGTTTCAAGTATTAGGACCCGGGTTGGCATTTGTATCGTCATTAACTTGGTTGTAGAACGCAAAGAACCCCCAACTCTTTGGGATATGATCACATAACCCTTGACATAATCCAAGATTCAATGATAAATATTTAACTTTGTATTAAAAAAGGTATATTCACAACGTACATAAATCATACAGAGTTCCACTTTGTCTTCGTCTATTTCATATAGAATTCTGCCTTGTTTTGAAAAGTAATGTATAACCTTTAAGCTAAAGATTGTAACCTAGTTTTATCTGTATCTATATCAACTTATTGATTGGTAATTATAAACAAATTGATGTTGAAAGAACGCATCTTACATGAGATCTCTTTGATTTGATCTTTTTTTTTTTAAGTGGCATGTTTATTTTCATTGGGATACCATCCTTACAGAATGACATTTTCAGTTGAAATATTACATATCATAGTTTGTTGACTATCCTTATAGCTACAAAAATTGCATGGGCATATTTTTCCTACATAGAAATATTCAGTTGCTATAGCCATCTGTTATTATTGATTAAAGTTTATCGCTCATTTCCTATCTAACTTTTTCTATTTATGTCATGTTGCTTCTTAGCCATACTTAATTAGATTTTTTAAATTCCCATCAATTGGATTCAGCTATCAAGATAATTGTAAGATCCATACCATGATTACTGAATATGTATTCAAACTAGCTGATTACTAAATAGTTGTTATGCTTACATGTTAGGCTAGTCACAAAGATGGTTGAGCCATTAGAAGATGTTGCTGAACTCCATGAAATTAAAAAATATAATGATTTCTTGAAAGTGATTTATATTGCAATTTACAGTATGTGTACTATTGCAACAGATTCACAAAGAAAAAAAATTATGATCCTCAACGAAATATACAACGTGACACATCTCTTTGTAGGTTATATAATGGATGTGATTCTGACTGTGTTGACATGGTTCGCATGAGGCGAGCGCCTTTTTTCAAATTATGTGATTTAATGTGTACACGAGGATTGTTGTTAAACACAATGAATTTTTGAATCGAGAAACAAGTTGCTATGTTATTGCATACACTTGGGCATAGTTTCGTACATCCAATTTAACTTTCATCGCTCTGGTGAAACTGTTAGTAGGTACTTCAAAGATTCATACCTCCACTTCCTGAAACTCCATATAAGATTAAATCAAATAATAGGTTCATGTCATTTTTCAAAGTATAATCAATCTTTATTCAATTAAAATCTCTCTTTTATCACGTTATCATAAATATACTTTATGTCAAATTTATGATTGTACTGGCGCGATAGATGGAACTCATATTAAAGCAAGGTTCCAAAGGAGAACGAAGCTGCATTTAGAGGAAGAAAAACATACCAAACACAAAATGTTTTAGCAGCAGTTGACTTTGATTTGAGGTTCACATACGTGCTTGCTGGTTGGGAAGGTTCTGCTCATTACGCAGCAGTACTTAAAAATACATTAGAAAGAGCAAATGGTTTATGTGTCCTAGCAGGTAAATATTATCTGGCTTATGATGGCTACTCCACACGAAATGGGTTTATTTCCCCATATCGTGCCACAAGATATCACTTGAAGGAGTTCAGTTCTATTCAACCTACAAATTTTAAGGAACTTATTAATCTATGTCATTCCTCATTATGCACAACTATTGAGCATGCATTTGGTTCCTTGAAGAACTGTTTCTCAATTATAAAATGTGAACCCCTACTTTCCTCTTCAAACTCAAGTTGAAATTGTGCTTGTCTGTTGCATATTGCATAATTGGATAGTTACAGAAGGTGGCGATGAGTTCATTCAATTCGAGGATGAATGAGCTAGGATAAGTCACTGTATAAGAGGAGATCAAGCAGTCGTAGATGATACTAAAAAATGGAGATAAAAGAGATGCAATTGCTCAATTCATGTGGACTCGCATGCAAAATGATGGAAACTAGATTTGTTAATTTTCTTTTTATGAATTAAACTGTAACTTACTAATTTCTACTTTGTGGTTTTTATTTATTATATTGGTTAAGCTTTAATCATATGGAATTGCAGCTACCATGGTGATTATTGGGGGAAAAGTTTTTTGTCATTTATGAATGTTCTACTTTATGAATGTTCAATGAGCACTAGAATAACAGATCGAGCATCTTATAAGTTTTGGTTGATAATTCAGCAAAAGGCCGTTAAATTATTACATATATATATATATATATATATATATATATATATATATATATATATATATATATATATATAGTTGGATAAATGGTCATGGCATTTACTTTATGTTTACATTTTGTTTTAATTGCTACTGCACCTTTTGTTTTGAGGCACTGAAGAGTATCATTGTGATTTAAT
Organism: Dendrobium officinale; assembly: GCA_019514585.1. Taxonomy (NCBI): domain Eukaryota; kingdom Viridiplantae; phylum Streptophyta; class Magnoliopsida; order Asparagales; family Orchidaceae; genus Dendrobium; species Dendrobium officinale. Next base: position 18,754,915 of record CM033694.1, read on the forward strand.
TGCTACTACACCTTTTGTTTTGAGGCACCGAAGAGTATCAGAAAATGCACACTTTTTTATTTTCACGATCAGATTGATTTATCACATGTGCAAGCTCTTTATGCATGCGTGAAGCACTTGCAGGGCACTTGTTTTGTTTACATGAGACGAAATTGACAATTTAGTTCAAGCAATATGCATGTAAATGATTATTGCTTGACTTGAATTATTAGCTATGAATTAAATGGCTTTCCAAAATGGCGTTTGGTTTACTGAAATATTACTTTCAACAAATAATGTAGTGCGGGAACTCATTAAATGATAGTTAGTTGTTGCAAGCATTGTTGATGATATAGTGATTATTGTTGTGTTTTAGCTTGTAATTGTGTCTTTCTTTCTATAGACAATGATGAACCATTCATTTCTAGTTTTTTGGATGTATGTTTTGATATCTATCAAAGACATGTAATAGTGAAGATCTATGACATATATTATATTTCTGGTCTCATGATTTAGACACCCTGACTGATAGGGCTTAATGTCATCCTTGTGTGAGAAACAAATATTGCCATTTATGAATTCTCTGTTTAAATTTATTTATCATATTTTTTGTAAGGGAGAATGAATTCATCACAAACAGAGATGAACGGTACTTCGAAGTCAAAGAGGAAAAACTTTTTATGGAGCTTAAAACCTAAGTGGATTACTGGATTGCTTCAAGTAATGATAGAATATGTAAATGCAAATATGCGAAGTGCCCAAGGATTCAAAGACTGTGTGTATCAAGGTGCCGCCCATAAAATGAAAGAGAAGTTTGAAATAGAGGTGATAGGTGAGCAATGTAAGAATCAAATTAGGCATCAAAGAAGTGTTTGGATTCACATTCAGGAGTTAAAATGAAAATCAGGTGTATCTTGGGATGAAACAAAGAAAATGATATTGATGGGTCCAGAAGAGTATACATAACATATTCAGATATTACTTTAAGCACATCATTTAAATTCCTATTTTGGGGCCAAAAATTATTGTTTTCCTTGCAGGCATTTCCAATAAATGCTTCTTATTTAAATATTGCGATTGCAAATTAAGCAGAGTTGGAGATAGTTTGTGGTCTTGGACATGCAACTGGAGAGTAGGTGAAATTGGGTAATTCTCAAACTCCACTTGGAACTCAACAAATACATTTAAGCAATAATGAACCCTCATAATTTACAGATGTTGATGCAGATGGATTAATGCCTACTGAGTGGTCTGATATGCAAGTTATGGAAGATTCTACTAGAACAGCAAAGAAACTGCTACCTTCGTCTGGTATAGGAAGTGACATAAAAAGGAAGTCTAAGACATCCGTTATCAATAAAAATATCTGTGAGTGTATTTGTTTGATGGCTTATAGTGTGAATGAAGTTGCTAACACTATCAAGAGCTCAATGACATCTCCAAAAGCAAATTAGTAATATGTATAATGAATTGATGTCTGAGTTAACAAATATTTCTAGCTTCTTAGAAGAAGAGTTTGATACGATATATGATAATTTATCAAAAAATCCTACAATGATATCATCTTTTTTATCAAAACCTACATATTTGAAGGCTAGATGGATGCGTAGAGAGCTAGGAAATTGATTTATAGATGGATGCGTAGAGAGCTAGGAAACTGATTTAAGTTGTTGAAAATTGCCATATCTATGAAGTTGTTATCACAAAAAACTGTTTCGTATTACTTTGTCGTAATTATAACTATATTTTGTTCTCTGCTACTGGAAACAGAGATGGAGGCATTTATTTTCCCTTCTAGCTTTGTTGGTCATTTTCTACGGAATTACTTATGAAAATTTTTTGTCCATCCTAACACAATATTTTCCCCTTTAATAGTTTTTTAGCAATGGTTATAGAAGGAGCATAATCCCTTAATGTTATTCAATTGTTTTGGTGAAGCTAGACTATAATTTTTATACTTTAATTAGTTAGTTAATGCTGTTAAATTAATGAGGCTTAGCTAATGAAGTAGATTCCTGTCTGCTTTTAATGGACCAGCTCTTCTTTGCTATAATCAACAGGGATCACAACATTAGAGCACATTCAAGTTGGTTTGCTTTCTTATCCCCCTTTTATTTAGTCTTTTGTTAATGGTTCTAGCAAGCCTAGTGCCTTAAGTTTGTAGATGTTTACCACTGAATACAAAATCAGATTCCATTTAGAGTTTCTTTTACACGATTTAAACTGGAAACTCTAGGATTCGTTGTTTATTATCTTGTTGATTTGAGAAGATTGATCTAAATTTTGTGCTATAAACTTTTATGCTGGAAACTCTAGTATTCGTTGTTTATTATCTTGTTGATTTAAAAAAATAATTATAATAAGATAGTGCAGTAAATAAATAAACTGATTTTATTTTATAACACCAAATAATATCAATTATTATAAATACACTGCTTTCATAAATACACAAATTGTAATGACAAAATTAATTATGACAAAAAAAAAACTTTTATTTTACTCTAGATTTACCTAACCAAACAAGGGAAACGATCCTCCTACGTTTATTTTGTAGACAACCAAATAATCTCAAAGTATTCGGAATACACTACATTTACTTTACATTGTATTTACTTTACACAACATTTTCTTTTCAGGCAACCAAACAACCCCTGAGTCTAACGGAAAAATATACACAAATATTGAATATTTTTATTTTACAAACAATTATATTTTCTTCCCTTAATTTTATCAATTTTTCCTTTTTTTTAATGATAGGGTTCAACTTGCTTATGTGATGATTCTGTCTTGAGATAATGGTACAAAGAGAAAATAACATGAAAGGCCATACTTGTAACATTGATTTGAGGGGCAATGATTATTAAAATGACGGCAATTAGAGACATTGACAAGTTACTCTCAGCTCAATTTTTCTTATGGATATGTCTTAATGACATCACTAAAAGTTTCAATCACAAGAACTAATCTACTCCTCTAGAGCCATTATATTGTCACAATTCGCCTCTGAAGCTCAAGTAATAAGGCAAGAACAGACAGTCGGATGGTTAATACAATAATTTTAATAGCCATAAATACTCAATAGACTAATATCCAAAATATAACCGAAGAGCCAGTAAAACAATTTCATTTAATCATCTTTTTATAAGCACGTACTCTTTTTTTTTAGCCATGTAATTCACAAGAGATTTACTTTATATTTCAATTTACCAATTTGAATTTTTCATAATAAACTAAGTGGACAATTACAATTTACAGTATAACAATTAAATATGCATCTAAATAGTCATATTCATTTTTCGAACTTTTCATTTAGCATATATATGAATTTTTAATATAATTGTATATCATAATTCTATTCTTTTAAATAATTTTATTCCTTTTTCAATTTCGTTGATTATAGAAGCACCATCATATTTTATATCAATGAAGGTATACCAATTTCTATTTCCATTTAACATGAATGGGTACATTGTGTTCATAGTCACTACTATAAGGAGATGAACTCATGTATTTGCAAACTTATACCTTTTTTCTCTTTTATAATTTCATTTATATATTATAATTCAATTTAGTCATTTCATTTTCTTTTGCATATGCATGTCATATTGTATAAACAATTTCTATAATTGTATATACTATATTGTAACATTGATTGCTTAATAACTCCTTTGCATAATGCATAATAAATACTTTACAATTTAATTAGAATAGATGCATACTACAATATCAAATTATTTTATTGAAACAAAATATAAAAATATAATTCCATAAAAAAATTTATAATCACCCACTTTCAATATTTTTTGTGTATTAGCAATCTTCCAAATTCCTTTAAATATTTGTTTGGGGGTGTTTGAAAGTTTAGAAAGGGGGTACTGCAAATTTTAGTTTTCTTTGAGAATTTTAATTCAGAATTTCAGTCTCAAAATTGAACAAGCAATTATGAATGATATGTCGCATAGGGAGGTGAAGATATCATTCCTTAATGGGTTTAGATAATGAAAATGAAAATTTCACCCATATTATAATAGTCAAATTTAAGGGAGGACTACATCCCAAAGGAATATAATGATGCTCTAACGAATATATGACTATGAAAAAATAAGGATAAAGGATCACTATTTTCATATTCATAGATGATGTGCCTTTCCAGGAAAAGAAAATATCATATATCGTTGATCATTTGGACATGATGATAATGATCGTTGTTGATTTAATTATCTCAAAGAATACTAATTGAGTTTTGAAAATCAATTTTTTTTATAAAAAAATAGATGGGGGTTCTAAATTTCCTATGAGCACAAACTCTTGTAGTTAATTACATCGTAAGGAGACTAAATTCCCTACAAATACTCTTGATTAGAATAATGACAAAATTTTTATTTAGAAAATTTTCAAAAGAGTAATATCAAGGAAGTGTATTTGGAATTTCAGCAAGGATTTGATCGAATTTTGAACACTTATTTCTGAAGATCAAAGGAAGAATGGTATATGGCACTTAGGATTCTGAAACAGTTTAGAAGTGCCTCGACATATTCTATGTGTTGTCTTTTAAATTTTAGATTGAGAAATGCTTTAGTTTGAGTTGATCGTTCTATTACAAAGTTGGGATTATATTCTCGGAGGTTGGGGTCTTAGAATTTTTAGTCTGCCTCATATCCTAAATCTATTTTGGGCACTAGATAACAGTAACTCGAACCTAGCTTGCTAATGTAGTGCAAAAATATGGACTTATCCCAGCCTGGATTGGGGAGCCAGCTAACCACCTAGTCGATTTAAAATTCATGAGTCTAGTCTTTGTATGAAAGAGTAGTAGGATGTTCGTTAAGTTTTGAGGAGGTTGGGCCGACATCTAGAGCGGAACCTAATTGGCTCATTGAGTTATGTAGGGTGAAAATACTTGAAGCAATTAAATTTTCTAACCACCTAGATAATTTACCAGACATTTAAATTTAACCATTTGAGTTTTTCATAATAAACTCAATGGACAATTATAATTTATAGTATAGCAATTAAATATACATATACGTGGTGACATTCATTTGTTAAACTTTTCATTTAACATATATGAGAATTTTTAATATAATTGTAGATTAAAATTCTATTCCTTCAAATAAATGTATTTTTTTTTTCATTTTATTTATTAATGAAGCACCGGCATATTTTGTATCAATCAAGATACAATTATTTTCTTTTTCATTTAATATGCATAAGTTGCATCTCTAACCAGTGCCATATATAATAAGGAGAACGTTTACCTTTATTTGCATGAAAATACTTTTACCTTTTTATAATGTCATTTACATATTATAATTCATTTTATTCATTTCATTTTCATTTGCATATACATATCATTTTATATAAACATTTTCTATATTGGTATATATTATACTGTAATATTGATTGCTTAAAATTATTCTATAAAATGCATAATAAATACTTTTAGAATTTAATTAGTATAAATGCAAAATACAATATCAAATTATTTCATTGAAACAAAATAGAGAAATATAACTACAACAAAAATATTTGTATTCACCCACTTTACTTCTTTTTCATGTATTGGCACTCTTCCAAATTTCTTCGGATGTTATAGGACATTTAATGTAACACCTAATGTCACATACACAAATTCATAAATTTGTATTGCTATCTTATAACTAAACTATCATTAATTTCAAATAAATTATCCATTAGCATAGATGTAATCTTATCTAAATCCTGATTGAGAACTCTTGTTGGCTTCAATATTGTACCTCAGCTAAAAATAATAATAAAAATAAAGAATTTATATATATATATATATATATATATATATATATATATATATATATATATATATATATATATATCTGCTCAATTAATAAATTTTCCCACTCTTTCAAAAATACATCAATAACATTTAATTAATATTAAGTTCTAACTTAGATGATTCAAATATCATCAAAACAATGCCAAATTATTTCATGCATTGCTTAAGATAATATAGATTACTTCAAACATTGCCAAGGATGACTTTTAACAAATTGAATGCCATCAAAACAACATATACTGTTTCAAAATTATCACCCCACATTTCTTATTAAACTATCTACTTTTAATCTCTAACATAATATGAAATTAACTATTCCTTAAATTATAATAATCATATCAATTTATCATCTTCTTAGTCAAGTCAAAGCATTCACCGACTACATTCATAAATGTAGATCAATTTTGTAATAGCGATAAAATCTAAAATATATTTTTTAACCTTCAAATTTAAACAAAGAAAATTACTTACTCTTTTCCTCTCGACAAAATAGAAACTCACAACTCTTCTTTCTTCTTTGCCTCTCTCGAGCACACGGACTTTTTTTTCCAACTTTCTCCTTCACCTAAAGGATAAAAAAATAAAGCAACTATTTTTGACAAAAGAAATACAAACTCCTCGTCTTACACGCTTAATATTCTTCTTTCTCACCCAAATTTCTTATGTTCCTCCTAGTCACTGCCTCTTATCGAATTCTACCTTCTTTTGTTCATTGATTTTCACGAGAGTTAGCGAAATTAACCTATCTCACATAAGGAGTCGTGTCTACCTGCCTACGGTCGCTTTTGAACTCTCAAGTGCTCGAATCATAGCCATTCGACCCAACTCCAGTTTGTGTGTGATCTCTGCTTATTGGCTCTGCCTGTTTTGCCACTCGCCCAATCCCTTATATGAGAATGGACCGTTCTAACATTACATAGCTCATAGGAGAAAGATGAAAAAAATCTAAATAGAGGACAATGAGAGTTGAGCCTTTAACATAAGATGCTTATTGAGTTGGGGGTGGGGGATATTGAGAGTGAGGTAGTTATCATCTTCGAGGTGAAACCAATGAGCTTCAAAAGAATGATTGATGTCTGTATAAATGAGGTAAAAAAAGATTAATAAAAGGGCACATGAAGCTAGATATGTGTAGACACTAACTGGATTGTTCTGTTGACTCATTTCAATTTTTTTGGTCAAAGACCACAATGTTGTAAATCCAGCACCACGATGTTGTGGTACCAGTCATAGGATAGAGAACTCAATTCTGCAATGTTATAGTACCAATTCTAGTGTTATGAACTCAACACAACTATATTGTAAGTTTAGTACCACAATGTAGTGAACCCATTTTGAAATAGAGTCAATGATCACTACAGGAAAATCGCCAAAAACTAACGATTTTTTCCGGCGGCTTAGATGGTTAAACCGGCGGTTTTCAAAACTACCAGCGGCTTTTCGGCGGTCCTCAAGCTGCTAGTAAAAATGGCTTAGGAAACAATTTCTGGAGGTTTTATTAGCCGACGGCTTTCCGGCGGCTAACACCACCGGTGATTACCTGATTTTGTACCGGCGGTGTTCCGGCTGTTGAGCCTCCGGTTATTTTATCGACGGTTAACCGGCGGTCACTTCACCAACGGCTTGCCGGCAGTTACAGCAGCCGTCGTGCGTTCGATCAACCGCCGGTAAAATTGCCGGCGGTTACCCGGCGGTCATGGCCGATGGTACTACCGGCGGTTTACACCACCGGGCTTTCACCTAATAATCGCCGGTGGCTGTCGGTAACCGCCGATATATTATACCGGCGGTGTAAGGAAATTACCGGCGACATCAATCAGCCGTCCGGTATCGAGGTTTTCAGCGGCCAAACTACCGGTTGGCCGCCGATAACTTGTAGCGCCTGAAAAAAAAATTAACAGCATTCGCTCTATTTGAGGGAGGTTCACCCTAAATTCTAAACCTACATAAATAGAAATACATAATAAGAAGTTTTGAAAAACACGCCACTATATTCATTACAATTATATACATAAGCACAAATTAAACAAACAAGTTTACAATCAAACATTAAAAAGTTTTAAATAAGTTCATCAAACATAAAACAAGTTCACAAGTTCTAAATTCAATAAGGTTACAATCATAAGTTCACAAGTTCTAAATACAATCATCAAACATAAAAAAGATATAATCCTCAGCTATATCCTCACTATCTGGAGATGGCTGCTCCTCTTGTTCTTCCTTTGATTTTCAACTTTGTAGGATTGCAGCTCTGCTTGCATTTCATTTTGAACCTTTCTCATTTCTTCAATCTCTCTAGATTGAACCATTTTCATCTCTTCAATCTCTCTAGTCAGCGCTGCAACCCTCTCGCTTACAGATTCTTCAGCTCCACTTAGATCATGAAATACATAGGTGGATGAACTGCCCTCAATAGCATAGACCTGTGAACCCATGCCATATACCCTCCCCCTCTGTCTTCCACCAACAACATCTGACCATGTATGATACTCAGAAATATGGGCCGATCCTGAAGATGATCCCTCGCCAGTGGACTGCCGACTTTCTCGAGCTCGTACAAAATCATCCTGCGAGAATAAATCCATAAAATATATTGATATTACAATTAGTTTTATTAAAATAAATTTTTATTCTAAAACTCCAAAAAATTTTACTCACATGAGCCTTCTTAGCCTTTTCATCAACCCACTGATGGTCAGCTTGATGTTGATGAGTTCTTGTATACAACTCCAGTGGTGTTGGCTCCCGACCAAGGTGCTCTTTCTGAAAATTTGATGCTCAGTTATAATAACATATATATATTTAATAAACTAATTTAAAACTCTTACCAGACGCCGCCTATATTCCGTATGAGATACAGATCCTCCAGTATGAAGAGAGCTTCCTAAACCACCACAGTCAAAAGCTCTGTTCTGTTTATTCTGTTGTCTCATTTTTATAAACTTAGGAGTCGCCCAAGAACTACTCAAATCAGCCCAAACGCCCTCTCCAATCCAATTAGGATGCTGCCCGGACTTTTTAATGTCCGTGAACATGTCCCTGAGACGGGTCGCTCCTCTCTCAAAATTTATTCTGATCCTCGTGCTGTACTCAGGCAACCACCTAAATTCTTTCTATAAAAATTTAGGCAATACCAAAAAGATTAGTACAAATTAAATCACATATTTGAAATCATACCAAAAAAGTATACCTGAAATTCTCCAAACCACATATCTCTAACCAGTTTTGGGATCTTCTTCCAGGATAAGTAAAGAGCATCATATTTATTCTTTATAATATCCCGGATCATATGTATAGGTGGCCTTGAAGGATTGAAGCTGCATGTTACTTTTTTTGTCAATAACATGTAATATATCAAAATACAAACAACTTAATAACATAAACTGACTTACTTATCGCCCTCAGGCTCAATGTATTGATGCTTATCTGTTGCAGCTGCATAATCGCTAGCGCCAACCTCTGATGGTCTAGATGGTCCACCCTGTTCATGCTGCACCGGATAAGGGTAGTAATATAGGTACGGGTAAGGAGGGTGAGGACTAGTGGATGAACCAGCTGCCTGAATGATGGTGGGGGGTAATATGGATAGAATAGAGAAGCATGTGTCTGATCTGGAGAGGAGAAGTATGGAGGTACAATAGCAGGTGGATCTGAAGGTCCCTGACCCTGCTCACTCAGGGACTGCTGCTGGCCCCTAGGTGGTGGTGGTGGTTTAGGTACATCAGCAGGTGGAACTGATGGTCCCTCCCCTTTGTCAGGCTGTATGGCTCTACTAACAATAAACTTCTTTCGCCGGAACTTTGAGGCAAATGATTTACGAGGAGGATCGTCTCCTAAAGCCATCTGCATTAAAAGAAATAATTAGTAAAGCATTATAATATATAAGAAGTATTGGAAAATTAATAATTGTTGGAATGTCAGAAAGTCTTTGTAAGACATCATCACCACTTAATCTGGGTGGAGGAGGCGACCGATCAATTCTATTTTTAACAAATGCTTCCTTATTTCTCCAAAATTGATGATTAGCAGGTAGAAACATACGATGACAATCAAACCAAGTATTTTTTCCTCCATGTTTTAGTGTGAAAGCTTTGCTATTCTCCATGCAGTAAGGACATGCTAATTTTCCTGCTGTGCTCCGACCAGATAACATACCATAGGCAGGAAAATCACCAATGGTCCACAATAATGCAGCTCGAAGCAGAAAATTTTGTTTTGTTGATATGTCATATGTGAGCACTCCTTCTTCCCATAATAACTTGAGGTCATCAATTAATGATTGTTAAAAAACATCAAATTTTTCTTTCAGATTATGTGGTCCAGGTATTATAAGAGTTAAGAACATGTACGGAGTAGTCATACACATCTCTGGTGGAAGGTTGTATGGTGTTAATATAACTGGCCAACAAGAGTATGGTGTAGCTATTTGCCTATAGGGTGTAAAACCATCAGCACATAATCCTAATCTTATGTTACGGGGTTCAGCAGCAATTGAAGCATGCACTTGATCAAAATATTTCCACGCTTTAGCATCTGATGGATGAGAAAGAACACCAGTTTTTGCTATTTTCTCCTTATGTCATCTCATATAACCTGTTAAACTCATTGATGCATAGAGTCGCTGAAGTCTTGGAATGATTGGTAAATAAAATAAATGGGAATATGACACATCTTTCTTTGGACGATGTTGTTTTCCCGAGTTTGGCTTAAACCGAGGAGCATTGCAGGAGCGACAAATAACTTATGATGCATCATCCTAGTAGTATAACATTCATCCATTGATACAACAATTAATTTTTGTAGTAGTGAGACCTAGCTTGGATACTAATTTTTTTGTTCGATACAAGTCTGAGGGAATTAAATTGCCCGCTGGATTAGTTTCTTTCATAAGACCAATAAAGTCATTAAAACAATCACGGGGAATATTATACTCAGTTTTAATACTTAGCATCCTCACTGCAATGGATAATTCTGAATGTGTACTGCAACCATCCCAAATTGGCTTTTGAGCTGAATGTAATAACTCAAAGAATTTTTGTGTTTCTGCATTTGGTGGCTCTTCCACACTAGACCTTAAATTATGACCTGCTACATCAAAAATGAGGTCTTCATATGGTGTACTCATTTGATCTTCATCAAATATTTCATAAGCTATAGATGAACCGGCATGAGCATCTCTATGTGGCTCGTACTCACCATGTGATGTCTAAATCCAGTAGTTTGGAAGAAATCCCCTACGATATAAATCAAGCTTCACATCATCAGGCTTGAGGAATGCTAGATTTTTATGCTTCGAACATAGACATCTAAACATTTTATCAAACTGAAAGAAGGCAGTTGAGATGCAACTTGAATGAAAGTTTCAACTCCTTGTATAAATTCAACTGTCAATCCTTTTCGACCCGGCAACAATCTGTTATACATCCAATATCACTCTTCTTGGATAGTCATTTGGACGTTGAAGCAAACGTCCCCCTACATAGTTATGAAAATATTTATTAGAACACATGTGCAAACGTGATATACTTTAGGTGGATGAGTGGATTTACTCATAGTATAATTTTCAAAGAAATTGATCTCCAAAACAAACGGCATTAACCCAAAAAAGTTGCTATATAATAGCTTGTGACTACAGCTTCATACGAGGATGAAAATTAAAGATGTTGCATAAGCTTGGAACTTGTGGTCTTAAAAAATTCACACCTGACCTCTACTGAGAGACTTCTAATGTGTGTTCTAGATGTATGATATTCTTAAGCTTTTCTTGATGTATGCTTCTTAAGCTTTATTCACGCATCTATCTTAACATTCTTATTTCTGTCACATTCAAATTAGATATCAATGAATTATTTACAACCTAACAGGGTAATCAAACCCAAATATTGGCTACAGGATAATCATCAACACAAACTAACCATCTACATCAACTATCAACAACAACAACATCAATTCTTTATCCCACTACGTGGGGTTAGCTACATGAATTCTTTTTCTTCATTGTGTACTGTTAAGAGTAAGATTCTCGTTTACATCTAAAAAAAGTTCATTTTTAATACTTTATAATCAAGTCTTTTTATTGATGCCTATAACTTTCTTAACATGGTATCAAATCTAACATATATGCTATTCTAACTGGGACATCATAAAGGTTGATGTTTTATGCGACCAAATTAGCTAAGACAACTCTCTCTAATCTTATGTACCACAAGAGTTACTCCAAACTTTTCACATATATTCTCGTTTCCTATGAGTTAACTCACTCATCCACCAGAGCATCCTCATCTCTACAACGCTTGCTCTCTTTCTCTCTCTATATCTTGATCCCTCTTTCTAACTCTCTCTTGCTCTATCTATCTATCTATCTATCTCTCTTGCTCTCTCTCTCTCTCCCCCTCTCTCTCTTTTCTCTCCCCCTCTCTCTTTTCCCTATCTCTCTCTTTTCTCTCTCACTCTCTCTCTCTCTCTCACTCTCCCTCTCTCTTGCTCTCTCTAACACTTGCTTGCTCTCTTTCTCTCTCTCTATATCTCTCCCTCTTTCTAGCTCTCGCTCTTGCTCTCTCTCTATCTATATATCTATCTCTCTTGTTCTCTCTCACTCTCTCTCTCTCTTTTCTCTCTCCCTCTCTTTTCTCTCTCCCTCTCTCTCTCTCTATTCTCTCTCTCAATCTCCCTCTTGCTATCTTGCTCTTAACCCAAAGTCACAATCAACACAATAGATCTATCATTACTAAATTTACACTTAATAAATAAAAATTTAGATCTACTCAAACGATTACAAGATTAGCTCTTGCATATGTCTAGATTACTACCAAAATCATACAATAAATTACAAACTCTTGCAAATGTCTAAAAAGAACAAATAATCACAGAAAAATATTAAAGATTACCTTCAAATCCCAGTTTTTCTTTAACTCACATGAAAACTAGGGCAGCCGGTGTGAGATCGACGGTGGCAAGACAGCAAAGCTCGATCGAGCGAGAGGCGGCCGGTGTGGGGTCGGCGGTCAGAGAGAGTTCGTCGGCGGTCGGAGAGAGGTCGTCGGCGGCAAGACAGTGCGCTCGATCGAGCAGAGGCGACGGTCTCGTCTGAAGTGAGAGAAGGAAAGAATAGAAATGAAATGCGAGGCTCGGGCCTGTTAATTTTAGTGCATTTACCGGCGGTCTTCCGGCAACCACGACCACCGGTACTGGGATCTCTTATCAACGGCGTTTTAAGCCGCCGATAATATTGAGAGCTAACGGTTTATCCGGCGGTTATATGACCGTCGCTATTACCGGCGGCTTAACGTTACAAAACCCCCGGTTAGGCCGCCGGCGGCCAAACCGCCATTCTTACCGGCGGTCCTATAACCGCCGGTCATGACCGCCGGTAATCGACGGTTTTCTTGTAGTGGATGAGTTCAACACCAGATGGCTAAGAGCTAATTGGTAGGGGTAGCTGAAAGGCATAATATTGGTGGTTCTTGGGCCATTAACGATGAAGTCAATCAACAAGGCAAGGGTTGGTTTGGTAAAACACTAGAGAAGGAGATGGCCAGTTGTTGCTTACAGAAAGCTGATAAGGACATGTTGAGTTGATTGGAATAACATGTCTTTGATAGGAAGCATCTAATTGAGTTGTCAACTAAGACCTAAAGGAAATGAGAATCACTAATGGAAGAAAATAAAAAAGATAAGTTTTGAATACTTATAATTAAAATATACTTTCATTTATTTATATTCATCTGTCTTTGAGTTTTTGTTGAATTAACAACAACAACAACATCATCACAATCAAGCCTTTGTCCCACTACGTGGGGTCGGTTAGATTAAACCTTTTTTCTGCATTGTCCTGTTAAAACTCAAATTCTCGTTTAAATCTAATAAAGAAAGATCATGTCTAATATTTTCTAACCAAATCTTTTTAGGTATACCTCTACCTTTCTTAACATAAGTCAAATCTAATACATCTACTTTCTAATCGGGTCATCAGAAGGACGTCTTTTACCAAACCATCTAAGGTGATTCTCTCTAATCTTATCTTCCATTGGAGCTACTCCAACCTTTTCATGTATATGCTCATTTTGTATTATATCTCTAAGGGTAAAGCCACTCATCAACCTGAGCATCCTCATATCAGCAACACCTAACATAGTATTATGCTTCTCTTTTAATGGCCAACATTCGACACCACAAAGCATTGCAAGTCTCATCTCCATCTTATAGAATTTTCCCTTAAGTTTAAGGGGGGGGGGGCTTTTCCATCATACAACTGTTGAAACTTGTTAATTATGAATTAGGTTGTTAGACCTAAGCTTATGTCCCAGGGGAGGTGAATTGGTAATTTAAAAATTTCTCTCTTATATTTTAAACCGATAAAAAAACTTATAGTGAAATTTTTGAAAAAGATTTTTCAACCACAGATCAATAGAAAACAATAAAGTAAAAAACAGCGGAAAATTAAAAGACATAATATTTATAGTGGCTCGGTCAAACATGACCTACATCCACTCCCCGAAGTCTCCCTCTTCAGGTATTGCACTATTACCACTTAGTGTCTCTCCTTTTGCCCCCACAGCAAGGTGGAGAAGCCTTGACATAAATTCTCTTCCACCACTACCCAGTGCGTCAGAGAACCATCGTCATTTTATACCTTTCAAGGGTAGGCAGACTACCTCCCACTATCCACACTCTCCAAGTATAGGCAGTGAACTTTCCCGCTGTTCACACTCTCCAAGTGTAGGTAGAAAACCCTTCATCCTTTCAAACTTCTCCAAGTGTAGGCAAAGAACCTCCCGCTGTTCACACTCTCCAAGTGTAGGCAGAGAATCTTCCCACTATTCAAACTCTCCAAGTGTAGGTAGAAAACCCTTCGTCCTTTCACACTTCTCCAATTATAGGCAGAGAACCTCCCGCTGTTCACACTCCTCGAGTGTCGACAGAGAACCGGATCTCCTTGAAAAGATCTTCTCACGAGAAATCTAGAAAGACAAAAAAAAAGTGTGAAGTAATCATAATTCACAAACGTAGATCCTTACCTTTGAGTACCAAGTGAACTCTTCACGCTTCAGTAATAAGAAATCTCCTTCAAACACTCTCTCACACTTTCTCCTTCAATCTCTCTTCAGTTTGCACGAAGATATGCAGACAAAGAGATTGAATGATAGTCTTAAGTGGACATTTTATATGAAAGACAAAAAAAACTGTCCAAAAACAGCAAAATTTCAATTCAGTACGTTCATGATCATCCCGTACGATCCTACTTTAATACGTACGAACGGTGTAAAAACTGTTGCGTACGATCTTAATGTGCATGGGTATGAACTACCTTCATACCCGATCATCATCCCGTACGAACATAGTTCGTCTGGTACAAACAATTATTTCCAAGCTTCGTTGGGACAAAAAACAGGATGAATCACAAGTTCAAAAGAACAGAGAACATCATCCAAGAATGAAGGTGTCGATTCGTTTGGACGAACAGAACAAACTCAAAATCTAGAGGAGATCTTCCAGGGACAAATGAGACTTTTCGTTTGGATGAATAATTTAGACTGAAAATCTAGAGGAGATCGTCTAGGGACGAATGGGACTTTTCGTCTGGACGAATAACTAAGACTCAAAATCCAGAGGAGATCGTCCAGGGACGAATGAGATTATTTATCTGGACGAATAGGACTTAAAAAGTTTTTTACTTGCCCTCTGCTCGTTTCATTTGCTCCTGGAGTAGTATGACTAATCTGATCATCCTGTACGATCAGTATTAAAAATTTGTGAATTTTAAAGTCCTCCCCAAGTGTGTGTGTGCTGAGTTACTTAATTACAATCACACACTCTCTGACTTAAGTAAAACAAATACAGACTCCAAGTTACAAATAATAATAAGCATATCTTTGATTTGAAGTTCAACAACCTGGAGTATGATTTCCCTGAAATGTTAGTACACACAAGAGCCAAAAATAATTCTTCTAAAATGTGTTAGGAGAAAGTAATACTCAAAATAATAATATTTGGAATCATCAAAACATATAAGTTGCAAGAATGTGAAGCATGCAAAGCTAAGTAGCAACTTTCTCAACAAACTCCACCTTTTTCATGATGACAAAACAATTATTATTTGTATAAATTTGAAAGTCCTAAGTTTCTCCTAAACTACCCCTTAATGAATAAACATGTGAGAATATCCTAAACTCCCTCTGGATGAATAAACATGTGAGAATAATGGGCATCGTTGTTTGAACTTTTTATAACGAACAACTCACATAAAATACACAGAAAAGTCAAAAATAAAAAATATGAAAACAATGCAAACACAAAAATACAAAAAATACGAACAAATATCAAACAATATTTCTCTTCCTTTTTGACAGCAACAAAAAGAGAAGAAGAAATGAACAAAGACAGAAATGTAAGAAGTCATATGTAGAAGCCTTTGATAATTGATCCTTTAAAGAGATAGAGTTATAGTGGCAAATAAAATTAAATTTCATTAGATAAATAGAAAGATTCATATGATTTAAATATAGATATAACATAGAAAAGAAAAAAAATATCAAAATCAATAATCAGTTTAGACAATGAGATAAGGAAAACCATTGCAAAGTATATGAGTGTAAAATTTTTATATTTTAAAATTTAATACAAAATAAAATTGAACAGAAGATTAATTTGAATTTAAAGATTAAAAGATTGAGGAAAGAACATATACTTGTGGCGCTTTGCACATCTTTTCAATATTTGTGGCATATTTTATGCATCTTTTTCAATTTGCAAACCATTGCGCATTCTTTTGATTTTTGTATATTTGTATATTTGCAAGTGTTTATTTGATCTTTACAAAATCAATAATCTAAAATCTCAAATTTCTCTAAGTACAATAATATTTATATTGATAAGAAAAATATAAAATAAAAAAAAAATCATAATTGCAATAATAATATAAAAATTATGTTAGTTTAACAAGAGACATGAGATTGACATTCTTTAACTAGATCAAGTTATAATCACAATTTAAATTTTTGAAAAATTAGATTTTTAAATGAAATTAATTTTGTATTGCAATTCTAAATATAACACTTGTGAGATCAAAATTTTAAGGATGATCATATAGGCTAACACACATTTCTGAAATGAAATAAAAAACAGTAAAATAAAACAGGATAACTTTTATTGATATTATTGGTAGAAGATAGTACATTGTGCATGGATGATATCAATACAAAGATACAAATACACAAAAACATAACAGCTAATAATCACATCGCATCACATCTGATTTATCCGTATAAGGATGATCATATAGGCTAACACACATTGAATACATATCGTCCGGACAATCGTCACAATCATACAGATGAACCGTAATAAAAAAATTGAAAAAACTGCATGAAAAATCATTCGAATCAACAGTTAATACGCAACGCGATTCGTCCCGTACGAAAATAATTTTGTACAGACGAATTTAAAACTTTGAAATTTTCATGCCAACATTTAAAAATCATGAATCTTGATGTGAAAGTACACAAAATAAACAGACAGGAGATTGCAAAATCAAGCACGAACAAAACACTGAAAAACATATACAAAAAGTCATAAAATTGTAAGACACAAATAAAAATATAAATGTTGCAGAAACATTTAATTAAATGTTCAAGTCAATCACATCAAGCCTTGTTCTTAATGTACTGAAAGTATCTAAAGCAAATGGTTTAGTAAAAATATCTGTAAGTTGATTTTCTGTTGATACATGATTGAGTTCAATTTTTTCTTTCGTTATATGATCTCTTATGAAATGATGCCTAATGTCTATATGTTTGGTCCTTGAATGTTGAATAGGATTTTTAGAGATACAAATGGCACTAGTGTTATCACAATAAATGGGAATTGTGCCTATTGTTAATCATAAATCAATCAACTGTTGTTTCAATCAAAGTACTTATGCCACACAACTTCCTAGAGCAATGTATTCAGCGTCAGTAGTAGATAGGGCTACTGTATTTTATTTTCTATGGGACCAAGAGACTAAAGAATTTCTAATGAATTGACATGTTTCAGAAGTACTCTTTCTAACAACCCTACAACCTGCAAAATTTGAATCTAAAAATCCAATTATTTCAAATGAAGAGCTAAACTTAGGATACCAAATTCCTAATTTCTGAGTTCCCAACAGATACCTTAAAATCCTTTTCTCTGCCGTCAAATGTGATTCTTTTGGATCTGATTTAAATCTAGCACATAAATAAATACTAAACATGATATCGGGTCGAGTGACTGTCAAGTAAAGCAAAGATTCAATTATCACACTAAATTTCTTTTGATCAACAGATTTTCCCTTAGGGTCCTTATCCAACTGAACAGAGAAACTTATAGGTGTATTCACAGGTTTAGCATTTCAAACTTTTGGTCCATTTCAAACTTTTGAGGATGTCCTTAACATACTTCGATTGACTAAGAAATATACCATCCTCAATTTGCTTAATGTTAAAGCTTAAAAAATAGCTCAAATCTCCCATTAGACTCATCTCAAATTCACTACTCATTTTTTTAGAAAAAATATCACAAAAAATTTTATTTATATATCCATAGATGATATCATCAACATAAATTTGTACAATGAGTATTTCCTCTCCCAATTTTTTCAAAAAGAGAGCTGTGTCCATATTTCCTTTTTCAAAAGATCTCTCAAGTAGGAAGGTGCTTAACCTCTCATACCAAGTCCTAGGCGCTTGTTTTAATCCATATAATATATTTTTTAATTTGAAAACATGATTTGGATGTTTAAAATTTTCAAAATATGGAGGTTGTTCCACATATACATCCTCTTGAATTACCCCATTTAAAAAGATACTTTTAATATCGATTTGGTACAATTTAAATCCTCTAAAATAGGTAAAGGCTAACAAAACCCTAATTGCTTCAAATCTAACTACAGGGGCAAAAGTCTCCTCAAAATTAATCCATTCAATCTGATTATACCCCTTAGCAACCAATCTAGTCTTATTTCTAATGACTACTCCTGAGTCATTCATTTGCTTGAATACCCATTTAGTTCCAATGACACTTTGATCCTTTGGCCTTGCAGTTAATTTCCAAAATTCATTTCTTACAAATTGATTTAATTCATCATGCATTGTCAATATCCAAAATTCATCTGAAAGTGCTTGATCAATATTTGTGGGTTCTATTATTGAAATAAAGGCTGAATGATTGACTTTTTTATTCAGTCCACGCCTAGTCCTAACACCCTCACTAGGTTCACCTACAATCAATTCCTTTGGGTGTTTTTTTAAAAAAACTTGAATTTCTAGGCACTGAGTTTTCTATCTCCAATTTTTCTTTCAAATTTGTTTTCTCAATTTTTTGGGAGTTAATCTCTATCTCATCATTTTCAATAATTGGTTCTTCCAAAATTCCATATTCATTAAATACAACATGTGTGGTCTCCTTAATTACTAAAGTTCTTTTATTGATTACTCTATAAGATTTTTCAACACTTGAGTATCCTATAAAAATTTCTTCATCTGATTTTGGATCAAAATTTTTTAAGACAAATTTTCTATTATTATGTATGAACACTTTACATCAAAAAATATACAAATGTGACAAATTAGGTGTTCTTCCCTTTAGTAACTCATAGGGTGTTTTATTTAAATTTGATCCAACATTCACCCTATTCAGAACATAACATGCTGTGCTAACCGCCTCAGCCCATAAATATTTAGAAAGTGAGTATTCTACTAACATGGCTCGAGCGGCTTCTATTAATATTCTGTTTTTCCTTTCGACTACCACATTCTGCTGAGAGGTTCTAGGTGAAGGAAAATTATGATCAATTCCATTTTCCTTACAAAAATCCTCAAATTTTTCATTTTTAATTTCTCTTCCATGATCACTCTAAATTGTTGAAATTTCACATCCTAGTTTTCTTTGAATCCAAGTTAAAAAATTTCTAAACTCCTCGAATGATTCACTCTTATGATATAGAAATCTAACACATGTGAATCTAAAATAATCATCCACAATTATAAATCTATATACCTTACCTCCTAAACTTATGGTTCCAACTGGTTCAAAAAGATCCACATGTAATATCTCCAATGATTTACTAGTTTTAGGATCCTTATTGGACTTAAAAGAGGATTTCACCTGTTTTTCTAATTGACATGCATCACAAAGGTGATCATTAGTAAAGTCTAGTTTTGGTATACCTCTCACTAGGTTCTTTTGGGTAATCGTTCTAAGATTTTTCATGCTAGAGTGACAAAGTCTCCTATGTCAAAAGCTATAATTCATCAAAAATAATTTTTAAACAAAAAGCAGTAGGAGTTTTGATACAATTTTAGTCTAGCATATACATATTATTTACTCTTATACCATTCAAAACATCATTACCATTTAGTCTTAATATGTAGCTAGTAGGGAAAATTTTTACACAGTATCCTTTATCACATAGATAGCTAATATTTAACAAATTATGTTTTAAGCCTTCTACAAGTAGTACCTTTTCAATAAAAAAGTTTTTAAGATTTTCAATCGTACTTGATCCTACCACCTTCCTTGTGGTGTTATCTCCAAGTGTAACCCTGCCTTCACTCCTAGCTTCCAGCGATATGAATTGAGCAGTATCTCCAGTCATATGCTTTGAGTAACTGCTGTCTAGATATCATATGCTCTCACGAGGCCTTATATGAGAGCGATCCTGCAAAATCATCAAATGTTAGACCTGGAAACCTAAACAAGTTTGGGTTCACCTTTTTGCAAATTATAAACATATGCATGTATGCTATGTCTAGGTTTATGCATCTTAGGTTTCCACACCAAATGGGTTTTCTTATTCAATGTACATGTGTGAGATATATGTCTAATCAATCCACAATTATGACATTTGACTCCTGGAAGGGGTTTCTTAATCTTTTATAGTTTCTCTGTCTATTTATGGATTGCATAAATTTAGGATACAAAATAGGATTCGTGAAATCGTCAAGTCTTGGTGATATCCTATTATCCTCGAGAGCTTCTATCTTCAGTTTATAAAAAGAATTCATATCTTCCAATATACGATTTGTATAGTTTACTCGATACAATTTGCTCTATGATTCATCCTTAAAATCTTTTTCAAGTTCTCCATAGGATGATTTTAATATTTCATGGTTCTTATTCAAATTGTCAAACTCATCAAGTAATTTCATGTGGTTGTTATCAATTAAAGCATAATCTTTACTAAGGATTTCATGTTCTCTTTTAAGGTCATGTAATTCTAAGTTCAGACTAGCATGTAATTTCTTTAATTTTCTATATGCAACATGTATGCGTTCAGAGACTTCTAAAAGTTCATTGTAAGTCAAGTCACATACCTCTTCTTAATCTGACTGATCAAGATTATCGGCCATCAAGCACAGATTGGTGACTTCTTCTTCCTTTTCAGTCTCTGATGAGTATGAAGCTGAGGCTGCCTAGAAAGTTCTTTGAAATTTCTTCTTGCCCTTCTTCATCATTGGTTTCTCCTCTACCTTCCCTTGCTAGGAGTGACTTTGAGTTTTGGGCAGTCTAACTTAATATGTACAATTTTCCTACACTCATAGCAAATAACATCATTTGAAACCTTGACATTTCTATTAAATTTACATTGATTTCATTATTGGTGTCACTTTTTCTTCATCTTCAGAAAGCTTCTGAACTATCTAGTCATTAATGTGATATCGTCCTCATCCTCAGGTGCAGATTGATCACTCTTTGACTCCTCCACATTTAGTGCAATATTCTTCTCCTTTCGTGGCTCTCCTGCATCAACATTTCTTTGACTCACTCCTTGCTCATAAGCAATTAGTGATCCAAAAAGATTGTCAATAGAGTAAATATTTAAATATTTAGACTCTGTAATCGCAGTTATTTTAGCATCATAAGCAGTAGGCAAACAACGAAGTATCTTATTGATCATTTCAACGTTCGTTAGTTCCTTACCCAATGCATGTAAAGAGGTGACTATTTGTGTGAATCTTGTGTACATGTCAGAAATGGATTCATTTGGTTTCATACGAAATAATTCATAGTCATGCAACAAGATATTTAGTCTGGATTATTTAATTTTATTAGTCCCCTCATAAGTTATACAAAGTCTATCCCATATGTCCTTTCCACTTTTGCAAGTAGAAACCCGCATGTAATCTTCAGATTTAAGAGTACAAAAGAAACTATTCAGGCATTTAGCGTTAAGTTGTGCTAAGTCATGTTCTTCTACTGCCTAGTCCGCAAAGGGAGTTTCAACTCTAACTCCGTCAACTAATCTAGTTGGTTTTGTAAAACCTTCCTGAATTAAGATCCACATACGGTAATCTAGTGACTGTAAAAATGTAGACATGCGTGTTTTCCAAAAATTAAAATGAATATTATCGAACAAGGGAGGTCTAGTAATAAAGCAACCTTCATGTGTGTTTCAGTTTTTAAATGTAGCCATGGTTGTTAATCAAAAAGTAGTCTAAACTTATGATTTTGAAACTAAGCTCTGATACCACTTATTGAAATTATTAATTATGAATTAGGTTGTTAGACCTAAGCTTATGTCTCAAAGGCTAATTAACAGAGGGGGGGGGGGGGGGGGGGGGGGGGGTGTGAATTTTTAATTTAAAAATTTCCCTCTTATATTTTAAACCGATAAAAAATCTTATAGTGAAATTTTTTGAAAAAGATTTTTCAACCACAGATAAACAGAAAATAATAAAGTAAAAAGTAGCAGAAAATAAAAAGACACAAGATTTAGTGGTTCGGTTAAACACGACCTACATCCACTCCCTGAAGTCTCCCACTTCAGGTATTGCACTATTACCACATAGTGTCTCTCCTTTTACCCCCACAGTAAGGCATAGAAGCCTTCACATAAACTCTCTTCCACCACTATCCGGTGCGGCAAAGAACCGTCGTCCTTTTACACCTTCCAAGTGTAGGCAGAGTACCTCCCACTGTTCACACTCTCCAACTGTAGGCAGAGAACTTTCATGCTGTTCACACTCTCCAAGTGTTGGTAGAGAACCCTTCATCCTTTCACACTTCTCCAAGTTTAGACAGAGAACCTCCCGCTGTTCACACTCTCCAAGTGTAGGCAGAGAACCTTCCCGCTGTTCACACTCTCCAAGTATAGGCAGAGAACCTTCCCGCTGTTTACACTCTCCAAGTGTAGGCAAAGAACCCTTCTTCCTTTCACACTTCTCCAAGTGTAGGCAGAGAACCTGTTGTTCACACTCCTCGAGTGTCGGTAGAGAACAATATCTCCTTGAAAAGATCTTCGCACGAGAAATCTGGAAATACAAGAGAAAAAAGTGAAGTAATCACAATTCACAAACGAAGATCATTACCTTTGAGTACCAAGTGAACTGTTCATGATCCAATAGTAAGAAATCTCTTTCAAACAGTCTCTCACACTCTCTCCTTCAATCTCTCTTTAGTTTGCATGAAGACCAGTAGATAAAGAGATTGAATGACAGTCTTAAGTGCATATTTTATATGAAAGACATAAAAAACCATCCAAAAACTGATAAAATTTCAATTCAGTACGTTCATGATCATCCCGTATGATCCTACTTTCGTACGTACGAACATTGTAAAAACTGTTGCATACGATCTTAATGTGAATGGGTACGAACTTCCTTCATACCCGATCATCATCTCGTACGAACATAGTTCGTCTGGTACGAATAGTTATTTCCAAGCTTCATTGGGATGAAAAAAATAGGACGAATCACAAGTTCAAAAGAACAGAGAACATCGTCCAAGGACGAAGGTGTCGATTCGTCTAGACGAACAGAACAAACTCAAAATTCAGAGGAGATCATCTAGGGATGAATGGGACTTTTTGTCTGGATGGATAGTTTAGACTGAAAATCCAGAGGAGTTTGTCCAGGGACGAATGTGACTTTTCGTCTGGACGAATAGTTCAGACTCAAAATCCAGAGGAGATCGTCCAGGGACGAATGGGAGTATTCATCTGGACGAATAGGACTTCGAAAAATTTTTACTTGCTCTCTGCTGGTTTCATTAGCTCTTGGAGGAGTATGACTGATCTGATCATCTCGTACGAATATAGTTCATCAGGTACGATCAGTATTAAAAAATTATGAATTTTAAAGTCCTCCCCCGATGTGTATGTGCTGAGTTACTTAATTACAATCACACTCTCTTTGACTCAACTAAAATAAATACAGACTCCAAGTTACAAATAATAATAAGCATATCTTTGATTTGAAGTCTTCAATAATCTGGAGTATGATTTTTCTGAAATGTTAGTACACACAAGAGCCAAAAACAGTTCTTCCAAAATGTGTTAGGAGAAAATAATACTCAAAATAATAATATTTAGAATCATCAAAATATATAAGTTGCAAGAATGTGAAGCATGCAAAACTAAGTAGCAAATTTCTCAACAATAATAAGCACGAAACATGCCTCCACTTCAACCATCCAACTTGAATTCTGCTTATAATATCCCCATCTATTTCACCATCACTCGAACAATATATCCAATATATCTAAAATGTATAATCTTATTAATGACTTGATCGCCCAAAGTCACAATCATTTCCCTAGGTCTATTACTACTAAAATTACACTTCATATATTTAGTTTTAGATCTACTCAAGCGAAAACCATTAGACTCTATGGTTAACCACCATAATTCAAGTTCACCTTTAACTCCCTCTATAATCTTATCAACAAAAAAAAAAAATCAACAAAAAGCATGCACCAAGGTAAATTCTCTTGCAAATTTCTAGTGAGAACATTCATGACTAAAGCAAAAATATATGTGCTTAAGGCTGATCCTTGACGTAATCCAACTAAAATAGGAAAACACTTGGTCAAGCCACCTTGTGTTTGAACATAAGTGATAGCTCTTACATAGATATCTTTAATAATTTGAATATAAATATTATTTAACTCCTTTCTTTTTAATAACTCTCCATAACACTTATCTTGGAATTTTATCATATGCTTTCTCTAAATAAATAAATATCATATATAGATCCTCCATATTCTCTTTATATTTCTCCACCAAACCTCTCAATAAATGTATGGCTTCCATCGTAGACCTTGTCACGACCTGGCCCGATTAGCTCGTATAAACGAGGCGGGAACAAAATCGGACGATCAGAACAATCACTAATCATCTTACATGTTAATAAAAATTTCTAAAAAGTCTTCAATAATATAAAGCGCATCTAAACATTTTCATTTCATTTCAAAATCAAGTTCACAATATATACGAGGTGGCTAAAACTTCTAACTATTCATGCTATGATAAAGCCACCCAAAAAAAAGTAACTACAACTAGTAAAAACAGTAAAAGAACCTGTCACCCGGGGTACGACGACTATATGTAAACCTCGGGTTGTCAGCCATCTCTTGTTACAGGTTCTCCTGAAAAGCATCCCAATACTAGGGAATGAGCTAACGCTCAATAGGAATTTCTAATCCTAAGCATGCTCACATGACTTAAAAAATGAAATTTACATTTTTGAAACTAATGGGGACTTGCTTTTATTTTTTTTCATACACATGCTAATTTATTTGTCTTAAGAATGAAAGATAATTTAGGTATGCTATGTACATATATATACTATGAAATGAATGCAATCTCATATGCTTACTTATTTATCATATATAACCATCCCGGAGTACCAAGGGTGTACTGATTAGGTATACAAACCTCTTTTAGCATTTTATTCCTTTTCCTCTTTTTCCCCAAAAGGGTCATATTGTTCCCGTATTACTCATATGTGCTTTTGCACCATATTTGATACTCCGTAATCAATCATGCACAATCATTTCTATATTCTTTTCATATGAGTATACATTCTTTCCTTTCCATATACTTTCAAATATTTCAAAATATGAACAAATGTTTGATTTGCATTCTAAACATGAACTAAATAAACATGTAATGATTGTTTAACATGTGTTTTAGACTTAATCATGAAGGAAACATGAATTAAATGTAGTGCATGTTTAACAAAGATCCAAGTCTATAAATCAATTTCATAAGGGCATAACATATAAAAGTGATATAAGCATGAAACATCAAGTGGACATGTAAAGAAAAGAATCCTACCTCCAAATACTATGAAATCCTCTTCTTCTCCTCTTTATTTTTTGCTTCTTCAAGTCATAACCCAAAGAAAATAATATAACATAAACTTCTTGTAAAAATAAACATTTATATTTCACTAATCCCCTCATAAAATTCTTTTATAAGCTCCCTATTCTCTTCTTATTTATATCCTTGACTTAATACATCCTTATTCCCACACATAATTAAATTTTACATCAATTAATTTTGAATTTAAATAAAACCTAAATTATGGGGACCTAAAATCTCATTCATTTCATTCTAATTGCTTCTAAAATACTTCCCTTCCTTATACATATAAATAAGACATTAAAATTTTCGAAATTAAAGCATAAAATAATTAAGAAAAATATTTTTTTCCTCAAAATTTTAATTTCTATCATTTAGAAACTTTCCTAAACCCTCACGAATAATTTTAGTGGACATGCAAACCTAAAAACCCTATGTTAGAAAAAATCCTAATTTTTAAAATCAAATTATCTTAAACTAAATTTAAATCTTTGCTTAATCATGCTTCTAAACATCTCTTAATAACATTTCTAAATAAAAGAAATTGTTTTCACTAAACCCTAAATTAGAAACCTAAGTTTTCCTTAAGAAAACTTCTTGTAATTTACTTAAAAACATATTCCTAAATAAGCCCTAAAGGTTTGCTAAAGAAAATCCAAGAAAATCCAAACCCTAGATTTCTTACTTCAAGAAAAACTCAAGAAAAAGACAAGATTCTTCAAAAAGAACTTACCTCCTAGCTTCTCCAAGCCTCCCTTTACGTTTTCCAAAAGGATCTCGCCGGAAAAACTGTCGGCCGCCGGCCTTCGAGCTCCTCCCGTCGCCTTCCCCCTCTCTCCCGTCGCCCTCTCCCTTGGTTCGGCCGAAAAGAACACCAAGGGACCGAAATAATCGGTCCCTTAAGTGAGGGAGATTTTAGAGAATGGCTTATATGCTAATTACGCATGTACCCTTGCTATTATCATTTCCCTTAAGAACTCCTAAGGGTAAAAATGGAAGATGAGGCTAAAAATGACTTAAACAATATTCGGCGAATTTTAAATTTCAAAATAGTGCCGAATTGGATACAAGTTCTTTATATCAATTAGATCAAAATTTCGTGACGAATTTAATAAAATTTATTTCGTCGAATTCTAACAACATTGAAATTTCACTTAAGTTCGTCGCGGCGCATCGAAATGCATGCGACGTACTCAAATGACAAATTTCGGGTTTTACAGACCTACCCGGCATGAATCCAAATTGATTTTGAGAAACACTAGTACAACCTATGCTTCATAATTCGCTCAACTAGTTTTAAAATATGACACATTAACTTAATTCCTCTATAATTCGCACAATCTTGTGCATCACCTTTATTCTTAAAATTAAGAATCAACACATTCATTCTCCACTCATACAACATCTTTTTAATCTTTAAAATAGTATTAAAAAGTTTAGTGAGCCAAGAATTTCTTCATCTCCTAAAAGTTTCCACACATATATTGGAATATCATCAGGTCCAACAATTTTTCTATACTTCATTTTCTTTAAAGCCACTCTGACATTGATTTTAGTAATATGCCGATAAAAATAAAATTATATATTTTCATTTAGGGTGCTAAGTCAATTGTATTTTCACATTCTTCAATAAAAAGTTCAACAAAATATCTCATCCACCTTTTTTGAATACAATCTTCTAAGAAAAGTAATTTTTAATCTTCATCCTTAATACCCTTCACTCAAACTAAATCCTCACTACTCTTATCTTTTTGTTTGGCTAACTTATACATATATTTTCTCCATCCTTAATATCTAATCTATTATATAAATCATTAAAAGTTAAGATATTTGCATCATAAATTACTTTCTTAGACTCCTTATGTGTCTTTTTATATATTTCCCAATTATCAAAATTTTTACATTTAAACTAATTTTTATAACAAATCTTATTATTTTTTATCTTTTCTTGTACATTTGGATTCCAACACCAATTATTTTTACTATTAAGAGCTTTTCATTTTGATACTCCATCTACATCTTTTGCAATATTCTTAATATCATTATTCACTTTTTCTTATATAATATTAGCATCCTCATGCATAAACAAAATTTTAAAATATAAAATCTTATTCTCAAAATTTTTTTTGTTAATATTCTTTAAATACTCCTTTCTAATCCTAGAATATCGCTTTACTTTATTTTTTATTTTTTTGCCCTTATATCTTAAAGTTTAAAACTAATAATCGATGTTGGGTACATAAATTTTCTCTCGGAATAACTTTATAATCTTTACAATCTAAAAAATCTAATTTTCTTATAAGAAAATAATCAATCTAAATTTTATTATATCCATTTTTATTAGTGATTAGATGCTCATCTCTTTTCTTAAATAATGTATTAACAATTAAAAGATTATAAACTAAAGAAAAATCTAATATATTCTTACCACCTTTATTAATCCTTCCAAATCCCTTACCACCATGAATACTTTTAAAGCCATCTATCTCTCTACCAACATGTCCATTTAAATCTCCTCTAATAAAATTTTTTTCTTCAAGACATATCTTTCGTATTAATTTTTTTAAGTCATTTCAAAATTTAAAATTTTAACATATATCTAAACCTACTTGAGAATCATAAACACTTATAATATTATCAATCTTAGCATCAACAACAAACTTTAAAGCTATAATTTTATCTCTAATTTTATTTATTTTTATAACATTATCCTTCAAACTTTTATCTATAATCAGCCCTACAACATTTATAATACGACTTCTACCCGAATGTCATAGTTTAAAATCTAAACAATCAATCTCCTTAACCTTCTCTCCAACCCATTTGATTTCTTGAATGCACAGAATATTTATATTCCTATGAAACATAATATCTATTAATTTCATTAATTTTTCTGTAAGGGAACCTATATTTCATATTCCTATCCTAATTTTAATTTCATGGACTAGCTTCTTTGCCCACATTCATCCTTGATGTGGGAACCCTTGCTATTTAACACTACACCCGGATGCTGGTGCAACGACATTTGCGCACTAGTCGATGTATTTAGGCTATACAACACGTCACTTCCAGGGAACACCTCAGCATTAATATAATTTTTAAAGAATTCATGTCATGATTATTCGAAATGTTTTACACTAATTGTCGACTACCTGACACAGCCCTCCACTTTTCTCATCCATGATTTGAGACTTGGCAACAATAGTGTTTCTTTTATCGCTTGACGCCTGGGCATATATGACATTGGCCGGTTGGCCTTAGGGGCAACTTGCATTCAAAGCTCGATGGTTTGCGGGATTCTCCAATTCGCACATATCACATTTCTTTGTGCTCTCCATCAATATGAGAGCCGAGATATCCATTGCCGAGAATCAAAATAAATTAATTTATAATAAGAAACATCTTAACTCACATACAAAGGTAAATAAATTTAGAATCTTTAACTTTGATTATTCTTAAATGATACATCAAGAACTTATCTTTGATTATTCTTAAAGCAATTTTTTAATAAAAAATTAAAATTTATATTAAAAAACTATTTAAAAAATAATAAAAAAATCATCCCAAATGAAACATTAACATACAACTTCATAATTCTCAATTCAACAATTCTAATTGAGATGATAGTCAAAATTTAAATTGATAATTGACTGGGAATAATTTTGAGATGATTCATTACTCAGATTTGGATGCATTAAAAACCTAAAACAATACCTCATTATTTTTATATCAAAATTCTCTCTTTTGAGAGCTATCTTTGTCTCAAAAGGGTTGTGAAATGGAGGTCAAAATAAATCTATATAGAAGTCAATAATTTGAATGTTAGCAAGATCACGTCAACACACCCGCAATCGGAGCTAATAGACAAGCCTACACCAAACTCCTTCACCCCCTATCTACATCATCACATGCTTGAAAGATCATCTTGATTAAACCCGATTCAACTCAATAGACTCGTTCACCCCTGAATGATAATTATAAGTAAATCATGTCTTCAAATGTCAAAATTGGGCAATACAACAGGATTATCTTATTTGCAATATTTAGCAATATTGTTATTTTTTTTACATCATTTTGATCTTGTTACATCTCCTAATACTTTTTCTAAATGAATTCAGCCTTTTTGAATTTTTCTAAATTATAGTATGAGATTTTTACAATCCAAACATATCGTATTTACTTGGATAAAAAGAATGGGCATTAATTCAAAAGTCCCTACATCTTTAAACCATTTCAAAATTAAGGGCAGATTGAGGCTTCATTTGATACGGATTTTTTACTGCTTCTTAAGCAGCTTTCTAATATAAAAATTTTAATGCTGGGCCAACATTTTGTGACCAAACCATCTAAGGCGACTCTCTCTAATCTTATTTGCCACTAGAGCTAGTTCAAAATTTTTACGTATATGCTCACTTTGCATTCTATCTCTAAGAGTGAAGCCACTCATCCACCTAAGCAACCTCATCTATGCAACACTTAACTTAATTTTATGCGCATGCTTCTCTATTAATGGAAGCAAAAAAAGTACCCATTCCAAAGCAAAAGAAATAAAGGCTCAAAAATTTATTTGCAACATTAACAGAAATTGAAGACAGATAGCAACAGGAAGTATGATACCACAAGCAGCAAGAAGGTACCATCATATTAGGAGACGTGCTCAATGTTCCTGGATGTAACAGAGAGATGCCTTCGCTTTCTCATGCTACTGCCAAAATACAGATTTGTTAGAACAAAATAGTGGAAAATAACTCTAAAATAATCTCCCATCATACGTATGTGCCATGTTAGTCTAAAAAGTAAAAAAAAAAAAATTTTCAAATCCCTAACTTTATAAAATTGATCCCAAATGATACCATAAAAACGGATTTGAGATCAATTTTATATAATCGAAAAATAAAACTAAAATTAATTTTGCATTATAATTTCTATCAATTTTTACTGGAGATACTATTTAAGATCAATTTTGTACATTTGAAAAAGTACACTGGAGATATGTAATATTCTTAAACTAAATTGATCATATATAAATAGTTGAAGACTATTTTGAGGTTTTTCTCCACAAAAAAGATAAGTATTGCTGAACCCTGAAATAAACAAGCAGAAAAGACAAGAATTATGAGTTCCTCAGAAGTACACAATTAGAAGCCCGATGCATGAAACGGCTGCAAGAATTTCGAGCGTCCTATTTATGAATAAAAACTGCATCAGAAACAACTGAGTGCAAAACAGATAAGAATGTTACCTCTCCTTTGGCATCTGCGGGTTCCAAAACGCGGTTGAAATGCTGTCATGTGGATTGTGTTTAGCCCTCTAAATCAAAACTCACACCAATTTTTACAGCTACTTTAAAATGAGGATCCATATAAAAAAAAAAAAGTTTTTGGGTAAAATTTTAGTAGCCCTTAAAATGCAGTGAAACCCAGTTTTCAAAGGCCGAAGGCTTCTCTATGCTTCATATGCTGAAAAGCTATAAGACAAAAAAGAAACTAGCAGTTTAGGCTTCGTTTGGGATGACTTTTTTACTGCTTCTTAAAACAGTTTTCTAGTATAAATATTTTAAATTTATAACTAAAAAGTTGTATTAAGAAGCAGTAAAAAAGCCGTCTCAAATGAAGCCTTAATCAGCCCCTCGGCAGATTTCAAACAGTAAATCCTAACATTTACATAAGACAAGTTCCAGTCGAAAAGCAATTCTGTTATAAACCCAATTACATAGAACTCAGCATAAACGACAAAAATTTTGAAAAATAATTTGTTAGATAGCTACTGACATTAAACTGTTCTCTCTCTCTTTAATGAATGATACATGTATGCTATGCTACTTTGCATAACAGCGTATGAGGGGACATTCACGCATTGAAAGGGAACTTCAATGAAAAAGTGAACAGATTATTGAGACAATATAATGGGAATTTGATATATTGTTGTTGATGAAAAATGTTGGAAATTGAATTTATTACAACCTATATCTGTCCGAACAGACAATGATTTGTGTTATCTTTCTATATCATTTGGTAATGCATAAAATGTTGAGCATGATTTAATCCATAAGCTTGTATCGTTTTTCCTGGACACCAGTAACCCCCATCTGAATCTCTATTATGGTATGGAGAGGGACCTATAAACAATATTATGAAGAAACAACTAAGCCTCAAGCCTATTCAAGGAAAACTAGAAAACATTAGTAGTGTGTTTAAGGCTTGCCTCAATATGGGGAATTTCTTTCAAAGGCTTGTCGGCAAAATAAGCATACAAAGCCCTCAAGACAGCCTGCACACACACATGCACAAGACAAAGCAGCAGAAAAGCTTATAAAACCTCCTTAAAAAGACAATGAACTAAAAACCAAAAAGACATCAGATCACGTATACCTGATGAGAAATAACAACTACGGGGGCACGCTGTCGCTCAAGCTCAATAATTACAGGTTCTAACCTGAACATAATAAAAGTAAAACTTAAGGGATTGTGAACCAAGTAGAATGCAAATGCAATTGTACTTGAAAAAAAAAAGGAATGTAAATGCATTCCCAACAAAAAGTTTTATAGCATATGACCTTTGAATGACATCAAGATAAGATTCACCACGAGGATATCGATATCTCAGCTTGTCATTTTTACGAGATCTGCACAAATCAACCTTTCAGTTAATTTTTACTGAGATGTGATGCAACAAGTTAACTAAAAGTACCGCTAGAGACTTATGATCTGTTTGAGACAACTTTCTTGTTCTTTGTTTTTTAAATAGTAACTGCACATTTATTTGGCTACTATTTTTTCATTGTTTACTAAAAATAAATAAATATTAAATTTTATGATCAATGAAAATGATTGAGCATGACACTCACTTTTTCCCTGAAAAAGTTATTTATCTAATGATTAATGGGCCATATTAATATATTTTTTAAATTATATTTATTTCTTTTAAAATAAGGAGTAATAAATCATAATAGATATATGAGCATGTTTTATCTTAATATTCCAGCATGGAAAAAAACAAAATTTCTACTCTTTAAATTGGCACTAGTGGTTAGTTGTTTCTATTTGTTTTCTAAAGTGTCTGCCGGCTGATGGAACTTAAAAAGGCAAAATTCAAGATCATTGTACAATTGCAACAACCTGTTGCATCTCCATTCAATGTCATTTTAATCTACATAAACTTACCAGTTGAAAGTTAAATGACCTACAAATTAGCTTGTACTCTAATATTATGAATACTATATTTTTATCAATGACTTTAGAGCTTGCTGGAGCTTGGTAACAATTTTGGTAATTTACAGTAAGCATCAAGATTGGTTAGCTCCTATGGAAGATTGCATCTTCCATGCTGCCGAATAAATACTATAATAATAAACCTGAAATATAAATTGTACTTCTATGCCTTTTTTTTCCTCCAGTTTTTAATAAAAATCTCATTTTATTCAGGCATGAATTCCAACAGAGAGAGTAACCTCATTAAATAACCTACTAGATGGATCATGACTCAGGGAATAAACTGCTTCGCCAGTCTTAGTGAAAACACCTAAAAACAAAATGATATGCTTGGCCGATATAAACTGAACATGATAACTTCAAAGTTTGTGCAGATTTTTAGGGCTTCAAAACTAACACGATACATAAATGTCCTTCGTTATGGATATTAAAAATTATGAAAGAGTACATACTGATATTCCTCAGGCATGTTCCTCTTTATTTCTTCGTATGCCATTCCATCACATACCCCTGCATTTATTTCATCAAGGGCACGCCATTGCACCTGCAGGTATAAGTAGCAATTTTACTATACCGTTTATATTCTTTATTTTTAATTTATTTATTAAAAAAATTCCAATTAAGTATTTCACATGGCTCCTTCACTCCATGTGAGTTTATACTATACCATTTATATTCAATTCAGATAAATGAACTTTAATATTTGATAAGGATATGCATGAACTAAAAATTTGAGGAACTTAGTAGAACTAAAATATCATCAGTATGACCTTGGGGAATCCGACAATTGGAGTTGCAGTTATTATTGTGCGCTGAAGAGTGCTAGTCCAAATCTGAGTAATCAGCCAACAAGTTATAAGAACATTACATGAAGAAAACTTTAATATACAAAATCAAATAGAATGATGATATTATATATAAATTTTTTTTTTAAATACATCAGTTATTTAAATGGGACACAATGGAGAAAAAGGATTCATGTAGCCGACCCCACGCAGTGGGATAAAGGCTTGATGTTGTTGTTGTTGTTGTATCAGTTATTTAAATGGAAGTGACAGTAAACAGTCATGCTATGCATTACATTAAATCGAATATCACCTACCCAAACAGAAGTAGCTAACCAACCAGAAGATGGATTTTTTTTTGTTCTCTCTACCCAAAAAAAGAAAAAGAAAAAAAAAAAGAATAACTGAATATAACTTGTTCTGATAAAATCCTTTAAACTCTATTTTATTTGAGTTACTAAATGTATTGGTTTAAATTACAATGTTAAGTGGTTCAGAGCTGACTTAAAAATTGTACGTCATTAGTTTGAATTTCGTCAACCTTTCGACGTCTCGTCCCCCCCACAACGAGAAGTAGGGAGGGCACTTGCCCATTTAAATCAGCCCAGTAGGATAGGATTCGACGGCCGAGGGCTTCGGAACATTGGTTGGTCTGAGAATAGGTCTTCGACGATTCTTGTCACAAGACCTGTTAATTTTTTATTTTAAAATACTCATTTTTCATTCCTCTTGAAAATCTGACAGCCTTTCAGCGCTCCCTCCCCGCAAGAGGAGGTTGGGGAGGACATTTTCCCTTTCAAATCCGCCCAACCGGATAAGATTCAATAGCTGAGGGGCTTCAGAACGTTGGCTGATCCCAGCATAAGTCTTCGAGCTTCAATTGTTTTGCTGTGAGAGTTGGTAAAGTTGACAATGAGGTTGTAGGGAAGCTACTAGCATTGATATTTTTTTTTTTGTAATATAAAATAGTTGCAAAGACTAATTGGTGGCATCCAAATTCACTTCCAAGAAGAGAACTTTGTTGTCTGATTACCTTCTTCATTCGACATTCTGAATTAAGTTTTGATCATAAGATATATAAATCCCTGCTTCTATAATCTAAAGCCCTATATGGTTTCTCATCATAACTGGGTTCATCCCATTCCACCTGTAGATTACACCACTTCGAGTTAGGCCACCATAGTGAATCTAAATCACTCATTCCTACAATGATTCCCATACCTCAAGAATTTGGAGAGGGGTAGTGGGCAGTTGTGAGATCATGTGTGAGTAGGGTGTTGGGTGGTTGTAAGATCATGTGTGAGTGGGGTAGTGGGCAGTTGTGAGATCATGTGTTAGTGGTGTCGGTTTTGCAGTTAGAGGTCAACAATCATTTTTTTATATAAAATGTCTATCGATTAACATTGCATAGTATTATCATAGTGGAATAGATCTTTTTGCAATGTTAAGTGTAGCTTGTCATATACATAATGTGGATGTTTAGATCTTCTAATAATTTTTAAAACTACCTTCCTTCATAAATTTCATGAGCCATGACCCCCAATTCAGCTTAAATACTATTTCTATCAACTACTGTCTATTTTTACTTCAGCCAACAAGATTTCCCCATATGAATGAACAATAGCTAGATGTAAATTTCCGATAAGTTATGGACCCACCCAATTAGCATCACTAAAAATTTTTATATTGATTTCCTTCCCAAGAGTCCTTTCTAGGTATCTTAGTATCCTGTGGACTATATCAAGATGTCAGGTAATGGAAGTATTCATAAATCAACAAATCACAATAACTAAATAACATATATCAGGATGAGTAATGGAGAGGTAAATAAAATTTTCAACTAAATGATGATACTTTCTTTGTCAGCTTATAGAGAATTACCATTTGTTCTTATTTTGTTGAAATGATCAATGGAGTATTTACAAGTTTGCATCCTAACATCCCATTTTCTCCATACTCTTACGATTTTCATACTAATATATAATATAAGATATTAGATCTTTAATTTAAATTTTTAATTAAAATCTGCTAGAGCTGCCTAATTTCTTCATCATCATTACCAGTTAAGATAATATCATCAATATAATCAATTAGGAATGTAATTTAATTAGTGGGGATCTTTTCATAAATAAGATTTGATTATGTAATACCCAAATAGTTGGTTTAGTCGAAACAATAGAGTAATGAATTAATAGGTTGAGCAAAGTGAATGCTAACGGTGAGTGGGTATGGGCTCCGAAAATTCAATCCCGACCTCCGCCCACTTGCTTTTCTTTCGGGGGTGGGGGGGGGGGGAGGGGGGGGGGGGGGGGGGGGGGGGGGGGGGGGGGGGGGGGGGGGGGGAGGGGGGGGGGGGGGGGGGGGGGGGGGGGGGGGGGGGTGGGGGGGGGGGGGGGAGGGGGGGGGGGGGGGGGGGGGGGGGGGGGGGGGGGGGGGGGGGGGGGGGGGGGGGGGGGGGGGGGGGGGTTAACGAATTTAAGTTCTGGGGTAATTTTTTGAAGGCATATGAGTTTGTAGATAAGACACTATACAGAGATTTCACCCTCATTTTGCGAGGACTGTATGATCTGAGTTCTGGTTTCCTATAGGCGTAAGCCCCTATAGTTAATTTCCCCTCCTGATCATGAGAGAGAACTTTTGATTAAGGCTAGTCGTCAATCAGATACGTAGAGATACGTGTTATCTGGCATATAGTAGCAGCATGGGTATGGGCATTGGAGATATTTGAATATTTGATATTTAAAATAGAAATTTCACCATCTTACACTTAAAACGATTGGTGGGGGAATGGATGATGGACCCGATCAGGATCCCATGGTTCTATCCTCCCGGACTATCATGGTCCCTGGTCTACTTAGTCAGGGAGGTAGTCGACCTAATCCGACAGAAGTATCCTTGTCGACAGCCATGGGTTGCTTCGTCCAAGTGAAAGTTGTAAGCCTGGGGTGAATGTTTGTCTAAGAGGACACATTTGAATCCACCTTAGCTGACAGAGGGCTTTGTACCATATCGATTATATCCTATTGATTCATATCTCAAGGATTTGATGTCACTAAGGAGTGTATTGGCTCTGGCCATAACCGGAATTTTATGATGCCATTTAGCGACAAAATCACTCTGTTAAGAGGGTCCCAGGTCATAACTGTTTATCCTGCGGTGCCATTTGGTGGCAAAACTGTCAGTTAGAGGACACATACCACATCCTTAATGGCATAAGATTGTTTGAGAATGAATCTTAATGATATTTTCAACTAGGCATTAGCTCTATGTGAGTTGAAGTAATTTTCAATTTGTCCACCCCGACAAACTGTTGCGGAGGGCGGATGAATTTGCTTTAAGTTTTTTTATGATTGAGTTTTCAATTTTAAATATCTGGATTTTAGGATTTTGGATTTTTGGATAATTGAGAAGTATTTGAAATATTTGGAAGTATTCCCTCCGGTTGAGATCTTCATTCAACACGGCAACCATCAGGATATTGGGGATCAGTTATTCATTCTTGATAATTGATTGAACCTTTTCAACACTGTCAACTTATTAACAGAGAATAAGATTTCATAGGCTTTATGCCTTTGCTAGCGAGTTTTCTTTATTAAAGGCCTAATATGAATGTATAAAATAAATATCCCGGCCGACCTTGCGACCTGTGGGCTCCAAAAATTTGGCCCCAGCCTCCCCGCCGCGCTGACTGTTTTGCTTTTTCTTTTCGACGAGGGAGTTTTAACGGATTAAGTTCCGGGTAAATTTTGGAAGGAAGATGGGTTTGTAGATAAGACACTACCCAAGGATTTCACCCTCATTTTGCGAGGACTTTATGAACTTTGTTCTGGTTTCCTATAGGCGCAAGCCCCTATAGTTAATTACCCCTCCTGATAACGAGAGAAAACTTTTGATTAAGGCTAATCGTCAATCAGATACGTAGAGATATGTGTTATCGGGCATATAGTAGCAGCAATGGGCTTAGGGTTTGAGAATTTGGAAATTTGGGAACTTGGGTTGAGATATTTGAGGATTTAATAATTAAAACTGAAATTTGCACCATCTTGCACTTAAAGAGAATGGTGGGGGAATGGATGATAGACCCGATTAAGATCCCATGGTTCCGTCGTCTCGGGCCATCATGGTCCCTGGTCTACTAAGTTAGAGGAGGTAGTCGACCCAACATGACAGAAGGATCCTTGTCGGCATCCATGGGTTGCTTCGTCCAAGGGGACCTTGTAGACCTTAGGTGAATATTTGTCTAAGGGGACAAATTTAAATCCACCTTAGCTAACAGAGGGCTTTGTGCCCTATCGATTATATCCTATTGATTCATATCTCAAGAATTTGATGCCACTAAGAAGCGTATTGGCTCGGGCCATAACTGGTATTTGGTGGTGCCATTTGGCGGCAAAACCACTCGGTTCAGAGGGCCCCGGGTCATAACCATTTATCCTGCGGTGCCATTTGGCGGCAAAACTGCCGGTTAGAGGACACATACCACGTCCTTACTGGCAGGAGATTGTTTGAGAATGGATCCTAGTGATATTTTCGACTAGACATTTGGCTCTTTGTGAGCAGAAGTAGTTTTTTAATTTCTCCACCTCAGCAAAGTGTTACAGAGGGTGGATGGATTTTGCTTTATGTGACTGATGGCTTGATTTCAATTTTAAATATTTTGAATTTGGGATTTGTTGGGTTTTGGACTTTTTGGATATTTGAGGTGGCATTTGAAAGTGCTTGAAATTAACCCCTCCGGTTGAGATTTTCATTCAACACGGCCATTATCGGGGTGTTTTTTGGGATCATTTGAAAATATTAGCATTTAAAACTTAAACCTTGTCAACCCTATCAACTTGCTGATAAGGGATCGAGTTTTGTAGGTTTTATGCCTTTGTTAGTAAATTCTCTTGATTATAGGCTTTGAGGCCTAATATGAATGTATTAAAACAAATATATCGGTCGTCACAACCGTATATTTGTTTAATGGTTCAAACCCTATTAACTTCTATTGATCCGTATAGAAGGATCGGGTTTAAACTTGAATTCGCTTATTGACCCGCGCAACATCTCTAGGCATCACGTGTGTATTTATAACACGCTCGACGGGGCCCATGTGGGTTATTGGGGGCATTTTATAATTATACCCTGTCTACTCCTTTATACCTGCTCCGGAGGATCGGGTTCAAATTTAATAACCCGAGCAACATCCCTAGACGTCACATGTGTACCAATAACATGCTCGACGAGGCCCATGCGGGTCGAGATTGCATTTTCCCCTTTAGTGTACTTATATGTATACAAACTACGGTGCACGTACGGGGGTACTTTGAAAGTATTTGTAGACGCCTTTTGTCCGCTTGCATAGAAGTTGCAGATCCGGTGGAGTAGCATAGCAGCTTCTGAATAGAGTTGTTCGCTGCTTCATACAGGTAGACTGTTGTGCACTACTCGTTGCTTTCTACAGGTGGATCGTAGTGTACTAACGAGTCTCCTGCTTTATGTTTGTTGATGCTTGTATTCATTGTATTAGTTTGGCATTCATTCGTAGATAGTATGCAATATTCGTAGCAGAGCTCCAGCTGAAGCTCGTGGGAGCCTATATCTGTTGTGTTCTTTATGTACTTTATTGTGGCCTTTGGCTCATATAATACATCCGCCACTGCTACAAGTAGGCAGGTAAATGTATTCCTTCACAGACTGAAATTGACTACAGGATACTGCATTAACTGTAGTCTTTCTGTATCTACCCATGGGTGACTGTTGTACATACATTTGTATTCGTAGAGGATTCATATGTATTGCAAATCTTCTACCATCATGATGATCATCACATACTGCTTTGTGTGTATTTACTTATAATTTTGTCGTTTGCCAGTGAGTTGGTATACCCATTTGTACATTGATATTTGGCTGACTATATGATGTTGAATGTGAGGAGGCTGTTACATTCATTGTTCGTTTATAGTCATCATTTTGACTTCCTTCATTTATAAACAACACACTGTGATTAAATGAAGGACCCATCGTATCCACTGTGTATCCTTCATTATTGAGGTGAATTGTTTGTAGATAGGGTATGATCGCAAACTCCTTGTTTCCACATGCTTGTCAAATTCAATGATCGATATTTGCGCTCTTGAGATAATCAAACACCCCTTGAACAAAAATTTGATTTTCTAGCTACAGTTCAAGTTTGGATCCACAAGTCTTTCTTTCCTCTTGATGATAATTATTTGGTTTTCATCTTCAATTGTGAATGACTCATCTTGCACATGTGTTGTAAGGTTCATTTTTTTGAAATATCATTAAACCTCCACTTGAAACTAGAATACATGGCTAATCATGGTAGTTGAGCACTTATTGTTCACTTGGATGAAAATGATGCATTTAGATTTTGATTTGCTAATTCATCCAAAGCCCAGTTCTGTGTACTCCATCCAATTTCTTTATAGTTCATACTATTCAAATCTCTTACGATTGGAATTGAGCTCCTTACAGTTCAAGGTTGAATCAAGTCTTCATGCTCAATCAAATTTGACCTTTCTTGATCAAGTTTTGTCTCAAATCTTTAACTTGATTGTTCAAATTTGAAATTATTTCACTTAGTACTCAAGTTCAAGTCATTTGTTGGCTTTAAGCTTAAGTGCAAGTCCCATTTTTTGTTCAAGTCCTCAATATATTCTTTTGCTTTGTTATTCAAGATCAAGTCCAGATAAAAGTTCTCTGTGATCTTGTAGAGTCCCAGTTCGAGTTCAAATGATCGAGTCATGTTCAAAATGAGTTCAAGCTCAGAGAAAGTCTTCCAAATGTTCAAGCAAAGTTCAGGCTCAATATGAGCCTCTTCTGTTCAAGTCCTTTTTTGTCCTTGCAAGTTCAATTTCATATCCAAAATGTTCAAGTCATTATTGCTTGAGTTCTAAGTTCTTTTGCATATAACTTAGCTCATTCATTTTAGTTCATTGCATTCAATCAAGTCCAAGTCCAAGTTCATTCATTTTTTTTATTCAAGTCCTTATCTGATTTTAGAAAAAATTTTGACAACCTCCCGGCGTCTCCCCCGTTTAGGGGAAAAAAATCAAGAGGCCGCCTACCCGTCACGTCAACAAAGATGTGCACATTTGGTGTTTGTGAGACACCGCGGCAGTAATTTTTTATTTTTTTCATCCACCACGCCAACAAAGGCATGTATGGGGTATTAAAAGCAATTTAAAAAAAATAGTTTTTGACGGTACCCGTTTAAAAGACAGTTTTCTTTCCCCCCACTCGGGGGTACTTATGAGCGACCCCACCTCGCCGTAGGTGCTGCACCAAGGTCCCATCCCACCACGTGCAATAAACGCGTGAATGGGCGATTTTTTGGTCCACCACGAACATTGAAGTAGGGTTTTTTAGGTGATTACCTGCCTCGTCGTAGGCGCCACACCGGGGTCCCATCCCACCACGCGTAACAAAGGCGTGCATGGGTAATTTTTCGGTCCCCCGCGAACTTCGAGGGCTAGAATTTAAGTTCAGAAAAGTTCATACCTTCGCGGGGTTATCGATGGCTTTGTCTCGAAGATCAAAGTAAGAATAGGGAAGGAAGTAAACATCTTCTTCCCTCTTTTTTTAAAATTAATTATAGTTAATTATAATTATTAATAATTAATGATAGTTAATTATAATTAATACCTATTAATTATATTTAATCATAATTAAGTATAATTATAAATAATTAGATATAAATAATAGTAATTAATTAATAATCATAAGTAATTATAATTAAATATAAGTAATAATAATTAATTATTATTAATAATAGTTAATTACGATTAATCATAATTAAACATAATTAACTATAATTAATAATAATTAATTATAATCAATTATAATATGTTATAATTAATCATAATTAGTACTAATTAAAGCAAAAATTTAAACAAGACTTTCCTAAATCCTGTTAAATAGAAAGTTTAACTTTCTTAAAACCGAGAATTAAACCCTCTGTTTCCAGGCAGCAGGCTCCCTTGGCCGAAGAAGCTCGCGATAGAGAAAAGTTACCTTCGCAGCGTGCGGCTCCCGTCCCTACTTCCAATAAAAATGTCGTAACTTCCGAACCATAGGAAGGGAATGGTGCTGAAGAAGCGAAGTCGGCTAGGAATGAGGGTGGAGAGGTCGGCACAGGGAGATAGGGAGCTGAAGCTTGTGGAAGGAACAAGGTATGGGGAAAACTCTATCTTTATCTCTCTCTCTCTCTCTCTCTCTCTCTCTCTCTGTGTGGAGGCGTCGGGCAGGAGAGGGAAGATCGGCCGAGAGCAAGAGGAGAGATCGGGAGGTGAGAGGGGAAAGTCTGGCTTCGGGTTTGCAATCGAGAGTTTCCAATTGGCTTAGAGGCTTACCAAATGGAAGTGCGAAGACCTCCCTTTCATATTATAGACGCGGAGAAGGCGAGACAAAGCGGAGGCCACACCATTTGAGCAGGATTTACGCATGATTTTTGGGATTCAACGCAGACGACGCCAAATAGCTGGATTTGCGGAGTATTTCGTGGATCCAACGGTTTACAGGTATTTTTTGTTCCTTTGGGTTTATCTGTGGAGGTCAACACGACCGCATATTTATTTAATGGTTCGAGCTGTATCAACTCCCATCTACCTGCATAGAAGGATCGTGCTCGAACTTGGACTCACCATTTGACCCGCGTAGCATCCCTAGGCTCATGTATGTACCAATAACATGCATGCCAGGGCCAATGCGGGTTTATGATTGCACTTACCCCTTGTATCATATGTGTATATAAATTACGGTGCATGTGCGGAGGCATTTTTGTCACGACCCAACCCGACCGGGACGGATTCCGCTCGCATCGGGTCGTGGCCAAACTCAAACTGACTGAACTGATTCCAGGATCTGGCTTTGGAATTTGGTTCAGAACTTTCTTCCAAACATTACACACAGAAACAGACACACAGACCTACTATAAACATCAAAATACAGCGGAACCAATCATCTATCTTGTTCATATACAAATACAGCTCATGACTTTCAGACAGAAAGAAAAACAGAGCAGAAAAGCCATGACTGTACAAAAATCAAAAGTACAAAATACCTATAACAGATCAGACTCTGAACTCCTAGTCCAAGACTTCCTTCCCTTTCCCAGAACCTGAAAACCACGTAGAAAATAAGGATGAGCTACAACAGCTCAGCAAGACATCAAACCTCCAATCAAAATCCTCAGAGTCCACATCCAACACATCAGACAGAAATCTGTACA
Organism: Dendrobium officinale; assembly: GCA_019514585.1. Lineage (NCBI taxonomy): Eukaryota > Viridiplantae > Streptophyta > Magnoliopsida > Asparagales > Orchidaceae > Dendrobium > Dendrobium officinale. The sequence continues at coordinate 18,798,038 of CM033694.1, forward strand.
AAAATCAGAATACAGAACTGACAGAGCAGAACATAACGAATCAAATCAGAACAGAACAGGCAGAACAGAAAAAATTAAATATCAAATCAGAACTGAATCATATATCAAATCAGAACAAATAGAATCGTACGAAAATCAGAATCAGATCAGAACAGAACAGAATCGTGTCAGAATCGTATCAGAATCATAATCATACAGATCAGATCAAATTATATCGTACAGAAATCAGAAATCATATCGATTCAGAGCATATCAAAAGTCAAAACAGATTCCCTGACTCTGATAGAATCTCAACGGATTCTGGCCCCTTATGCCTCCCTTCCCAAACACTGACAGAATCTCTCGGATTCTGGCCCCTTATGCCTCCCTTTGTGCTCATGGCACCAGAACATATGTGCTTATAGCACAAGGACAGAACTTATCATCGGATCCAGAACTTGTTTTCAGAAACAGATTTCAGAGCTCATCTCAGATTTTCCCTGACACAGACAGGATCTCACAGGATCCCGACCTCTTATAACTCCCTTTTCATAGCACACAATCATATCATATCATTTCAGAACAAATCCGGACAAATTCAGAAATCGTACGAAAATCCGGCGGCATAACGGCAGTATACGGAATTTACACAAAATTGACAGAATCAGAATTTTACCAAATTACCACAGAGCATTCACAACAACAATATAAGACTTTTATTCTACTGCCACAATATTTTCAGATATCGTGAAAATTAACAGTCAACAGAAAACGCCGCCAAATCAAAACTATCCGGTCAAAAATCTCTAGAAAATAATCAAAACGTGCACACTCGGCACTTCAATAACAAACCAAAAGGTACGCGGTAAAAACTGAACCAATCGAAAAATACGGACGAAATTCGCTAACGGAAACAAAATCCGGACAGAAAATTCGTTCAAACTTCACCGTTCTGAAAATTGAGAAAGGCGGAATGTGCCTTACCTTGCGTACACCATTTTCTTGAACTGTCTCGTCGGACGAAAACTGCCCGACATTGTCCAAAAATCAACTTTTTCACTTTAGCCCTCGACCTTCTCTCTCAAAAGATATTTTTATAAAATTTGATTTTCTCTCTCTTCAAAATGAGCTGATTTCAGCTAAATAATACTCTGATCGGCCCTGCCGATCGCACGATCGTCCTGGACGATCTGAACAAAATCCAATCGGCCTGGGACGATTTCTCAGGACGATAATTAATTTCCTGGACGATTTGCTCTCTGACTTGTGCCATGCTGGGATCGTCCTGGGACGATCCCAGATCGGCCCGGACGATCCCTACAGGAAATCTTTCTTGTAACTTCTATACAGAATCTGGAACAAAATTGAACTGATCGTCCCGGGACGATCCACGATCGGCCCGGATGATCCTGGAGCAGATCTGATATTACAATCTCCCCAACTTCAGAAAAATGTCGTCCTCGACATTGTCCAATCAAAACTCAATCAAAACAAATACGGATACGACTTCCTCATGTCCGACTACTTCTCCCAAGTCGCTTCTCGTGCAGTTCGGTGCTTCCACTGCACCTTAACCATTGAAATCTGTTTATTTCTCAACTTACGAACATCGTAAGCTAGAATCAACTCGGGTTCTTCTTTATATCTCAGATCCTCCTGAATCTCAACCTCATCAGCAGACGCTTTCTTTCCAGAGTCAGATATCCACTTCCTCAAAGTAGATACGTGGAAAACGTTGTGCACATCAGACATCTGATCAAATAGCAACAGCCGATAAGCAGATTTACCAATCTTTTCAAGGATTTCAAACGGTCCAACATACCTTGGACTGAGCTTACTCACTCTGCCAAATCTGCTCACACACTTCATCGGACTGACTTTGACATACACAAAGTCACCAACTTGAAATTCAACAAGCCTGTGCTTCTGATTGTAATATTTATGCTGTCGATCTTGTGCGTCTTTCAACCTTTCTTTAATCAAATTGACTTTCTTAACAGTTTCATCTACAAAAGTGGCACCCATCTCCTGTCTATCTCCAACCTTAGTCAGAGTCAAAGGAGTTCTACACTTCCGGCCATACTGAGCTTCATAAGGCGCCATACCAATACTGGACTGAAAACTGTTATTGTAAGCAAACTCTATCAGAGGAATATGATCTTCCCAGCTTCCTCCAAAATTCAAAACACATAGCCTCATCAGATCTTCCAGTACCTGAATAGTCCTTTCAGACTGTCCGTCAGTCTGCAGATGAAAAGTTGTACTGAAATGTAACTTCGTACCCAAACCCTGCTGAATACCCTTCCAAAGTCTAGAAGTAAACCGTCTATCTTGATCAGAAACAATCACCTTAGGCACACCGTGTAATCTGACAACCTCTTTCGCATATACCTGTGCCAATCAATCCACCGGATCGGTCTGCCTGATTAGAAGAAAATGAGCAGACTTCGTCAATCTATCCACAATCACTCAAATGGCATCATGCCCTTGCCTTGATCGAGGAAAACCCATAGCAAAATCCATCGTTACCTCCTCCCACTTCCACTCAGGAATAGGCAACGACTGCAAAAGTCCTCCGGGTCGCTGATGCTCTGCCTTCACCAACTGACAGGCCTCGCATCTAGCAACAAAATCTGCTACATCCTTTTTCATTCCCGGCCACCAGAACAAACTCTTCATATCTCCGTACATCTTGCCACTTCCCGGATGAACAGTGTAGCTTGAATGATGAGATTCATACAGAATTTCTCTCCTCAGATCTCCAAACACAGGAATCCACAACCTGTTCTTGCAGAAGATAGTACCAGAATCAGAAACTCGGAGTTCAGGCTTCTTACCAGATTAAATCTGAGCAATCAACTTCGAATAATCAGAATCTAACTTCTGGGCTTCCTAAATCCTGTCTTCTAAAGAAGACTGAATGCTCAACTGAGTCAAAACTCCAGAATTCAGTAGTTTGGATTCTATCACCTCCAACTGCAAACGCTCCATAACACGAATCAGAAAATCATCAGAAGTGAGCTGAATACCTGATAATCCAGAAGATTTCCTGCTCAGAGCATCTGCTACCACATTAGCCTTACCAGGCTGATACTGAATCGTCAGATCGTAGTCCTTGATCAACTCAAGCCACCTTCTTTGCCTCAAATTCAGATCCTTATAAGTGAAAATGTACTTCAAACTCTTGTGATCCTTGAAAATATCACATTTAACTCCATACAGATAGTGACGCCAAATCTTCAAAGCAAAAACAACTGCAGCTAATTCCAAATCATGCGTCGGGTAATTCTTCTCATGTGATTTTAACTGTCTCGAGGCATAAGCAATTACCTGACCATGCTGATGCAGCACACATCCCAAACCTTTCAGTGAAGCATCACTGAACACCTGAAATTCCTCCGTACTCGATAGAAGTGCTAACACTGGAGCTGAAGTCAGATAATCCTTCAATCTCTGAAAACTAGCCTCACACTCCGGTGTCCAAACAAAATCTACTGACTTCTGAGTCAGTCTCGTCAGAGGCGTAGCAATCTGAGAAAATCCTTTCACAAACTTCCTATAATATCCAGCCATGCCTAAGAAACTACGTACCTCAAATACCGTAGTAGGCCTTGGCCAACCCGCAACAGCCTGAATCTTCTGGGGATCAACAGAAATACCTTCACCGCTAATCACTTGCCCCAGAAATGAAATGCTCTTCAACCAGAATTCACACTTGGAGAACTTAGCATACAACTGATGCCGTCTCAGAGTCTCCAACACAATGCTCAAATGTCTGGCATGATCATCCTCAGAAGCAGAATATACCAAAATATCGTCGATGAAGACGAACACAAACTGATCCAAATATTCCCTGAACACTCTGTTCATCAGATCCATAAAATTAGCAGGTGCATTGGTTACCCCAAAAGGCATAACCAAGAACTCGTAGTGTCCGTACCGAGTACTGAAAGCTGTCTTCAACACATCAGCTTCCTTCACCTTCACCTGATAATATCCAGATCTCAAATCAATCTTTGAAAACACAGAAGAACCACAAAGCTGGTCAAACAAGTCATCAATCCGTGGTAAGGGATACTTGTTCTTGATCGTGACTTTATTCAAATCACTGTAGTCAACACACATACGGAGTGTTCCGTCCTTATTCTTCACAAACAAAACAGGTGCTCCCCAAGTAGAAACACTAGGACGAACAAATCCTCTATCCACCAACTCCTAAAGCTGAACTTTCAACTCAGAAAATTCTTTTGGTGACTCCTGTACGGAGCTTTTGATATCGGAGCTGTTCCCGAAAAAATATCAATAGAGAACTCCACATCTCTATCCGGAGGTAAATCAACCAACTCCTCAGGAAATACGTCAGCAAACTCTCGTACCACTGGGATATCAAAAATAGAACCTACATCCAGGTTCATATCCCGCACCGAAGCCAAAAATACAGGATAACCCTTCTTCCACATTCTTCTCACTTCCAATACAGAAATCAGACAAGAGAGAACACCTCGTAAGCCTTGGAATACACATCTCTCTCCTGACATAAGCAAGCTTACTTGCTTCTTCAAACAATCGATCTGAGTCTCATACAGACTCAACCAATCCATGCCCAAAATCACATCGTACGAAGAAATCAGCAACAAAATCAAACTCGATTCCCACTTCTTGCCAGCAATCTCAATCTCACAAAAACAAAACTTCCGAGTAATTAAATTACTTCCAGCTGACAAAATCACAGAAAGAGAAACCGGCAGTAAAATCGAATCCAGATGCGAAGCATCAAAACAACGCTCGGAAAGAAAAGAGTGACTAGCTCCAGAATCAAACAAAACACGACAGGGATGATCAGAAATATAAATCGTACCTGTCACCACATCTGGAGCATCTCGAGCCTCATGCTGACTCAGACTGTACACTCGTGGTTGAACTGGAGCTGGAGCTGAAGCTACCGAACTAGGCTTCCTCTGACTAGCAGTAGGTGGTCTCCGTGGCACAGAACTCGAACCACCACCTCTACCAGATCCCTCAGGGCATGGAGGAACAGTCCTCGGTCTTCCTGCTGAACCGGCAGGTCTAACAAAGCTCTCGGATCGAAACTCAGATCGTCGATCAAATCCAGCCTGTGGACACTCTGCAATTCGATGTCCTGGCTGACTACATCTGAAGCACTGACCAGTCATCCTGTAGCACTGGCCAAAATGCCGTTGTCCACAACTCTGGCATACAGGTGCCCCACTAACAGATCCAGAGTTGGTCGTACTAGTCGTAGCAGTACCAGACTGTCCACTCTTCCTAGGGTCTCCAGAACCAGAGACAAATCTCCTCTTGCCAGAGGAACTACTGCTCGAATCACCCCCAAACCTCTTCCTACTCGCAGTCCACCGCTGCTGAGTAGCCATCAGATCGTTCTTTATCAGACGAGCTCGCTCCACAAGCTCAGAAAAATCAGAAATATGAAATGGTACCAGGGGCTGCCTCAGACTGTCTCGTAGTCCCCTCAGAAATTGATAGCACTTCTCAGTAGAAGTACTCACCAGCTGCTGAGCATATTGGGCTAAGGCAGTAAACTCTGTATCGTACTGCATCACCGTCTTGCTCCCTTGAACCAGCCTCAGAAAACTCTCCTGCATCTGCTGCACGGCAGATGGGGGAACAAACCAAGCTATGAATACCTCAGAAAATTCTTCCCAAGAAATCAGGAACTTCAATCTTCCCTGAAACTTTGCTTCCTGCTGGCCTACCCACCAGTGCTCTGCTTTCCCATCTAACAAAAAAACAGCCAAAGGTACTTTCCTATCTGACGGACATTGCATGCCGTCAAAAGTCTTCTCTAACCTCCTCAGCCACTCCTCAGCTGCTCTAGGCTCAACAGCGCCCTCAAACCTAGGTGGTTTCAATCTCAAAAACATCTGAAAATGTCTATCAATATCCTCAGATCGAACAGTAGAGGCTCTACTGTGAGTCTCGCTCATCATCTGAGCAACCAATATAGTAAACTGGGAAAGTGTATCTGCACCAACCACTGGGGCTGTACTACCCACTGGTGTTGCCTGACTGGCACTCTAACCATCTGTCTTCTCGGGGATTGGCAAATCCATACAGAAAATCTAGAAAATCCAGAAAACTAATCACAAAAACAACACAATAAAAATCCGGACAAACCAAAACTACCCCAGACAGACTCCGATCACTTCTTATAGCTCTGTCTTACAATCCTACAATCCAAATTCCAAAACTATAGCTCTGATACCACCAAAAGCTTGTCACGATCCAACCCGACCGGGACAGATCCCGCTCGCATCGGGTCGTGGCTAAACTCAAACTGACTGAACTGATTCCAGGATCTGGCTTTGGAATTTGGTTCAGAATTTTCTTCCAAACATTACACACAGAAACAGACACACAGAGCTACTATAAACATCAAAATACAGCGGAACCAATCATCTATCTTGTTCGTATACAAATACAGCTCATGGCTTTCAGACAGAAAGAAAAACAGAGCAGAAAAGCCATGACTGTACAAAAATCAAAAGTACAAAATACCTATAACAGATCAGACTCTGAACTCCTAGTCCAAGACTTCCTTCCCTTTCCCAGAACCTGAAAACCACGTAGAAAATAAGGATGAGCTACAACAACTCAACAAGACATCAAACCTCCAATCAAAATCCTCAGAGTCCACATCCAACACATTAGATAGAAATCCGTACAAAAATCAGAATACAGAACTGACAGAGCAGAATAGAACGAATCAAATCAGAACAGAACAGACAGAACAGAACAGATTAAATATCAAATCAGAACTGAATCATATATCAAATCAGAACAGATAGAATTGTACGGAAATCAGAATCAGATCATATCAGAAAAGAACAGAATCGTATCAGAATCATAATCATACAGATCAGATCAAATTATATCGTACAGAAATCAGAAATCATATCGATTCAGAGCATATCAAAAGTCAAAACAGATTCCCTGACTCTGACAGAATCTCAACAGATTCTGGCCCCTTATGCCTCCCTTCCCAGACACTGACAGAATCTCTCGGATTCTGGCCCCTTATGCCTCCCTTTGTGCTCATGGCACCAGAACATATGTGCTTATAGCACCAGGACAGAACTTATCATCGGATCCGGAACCTGTTTTCAGAAACAGATTTCAGAGCTCATTTCAGATTTTTCCTGACACAGACAGGATCTCACAGGATCCCGACCCTTATAACTCCCTTTTCATAGCACACAATCATATCATATCATTTCAGAACAAATCCGGATAAATTCAGAAATCGTACGAAAATCCGGCGGCATAACGACAGTATACGAAATTTACACAAAATTGACAGAATCAGAATTTTACCAAATTACCACAGAACATTCACAACAACAATATAAGACTTATTCTACTGCCACAACATTTTCAGATATCGTGAAAATTAACAGTCAACAGAAAACGCCGCCAAATCAAAACTATCCGGTCAAAAATCTCCAGAAAATAATCAAAACGTGCACACTCGGCACTTCAATAACATACCAAAAGTTACGTGGTAAAAACTGAACCAATCGAAAAATACGGACGAAATTCGCTAACGGAAATAAAATCCGGACAAAAAATTCGTTCAAACTTCACCGTTCTGAAAATTGAGAAAGGCGGAATGTGCCTTATCTTGCGTACACCACTTTCTTGAACTGTCTCGTCGGACGAAAAAGGCCCGGCGTTGTCCAAAAATCAACTTTTTCACTTTAGCCCTCGACCTTCTCTCTCCTCAAAAGATATTTTTATAAAATTTGATTTTCTCTCTCTTCAAAATGAGCTGATTTCAGCTAAATAATACTCTGATCGGCCCGACCGATCGCACGATCGTCCTGGACGATCTGAACAAAATTCAATCGGCCTGGGACAATTTCTCAGGACGATAACTAATTTCCTGGACGATTTGCTCTCCGACTTGTGCCATGCTGGGATCGTCCCGGGACGATCCCAGATCGGCCCGGACGATCCTTACAGGAAATCTTTCCTGTAACTTCTGTACAGAATCTGGAACAAAATTGAACTGATCGTCCCGGGACGATCCACGATCAGCCCGGACGATCCTGGAGCAGATCTGATATTACAATTTTGAGATATTTAATGTTGTTCAGTTGTATGGGTGACCACCATTTGAATCCATCGTTCTATTTAGAAGTTCATACATGCCTCTGTTTGTTTATACACGGGTTGCAGATCCGTTGGAGTATTGTAGCAGCTTCTAGATTGAGTTGTTCGTTACTTTATACAAGTAGACTATCATGTACTACTTATCTCTTTCTGCAGGTAGATTATAGTGCACTAACGAATCTCCTGCTCTGATAGTAGATGCTTGATTGTCATTGACTATGTGAGTATCCCCATAATCATCGTATGTTGTAATGCTATTATTGCTTACAAGCCAGTTGATATATTCATCTAAGAGCTATCTGATGTTGAGTGTGTATTCGTCATCACAAGGGGACCTGTTACAATTGCAGAACATATATCATTGTTCTCTTAAGATTGACTTGACTGAATGTTCTAAGTTATTTCAATCCCATCATTCCTCTTACGTGTGCATTTGAGATCATTTTATTGATGTATTTTCTTGGAGTTGAATCGTTGCTAGTGATAAGGACACCACTGCATTTCTTCATGCTCACTCACTTTATAATTTTGTTTCTTGTGTGTGAGTAATGGTGAACATTACAAGTTATTCATCCTCCTTATAGCTTGCATAGTGGACTTGTATCATCGATGTTTGCTTATAATCAACATCACCTATTTGCATCATCTTTTCACTCATTATTGGTTATTTTTCATGATCAAGGTGTTCCATATTGTTGTTTATGATGATATTCATTGAACAGAACTTCAAATCAACGTTGGCAATCAAGTTGTATTCTTCTGCCGCTCCACCTTTCATCATTCGCAGGTAACATGCTTGCATAATAGGGGACTTACAAAGTTTTGAGGGCTCTGCATGCTTCATTGTTGCCAGATTATTCGTTCTCTTTAGTTCTGTTATTTGAAAGTGAATCATTCAAGCAACTACAAGCTTCACAGTGCTTATATGTAAGTTAAGGCTCTTGTAGTATTACTTGCAATTATATATTTATGTCGATTGCTGCCTGTGGTGAATTATATCTACTTAAAGTCTCATATGTTACAAGTCTTATACTTCCTTGGAAGCTCTTTGTCTCTCATGAGCTCCATGTTCATTTGTATGTGATAGGAAATACTTGTGTTCACAAGCAAACCTAACCAAAGCCAAGTACCACAACAAGGAAAACTGCTGTTCACAGCAATTAAATCGCTAGAAACAGTGGAAACCAGAGAGAAAAGTTGTAGGAAAACCAATAGAGCAATTGTATTTCACTAGTAGATTCAAGAAAACAAGCAAAGATACAATTTCCCTTCAATTCGAGAGGAAGGAATAACTCTCCAAATCTCCGGCAACGCCAAGAGCCCAAAGCAAGAATCCCTAGATCTCAAAAATACATTCAAATTCAAGATAAAACCTAATTCCCTCATTACTCCCTAATTAAAGCTAAAGAAAAGATACAAATTCCCTAAACATTTCTAATTCAAATTTTCCCTCCAAAAGAAGTGTTTAACGCATGCTTGGGCACACCTAAACTTCTGCCCCCTCTGCTTGGTTCCGCATGGCATTGGCCCGCCAGGTATAGAACCGGACCGGTCCAAGCGTAACATTTACTCCCCTCCCAAAGATTCACCTTGTCCTCAAGGTGAAAGTACAGGAACTGCTGCTTCATCATCTTATAGGGCTCCCAAGTGGCCTCGTAGTCGGGGAGATCCTTCCACTTGATCAACACCTCTTTGTTTCCCTTTTTATCCAACCTTACCCCTTCCAGCTCCACGGGTTCCATAACCACCTCCAAATCCTCTGTCAATGATGCCGGTAATTCAACACTAGCTGCATTCTCTCCAAGTGCTCTCCTCAGCTGTGACGCATGAAACACCGGGTGTATGATAGCAAAGGAGGGTAACTTCATACGATACGCCACTGCTCGAATCTTTCCCAAGATCTCATAGGGAACAAAGTACATCGGGGCCAATTTCTCATTCCTCCTGTTAACCACTGATTTTTGCCTGTAGGGCCTTAGCTTCAAGTACACCTTCTCCCCTACTTCATATTGTATGTCTCTCCTGTGTGTATCTGCTCGCTTCTTCATGATTTGTTATGCTCTTCCCAGATGTTTCTTCAACTCCTCCAAAACGAGGTCTCTTTCCTCTAGTTATTGTTCAACTGAAGAGATAGGTGTACTTCCTCTCCCATAGTGCACTAGGTGAGGGGGGGCCCTCCCATAAAACACTTTGAATGGGGTCATCTGAGAAGAAAAATGGTATAAGGTGTTGCACCAATACTCCGCCTATGGTAACCATTGAGCCCACTTTCGGGGTGTCTCTGAAACAAAATACCTCAAATATGTCTCCAAGCTTCGATTTACCACCTCTGTCTGTCCATCTGTCTTAGGATGGTAGGTGGTACTTCTTTTGAGGATAGTGCCCTGCATTCGGAATAATTCCCTCCAAAACTGACTAAGGAACACTTTGTCTCTATCAAACACAATTGATTCGGGCATCCGTGAAATCTAACCACTTCCTTGATAAAAGTTGTTGCCACTGATACTGCGGTGTACGGATGTCGTAGGAGGATGAAATGTGCATACTTACTGAGTCGGTCCATTTCCAAGATGACTGTGAATCCCTCTAAGCGGGGTAGGCCATCGATGAAATCCATGGATACTTCCTTCCATACTCTGTTTGGAAGTGCAAATGGTTGGAGTAAACCTCTGGTGTCATTGCCATGTATTTATTTCTCTGACACACCTCACACCTTGCCACCATCTCCTCTACATCCTTATGCATCCCCTTCTAGTAGAGTTCAGCTGCTAACCAATTGTATGTCTTCTGCACTCCTAAATGGCCTCCAACTGTACTGCCATGGAACTCCTACAACAAGTGGGGAATATGTATGGAAGTTCGTAGCATCACAAACCTCCTGTGATACAATAGTCTCTCCGCCTCAATGCAGTAACCATGAAGGCTACTCTTGTCTTTCCTCAGATCCTCCCTGATCTTTCCCAATTCTTCATCTAACCTGCTCTCTTCCTTGACCCCCAAGTCGACCATCAATGGTACAAACAGAGCTAACTCCTAGAGCTCCCCTACACATCAGGATAGGACGTCCGCTGCTTTATCTCGAAATTGTAGCCCAAAAGATTGGATATCCACTACTGATGCTCCGCGGTCACCATCCTTTGCTCCAAAAGGTACTTTAAACTCCTCTGATCAGTCTGGACAATGAAGTGTCGACCCAAAAGATAGGGGCGCCACTTCTGAATGGCCAAGACAATCGCCATCAACTCCCTCTCGTACACTAACTTCAATCTTGCCCTGGTTGATAGCACTTGACTAAATTATGTTACAGGCCTGTGGTTCAGCATCAATACTGCTCCCAACCCATATCCTAACGCATCGGTCTCTACAACAGAGGCCTGGCTGAAATCTGGAAGGGCTAGAACAGGAACAGTGGTCATGGCTTTCTTCAACCTCTCGAAGGCCTGGGTCGCTGCATCTCCCCAGGAGAAGTTGTCTTTCTTCAGCTTCTCAGTCAAGGGCCATACAATGGTACCATACCCCTTCACGAACTTCCTGTAATAGCCAGTCAACCCTAGGAAACCTCTCAACTCTCTTAGGTTCCTAGGTAGTGGTCATTTATGCAATGCCTCAATTTTGGTTTGGTCTGCTGTCACTCCTTGGGATAACACATGTCCCAAATATTCCACACTGGACTGAGCAAAACTGCATTTCTTTAGGTTGGCTCTCAGTTGATGCTCCTGCAGTACTTCTAGGAGTATCCTCAATTGTTCCAAGTGCTCCTCCGTAGTCTTGTTGTATACCAGAATGTCATTAAAGAAGACCATGACAAACTTCCTGAGGTACTGCTTGAATACTCTGTTCATCAAGGACTGAAATGTAGCAGGAGCGTTGGTCAACCCAAAGGGCATTACCAGGGATTCATAATGCCCTTCATGTGTCATGAATGTTGTCTTTGGAACATCTGCCTCTTTCATTCTGATCTGGTGGTATTTGGATTTTAAGTCCAGCTTGGAAAACATCACTGCCCCATGCAGCTCGTCCAACAGCTCATCAATCACCGAAATTGGGAACTTGTTTGGTACAGTGCCCTTATTCAGAGTCTTGTAATCCACACAGAATCTCCAACTCCCATTATTCTTCTTGACCAGGAGAATTGGACTAGAAAAAGGGCTGACGCTGGGTCTGATGATCCCTACCTTTAGCATTTCCCGGATCAACTTCTCAATCTCATCTTTCTGAATCTGTGGGTAACGGTAAGGGCGGACGCTGATCGGTGTCTCCCCTTCTTTCAAAATAATGGCATGCTCCAACTCCCTCTAAGGGGATAAACCTAGGGGAGGTTGAAAGACGTTGCTGAACTGGTGTATAAGTGGCTGCACTGCAGGTGGAACATTGCCTTCTTCCTCTAATATGATCCCTTCCAGGCAATGTTCTAGGCAATTCAACTCCACTAAGTACCCTACTCCCTCCTCCTGAAGGGTTTTGATTAGGGATTTGAGAGAAACCCCTGCCTTAGTCAGCCCGGCATCACCCTAGATCATCCTTCTTCTTCCCCCCACCACAAGCTCCATCCTAAGTTTACCCCAATTGATTTTGGTCTCCCCTAATGTCTGCAACCACTTCATCCCCAGGATGACGTCAGTGCTCCCGAATTCCAAAGGAAGTCCTCCTTCACCTGGATCCCTTGAATCTTAAGCACCACCCCTCTACAAACTCCTCTACCCATTTCCACTTTTCCCATGCCCATCATCACCCCATAGCCTCCGGTATCCACTAACTCCATCCCCAACAGCTCAACGATCTGGTTGGAAATGAAATTGTGACTTGCCCCACTGTCAATCAACACCACCACCTCGCGGTCAGCTATCTCTCCTCTCACTTCCATAGTGTGACTCAGGGTTAATCCCACTACAGAGTTTAGAGAGACTTCTGCCACATCCAGGTGTAGCTTCTCCTCCTCCTCCTCCTCTTCAGATCTTCTCCCATCTCCCTCCTCGTCTTCCTTGTCTTCACAGACAACGAGAACCTGAAGAGTTCAGTCCTTGCACCTATGCCCCAGTATACACTTCTCATCATATCTGAAGCACAACCCCTTTGCTCTCTTATCCTGCATCTCCTTCTCTGTCAGCTTTTTGAATTGTCCCCCATTTCCCCCTCCAATTTTCTCCTTTAGCATTTCCTTCCGACTTCCTGGTGCTGCCCCTTTTGATGGTAAGGTAGTAGTCATCTTGTATGATCCCCCAGAATAGTTCCCTCGAGCTCCTCTTTCTGATTTCTTCTGATCTTCCACCAACTGTGCCAGCTCCATAGCCTTTCCTAGGTTCCTCAACTCCAGCACCCTGACTGCTGTTCGGATCTCCGATTTTAGCCCCTTCATGAAGTTCCCTTCCAGGGCTGACTTTGAAATGTGATCCAATCGGCTAGCCAAGTACTCGAACTTGTCCCGGTAGTCTGCCACGATCCCCTCCTGAGTCAGAGCAAAGAATTGCTCTTAGAATTCTCGTCCCCCATCGGCTCGGAAACACTCCAATAAGAAATCCTTGAACTCTCTCCACCTCTAGATGGGCTCTCTCTCCTGTCACGCCACTGATATATACCAGGCCAAGGCTTTTCCTTCCAAACACAATCCCGCCGCCGTCAGCTTCTCTTCCTCTGTCAAACCGTTGACAGCGAAGTAACGGTCCACCTTATAGATCCAGCCATAGCCGTCCTCCCCCTCAAAGACAGGCACCTTAAGCTTCCTCACCTTTGGGTCTCCCCCATGTCCCCTGAATCCTCCATAACCTCCCATTCCTCTAAGATGAGTGCTCCACAACTATCACGATCTTCCCTCCGGCGATTATACCAAAACCCTTCCTCATAATCCCCTCTTCTCCCTTCAAAATCAGTTCTCGACGATGAAAATCCTCCCTTCTCCCTCCGTAATCAGCACCCATTCGGTCATTTCCCTGACTCATCTCCTCTCTAGAAAGTGGCTCTAGAGGTGGCATCACTACTGCCGGAGGCATATTTTCCGACGGCTTTCCGGCGTCCTAATTTTTTAGAAAAAATTCCGGCGGTTTTTTTGCGGCTTACCACCTTTTCTGGCGGTATTTCTTTATTAATTTAATTAATTAATACTTTTATTTTATTTTAATTAATTTTTAATTTAATTAATTACTAATTTATTTTAATTAATTATTAATTTAATAACTTAGTATAATTAATTATTAATAAAATAACATATTTAATTAGATATTAACTTTAGTATTTTATTTTTTATTAATTTTTAATCATAATTTTAATATGATATAGTTTAAATAAATTATAATATAAATATAACACATTTTCCCTCTTAGCATAATGGTTGGTACTTAGCACAACCGAGTGTACTCGGTTCGAATCCCGGGCAGGTCGCACAGCCGGGTGGGACTCCCAGGCAGCAGGGGTTTGGCGGGAGCTCGAGCGGTTGGGCGGGAGCTCGGGCGGGCTGGCGGGCAGCAGGCAGGGAGGGAGCTCAACGGGCAGGGCAAGAGACCAAGCGGGCAGCTCATCTCGGGCTAGGTGGGAAACTAGTGTGGGAAGGCCGCCTGCTGGGAAGCCGGGCAGGGTAGGGGTTCTGGGCAAGGCAGGGATTTTTTGTTAATTAAATTTTCAATTATTTCCGGCGGCTTTTTGCCACCGAAAAACCTCCGGAATATATTTGCCGCCTGAAATATTTTTGCCGGCGTCTGTTTTACCAGCGGCAAATTTGTCGTCGGAAAGCTGCTTGAAATTTACAAACTGCCAGAAAAAGCTGCAGGAAATAATTGATTTTCCTGTAGTGCATGTTGTCCTCTCACTCAAGGATCTCCACTTCCGAATTTCTCCTCCCCCTAAACGGGTTCAGAAATTCTCCAACGGCATGGCCTCCGGTGGTCTCTCTTACTTCTGATGTCGTCGGATTTGTCTTAATCTCAAGTAATTTTTAGCATTTCTTCCATCACGGTGAAATTCCCCTCCAACCTTTTATTGTTGATGGTAATTTGATTTTGAAAATCGATAAATCTGAAATTACTAAACGACAAGAGGGGGGGTGAATTGTAAAAATCTTTTTCTTAATAAAAATAACCCTAGACAAGAGTTCTAATTTTTTTGTTGTTTTTGAAATTTTATAACAAAATTTTTATACAATTTTTCTTCCACAAAACTTCACATGCAATAGATATGAAAAATTAAAAGCAAGTAAAACATAAATGACGAAAAGAAAAAAACACACCAAGAATTTTATAGTGGTTCGATCAAAATATAACCTACGTCCACTCCCCGGAGTCCTCCACTCCGGGATTTTCACTATCAAAATAGTTCTCCTTTTGCCCCCCTCGGCAAGGCGGAGAAGCCTTTACAAACCTCCCTTTCACCAACCCGGCGTGGCCGAGTGCCAACCTCTGTTTTCACCTTCCTGGCGACGGCAGAGAACCTTCTCGTTTTTCTCCCTCCTGGAGAAGGCAGAGAACCTCGAGGTAACGGATGTAGACGAGCCTTTCCCTTGGAGATCCTCCCTCAAATCCTTCTAGGGCCACAGGAGGAGCAAGATGCAGCAAGCTTGGAGCAACCGTGTGATCTCCCTCACACCTCTTCGCCCTCACAACGCTCACCTCCTTCCTCTCTCAACCCTCAAGAACTTCTCTAGAGTTATCTCCCTTGGAATCCCTCTCTAACCACGTTCACCCCCTCTGTAAATCATACTGAAAAAGGACTTGATTGATATCTAAAAAAAGGGCTCCAAAAACCTCTGAATTCAAAAGTAGTTGTTACTGTTCGTACAGTACGATTGCACATCGTACAGTACGATCTTCATAAACAGACGTCGTCCTGGTACGAAGATGTACGAACAGTTCAAAAATAATTCGTACTGTACGATATAATATCGTACGGTACGATCCAACAAGATACTATTCGTACAGGACGATGGTCTGGACGATCGGATGTTGTCTCTGTTCATCGTATGGTACGATCGGGTTCGTACAGTACGATGTTCAAATTTTAATTAGGCCTGGATTACATGCACTAATCACAGGTTAATTTAAGTAAGTATTTAAAATAGATCGTACAGTACGAACATGTTCGTACAGTACGAGCGGCGCAAAATCACTTACTTAAACTAAACTACGGCTAGGGTTTTGGATCTGAACATATCGTACAGTACGAAGGGATTCGTACAGTACTATCTATTCACAGAATTGTCCACATAGCTTGGATCGTACGGTACGAATAAAAATCGTACAGCACGATCTCCAGAGAAGAATTTTAATTACATTTTGCAGTTAAAAAACAACTCTCCCCCTGTGTGTGTGCATGGTTGCTCTTACTCTTACGCATTTTGTGGCCAGACTCAATAAAGTAAAAACAAAATAAATGGAAAAATACAATGTTTGACTCATACTCCTAATCTACCCGGTCTTGAGTCTTCCTTTCTTCCTGAGTCACTAGTGATCTTCCTGAAATATTAGTGCTCAAGAAAAATAGCAAATAAAATAATATTCAATGAAAGATTGTTCCAAAAACACTCATTATTTGGCATCATAAAAATCTCAAGCTCGGAGTCATGGGTTGCAACAAAATCTTCCCTCCAAATCGGATTTCAGTTGTCCGACTTCGCCTTCCAAGACTTCTACCTTCTTTCCGGCTATCATTCTTCCCAACGGATCTCAAGTAACTCACTTCCGGAAGCAAAAAGCTCACTGAGAAATTAGGATTTCTGCCGCCTAAGGTCCTAAATCATTGCTCTGATACTAATTTGATAGGAAATACTTGTGTTCACAAGCAAACCTAACCAAAACCAAGTACCACAACAAGGAAAACTGCTGTTCACAGCAGTTAAATCGCCATAAACAGTGGAAAATAGAGGAAAACTAAGAGAAAACTTGTAGGAAAATCAATAGAGAAATTGTATTTCGCTAGTAGATTCAAGAAAACAAGCAAAGATATAATTTCCTTCAATTCGAGAGGAAGGAATAACTCTCCAAATCTCCGACAATGCCAAGAGCCCTAAGCAAGAAACCCTAGATCTCAAAAATACATTCAAATTCAAGATAAAACCTAATTCCTTCATTACTCCCTATTAAAGCTGAAGGAAAGATGCAAATTCCCTAAACACCCTTCTAATTCAAATTTTCCCTCTAAAGGAAGTGTTTAACGCATGCTTGGGCCCACCCAAACTTCCGCTCCTTCTGCTTGGTTCCGCCCGGCATTAGGCCGTCGGGTGTAGAACCGAACCGGTCCAGCTGGGACCGGTACAAGCGTAATAGTATGTTAGCCAATCTTGGTGGAAAAGAGGTCATTTCTCTCACAATCCACTTGTTTTACTTGCAGGAATATTTCATTAATTGCATGTAATTTCTAGCAAGTCATGATATACATTACACGCCTCTTAATATTTGCATCTGGACGATCTGCCATGCATATTATTGGTTTGTTCATCGCATTGCCTGAAGATTTGTGACGTGAGTGGTAACATCATTGTTATTGCTAGCTAGTAGCTGCATTTGGACTAGAGTATCCCACATGAATAAATTGTATCATTCATTATAGACTTTATATTGTAGCAAGTGGTGTTCAAGGTTATTTGTTCAATACTGGCCATCTGATCACTTCTTGGTGTTTATTTGAATGATTTGAACCATGATTTGAGATTTGCTTGCTTGCATGAGATTCATATGGATCACTTTCTTTGATTAGCATTTGCAATTCATTCATTATTATATCTTCTTGGATTTGAATTGTTGTTGATAAGAGATATGACATTGCATTCCTTGTAGCTCCTTTGATGTCGCTTGGAGTATGTTGTGTTCACTCCTACATTTGTAATGAACAAAATGAGCCACACTTATTGTTGATTTATTCATGCAAACCAAATCTCTGTCTACAGGGACAATTGAATTTGCTTGCATGACGATGTGAATATCACTTGTTCTCATTTGCAAGTTAATTTTTCTTGAATGTCCCAAGCCATTTAATTCTATCATTCATCATTTGTATGCCTTGAGAATTCATTTAACATTCTTATGAGTTCTTACTTGTACATTTGTAAATATCTTGTTATTTGGAATCAAGCTTGGCTTATTGCATCTTGGTCCAAGTCCTTTGCATTTGTCCAAGTTTTGGTCAAGTTATTTGAGTTTAATTTGGGTCATCTGCAGCACTTTCAAGTTTAAGCTCCTTGTTGTTCAGGTCCCCTGTGGTCCAACTCAAGTTTTTTTGCTTAAGTTCAAATATTCAAGTTCCTCTTCAAAGTTGTTCAACTCAAATTCATTAAGCAAGTTCAAGTTCTTATAGTGTCTTTGTTGAGTTTAAGTCCAAGCAATCTTTTTAAGTTTGAGTTTACTTAAGTCATTTTGATCCAATAAAGTTTAAGTTAAGTTCTGTTTGTTTGAGTTCTAGTCCAAGTCCTCTTCTTTTTATCCAAGTCCTCTGCATTTCAAGTTAGAATTTTGGCAGCCTCACGACGTCTCCCACATTTAGGGGAAAACTACAGAAGTCTGGGCCTTCCCACTATGCGCAATAAAGGGGTGTATGATATCTGTCGTTAGACACCGCGGCCGTGGTCTTCATTCCCACCACGCATAATAAAGGCGTGTATGGGTTCTTTTAATGTACCTGTGTTTAAAACACGGTTGACTTTCCCCCCGCTCGAGGGTACTTATAAGTGACCCCACTCACCGTAGGCGTCGCACCGGGTTATCATCCCAGCACGTGCAATAAAGGCGTGTATAGGCGATTTTCTGGTGCACCGCGAATGCTGAAATGGGGCTTTTAGGCGATTACCAGCCTCTTCGTAGGTGCCGCACCGGGGTCACATCCCACCAAGAGCAATAAAGGCGTGTATGGGCAATTTTTTTGTGCGCCGCGAACTCCAAAAACAGGCTCTCGGGGTTTTGAGTTTGGAGAGATTATACCCTTGCAACATTGGTGGCGATCGACGAGGAATTAGCACATAGATCGAGGCAAGATAAGATCTTTTTTTTACTAATTATAATTAATTTAATCAATTCTAATTAAAAATAATTTATTATAATTAATTTTAACTAATTAATAATAATAATAATTAAATATAATAATCAAAATAATTAATGTAATTAAATTTAATTATAACCAAGGTTGTGAAAATCAGATCGGACAATGAGCTAGAAGAAGGAGAGGTTTATGGTTTGACCGATTTGATCGTTCGAATCAGGGTCGAACCGGATGACGTAATAAATAATAATATTTTTAGAATTAATAAAATTAGCAAAATAATAATAACAATTTAATCTTAAAAATTTTATAATTCTAAGAATTTTGAGAGTAATAAATAAATAAAATTCAAACATATAAAATATATTACATAATTTTAAAATTAAATATAAATAATTATTATATTTATGTTATATATTTAAATATAAATAATTATTAATTTGAAATTTTAATATAAATATCTTAAATCTTCTATTTTAATTTATATTTAATAAAAATTTAGTTTATATATAAATTTAGTACAAATAATTGCTTTATGTTATATATTTAGGCATAATTTACATATATAAATTTTACATTATAAAACTATAATTATAAAGCCATATAATATTTTTTTAAGATTTTTTTATTTTTCAATCATTTAATTTCACATTTAGAAAAATTTTAAAACTTTTAAAATTATAAATAATTATTTGTATTTGAATAATTATAAATATATAATTAATTATAAATTTAAGAGGTTTAAAAATTCTTATGATTATTTTTTATTTAAATATTCGACAAGAAATTTTTTCAACAAATTCTAATTTAAATAAGTCTCATGCATACATTGTTGAAAGTTGAAACAAAAAATTACTAATTGTTTAGTCTCACATCACTTAAAAGTTTTATATTGTGTTGTTTATATACCTTTCCTTGTACCCATAGTTTAGGAGCTAACATAGTATTATGACATCATATGAGCAAGATTATTTATGTTTAATTTAATATATAATACAATTAAAATTTTGTAATTATATCATTAAATAAAATATATTATATTTAAATTTATTTAATATTTAATATTTAATTAAATATTTTATATTAAAATAAAATATTTCAATATATTATTAGTTGAACCGGCCGGTTCTTAAGAAATGGGACTGGTTCAATGGTCGACCGGTTGAACCGGCAGTTCAAACTGGTTTTGACCGGTTCGTTGCAGACCGGTTCTTCAGGAGAATCGAATCGGCCATAAAACTGGTTAATGATTGACGGATTTTCAAAACAATGATTATAACTAATTTATATTTAAGAATAATTAATTATAATTAAAAATAATTTATTATAATTAATAATTAATTAATCAAACTCAATTAGGATTAATAAGAATTAATTATAGTTAAAAAAGTAATTATAATTAATTTTATTATAATTAGTTTCATGATTAATAATAATTAATTCTAATTTAAAATAATTAATTATAGTTAATTTATAATTAACTATAATAATTAAATTTAATTATAATTAAAACTAATTAATTATAATTAATATAAATATAATTTAATAAGATTTGACAGCATTTAAATTAAAGAGCTGTCGGGATACATGATTAATGTAGAATTAGGGAATAACAAAGAGTTAGAGCCTTCGTTTCCCTTTTTAGCTAGGCTGATTTACGAGATTTAGTCGAAGTAGTATGTGGTAGGGGAGAAGGATCATTACCTTCACACCTAGCGAGCTCCCGTCCCTGCTTCTGAAAAAAAATGTCGTGGTTTCCGAAACGACAAGGGAAGGAAATGTTGTTGAAGGATTTGATGTCGGGAGCAAGAGGCGGAACCGGGACAGGAAGAGGAAGAGGCTCGATTTTGGAGTCGACTTGAGGGAGGAATAAGGTAGTGAGCTCCCCCTCTCTCTCTCTATCTATCTATCTATCTCTCTCTCTATGTGGACCGACCGAAGCTGGAGAGGGTTTTCGGCTAGGATGTGGAGGTTTTGATTCGAAGAGATAGAGAGACAGAGGGGCGGTTGGATTCGATTTTGAGAGAAAGCAGAGAATGGGAAGGAGGGAGGTAACAGTGAACAGTGAAGAGGAGTTCGATTTAGTGGAGGACTGGATCGAAACTTTTATTCACAAACAGGGGCTTGGGGGAAAAAGTCGAAACTTTTGATTTTATTCATCGGAGCTAGCCATATGTAGGAAGGAAGGAATAATGATCTCTCCGTGTTGTGGGAGGTCTCGGGATGAATCAACGGCCAACAAGAGTCCCGAATGCTAGTTTTAACGACGCAAAAAGAGTACGATTCAACAAAACTCTTGTAGGAATTGCGGAGAAGCGACGCCAACGGAGCCGATTAGTCAGGTAACAAAATTTAAGGTATTTTTAACGGGTTTTGGGATTTTGTTTTGTTCAGTGGTCAACAAATGCCCCCAACAAATGTGGTGCACATTTAGAGCGAATCATATTTGTTGCATGATGATTGACCCTATGGATCTCCAAATATTTGCTTTAGATGTCATATAGTGGTTCTATTTAGTGGATCTCCAAGAGCTAGATTGGATGTTAAGCTGAGGGCTTTATTTTGCAAATCTCGAAGTGCCCATCTCTATGTCTTTATACACCTTTAGATGCACTTGTTGTCAATAATTTGATTGAAATGTTGGCTCTTGTCAAGTTGAGATCCATATAAGAATGATAGAATACTTCATGATTAGGTTCTTAAGATATCACTTTGTAGATTGATGGAAGTATATGGCATCACCACTTTATTTTTTACTTTTGTCACCATCGTCGGGTTAGTTTCTAGCATTTTTGTAACTGCTCAAAAACCTTCTTTTCCACAATCATATATGGACCTGATATTTCCGTTGTATAATTGTTAGAGTTGTTTATATTATACTGTTTTTGCTGATGGCATATTCAGTTTAAGGAGGATCTTTCATTCTTCTCTCATCTGGTTGTCTTGGAAAAATTTTAAATATTTATTTGGGGATCTCGGCACGCAGCGCGATGTCGACCCAAATAAATATTTAAAATGCTCACAGTCTTTATGAACACTTAGGTATCGTTCAGGGTACTCCTGAGGCTTTATCTTTAGTCCTGAGATTTTGATTTCTTCTGCCATGTGCTTTGTGCTGCGGACATTAATGGAGAATTACCTTATTTGTCTTTACTGACTTGTCAGGTGATTTTTGTACCTTCTGCCCTATGCTTTTTTGCTTTGACGGGCTTGATGAAGGGTTCCCTGACATGTCATTATCAACTTGTCGGGAGATTTTTATACCTCCAACCCTATGCTTCCTGCTTTGACGGGCTTGATGAACACTGATAATCTAAACCATTTAGGTTCATATTAGGTCGGCGGCGAGAAATCATTAGTCCAGAGCTTTGTGCATAGCAGACTTGTTGATAACAAAATCATCTTAGTTCAGCCTTAGGCTTTGTGTGAACTTTAGGATATTTTCTTCGGTCTATTACTTTATGCTTTGATGGACTTGTTAAAGAAATGTTCATTCTATCCCCACTTTATGCTTTATAGATTTGTTGAAGGATTTGCAGATTTTGAATTCGGTTGACAATGTCAAACTTGGGTGGTATCTTGTTCTTTAATCACTTGAGGAGACTTTAATCTGAGGAACTTAAGTTCATCAGGTTAGGAGAGCTATGATTTGATAGCCCTTCATCCTCTAGTTACTGAGATGGGGGTTCCTTTAATACGATCTTCCTTATAACATGTTGAGTAGATGAAGCTGCCATCGATCCGGCCATATTTGGGCTTGATGGATTCGACCTCTTACACCCATTTAGGTTTCAGACCTAAGCTACGAGAAATATGCTTTCGAATATTGAATTTACTGAAATTGATAGATTTTGAGTTCTCCTATATGATTGAAAACTTGGAGCCGACACACATTTGGTAGTTGTTCGCGACTCATCCCTCATTTGAAACTATGATTCTTCGATTAAGTAGGAGAATTTGGTAAACTACGATCACTTGAACTTATCGAGTCAAATTAGCCTTCGTAGTTGCTACAGTCCCTACTAACAGGTTAACGAAGTAAGGGGGTTTCTCTACTATGGCCTTTCTTATGACGTAATGAGTAGACGGAGCTGCCAGCAATCCAGTCATATTTGGGCATGTTGGATCTGGCCTTTTACAGTCATTCGAACCTTAAGCTTCAGTCTATTGAAAGACTTCAGGTTGTTCCGGCTCAATTTATTGGAGTGCGTAGTCACAAAAGTCTCTTTTTTGGCCTTTGAGTCTTTGTACGTTGAAGAAGGTGATGCCTTGAACTTTTAGAATATCACCTGCATATACTTTGAAAAGAATTTATTGTATTCTTTAGCATAAAAGAATATTTGTATTGATAATTTTAAATATTTATTCAGGGATCTCGGCATGTAGCGTAATGTAGACCCGAATAAATATTTAAAATACTCCCTGTCTCGCAGGGACATTTCAGAGTATAATAAATTTTAAATTTTGAGATTTTAAATATTTATTTGGGGATCTTAGCACATAGATGAAGTTAACCCAAATAAATATTTAAATTGTTCATGTCTTGCAGGGAGATTTTGGATAGGTTTTATATTTTGAGATTTTAAATATTTATTTGGGAATCTCGGCATGCAGTGCAATGTCGACCCAAATAAATATTTAAAATGTATCCAGTCTCATGAGAGATTTTGAAATGCATTCTTATGATATAAGAGACTTTCAAAATGCAAGATGTTGTATCAGAGAATGTATATAGAGTGCATGATACTCTAACACAATCATTCTTATGCATAATATTTCTTCAGGTATCGACCGTTGATTGACGACATGGGTCTCTGACCGTCCAAATCAATTAATTGATAAGCTCCTCCTTGAAACACCTTCTCAATGACAAAGGGTCCTCCCAATTGGATACAAATTGGATTAACACCTTCTCAATGACATGGGCCTCTTCAGCACCATGACCAATTCCCCTTCTTGAAATGTTCGAGGGCGCACAATATGATTGAAGAATTTTGCCATTCTTACTCGTAGATTTCTAGGTTTTATTGAGCTTGTAGCCTAACTTCATCTAGTATGTTGAGCTCTTCCATTTTAAGGCGAGTATTTTACTCTTTAGTTAGCTCATTCTGGATAGCAACTCAAAGAGACGGTAGTTCAACTTCCAGTGGTAATACTGCTTCAACTCCGAACCCCAGTGAATAAGGAGTGGCTTTGGTTGACATCTTATAGGTTGTACGATATGCCTATAGCGCTTCTACCATCTTTGTATGCCACTCTCTTTTATTCTTGGTTAGGATCTTCTTCAACAATTTCACAGTCTTGTTGAAGGCCTTCGCCAGGCCATTTGCTCTTGGGTTATATATGGATGAATACTGCCAATCAATAAACTTATAAATTTTTATACTTTTGAATACAATCATTGTATAAGAATATACGGCATGGCACACCAAATTTGTAGACGACATTATGCATGAAGAAGCTGATCACATGCTCAGACGTAACTTCTCTAAACGGAGCAACTGCTGCCCACTTAGAAAAGTAGTTTGTTGCTGCCAGAATGAAGTAATGTCCCGTTGATGATAGCGGATCTATCGACCCAATTATATCAGTTCCCTAGCATTCAAATGGCCAGGTTGCTACTGTAGGGTGCAGTGGATTTGGATGTTGATGTATAACATCATCATGGATCTGACACTCATGACATCTTTTAGCGCGGTCAATACAATCACTTACTATTTTTGGCCAATAATAACACATTCTCTTAAATTTAGCGGCCATTTTAGGACTTGATGGATGTGCCCCACAAAGTCCTTCATGGACTTCTGTCACCACCCTATCAGCTTTCTTAATCTCTACGCATCGTAGCCACATTTGATTGAAAGTCCGACGATACAGTGTGTCATTGATAAATGCATATCATAATGCTCTTTTTCTAATTTGTGTGGCTAAAATATATCCGTTGAGAGTGTTTTTTTTTAAGTAGTCAATGAAGGGTTGCCTCTAATCATCACCTTTCTCAACATCGAGGCAATGCAATCACAATTCAGAGTATCTACTGGACTTACGTCTCTTGACTATATGACATTCTTCTGGTTGATTTTCAATAATGATATGTTTGAGAGGCTAAGGATCAATTGGGGTTATATCCTGTTGGTTTGAATATGGTATTCCCTCGGCTTGCGGGAATTGCAAGATTACCAGCTCTAAGACCCGACGGCCCTGAACCATAATTGGTATAGGCATCTCCTTGTTAGTGTTCGCAACTTCCTTGGCTAATATGGCTAGGCAATCTACTTAGCATTTTGACCTCGAGGAACTCGGGCTATTCTAATATGTGGCACTTGTTTCAAAAGCTCGAGAGCTCGCCGGTGATAATGGGTCATTCAAGTTTGTCAACCTTATAAATGTCGAGGACTTGATTTATCACAAGTTGAGAATCGCCAAATATTTGAAGATTTTGGATTCTAATATCAATCACAATCCCCAGTCCTGTTATAAGAGATTCATATTCGACTTCATTGTTTGTCTGAGGTTCAGTCAAAATGAATGAAAACCTCATTATGTCTCCCTCAAACTGATCTTTTGTGCTGCGAGAAAATCAGCCAAGGCTTATCCTTTTACTATCTTTTGTGGTATGCACGTGATATCAAACTGCAGCAATAAGACTTTCCACCTGGTTAAACGACTTGTCAACATTGGTCTTGTCATCAAGAACTTCAACAGATAGGATGCGCTGCGAGAAAATCAGCCAAGGCTTATCCTTTTACTATCTTTTGTGGTATGCACGTGATATCAAACTGCAGCAATAAGACTTTCCACCTGGTTAAACGACTTGTCAACATTGGTCTTGTCATCAAGAACTTCAACAGATCGATATTTGATATCAGTGTAACCCTATTAGAAAGCATGTAATGGTGGAGTTTTTGAACTACAAAAATTAACGCTAAGCAATGCTTCTAAATTAGAGTGCATTTGACTAAATTTTTGTTCTGATCAACCTCCGACTAATGTAGTAGAGTGCATTTTCTGTGCCTTCTTCATTATGTTGGACCAATAATGCTACGAGAGACTCTTCTAGTACTGTCGTGTACAATATAAGAAGCTTCCCTGGAATTGGCACTGCAAGAATGTATAGATTTAACAAGTATCTTTTGATACTGCCAAATGCTTCCTAGCACTCTTCATCCCACTTGAAACGAACATCTTTCTTCATTAATTTGGAGAAGGGCTGGCACCTACATGATAGATTTGATATAAACTGCCGAATGAAAGCCAATTGTTCTTACAAAGAACGAAGTTGACGAGGTTTCAGGGAGGCGACATCTCCATAATTGTCTTGATCTTATTGGGGTCGATCTCGATACCTCGTTGTCGAACAACGTACCCCAAGAATTTGTTAGAAGGGCCCCAAAATCACACTTGAAAGGATTCATTTTTAGATCATACTTTCTGATCCTTTCAAATACAGTCCTTAAGTCATCCATGTGGTCTCTTTAGTTCATGCTCTTAACAACAAGGTCGTCCACATAACACTCGACCTTTTGGTCTATTAACTCATCAAATATATGAGTCATCGCCCGCTGATAAGTGGCACCAGCATTCTTCAGGCCAAAGGGCATGGCCATATAGCAGAAAATACTAATGAGCGTTCTGAACGGCGTGTGGTGCCATCTTGATTTGGTTGTAGCTAAATAATCCATCCAAAAATGAGAATATGCCATAGTTTGATGTATTGTCCACTAGTAGATTGGACATGAGAAGTAGAAAGATGTCTTTTGGACACGCCTTATTGAGTTCCCGAAAATCAATATAGATACGAATCTGACCGTTCTTCTTCACATGGACGATATTGGATATCCAATCGGCATATTTTTCTTCTTGGATGAAGCCAACCTCTATGAGCTTCTTGGTTTCGGTAATCACCTATTCTTCAATCTCATTCTCCTGAGAGCTTGTTTGACGGGTGTTGCATTGGGTTCAATTGTCAATCTATGAACTGTTACATTAGGGGATAAGTCAGGCATTTCAGCATATGTCCAAGCAAAGCAGTCCCTGAATTTATAGAGAAGTTATTTTATTTCTTTCATTTGCTCATATAAGAGAACTAATAAAGGTTGGGCAAGGGCTTTCCTCAGTTCCTAAGTTGACTTTCTTTAGCTCTTTCATAATGGCTGACTGTCCACCATCTTCAAGCTCTTCTGATGCAGGCTTGGCCTCTACGGGTTGATCATCATAATTGTCAACTTCGTACGTCTTCTCAGCGTCAATGTCATCAGATTTAATTTTCCTGCATATGATGACTCGACAAGTCTCTTTCCGAAGGAATTTTCGCTTAATAAATCCAACACCTTTATAAGAAGCTATATTCTTCTGTCATAATGGACACGGATTCCTTCCATACTAGACGCCCAAGCTTATACGAAGTTGTTGTTTGGTAATAGAAATATTAATTTGTTTTCGTAGCATTCTTTGAATACATTTGGTATTAAACTAGGTAGCCTTGTAGATAGTAACTCTTGAAAATCGATGAGCATACAACACCAGTCATTATTCTCTTCTTCGCGCATTCCCGCAGAATATAGTATGTTTCCTAGCGCAGTCCCTTTTTTATTTAAAGGCAGATAAAAAGTGGTGAGTTCTTCAACCTTATATACCTCGCATGGAATGATTTTTTTGAAGTGTTATAGGGAAATATGCATGACTACGAGTACACTATCTGAGATCGATAGGCTACTTATTCTCATAAAGAATATATCTGCACCGTGTTCATGTAGATAGAGTCATAGTCATAATTATCATTTGAATATTCAACCTCCCTACTCCATTTGGCCATTGATTGGCATACTCTCTGGGATTTGGTAGGAGTTACATCATCTTCATCCATATCACTCCCTAGATGAGGTAAATGATTCTTTGGTCTATGATTAATCGCTTATTTGGGAAGAGTCGGCGTTGCCTTCTTTCTCCCAGCATACTTCTTCTCACCTTCCTGTTCAGGTTGCTTTATAGCCTTTGAATTTGTTTCCTTAGCCTCAGGAGAGCTCGACGGCTTTAACTTCTTTGGCATGAAGTATCTGGCATCTTCATATATTGTTACTTCATGGACTGCAAAAGGCTCGATGTCGCCAGAGATCCTGAATTCTTTTCTATCTCTGAGATACTTCATACACTGGTGGTGTCGATGGGATGACGCCATATTCATGCAACCAGGGGCGACCTAGTAGCATCTTGAATGAAGTGTCTTCATTAATTATATGGAACTTGACTTCTGTATGAAGTTCTCCAAACACAAGATTGAGCATAAATGATCTAAGGATCTTCTGCCATTTCTCGTTGAAATCATGCACCATCAACTTATCTGGCCCGAGGTGTTCCACATGAAGGCAGAGTGATCAGTGCTTTAAGGCTCATGAGATTTATGGAAGATCCGGGATTGATCAGGATCCGACTGATTATCATCTTATTGCTCTCTGCAGAAACATACAGAGGGTGGTTATGGTATGTCGATCCGAGCATCATGTCTTCTTCGGAGAAAGTGATGAACGGCTCAATACAAGCTTGTAGAACCTCAGTCAGATTACGTTCAATAAAATAAGCCTCATATCTTTCGAGGTCTTTGAGAGCTTGAATCAAAGTCTCCCGAAGGTCCTTAGATATTACTAAGGCATTATATATGCTGAGTTGTGTAGGTATTTTTCTCAGAAAGGATAAAATATTATAATCTATCACATTGACTGAAGTATTCTTTTTCTTAGGAGCTTCAGGGATAATATCATCGTTGATGACTATCTCTTTGTCCTTGTTTTTATTGGAGGCCCCTTTCTTTGGTAAAGGTAGCAATATCTTGCCGCTTCTCAACTGCACTTGAGAAATATCCTCTGGCTCAGATTCGTTTGATGTCATATTTTCTTCAGAGTTAGCCATTGTTGCGTCTAGGGATTCACCTGTATACTCAGAATCGTCACTCAGTTTCACCTACTCCATTTGTGACGCTATGTATGGATCTGAATCTTCATCATTTGGAAAACATAGATCCTCTTCTTAACTGTAGTCCATTGATGACACCATCAGACAGGACTCAGAGGTTGCTTCTTTAACGTATTTCTCTCTTTTCGATATCTTTGATGTCTCCGAGATGACTCGGCTTATCTACATAGGAAGGGATTCATCCCCAGCTTCTTCTTCATTTTTATCTATTTTGAGCTCTGTCATGAAGTCGTCGAGCTTAATAGGCCACCTAACGGTCTGGTAATATTCTCCCAAACTATCAATGGCCTTTTGAGTTGCAATTTTCTTCTCCATATGCTTCCTTCAATTTTGCTATCTTCTTAGAAGCCTTTAACTTTACCTTACCAGACTTTGATGAGCTAGCTTGGCCAGGTTGCTGTCGGAACGTGGATGCATGTGGCACAGGCAACCACTTTAAATTTAGCACTGGTTTAATGGGAAAATTCCACTTGACATCAGGAACTCCTAGTTAATTCAACATTTTGTTGTCTTCTTGGAGATCACGGTTTCTCATTGCTCCTCTTGAATATGTTCTTTTGTTGTTGTTTCTTTAGGCAGGAGTACGGAAGAGGACGTGACTGCCCGGGTGGACTCCTTTCTGGGATGAATTAATACGTTTTAAGCGAAATCATGTAACGGGATTTAAGGGATTTTTAACGGGTTTTGGGATTTGTTTTTTAGTTCTTTGT
Source organism: Dendrobium officinale (assembly GCA_019514585.1). NCBI lineage: Eukaryota > Viridiplantae > Streptophyta > Magnoliopsida > Asparagales > Orchidaceae > Dendrobium > Dendrobium officinale. The sequence goes on from CM033694.1 coordinate 18,827,800, forward strand.
CCGGTGATCAATAGTGGGTTAGCAAACGAATGAACCACGAGAGCGAGCGGGCTAGCATAAAGAGAAGTGGTCTTTTGAGCTCGAACGGTTCGAATGCGGCTCCCTATGAATAATAGTAGGTTTAAGACTTCAATTGGAGACAAGATTTAAGCGAAATCATGTAAAGGAGTCAGAGAAAGTAGCTAGTAATTTTGTCGCTCCAATCGTAGGAGACAGGTTCATAGTTGACAAAGGATTCATGCTCGACCAAGAGTAAGAGGAAGGATAAGAAGAAGAATTTGTAAGATTTCATTTTCAGCAGAGAAGAAAGAAAAGTTTGAGTACTTGATAGGGACAGAGGAGAAAGTGTAAGTGATTTTTTTATTCAAATTTAGAAAAAAAGAAAAGAATAATTTTCATTTTTTATCAAAACAATTAGTTTTTAATTGTTCAATAGGAAGAAGTTCAGTTGGTGAAAATCTCGACTCAACATGGAAGAAAAAAATTTTGAGTTGGAGAATCAAGTAGTATCACTAAGGCAAAAAGTATTGCAAGCGAGTATTATCGGGAAAAGATTAGGTAAGGGTTAAGTTGTTAATGAAAATTTAATTTGAATTTAATATTATACCAACCTAGACTGACATAATTATACTCTTGATGGTAGATTGTACCTCAAGGAAAGCAAATGAAGAAATTTAGAATTCATAAGTGAAAATTTGAATCCTTCAAAAGAAAAGCAAAGTGGATAATTACATCTTAAATCAGCGGTATTGTCATTATTTGAGTAAGTTTCTTTTGTTGCATCCAAAACATGAAATTTTGGACAATTTTATATTTCATGGTGTTGATTAGCCAATTATATAATCATTTTATTATTAGACTGTCAGATTCTAAATTTTGGATTTTCTTTTTGAGGATTGATGCATCAATGAGACCATCTTTTCAATTTCCCCTTATGAACATCATAACTGACTGATCACATTAGACACAATTTCGCCCATTTAATTGCGTCCAACGAGTGAAATATTTAAGATGAAGCTTTCACGAATGTGACAATGAATAATTAGTTCATGATCAGAGGTGGCATTAGAAAAGTTTTTATCGAAAGCCGTTCCATGTTTAATCATAATTATGGTCAACTGAGAGGTAAATTAGATTAGATGGTGACCCGAATGTTTCTCGCAAAATCAATGAATCGCAGGAGAATCATAAGCAAGGTATGTATGAATCGCAGTCATCATGCATTGGAGAGATGAACAATGGTTCGAGAGTAGGCAACCTCACAGAGTCTTTCACCAATTGAGAGATAGAGTAAATGTCTCTGATGCTATATAAAAACAAGAGATCAATACTACCGGAGAAAACTTAAATCTTATTTTCTATTTCAAACTATGAAAAAAAAGTACATATTTAGAAGTGCTAAACACAAATAGTTATAAGTCTTGAAAGTAATAGAATAATTCAAAAAGAATTAATGGTAATTAAAACAGGAATAATGAGAGCGCACAGATTATTTAGGTGGACAATCATCCTACAGTCAATATAATTAAAGCACCGGAATGTTCAATGAGAGACTGTTGTGGGTCAGACATACTACGAAATTTCCACACCATAGGTATCTAAATAGAGGTCAACATTATTCTAGTACTAATTCTTACTCTCATTTACAAAGAGACTTCCACATTAAAAATAAATTTGTTAACAGAATTATCAAGACAATTCCTATAAAACCGACAAATGGTCATGTTGACCCTCATGTTATACCCAAAGGAAACAAAAGGAGATGAAAGCAAAATAGAAATCCGGCGTACATACCTTATGCTCGGCGGATCCACGTATTCTGCCATAAATCCAGCTGAAATCGGCACCGATTCTATCAAATCCCGTAAATCCTGCCCGTAAATCATGCGACGAGTTCTCGATCGCTGCCCCATTCGTGGCTATAAAACGAAGTCGAACGTTCTGCTCTCCTCCACACACGACTTCTCCCCTCTCCCGATACCTCTACTTCCACGACCCCCAGCTCTCTGCTTGTCCCTTTGCGAGCTTCTCCCGATACCTCTCTCCATTGCTTCCCGAGATTCAAGCTCACCCCACCGATCCCTCCACTACTGCCGATCTCTGGTCCTCCCGTCCACAGAGAGAGAGAGAGAGAGAGAGAGAGAGTGAGAGTTGAATCTCCCTTACCTCACATCAACGCCTCCTCTGCTCTACCCGAAGCCTGCCCGATCTCCCCTCTGCCGTGTCTTCTTCCCAAGCCGAGAGAGTGAGAGGGAGATAGCTATAGGTTTTATATATATATATATATAATTATTTCATTTTATTAATAATTATTAATTATGATTAGAAATACTAATTATAATTAAGTATTATTATTATCATTTATGTATTTATAAGTAATTATTAACTATAATTATTTAATTAATTATGAATAATTATTGATAATTAATTAATCTAGATTATAATTAATTTTTATTAATTAATTATAATTAGTTAATTACTTATTTATAATTAATTATAATTAAAATAAATAATTATGATTATATGCTCTCCCTTCACTCGATCTACACCGCCGACGACCGCCAAGGTATAACTCCTAAACCCTAAAACTCCGAGAACCCGTTTCAACGCATTCGTCGAGACAAAGCGACCACCTATACACGCTTTTCTTAGCGTGGTGGGAGGGAGCGCGTCACGACGTTTGCGACGAAGCGGGTAATCACCTAAATTCCTTCTTCAAAGTTCGTAACGCCTTGAAAACCTCGCCTATACACGCTTTTCTTAGCGTGGTGGGAAGGGATCCCGGTGCGATGCGCACGACGAAACGGGGATACCCATAAGTACCTGCTTGCGGGGAAACAACTACTGCCTTGCTTACAAAATATTTTCAAAAAAAAATAAATACTTTTTTTGCAAAAACACCCATGCACGCTTTTCTTAGCGTGGTGGGGGATCGAAAATTACACGGCCGCGGTGTCCTCGAAAGAGGACACCTACCATACACGCTTTTCTTAGCGTGGTGGGTAAGGCCCAGTTTTCCGTAGTTTTCCCCTAAACGGGGGAGACGCCGTAAGGCTGCCGAAATTTCGGGTGAAAATGTTGCTACACTCGGACCTTTTTGAACTCAAAGAAAATAAAGGTTTGGACACATTTGAACAACCAAGGACTTGGGACTATGCTCAGAACCTAAAACAAATGAACTCAAAATGATGAGAACTTGTAAGCTTGGATTTATAAGCTTGAAATTGAAAGACAATGAAGTTTGAACTGAACTTGACCCAATCTCCTCTTTGAACTCGAATTGAACGACAAGAAGTTTGGACTTGAAAATGATGTGACAAACTTGAACTCTACAAGGATCACAGGGGACTTTGATTTGGACTTGAAAAATAGAACAAAGAGATTAAATTCAAATGAACCAAAATTCAATCGAACTTGAGTTTGATACTTGAATTCAAACAGATGACTTGTGAACAAGGCTTGCACATGGTTGAACTCAAAAGACAAGGATTTGGACATTAACATATTAAGTACAAACTTGAACAAAAGACTTAAAATCAAGCTTAATCAAGGAGACTTTGAACTCAAAGAATTGAACCATGATGAACTCAAGTGAATGTGGAGAACTTGAACTTGCCAAAATCACATGAGACTTATGAACTTGGTTTGAACCAAGTTATAGGGACTTGCAATGAATATGTGATAAGCAAAGGCCAAATGCAATTTATTTGCAATAAAAGAAAAAGAAAGGTCTTAACTTCCAAATAATGGTAGAAGATTTTCACATGCATGAATATCCACATACAACATGTATGATTGTCTACTTACAACAAGCAATAAGTGTTTCATGCCTACAAATAAAGAAAGAGAAAGCTCCTGATGAATAAGTCAATCCCCTAAAAGAATGATACAAATAACATTGAGTTTGTATTGTTCATGTCAGTTAGTCCCCGAATCTACATAAAAAGCTTGAAGGCAATAGTGAGTGGAGCTATTAGCAAATGACATGTAAAGGGGAGATAACCCACCAACAGAATATGCTTAGAAACATTATAGCAAATATGGCTTGCATAAAGAAACTGGTAGAAAACGCAACACATATAGCGAGCAACAACAGTTTGCAAATGAGCACATTAATCCACTTGCGAATGGTGATACTAGATGCATTACAGTGTAATGGGTGGGTCCTTGTTCAAGCATGGATATGTCGTACAGCGTTCACAAACAAAGGGTAAAAAAAAAAAAACTATTATACATACAAAAGACAACAACAAAAGCAAATACCTACCAACCAATGTGTATGAAAAGGTTGGTGGCAAATGTGAACTCCTGTGAATTATCTTAGGAGACCTGTTACAAGTACAAAGTGGCATCTACGAACAAGTACAAAAGAGAATTACAGCAGATAGGAGCTCATGCAAGCTGATGTAGAAGATCCATTGACTCCTAATATATTATCCACAAGCAAAATGACTGCATCAAATGCAAATGCATACGAGTTATTATAAGAAGTTTGTTGCATATACAACAGATTGTCTGTGAGCAAATACAGAAGCACTGCAATAGATGCAATCATCTACAACAAGGCAGGAGATTAGTTAGTGCACTATGACCCGCCTACAAAAAAAAACAACAAATAGTGCACGACAGTCTACCTGTACAAAGAACCAAACAACTGATCCATAAGCTGCTATTCCACGCCACCGGATCCGCAACTTCTATGCAAGCGGACAAAAGGCATCTATAAATACTTTCAAAGTACTCCCGCACGTACACAGTAGTTTGTATACACATAAATACACTAAAATGGGTAAATACAATCTCAACCCGCATGGGCCCCGGCGAGCGTGTTATTGGTACACACGTGACGTCTAGGGATGCTGCGCGGGTTGACAAGTGAATTCAGGTTCGAAACCGATCCTTCTATAAGGGTCAATAGAAGTCGACAGGGTTCGAACCATTAAGAAAATATAAAGTTGTGGCGACCGTTATATTTGTCTTAATACATTCATATTAGGTTTTCAAGGCCTACAACAATATGAATTCACTAATAAAGGCTCAAAACATACAAAACCCGATCCTCTGTCGACAGCCTGACAGAGTTGACAAGGTTCAATCCATAAAAAGAAATGACCCCCAAACACCCCGATGATGGCCGTGTTGAACGAAAATCTCAACTGGAGGGGTCCATTCCAAACGCTTTCAAATTCCACCCAAATACTCAAAAATCTACAAAAATCCACAAAATTCAAAAATCCAAAGCTGCACCCAAAATCCAAAATTTCAAAATATTTTAAATTTGAAATCTAACTATCAAACACTTAAAGCAAACTTCATCCACCCTCCGCAACAGTTTGTCGGGGTAGACAAATTGAAAAACACTTCAGCTTACAAAGAGCTAATGCCTGGTCGAAAATATCACTAGGATCCATTCTCAAACAATCTCTTGCCAGTAAGGACGTGGTACGTGTCCTCTAACCGGCAGTTTCGCCGCCAAATGGCACTGCAGGTAAACGGTTATGACCCGGGGCCCTCTGAACCGAGTGGTTTTTCCGCCAAATGGCACCACAGATAGCAGTTATTTTTTTAAGCCAATACGCTCCTTAATGGCGTTAAATCCTTGAGATATACATCAATAGGATATGATCGATAGGGCACAAAGCCCTCTGTTAGCTAAGGTGGATTCAAATTTGTCCCCTTTGATAAACATTCAACCCCGGTCTATAAGGTCCCCTTGGACGAAACAACCCATGGCTGCCGACAAGGATCCTTCTGTCAGGTGGGTCGACTACCTCCTCTGACAAAGTAGACCAGGGACCACGATGGCGACTAGCCTTAATCGGAAGTTCTCTCTCGTGATCAGGAGGGGTAATTAACTATAGGGGCTTGCGCCTATAGGAAACCAGAACTCAGATCATAAAGTCCTAACAAAATGAGGGCGAAATCTCTGGGTAGTGTCTTATCTACAAACCCATCTGCCTTCCAAAATTTACCCCGGAACTTAATCCGTTAAAACTCCCTCGCCGAATAAAAAGAAATCGCGCTGCGGGGAGGCCGGGGCCAAATTTTCGGAGCCCACAAATTTCTGGCGACTCCGCTGGGGATTGGTTTCTCTTTCCATCTTTGGCTAGTCATCTCAGTGCTATAGTAGCAGCTATATCAAATCATACTCAAAATTTTGAGTATTTCAAAATGATCTTTTAATAATTCAAAACTTTGAATTTTCTAAAAATGATCATTCAGTGAATTTATATGCATTTAGCATTTTTTTTAAATTTGTATTATTTGAATTGCTCTTTAATATTATCTTCTCTTACTTTTGTGTTCTATGCAAGTCTCTGCATTTTGAAAGTGCGGGGTGATGTATCAAATTCTGATTACTAACCTTTGCCTTTCATTTATGCAGATGGATCTACAGAACACCCCGATGACTGTCCAACTGGGACGAGGTGCCAGGATTCAGCTGGCAAATGCTGTTATTGAAACTGGAAATACCGGGGCTACCATCCAGTTTGGTATCATTGACTTCCTGCAATTGTTGCAAGAACTTCCAGAGCTCCTGCTGGTCGTGTGCATCTGCCAGCACAACGACCTGTTGCTGAAAATCCTCGTGGTAGAATTTCTGTATTCGAGAGGCTATCACAGCCTGAAATCCCAGCCACCAAGAGGATTGTGCTTGATGGAAGAATCTCCGTGGTGACTGCAAACACTACTCTGTCAACCAGGTTATCTACACCTGAAAAGTACGATGCTGAAGCCTCCTCATCTGGAGGAAGGCCTACAAGGAGGCAAAGAAGAAAGATGAATGCTGAACTCCGAGCTCAACAACAACATCTCCCTATTCACCCTTCCAATCTGTCAGCCCAGGTGCCTGAAGCCAACGTTCCTACCCGAAACAAGTTTTCTGATTTAAAATGGGTGAGGAGGAATAGCTCCACTGGTGAGCTGAAGAAATCCTTCTGGGAGCAACGACGTGAGGTCCCAGCCACTCTAAAAAGAAAAGAGCCTGAAACTCTGTCCGCTCGAGTATACAGAGTATTGAAGACAGTGAAGGATAAAGGTCTAAAGAAGAAGTTTCAACGACCTTTAGTGAGCGAGACTAGAAGAACCCCACCAAGGGAGCGTCTGTCCTTTGTTGCAGAAGGAAGATAAAGAAGATATACCCCACGCGGTGAACATCGGGACGTGACACATGAATCATATGTTCAGGGATCCGCTGCCGAAAGGTCCCGGTGGAAAGGAAAACAAGTCTGGAGGCCAAAGCCTCGAAAAAACGAGAAAGAAAGAAGAGAAAGGAGGATTGATCTGGGCGTGACATCCAGTGAGGCTTCCCGGAAATCCACCCCATCTACGAACAACGTCAGAAGTGGGACCCAAAAAGGACCCATAATGACATTCCTCCAGACGGCAGACACCTTCATCCCCTCCAAAGAAAGAGACTAACTTCGAGCGCAGCCCACTGATCGAAGAAGTCCCTGTGCCTAATCAGGAACCGGAAATCCAATGGCGTCGCCGCTGGGATATCTGAGTACTGGAAGAAAATATAGACGATCAAAATATAGAAGAGGAAGAATACCTCGAAGGGAATGAAAACATTGAAGAAAATATTGAAGAAAATATTGATGAATTTCTGGAAAAAAATCTAGAAAAAGAAATGCAAGAAATAAATAACACTCTGGACATGGAAGTTGTCTATATGATGAGACACACCAATGCTAATGAGGAAGCCTATTATGATGATGGTGAAGATGAAGATGATCAACAACCGCCAATTAGGCGAGTTTATCAACGTCGTCGGGGTCCACCACTGGCAGAGGTGGTCATTCCCAAGCAAAAGAAGAAAGAGAAGAAGCCGAGGAGAATCCCTTCGCTGACGAGAATGTCACGCTTGCAGACATGCAAAGATATATGAGGCGACAAATGAGAGCTAAAGATAGAGAAATCTCTCAGTTGAATGAGAAGATGACTGAGATGATGGCTCAGATAGGGGAAAAATGATGCAGATGATGCAGAGAACTGTTGCTGTTGGTGCCATGCCCAATCCTCCTCCGGATCCTCCAAAGTTTCAAATGCCTCAAGTCTCGGGAGTACGAGGTACTCCTGAAGGTGGTCACGAGGCTCATAATGTCATCCGTCAGCCCACCCCACAAAATGTTGCAAGTACTTCCGAACCAGTAACTGCTGCACAGTTAGAAGGAATAATCACAGAAAGGATCAGGGCTATTATAACCGTTGATCAAGCAGAAAAGTTGGTGGGTAAGGGTCGTCCGTATCCTGCTGAGTACGACCAAATACCATATCCAAAAGGGTATTCTGTACCAAAGTTCAATACTTTTAACGGTAATAACAACCCCAGGCAGCACCTGGCACAGTTTAAAGCCACCTGTGGGAACACAGGAGGAAATGACGCCCTACTCTTCCGACAATTCGTCAGCAGTTTGACAGCAACTGCTTTCGAATGGTATGCTGAACTGCCGAATGATTCTGTGAAGACCTTCGCAGAATTAGAATCTATGTTCGTGAAAAGATTCGCTAGTGCAACTGAGAAGATCACGATAAGAGAAAAATCAGTGACAAAATACATCATTCGCTGACGAAATCTAAGTATGAAATGTGAACAGCAATTAGAAGAAGAACATGCAGTACAGTTGTTAATGGGAAACATTGATGACAAGATGCAACCTTTCCTGTGCATGGCTACAATCAACACATTTCAAAACTTGTTCGACAGAGTGGCCAAATTTGAGAAACTAAATTTGTCCAGATCAGAAAATCATTCTGATAAGCCCAAGAAGGCTAAAGCCCCGGGGGCTAGAAGGGGTGAGGCCGACTCTACATTCTTCTCTAGAGCTGATAGAGAAAAGCAAGTGATTTACAACGTAGACAAGGGCAAACAGCCGATGCAATATAAGGAAAAGCCTAAGCAAGTCTACAACCCCAACCCCCAACATTAAAGAAAGAGAAAAAGGAAAAGAAAGGGAAAATTATCAACGATGACATTATCCCTGAAGATCTAAGAAAAAGAAAAACTTCAGCCAATGGGGTAGCATCTTATCCCATCTGAGAAAAATCAGCATATCACATATACGATGCGTTGGTAATGTCTAAAGACCTTCGGGAGACTCTGATTCAGGCTCTCAAAGATCCCGAAAGATACGAGGCGTATTTTGCTGAACGTAGTTTGACTGAAGTTCTACAAGCTCATAATGAGCCGTTCATTACCTTCTCCGAAGAGGATATGATGCTCGGAACTGCAGACCATAATCGTTCTCTGTACGTTACTGCAGAGAGCGATAAGCTGATCATCAGTCAAATCCTGATCGATCCCGGATCCTCCATAAATCTGATAAGCTTGAAAGTACTGAGATCCCTCTGCCTTGATGTGGAACACCTCGGGCCAGATAAGTTGATGGTGCATGGTTTCAACGAGAAAGGGCAGAAGACCCTTGGATCATTCATGCTCCCTCTTATATTTGGAGAGCTCCATACAAAAGCTAAATTTCATGTGATTGACGCGGATACTTCATTCAAGGCGCTACTAGGTCGTCCCTGGTTGCATGAATATGGCATTGTCCCGTCAACATTACACCAGTGTATGAAATATCTCAAAGATGGATGGAGAAGAATTCAGGATCTCTGGTGACATTCAGCCTTTCACAGTTCATGAAGCAACAGTTTATGAAGATGCACGGTATTTCATGCCAAAAGAAGCAAAAGTCTTCGAGCTCTCTCGAAGCTAAAGCATCAAATTCAAAGGCTACAAAGCGACCTGAACGAGAAGGTGAGAAGAAGCAGGTGGGGAGAAAGAAGGCAGTGCCGACTCTTCCCAAAGCACCGACCATTCCAAAAGAAAAGAAAAATATGTACCTCATCTTGGGAGTGACACAGATGATGAAGATGATGTTACTCCTGCCAAATCTCGAAGAGTATGCCAGTCACGGATGATGAATGGAGTAGGCAGGTTGAATTTTCAAATGATGATTATAACTACGATTCTATTTATATGAACACGGTGCAGAATGTGTTCTCTAGAAGAATTGACAGTCTATCAATTTCAGATAGTGTACTCGTAGTCACGCGTGTTCCTTTACAACACTTCAAAGAAATCATTTCGCGTGAGGTGCATAAAGTTGAAGAACTCGCCACCCTCTATCTGCCTCCCCGTAAAAATGGGACTGTGCCAAAGAATGTGTTATATTCCATGGGAGTTCGTGAAGAGGAGAATCATGACTGGGATTGATTGCATGCACCTCGATTCAGAAGAGAATTATTTTCCTACGAGGCTACTACCTAGGTTCAATACCAAAAATATTCAGAGAATGCTACGAAAACAAGTCAATATTCCTACCACCACCAAGCGACAACTTTCGTACAAGTTTGGGCCTCTTGGCTATGATGGAGGACACTTCTCCTCAAAGAGGCTTGAAGTGTCCGATACAGACGCATATAAAGGTATCGGGATTCATCTCCGAAAATTCCTCCGGAAAGAGAACGTGTCGCGCCATCAAAAAAATGGAAAAAAAATTGGACCCGAAGATGGTGAATTGACTGAAGAGATATACGAAGCTGATGATTAATGATTAATAATTTTTTTTAAAATATAAGAATTTCTTATGTTTGACGAGATTTGAAATGGTGGATTTCTTATTTTCAATCTATGAACTAAAAGAAATCAACGTTGGAAACTGAGGACCCATTCCTCGCCCAACCTTCTGAATTTTTCATTTCTCTTTGGCAATGAAGGCATTAGAAATCTCCTCTCTCTTTCAAATACAATTACAAACTTTCTCTTACCCCTTTGAGAAGATATGCTGAGAAGCAGTGATAATTCAATGATGATGATATTGAGCAAAAAAAACAAACCTCTAAAGCTAATGGAGTAGTTGTGAAGTTTGAATGCTTGATGTTGTAGTGAGTGATTATTTGATTATATTTTTGTGGTTAGAATTATTAGATATTTTGCTACTACTAAATATTTTATATTATAAGCTAGACAAAAAATATAATTGTCATTCATTTATTATTGTTTGTCATTTTTAATATTTATATTACATTAATATAGATGTATATATATACACTATAAAAAAAAATGTATTGCATGTGTCCGCGCCGTACCCAGATCCTATATTTTTTAAAAAAGCGTATCCCGAATTCCGTGTCCGTGTCGTGTCGTGTCCGTGTCGCAGTTGTCATCAGTCAGTTTCGTGCATCATAGGCCTCTGGTATGGGAGGAGAATCCGCGTCCGTTACGACAGTTCAGAATGATACAGACGCATATAAAACGTATCAGATTCATCAAGCGAAAATTCCTCCAAAAAGAAGACTTTCCTCCAATCAGAGACACATGTCGGGAAATTGAAGAAGATGGGAAATTGAATCAGATGATGATGTTGCTGAGAGAGACATACAAGCTGATGATTATGATGAAATGCCGTAGAAAGCCGAACCTGCACCAGAAGAGCTTGAAGATGGTGGACAAGCGAACAAGCCACTATGGATGAACTAAAGGAAGTCAACTTCTGAAACTGAGGAAGACCCTCTCGCCAAAACCATCAAAAGTCTCTACTACCCGAAGAACAAATAGAAGAAAAGAAAAAAAGAAGTTCTCTGTGAATTCAGGGACTGCTTTGCCTGGACATATGCTGAGATGCCTGGCTTATCCCCTGACGTAGCAGTTCACATATTAGCAATCAAGCCGGATGTAGCAGGTAGCACCCGTCAAACAAGCTCCAAGGAGAATGAGATTGGAGATTGAAAGAACAGGTGATGCAGAATAAACGAAGAGCTAATAATAGATGCAGGCTTCATCGAAGAGAGAAGAAAAATATGCCGATTGGATTGCCAATATTGTCCCTATGAAAGAAGAAGATGGATAACAGACATCTGTGTCTGCATTGACTTTAGGGACCTCAACAAAGCATGCCTGAAAAGATGATTACTTTCCACTCCCTGTATCCGAACTCCTAGTGGAACAACACTTCCAACTACGACATGTTCTCCTTCATGGATGGATCATCAGGCTACAATCAATCAGATCAAGATGGCTCTCCCGAAGATGAAAAAGCATACATCGTTTAGGACACGCATCGCCCATCTACACACCATTGCTACTGCCTACACAGTCATCCCCCTTTGGCCTGAAGAATGCTGGTGCCACCTACCCAACGGGCGATGACTCACATATTTGATGATTTGATACATCAGAAGGTCGAGTGTTATGTAGATGACCTTGTTGTCAAAAGTCTTGGCCGAAAAATGATCATTTAAAAGATCTCAGAATTGTATTTGAGAGAATCAGAAAGTTTGATCTGAAGATGAATCCTCTCAAATGTGCTTTTGGGGTCTCCTCAGCCAAATTCTTGGGGGATATGTTGTTCGTCATCGAGGTATAGAGATCGACCCCAACAAAATTAAATTAAGGATCACGGAGATGCCCCACCACCAAGGAACCTTCGACAGCTTTGCTCGCTGCAAGGACAACTGGCTTTCATTCGAAGATTCATATCAAATCTATCGGGTAGGTGCCAGCCCATTTTCAAAGCTAAAAAAAGAAGAAAGATGATGTCGTTTTCAAATGGGATGCAGAATGTCAAGAGGCATTTGACAGTATCAAAAAAGATATTTGTTGAATCCACCCATTTTCGCAGCGCAGCGCCAATTCCGGGGAAGACGCTTATACTGTATACAGCTGCACTTGAAGAGTCCCTCGGAGCACTATTGGCCCAGAATAATGAAGAAGACAAAGAAAATGCGCTCTACTACATCAGTCGAAGGTTGATTGGAGCAAAAAATCGTTATTCCCCAATTGAAAAGCATTATCTGGCGCTGATTTTTGCAGTTCAGAAGCTCCGCCACTACCTGCTATCCCATAAAATCACACTGATATCAAAGATCGATCCGCTGAAGTTCTTGATGATAAGACCAACGTTGACAGGTCGTCTAGCCAGGTGGGCAGTATTGTTATTGCAGTTTGAAATTATATACATGCCACAGAAGGCGGTGAAAGGACAGGCCTTGGCAGATTTCCTCGCTGCACACTAAATTCCAGCCGATTCTCCACTAAATGATGATTTGCCCGATGAGCAGATTATGCAAGTCGAGGAGAATGAAAGGCTACCATTCTGGGAAATGTACTTTGACAGTGCATCATCGATTAGACCTGTTCGACCTCCAAATATTGCAAGGGCTCGAGCTGGCATCGGTCTCATTTTCATAGCGCCTGAGGGAGGTATAATGAGATTCTCATTCAGTTTGACTGAACCTCGAACCAACAACGAAGCTGAGTACGAAGCTCTATTAGCAGGGCTGGAGATTGCGATCGATGTCAGAATCCAACATCTCCAAATCTTTGGTGATTCTCAACTTGTAATAAATCAAGTATTTGAAATTTACAAGGTTGGTAAAGTCGAATTGGCCCACTATCACCGACGAGCCCTTAAGCTTTTGAAGCAAGTACCGAATGTCAAAATGGCTCAAGTTCCTCGAGGACAGAATGCTAAAGTAGATTGTCTGGCCAAATTAGCCAAAGAAATGGCGAACATCAACGAGGAGAGTCCTATATTCATCGGGGTTTACACTCGTAGGGTCTTGGAGCCCGCTCTATTACAATTCCCGAGGGCAGAAGGAATTCCAGATTCAAGTCAGCATGATGAAACTCCAGTTGAACCTCAACCTCTCCATCAGATTGCCATGAAGAATTTTCCAGAAGAGTATCATATGGCTAAGAGACATAAAGCTAGTCAAGCTTCAGAATCATGGTGGCATTGTTTAGATATTGAAGTCAAAAATGATTGGAGATAGCCATTCATTGACTACTACAAAGAGAACAAACTCCCGACAGAAAAGTCTATGGCTGCACAAATTCGAAAAAGGGCATTGCGATATGCATTTGTTAATGATACGTTATACAGACGAGCCTTTGATCAAATGTGGCTAAGGTGCCTAGGGACCAAGGAAGCTGAAAAAGTGGTATCAGAAGTCCACGAAGGGCTTTGCGGAGCACATCAGTCAGGTCCTAGTATGGCTGCTAAAATCAAGAGGATGGGTTACTATTGGCCGACAATGGTGAGATTGTATTGACCACGCTAAGAGATGTCACGAATGTCAGATTCACGGTGATGTTATACATCAACCTCCAAATCCTATACATCCAACAGTAGCATCCTGGCCATTTGAATGCTGGGGCACAGACATAATCGGGCTAATAGATCCGCCGTCATCAGCCGGACATCGATTTATTCTGGAAGCAACAGACTACTTTTTAAACTGGGCAGAAGCGGCTCCATTCAGAGAGGTCACATCCGAGCATGTGATCAACTTTTTCACCCACAATATTGTCTACAGATTTGGTGTACCACGCCGGATAATCTCAAACAACGGTACTGCATTCAAAAGTACAAAAATTTATAAGTTTGTTGATCGGCACAAAATCGATTAGCGATATTCATCTATATACAATCTAAAGAGCAAATGGCTTGGCGGAGGCCTTCAACAAAACGCTGGTGAAATTGTTGAAGAAGATTCTCACCAAGAACAAAAGAGAGTGGCATACGAAAATGGCAGAAGCTCTATGGGCATATCGTACAACTTACAAAACACCAACGAAAGCCACTCCTTATTCATTGGTGTTCGGTGTTGAAGCCATATTACCGTTGGAGATTGAACTACCGTCACTTCGGGTAGCAATTCAGAATGATCTCACTCAAGAGCAAAACACCCTTCTCAGAATGGAAGAGCTCGACGCACTTGATGAACTCAGGTTACAAGCCCAACAAAACCTGGAAATCTACCGAGGAAGAATGACAAAATCTTTTGATCGGATGGTGCGTCCTCGGATATTTCAAGAAGGGGAATTGGTCCTGGTGCTGAGAAAACCAATCATCCCGCACCGAAGAATCGATGGCAAATTTGTATCAAATTGGGAAGGCCCCTTCGTCATTGTGAAGGTGTACCAAGGAGGAGCATATCAATTGATCGATCTGAACGGTCAAAGACCCATGCCGTCTATCAACGGTCGGCATCTAAAGAAGTATTATGCATGAAAATTCCATGACTAATGTATTTTGTGATAAACAAAGTTTTATGTACATAGTTATCAGAGCATGCATATATTTATATTTTGAAATTCTCTTGTATAGCAAGAACACATTTCAAAATCCCCCATCAGACTGGGGGCATTTTAAATATTTATTTGGGTCGACATCGTGCTGCGTGCCGAGATCCCCAAATAAATATTTAAAATCTCAAAGATACAAAGCCTATCCAAAATGTCCCAACGAGACAGGGGCATTTTAAATATTCATTTGGATCGACATCGTACTATACGCCGAGATCCCCAAATGAATATTTAAACTTTTATATTCCAAATTTATTCCATTCTAGAATGTGCCTGCGAGACAGGGGGCATTTTAAATATTTATTCGGGTCGACATCGCGCTGCATGCCGAGATCCCCGAATAAATATTTAAAATTATCAATTCGAATATTCTTTTGTACTAAAGAATACACATACTTCTTTTTCAAAGTCTATGCAGGTAATCTTTCAAAAGATAGAGACAACACCTTCTACAACAAATCAAGACTCAAAAGTTAAGAAAGAAACTTTTGTGGCTACACACTCCTAAAAAATTGAGCCGAAGAAGCTTGAAGACTTTCGACAGCCTGAAGCTTAAGGTTCGAATGGGTGTAAAAGGTCGGATCCAACATGCCCAAATATGGCCGGATCGCTGGCAGCTCCGTCTACTCAACAAGTCATAAGAAAGGCCGTAGTAGCGGAACCCCCACTTCGTCAACCCGTCAGTAGGGACTGTAGGAAGCACGAAGGCAGATTTGACTCGACCAGTTCAAGTGATCGTAGTCTACAAAGTTCTCCAAAATGACCGGAGAATCAAAGTTCCAGTGGAAGGATGAGTTTCGAGCAACTACTGAATGTTCGTAGGCTCCAAAATCTAAAACCACGAAGGATGACTCCAAATCTGTCAACTTCAGTAAAATCAGCATTGGGAAGCGCATTCTCATAGCTCAAGTCTGAAGCCTGAATGGGTGTAAGAGGTCGGATCCAATAAGCCCAAATATGGTCGGATCGCTAGCAGCTCCGACTACTCAACAAGACATAAGAAAGGCCGCAGTAGAGGAACCCCCATCTCAGCAACCAGAGGACGAAGAGCTATCAAATTCTAGCTCACCCGATCCGATGAACTCAAGTGACTCAGATTAAAGTCTTCTCAAGTGGTTAAGGATCAAGATACTACCAACGTTCGGTACTATCAACTGAATCCAGAACCTGCAAATCCTTCAACAAATCCGTAAAGCACAAAGCGAGGATCGAAGGAATTTTTCTTCAACAAGTCCGTCAAAGCATAAAGCAAAGGAAAGAAAATTATCCCAAAAGTTCACAAAAAGCCAAAGGTTAAACTAAGAGGATTCTATCATCAACAAGTCCGTTATGCACAAAACTCTGGACCGATGACTTTTCACCGCCGATCTAATACAAACCTGAGGGTTTAGGTCACTAGCATCTACTCCTTCATTAAGCCCTCCAAAGCTAGAAGCATAGGGCCGAAGGTACAAAAACAACCTGACAAGTCAACAAAGATAAATCAGGCGATTCTCCATCATTATCCGCAGCACAAAACACCGGGCAGAAATCAGTATCTCAACCATCTATGGATACATTTAAAAGAGTCAAGAAGAAAGAGAATCTGAGTGTGACATCCAAATAAGTTTCTGGAGATCCACTAAAAGAGAATTTTAGTGTGACATCCAAGCAAATTTCCCTTAGGATCTTCAGGGATAATGACATCGTTGATTATTTTTGTGAGCAAATACAGAAGCACTGCAATAGATGCAATCATCTACAACAAGGCAGGAAATTAGTTAGTGCACTATGATCCGCCTACAAAAATCAACAAATAGTGCACGACAGTCTACCTGTATAAAGAAGCGAACAACTCAATTCAAAAGCTGCTTCGACACGCCACCGGATCTGCAACGTCCGTACAAACAAACAGAAGACGTCTATTCCAAGAATACCCCCGCACGTGCACAATAGTTTGTATACACATAGGCACACTAAAAGGGGTAAATGTATACAAATACCCGCATGGGCCCCTGCGAGCGTGTTATTGGTACACACGTGACGTCTAGGGATGCTGCGCGGGTTGACAAGTGAATTTAGGTTCGAAACCGATCCTTCTATACGGGTCAATAGAAGTCGACAAGGTTCGAACCATTAAGCAAATATAAAGTTGTGGCGACCGTTATATTTGTCTTAATACATTCATATTAGGTCTTCAAGGCCTACAACAATATGAATTCACTAATAAAGGCTCAAAACCTACAAAACCCGATCCTCTGTCGACAGCCTGACAGAGTTGACAAGGTTCAATCCATAAAAAGAAATGACCCCCAAACACCCCGATGATGGCCGTGTTGAATGAAAATCTCAACTAGAGGGGACCATTCCAAACGCTTTCAAATTCCACCCAAATACTCAAAAATCCACAAAAATCCATAAAATCCAAAAATCCACAAAATCCAAAAATCCAAAGCTCCATCCAAAATCCAAAATTTTAAAATATTTTAAATTTGAAATCTAAATATCAAACACTTAAAGCAAACTTCATCCACCCTCCGCAACAGTTTGTCGGGGTGGATAAATTGAAAAACACTTCAGCTCACAAAGAGCTAAGCCTGGTCGAAAATATCACTAGGATCCATTCTCAAACAATCTCTTTCCAGTAAGGACGTGGCACGTGTCCTCTAAACGGCAGTTTCGCTACCAAATGGCACTGCAGGTAAACGGTTATGACCCGGGGCCCTCTAAACCGAGTGGTTTTGCCGCCAAATGACACCACAGATAGCGGTTATGGCCAGAGCCAATACGCTCCTTAATAGCGTTAAATCCTTGAGATATGCATCAATAGGATATGATCGATAGGGCACAAAGCCCTCTGTTAGCTAAGGTGGATTCAAATTTGTCCCATTTGACAAACATTCAACCCCGGTCTATAAGGTCCCCTTGGACGAAGCAACCCATGGCTGCCGACAAGGATCCTCTATCAGGTTGGGTCGACTACCTCCTCTGACTAAGTAGACCAGGGACCACGATGGCCCGGGACGACGGAACCATGGGATCTTGATCGGGTCTATCATCCATTCCCCCACCATCCGCTTTAAGTTCAAGATGGTGCAATTTCTGTTTAAAATTTCAATTTTCCAAACTTTCCAAACATTTCCAAATACCCAAATTCAAACTCAATTCCCAATTTCCAATCAATTTCCAAACCTCCAAACATTTCAAATATCCAAATCCTATGCTGCTACTATATGCCAAATAACACGTATTATATACGTATCTGATTGACGACTAGCCTTAATCGAAAGTTCTCTCTCATGATCGGGAGGGGTAATTAACTATAGGGGCTTGCGCATATAGGAAACCAGAACTCAGATCATGAGGGCGGAATCTCTGGGTAGTGTCTTATCTACAAACCCATCTGCCTTCCAAAATTTACCCCGGAACTTAGTCCGTTAAAACTCCCTCGCCGAATAAAAAGAAATCGCGCGGCGGGGAGGCCGGGGCCGAATTTTCGGAGCCCACAGGTCATAATAGCATCAAAACTGAAAATTTATAAGTTAATTATCAAATTCATAATAGCACCAATAAGAAAATGATAACACTTTGTAGTAGTAACTATTACTGCCATTTAGCATGCAGGAAATTATTTAAAGACAATTACATCATCAATCTGCAAAATTTTCTATCCTGCCTGCAAACTTAAAGAATTTCTTTCAAAAGCCTTATCTATTAACAGAGGGGAATAAATTTATCATTTGCAATAGTACTTCATAAGCAAACAAAATTAAATGAAAGAATGTGATACATAACAATATGAATTCTCGTAATTGAGTTAAGAAGGCATATGTTGATCATTCCTTTAGTGAAATTCGAAGCCATTAGTCACAGAATGAGAGATAAGTGAAGAAGAGTGTGTGTGTGTGTGGGGGGGGGGGGATCAAAATAATTCTTACAGAAGCAGTCCTCTCAGATTTCAGTCTTTTCTCAACAAAATTTGCAAGTTTCTTCGAGTAAATATTGCCCAAGTCACTGTTGAAAGGAATCTAATTAATATGTTACTACGTTAATAATGAATTAAGAATCAAAATTAAAACTGTTTCAGCAATGGGTTTGCAAAAACAGATAGTTAGCATGACACGTTTTCAATAATGGAAAACATTCAGTTATTGGAAGTAATAACAACATTTTACCTTCTCCCAAAAAATGGCTATAAAAGGTGTGTCAAAATTCACCTATCATAACAATGTGAATATAAGGATTCCTGGAATTGTTTCAAACACGAAAGTTATCTAGATTAAATAATGATAATATTTCTTTCCCGCAGAAATTACTGAAGAATATAAACAGAGAGGAACCTGTCTTTTATCCATATTATCTGATGCTTGAAAATGAACATTACCATGAGAAAGATAATTAGACACACGTTACATAGCATGTAGCTCAAAAAGTAAAAGAAAAGGACGTGTGTTTCTTAAATCAATCAAAACAAAATTCATTGAGCTTTAGTTATTGAAAAAAGGATGATGATGAACGTGACAATGACATCCTTCTCTCATGCATGCTGCAGAAAGCTCTAATGTGTTTGCTTGAATTACAGTACAAAACCCCATATTCTAACCAAAATTAAGTTAATGATAATCTATTAACTTATAAAAAAAATGATAATCTATTAACTTCTTGAATGAAAAGAATCCTACCCTTACTGAAGTGCTCAAGTTAAAAAAATGGGGAGAAAAAAATCAAACCTCAAAACTGAATCACCGCCAATTCTTCCTCTAACATTATCTTGGCTTTCACCATGCCGAGTCAGCAGAATAGGGCGTGGTGTGAGATGAGTGTTGACCTGCAAACGCAGCATAGGAAAATTGATAATAATATTAAAAAAATAAAAAAAAATTATAAAGACAAGCAAAGGGGTGAGAAGAGCTTCCACTACTTTCATCATTTAGATTTTTTGGAACTTCCAAAATGGTAATTAATGCTAAGAAAGGGAAAGATTAATCAACTCAAGCTGAGGTTCTTTAATCTATTCATACGCGTCTGTTTCAATTAGTTTGGAACCAAAACTGCTTGGTGATCTCTTAATTTCATAGTTCCTAGTAAAGTCAATGGGAACATATTATTGCTATTCTTTGGCATGATGTTTCTAATCTATACTTCGATGTCCATCAGATCACCTTTAATTCCAACCATTATTCACCAAAGTGGTTGCCATACTCCAATGGTCTCTTCACTGACAACTCTTACTAATCTTTCCATTCATGCACCTTAATGCAACTGGCTTTGGATGGCTTCAGTACTTTGAATATAGCTTTTTTTTTGGGTTGGATCATATATATGGGTTAATATTCTTAGGAAAGTTTCTCTTCGGTCATACTATCTTTACAGCTTGGTGATAAACAAATTAAAGTTTGGCTTTTGTAATACTCAAGATTTCAAAAAAAGGCAATATTTAAATTGCACCTGAAACTCTACCCTATTTTTCACACATCCTGAAAATAATCAATAGTATTTTAATAAGATTTTATATTATATTTTAATCATTTTGATATATAGAAGTGATACGTCATCAAAAAATTATCTTGATCGGACACGCATCTCGATGCAAAATCAAGTTGAAAACTTCCGAATTAAAATTGGGACCATCCGAAATCCGATTTTAGCAAACTTATAGCCGAACTGAGCATCTCGAGAATACGAACCCAACGACACCAAATCCAACCCAATATGAGCCCAAACGGGTCCAAATCAAGGGTTAGAAGCGCTGTTGGAAGGTTCGAACCAAAATTTGGATTACCAAACGGTTTCCAAACATAACGTGCTTATAGTCGAATCGAGCGTCTCGACGAGACGAATCCAACGACCCAAAGATCACCAAATTCCGACATCACTAAGACATTCAAATGTCCATGAAACAGTCCATGATCAAGGGATTCAACAACGGCCATCCATCCAACCACTCCCCATTTATCCTTGATCTATCACCTATTTACGGGCCATGCCACTCCAAAAATCTATAAATAGACCCCTCCTTTCTCTTAAAAAGGGACCCAAGAAAGAAGAGAAGAATAGAAGAGAAGGAATAAGAGAAGGAACAGAAGCAAGAAGCTCCTCCTCGACCACCGTCTGAGGCCCTCACTCTCGCTGGACCACCACCTGAGGCCCTCACTCTCGCCGCACCACCACCGGAGGCCCTCACCTTCGCTGAACCATTGCCTGAGGCCCTCACCTTCGCCGGACCATCACCTGAGGCCCTCACTTTCGTTGGACCACCACCTAAGGGCCTGAACTCCACCAGACCACTACATGAGGCCCTAAAATTCAGCCATACTATCAACTGACGCCATAGTTCTGCCAAGTCATTGTCGGACTACTAACTGACTCCCTAACTTCCAAGTGACGCAAGATTTAACACTAGACTTCTACCATTCAATTGACATTTATAATCTGATCCCCCTCAAGAACAAGTCAGTCCACTGTACTCAACTCAAATTCTAGTGAAATCTTTCAAACTTGGCTTAGGCCTTGTGGTTTTTTCCCTTTCCAGGGGTTTTCACGTAAAAGATCTTGCGTTCTCTGTTTGTGAGCTGGATACTCGTGCAATGCTAAGACGTAAAATTACAACTCTATCGCCGCGTATATTCTAACCCGCAAAAGTTTGGCGCCGTCTATGGGAAAATCCAATCCCACTATCTTAAGTACTCCTCCAATGGCCAACAAGCGTAGTCATCGCATCTTGGAAACCTCCCGCTCCAATTCACATCAATCCAGAAATCCTTCCATGAACCAGGGATGCCATACATCTGCTTCCTTTCACCCTAGGTTGTGAAATCCTACTAGGGAAGGAATATCTGAACCTTCCCTGAAATATCGAATCAGAAAGATGGAGTCTCAGAATGAGATCCTTCAACTCTTGCGAGAGACTCGAGGACTGGCACTAGCACCCCAAGAAGATATTCTTCTCCCTCGAGATTCACCAGGACTCGAAGATGTTCAACCCGAACATCTTCATGTCGAGATTCCCCTTCCACCGCCAAGGATGCACCCTCCGACACATAGAATGAGCTTGCTAACACGGCAAGCTCTACCTATCATTTGCGCGCAAGGGACTTGCAAGAGTCATCACCCCTGACTGAAGCCATCCATCAACACCCCATTCCGGCAAGATTCAAACTATCATACGACGGACATCTGACCCGTACAAACATATCGATCACTATAGGACCATAATGCACATCCAGCGAGCCTCTGATGCGCTCATATGCTAGGTCTTTCCAGTTACCCTCAAAGGGCAAGATCGAACATGATTTTATTCACTCCCCGTCGGATCCATTCCAACGTTCGTTAAATTAGCCAAGATATTTGTCGAACAATTTGTTGTCAATCGGAAGATGATCAGAGATTCTTCCCACCTCTCATGAATTCGCCGGAATGAAAATGAGTCCCTCAAGTAGTACTTTCAAATATTTTTTAATGAGTCCCGACAAATTCCAGGGGTAGATTCTGAGTTACTTAGAGGTGTATTCCTCGGAGGGCTTCATCCTGGCCCTTTCTAATCAGCACTCATGCAAGACACGGTCCATTCGTATGCGGACTTGATCCATTGTGTGGAGGCCCAAATCCCTCCCGACGAAGCCATTAATGCTCATAGGAAGTAATTTGAGCAAACAATAGTGAAGCATAAAAGTACACTAGGAACGGAGTGTGGGCTCCGAAAATTCAGCCTCGGCCTCCGCTCGCTTTTCTTATTCGGCGAGGGGGTTTTAACGGACTAAGTTCCGAGGTAAATTTTGGAAGGCAGATGGGTTTGTAGATAAGACACTACCCAGAGATTTCGCCCTCATTTTGTGAGGATTTTATGATCTGAGTTCTGGCTTCCTATAGGCGCAAGCCCCTATAGTTAATTACCCCTCCCGATCGCGAGAGAGAACTTTCGATTAAGGCTAGTCGTCAATCAGATACGTAGGATATACGTGTTATCTGGCATATAGTAGCAGCAATAGGTCTGGATTTGGAAACTAAAAAAATTTGGTTTGGAAGATTTGGGAAAATTTTATATTTAAAATAGAAATTTCACCCTCATTCACTTAAAGCGGATGGTGGGGGAATGGATGATGGGCCCGATCAAGATCCCATGGTTCCGTCGTCCCGGGCCATCGTGGTCCCTGGTCTACTTAGTAAGAGGAGGTAGTCGACCCAACCTGACAGAAGGATCCTTGTCGGCAGCCATGGGTTGCTTCGTCCAAGGAGACCTTGTAGACCGGGGTTGAATGTTTGTCTAAGGGGACAAATTTAAATCCACCTTAGCTTACAAAGCGCTTTGTGCCCTATCGATCATATCCTATTGATTCATATCTCAAGGATTTAACGCCATTAAGGAGCGTATTGGCTCTGACCATAACCGCTATCCGTGGTGCCATTTGGCGGCAAAACCATTCAGTTCAGAGGGCCCCGGGTCATAACCGTTTACCTGCAGTGCCATTTGGCGGCGAAACTGCCGGTTAGAGGACACGTACCACGTCCTTACTGGCAAGATATTGTTTGAGAATGGATCCTAGTGATATTTTCGACTAGGCATTTGGCTCTTTTGTGAGCTGAAGTATTTTTCAATTTGTCCACCTCGGTAAACTGTTGCGGAGGACGGATGGATTTTGCTTTAAGCGTTGAGATGGATTGATTTCATTTTTAAATGTTTTTGGATTTTGGCAATTTTGTGGAGTTTTTGGATTTTAGGATTTTTGATATTTTTGTGGAGTTTTGGATTTTTGTGGAGTTTTTTGGGTTTTTTGGATGGAATTTTGAGTACTTAGTATGGACATTTGGGAGACAATTGAAAATATTTGGGAACCCCTCCGGTTGAGATCTGCATTCAACACGGCCATCATCGGGGTGTTTAGGGGTCATTTCTTTTTATGGATTGAACCTTTGTCAACTCTGTTGGGCTGTTGACAGAGGATCAGGTTTCGTAGGCTTTTTGCCCTTATAAGTGAATTATTCTGATTAATGGCTTTGGAGGCCTGATATGAACGTATTAAAACAAATATACTGGTCCTCTCAACCGTGTATTTGTTTGAGAGTTCGAACCTTGTCGACTCCTATTGATCCGTATAGGAGTATCGGGTTCGAACAAGAATTCACTTGTCAGCCCGCGCAGCATCCCTAGATGTCACGTGTGTACCAATAACACGCTCGCCGGGGCCCTTGCGGGTTTAGGATTGTATTTTACCCCTTTTTAGTGTACCTATGTGTATACAAATTACAGTGCACGTGTGGGGGGTATTTTTGGAATAGACGCCTTCTGTCTGATTGTACGGAGGTTGCAGATCCGGTGGCGTAGCAGCTTCTGGATAGAATTGTTCGCTGCTTCGTACAGGTAGACTGTCGTGCACTATTTGTTGATTTTGTCGGCGGGTCATAGTGCACTAACTAATCTCCTGCCTCAACTCGTAGTTTCTTGCATTTGTTGTGGTCTTTAATCTTTTCAGTACATCCGCTACTGCTGCATGTAGGTAGGTAGATGTCTTCCTTCACAGACTGAAATTGACTTCAGGATACTGCATTTACTGAAGTCTTTTTGTATCTACCCCTGGGTGGCATGTTATACATACATCCGTATTTGTAGAAAGATTGTATGTATTGCAGATCTTTGAGCTTTAGTTATAGGATGAATGATTACAAGTTTTATTGTCCTTGCTCGTAGCTTGATTGATTGAACATGGTAATTTGCTTTGGTCTCATCGATGGATGTTCCTTTGAATGCTTTGAATCACAACTTATGATTTTTACATCATGAGTCTTCTTTTGCTTGTGAATGAGTTGTAGAAGCTTTTCATGTTGATACTTTCTTGTAAGTCAACTTTCAGATGTATCAATTTCTTTTGTTTGTAAGAGAGCAATGTAATTGTCCATGTGAGTAATATGTGCATCGATCACTATCATTCTTTTATGGCTTGCATGATATTCATTATCTTCCACAATCTTTCACAAATATTCATAAGATTCTTATAGCTTCTAGGTAGAGATCTTATTGATATATCCTTGCAAGCAAGTTGTGTTATCCTCTTAGGAGCATCATATTTTGTCATGAGATTTGATTATATTATTGCTTAAGAAAAATTCCTTTGCTCCCCCCTTCATCTTAGTTGCATTCAACTTGATTCTTGCTTGCATGTTGATTATCCCATATATTTCATTTGAGTTATGAGTTTCAAGCTTAACTTGAGTTCATGCCCAAGCTCAAATTTAATTCTTCTTGATTGAGTTTGATTTGAGTCCTTGTTGCCTTGTAAAATTCAAGTTAAGTTCAAAACTCATTGCACCAATCTCCTTTGAGTTCAAGTAGTCCATATCTTGTTCAAAGTTTCACCTTGCAAGTTCAAGTTCAGCTCAAGTTTACTTGAGTTCAAATAAGTCCACTTTTGGGTCCATGTCTTGTTCAAGTTCAATGTCCACAAGTTTTGAGTTCAAGATCATGTTCTAATCATTTGATTTTTTTAAAACAAATGTAAGCCCCAAATCTTATATTTTCAAATTTATTTGAGTTTAAGTTCAATTAGGTCTATTTGAATCAAGTCCACGAGTCCAATTTTGCTTCAAGTCCTTGTCTTTTTCAGACAAAATTTCGGCAACCTCCAGGCGTCTCCCCCGTTTAGGGGAAAAAACCAAGAGGCCGCCTACCCGCCACGTCAATAAAGACGTGCACGGTTGGTGTTGGTGAGACACCGTGGCGGTTGTAATTTTTTTTTTCTCCCACCACGCGCACTAAAGGTGTGCTTGGGGTTTTAAAAAGCATTTTTGAAAAAAGCAGTTTTTGATTTCCCCCCGCCCGGGGGTACTTATAAGTGACCCCCGCTTCGCCGTGCGTGCCGCACCGGGGTTCCATCCTACCACGGCCAATAAAGGCGTGCTTAGGATAGTTCTCCAATTTGCCACGAATATTGAAGCAAGGTTTTTGAATTTAGAAGAGTACGTACCTCCGCGGGGTTGTCGTGGTTGACACGTGGATCGAGGTGTCACTCGCCTACCTCGTTGTAAGTGTCGCACTGGGTTCCCTCCTACCACGGCCACTAAAGGCGTGCTTAGGTGGTTTGCCGGTCCGACACGAACATTAAAAATTAATTATAATTAATTAATTAATATAAACTATAATTAATTATTAATTAATTTACTATTAGATAATTAATTATTATTATAATTAGATAATTATTAAATATAATTAATAAAAATTATAACAAATAAATAATATAAATAATATTTATATATATAAAAAAAATCCCTCGCCCTCTTACTCTCTGGTTCGGCCGAAGAAGCGCGCAAAGGGTAGAAGTTTACCTTCACAGCCAGCGATCTCCTGTCCATGCTTCCAATTAAAATGTCGTAACTTCTAATCCGACAGTAAGGGAAAGTCGCCGAAGGAGGGGGTCGAGCAGAGCAGCTGGATGGAGGAGTTCGGCCTGGACAGGGACGGAATCGGAGGAGGTAGAGGGGGGTGGTCGGTCGGCAGGGCTTAGGAGAGACGACGGGAGCTCTCGGTTATAGACGATGGGGAGGAGCAGAGGTTCCGGCCAGGTATGTTGAAAGCTCTCTTTCTCTCTATTTCTCTGTCTCTCTCTCTCTCTCTCTCTCTCTCTCTCTCTCTTTCTCTCGGCTTGGGGTCGGTACAGACAGAGAAGGAGATCGGAGGGAGCGTCGGGCAGAGGGGTTCGACCGAAGCTCTTGAAAGGAAGAAAGTTAACCGCACAGTGAGCAGTATCCCGTGGCAGCTTCCGATCAAAGTGTCGAAACTTCCGTCCGAACAGGAAAGGGAAGTCGTTTGAGCAGGAGAGGAACTTGTGGAGTTCGGCTGGCTTTGGAGTTCGGCAGAGGGAGGGTGGCGACGGGATGAGTGGAAACAGGATCGGGAGTGAGGGAGTAGAGTGAGGCAGGGATTCGGCGTGTGAAAGAGCAGCGGAAGAGCGGAGGCTTCGGCTTCTATTTAACGACACTGAGAGGAGCGGAATCGAGGCGAGGTGCGGGATTCGTGGGAGGCGACGCGAACGGCGCCGAATCGGCGAGACTTCGGCAAGATTCAAGGATCCCGTGGGTAAGAGGTATGTATGCGATGCTCTTTGGTCTTTACATGAAGGTCAACACGGAGAATCTATCCTCGTAGTGGATGAAGCAAGGAAACTACAATCTTTTCCCTTGGCCCTCACAGCCGCGACGAGAACCTCGCCAAGAAAAGGAATACATGCCACTTAATGTATCTCGAACAAATATATTGATGACCATCCGGGACCAAGAAAGCGTAAAGTGGCCGTACCCTTTGAAGCCCAACGTTAGAAATCAAGAACAATATTTCCACTTCCACCGTAGCCGTGGACACACTACTGAAGCATGCATACAGCTTAAAGAATAGATAGAAAGGCTGATTCGACAAGGGTATCTCTGACAATTCATCTAGAATCCCCCGGCTCGGGATGAGGGTGGTCCGACTGGGGGCAGAATCAACATCAAAGGCAATCATCAAAAAATCGTCAGGTGGTTGGTAAAACTAAAATCATTGTCGAAGGCCCTATAATACCTAGTCAAGTCCTGATTGTAGCAAGCAAAGAACCAATGCCAAAGAAGTCTCGCGCCGATCACTCCATTCCTTTTGACGATTCTAACTTAGATGGAATAAAGACCCCTCATCAAGACCCACTTATAATTAGTACAGGATTGGTGACCGTGCAATAATGTTAAGAGGATCTTGGTCGATAATGGGAGCTCTATATATGTCTTGTTCTACTACACTTTTCTCAAAATGGACCTCCCTAGAGAGAAGATATAGCCCGTAGGTTCATTAAATGGATTTGACAATCGACCTGTATGAGTGGAAGGAACAATCAGTCTTCCAGTTGTATTTGGAGAATTTTCCTGTCAAGCTACACACTCCATCCAATCTATTGTGGTGAAATCAGAATCGGCCTACAACGCTATCTTTGGAAGGCTGCTCCAGTCAATCTTTGGGATTGTTGCTTCGATCCCTCACCTCAAATTGAAATTTCTCACCGCTGCAGGGATTGACATAATACGAGGAGATCAACAAGTAATACAATCCTACTATCTCAGGCAAGCTCAACCTCGCCCATCAGTTATATTAAGCATCGAAGATTTTGATCTTCTAGGTGAAGATTTTCCTCAGAGGGCCTCGCTTGTAGAAGACCTTACTTATGTCTCTCTATCAGATGAGCACACTTCAAGAACAGTACGATCGGATCACTTCTCTCAAATGAAGAGAAGAAAAAGTATGTAGATTTTCTAAGTACAAACCAATATGTATTTGCATGGAGTCCGGTTGATATGATTGGAATCAACCCTGAACTAACCATGCAATCCCTCAAGGTTAACCCGGCATACAAGCCGATAATCCAAAAGAAGCGAAACTTTGCACCAGATCGTCAACTAAAAATTGAGCAGGAGGTTGATAAGCTTTTGAATGTGAGATTTATAAGGGAAGTGCACTATTCCACTTGGTTGGCAAAGGTCGTTATGGTTCGAAAGGCAAGTGGATCCTAGAGAATGTGCGTGAACTATATAGATCTCAACAAAGCCTGCTCTAAGGACAGTCTTCCGCTTCACTGTATTGATCAGTTAGTTGATGCCACCTTCGAACATCAGATGCTAAGCTTCATGGATGCCTACTCCGGATACAATCAAATACAAATGGATCATGCTGATGAGGAGGCAACAACTTTTCAAATAAATAAGGGATTGTACTACTATGTGGTAATGTCGTTCGGGCTTAAGAACGCAGGGGCAACATACCAACGCCTGATGAATGAGATTTTTATGAACCTTATCAGGCGCACTATGGAAGTATATGTGGAAGATATGCTAGTTAAAAGCCTCGAGAAATCCCAGCATATCTTTAACTTGGAATAATGCTTCTGCCTCCTTAGATCTTACAACATGCGCCTCAAACCCTCCAAATGTGCATTTGGAGTGGCCTCAGGAAAATTTTTGGGGTTTATGGATTGAGATCAATCCTAAGAAGATCAAGGCTCGAAAGGGACATGCTACCCCCGACAAATATCAAGGAATACTAGAGATTAAATGAAAGGATTGCGGCACTCTCTCGTTTCCTGACTCGCTCAGGAGAGAAATATCTGCCCTTCTTCAAGGTCCTTAGAGGTACTCGTAACTCAGGATTTCAGTGGACTGACGAATGCTAGGAGGCTTTCGAGCAGCTCTAAACTTATATAGCTTCACCGCCACTAATCTCGAAGCCAGTTCCAAGAGAAATTGTGTACATGTATATGGTCGTCTCCTCCCAGGCCATAAGCTCGGTCTTGGTCAGAGTAGACGATACTGTTCAACACTCTGTCTATTATATTAGCAAGGTGCTTTCCGAGACAGAAACACACTACCCATTAGCAGATAAAATAGTCTTGACGTTAATCTTCTCAGCCAGAAAGTTACGCCCTTATTTTCAAGCACAACTATCGAGGTCTATACAAACCTACCATTGAGAAGTATTCTCCAAAAACTCAAGGCATCTAGAAGATTGATCAAATGGTCAGTGGAGCTTGGAGAGTTTGACATCTAGTTTTTGCCTAGACCCAACATCAAGTCACAAGTGTTTGCCGACTTTGTGGTCAAATGTACTAACCACGCCTCTAATGAACCACTGGATGCGTCTCCTTCTTCCTTGTGCTAGACCTTACATGTTGATGGAGCTTCTGGAAGTTTCGATTCTGGTGCTGGAATCTTATTAATCTCCCCACAGCAAACCACACTCAAAAACAGACTTAGACTGAAGTTCCCGGCAATAAATAATGTTGTCGAATAGAAGCCCTGATCACTGGAATGTGGCTGACAATCGATTGCGAAGTGCATGACTTGGTGGTTCACACCAATTCTCAATTAGTCACCTCTCAGGTGGAAGGAGAATTTAACACCCAAAATTCTTTGTTGACCCAGTACTGCCAAATGGTTAAATCCCTTCTGGCAAAAATAACGAAGCATCAAATCGTCCATGTCCTCCGAGGGTAGAACACGCGAGCAGATGCTCTATCCAAATTGGCTACTTCTACAAACGGTGACATTTTCAAAAGAAAGTAAGACGAGGAAATCCACTTTCCAAGTGTTCAAGGCCCATGGGTTATACAATCAATCGATGAATCAAGAGAGGCTTCTTGGATTGATCACATTCTAACTTTCTTACAAGATGGTGTTCTTCCTGAAGACCCATTTGCGGCAATGCGACTTTGGAGGAAGGTGGAAAACTTCACTATTATTAAAGGAGAATTATACAAATGATCCTTCACAGAGCCATACTTCAAGTGTCTTTCCCTTACAGAAGCAAATTATGCACTCATTGAAGTACATTCAGGCATTTGAGGAAAACATTTAGGTGGAAGGGCATTAGCCAATAAGATCATGAGGCAGGGATTTTACTGGCCCACAACGAAGCAGGATGCACTAGAGTTCATACGAAAGTGCAACATTTGATAGTTACATGACAACCTCACCCATTTGTCTGCCGTAGAAATCTCAGAATTATAGAGTCCTTGGCCTTTTGCCCAATGGGGGATGGACATAATTGGACATTTCCTTATAGCCACCGAACAATGGAATTTCATTATCTTGGTTGTGGATTATTTTACCAAGTGGGTGGAGGCCGAACATCTGGCAAAAATCACTGAAGCAAATGCCAAACAATTCTTATAGAAGAATATAATATGCCGTTTTGGCATTCCAACAAAAGTTATCACCGATAACGGGAACACATTTCACTAGAAAGGTTTTTACCACATTTTGTAAAGACCATATACAACTAGTACATACGCCTGTGGCCCATCCTCAGACAAACGGTCAAACGGAGGTCACGAATCGAACTATACTGAAAGGATTGAAAACCAAACTAGAGAAGGCTGGGGGTAATGGGCTGATGAACTCTCAAATGTCCTCTGGGCCTATCGTACCACGGCCAAAACTCAAACAGGAGAAATCCCGTACAACCTTTGATTTGGCATAGAAGCTGTTATTCTAGTAGACATTGGAATCCCAAGCCACAGAGTTCAAACTTTTGACTTCAACACCAACGAGGAAAAGCTCAGATACAACCTAGACCTTTCAGAAATAAGAGGTAAGGCGATACTCAAGGTTGTTGCATATCATCAAAGAATTGCCCGTCACTATAATCGAAAGATGAACCCCCGATGCATTTCAATCAGATATTTAGTCCTGCGTAGCATTGAGACAGCAGAAAAAGGCCCCCAACGTAACAAAATCTCCCTACTCTGGGAGGGTCCATACTTAGTGGCAGCCGTGATGAAGACCGACACCTTCAAGTTGAAGAATGCTGAGGGAAAGATGCTCCCCCAGACTTGGAATGTAGAAAACCTTCGCAAGTCCTATCAGTAGAGCACAGTAGTACTACTTGTTTTAAGTATTATGTCTTCGGTGTTATGTCTTCAGTATTGTATGTTTTCTGTTTTGTATGTCTTCAATATTGAACATTGTTTGTCTCATGTTGTCTGTGGTGTTTATAGCTTCTTCATCCCTAAGTTATATCAGGAGAATTTGCCTTTGTTTAATATAGCAAAACTATGTTTTTTCGTTGAGTTACATTATTGTCTTCTTCAAGTAAGATCATATTAATAGATTCACACAAGCAGTGAACTTCAATCTTGAAATCCTTGATTCGAGCAACACACAATCATTATTATAAATTAATCAATGGACGATCAATCACAGGGGTATTCGATTTGACCTCGACCATACAGGTTAAAAAGTACTAAATAATACTTTAATCAACAACCTTGGATAGGTCAAACACCCTAGGTGGGTATCATTTAATTTTATATCCCTGATTAGAGGCATAAGCACTTTTTATTGCACCTCAATCACTGGATGATCAATCACAGGGGGATTCGATCCGACCTCTTCCACACAAGTTTATTAACATCATAACGCTATGATCAATAACCTTGGAAAGGACAAATACCCTTGGCGGGTGACATTTAGATCTTGGAGTCCTTAATTCGAGAAGCCTGAATCTCAATTACTGGATGTTCGATCCCAAAGGGGATCCAATTTGACTTCCATCACACAGGTTAAAAACACATTGTATAATACAGAAACAAACAACCTCGGATAATTCAAGTCTTAAAAAAATATAAAATAAAGTATATATAAAATTCACTCAAACTAAATAAAAGCACTGGAATGTTCACTTGTCAAATAAAAATATCAACTTTCTATTAAATCATAGAGGACAACATTTGATACATCATAATCACTAAAAAAGATAAAGCGATACAAATAGTAAAAAATAAAAACACTACTCAATATCTATAGTCTCATCATCCACCTCAATGACAAATGCCTTCTGCAGCTCACTCTCTATCTCATCACCATTAGAATCTGAAGGAGAGTCATCTAAAGCCTGGCTGGGGGTCACTCCTTCAACTTGAACTCCGGTCTTCCGCTGTATCAAGCGAACTCCCTTTAAAAAGCCTCGGATGAATCCAACATCAATACATTATTGCTCCAAGGCCTTCACTTCTACATCATAAATATGATCTCGAGCCTCCTGAACATGATCCTGACTGATGATCTTGAAAGCTATGGACTTCTTGAAATCTTCAATGACTCTTGAAGGTTCTGAGCCAAATAAAGCGGCCTCCTTCTCGGCTATAAGAGTCTGGGACCTCCTATAATCAGCCTCAAGTGCCGCTATCTTCTCTTCAGAGATTTTTATATCCATCAAAAGCTACCTGATTGTTGCTTTTGCCTCAACCAGGTCAATTTGAAGCCAATCTGACTGCTGATTTTGAAGAGACACCGAGTGCATTGTGTTGGCCAACTCAGTTCTGCACTCGCACAACTCCTCTTCTAGCACCTTTGCCTCATTGGTTTTATAATCGTACTTTCGCTTGAACTATCCTTGAAGATATTTGATCTTTACGAATTCATTGTTTCACTCATTCAAAGCTTCAATAAACTTGATCTCAAGACGTGACAACTGAAATAAATGAGAAAAGTGCGTTAGAAGCCATCCAAAAAAAAAGAGAAGAAACATTAGGAAGATAATACTCATCAAGTCATCGGCTTGTGGCGTCCAATACATTGATGGTTGAAAACATCCTTAGGGATGTGAAACTTAGTAGGGGAAGAGTGTGAAAACCCGAAAAATGCCGTTTTAGACTTCGCACGCTTTTCAAAGCGCCACGATGAGATTTAAGTGGAATTTTCAATGTTATCGGACTATAACGAAATTAATTTTAGAAAATAGAGCGCAAAATTCTGATCGTTTTTATATATAGAACTTATATTTAATTATGAGTATTTCGAGAATTATGAATTTTGGAAAGTTAGAAATGCCAATCCTACCCCTAAGTCTTTCTTGAGCCAAATCTACTTAAGTGAGGGCATGAGAGTCTTTTGGCATGTCCCATTTCTCCCTATTAGGCAAACCGAACCCCTCCCATTCTCCCTCATTCGCCCCTTTTCACCCAAACCGAGCGGACAAGAGAGGAAGAGGCGGACGGGTAGGGGCGTCGGGCAAGAGTGACGACCGGCTCCGGCGACTTTTTCCGGCGAGAAAACTTGAGGAAATCGTAGAGGAGCTTAAAAGAAGTTAAAGGTATGCAATAGAACTAGGTTTTTCCCTCTCACTCTCAAGATTTTTGGAAGAGAAGATTTCTAGGGTTTAGAGAAAACTTGGATTTTCTTTGAGAAAAGTTTAGAGGATGATTAAAGGATGTTTCTAAACCCTAGTGTGCTTTTTCCTTCACCAAAATATGAGTTTTGAAAATTAGGGTTTTACTTAAAAGTGATCTTCTTTGTAAATGTCTTCACAAACGTTGTTTCTAATGACTTGAGAAAGCTTTTATGTAAAGACATTGTAAGGTTTAAGCTAAATGTTGGGTTTATGAAAGTTAGGGTTTTACTCAAAAATGATTTTCTTTCAAAGTACATTCACAAAGATGTTTCCTAATGATTCTAGGAAGATAATTATGGAATTTGATTTAAGTTTTATAAGAATAAATTGTGTCTTACAAATTAGGGTTTTAGGTAAATCCGAAAATAGAATTATTTTAAATTAATTTAGATTATGGAGAAAGTGTTATTATGATTAATATTAATTAATTAGATAAAATTATGAGTTTTTAGATTATGATATACTTTATGTGATCTTTTGGAGAGAGGGAAAGGATGAACTTAGGGTAGATTTTGAATAGAATGAGAGCATTAATTTAGATTTATTATAAATGATTTTGAAGAATAAATTATCTCTATTAGGTGTTTTGAAGCAATCTCGAAGGAAGAAGAATTAGCGAGGAGAAATCAATTTTTCTAATTTTTAAGTAAGTATGCACTGTTCTTTATTTCAGTAATACTTTTGTTACCCTCAAGTTATATGCAATCATTATCCTTTACTGTTGTCAAATTCTTTATTGTTGTCAAATGAATGATCATACAATTACATGTACATTTTATGGCATTATATTATAAGTTTCTATGTTATATGAAATAAGATGAAAAGATATGACACGATATGAATGTTATTTGAATGCTTTGTATGTGTATGCTGAAAGGATGGAGTTCACCCCCTTATGGTACTAGATGGTGACGCTGTACTCGTGCACGATAAAATGGTAAAGGATATGGAAAAGGAAAATGGTAAAGGTGTACCTTTATGGTACAGATGGTGACTCCTGTGACGGTTGTATTATATACGAAAAGTGAAAGTTAAATATATTGATATGAATATGGAAAGGAAAATGAAAGATATGGTTTATGATATGATATGTTTAATGCTATGTTAAGTATGAAATCATTTTATATTATGTTCATGTGAAATTTGCATCTATCATATTACACAGTTGCCTTGTTTACTGTAGTTTAGAATTGTGTATTACTTATTGAGCTTTAGCTTAATGTTAGTTTTTAACATTTTTCAGGTAAGCTTAAGTTAATCAAAGATGAGTAGAAGGGGCGGCAATGTTTATCGTAGGGCAGGAGCTCCGGAAGAAAGGTAAGGACGAAGAATGTGTTTGCTTATATGTTTATGTGATTTCAAATTTTATGGTTATAGTGGCTCTTTCAAAATATTTTGGAGATTTATCTAGGGAATTGATAGATTTAGGAATTAGATATTTGACCTACCGTCCGACCTCTGTTCCCGCCTCGCCTGCGCGAGCTCACCGGGCCGGGTCGTGACAAAGAGTCAGGTAGAGTTTTGTCGGTATTCATCGCAATCCCCTCCAACTTCTTCTTCTTCAAAACATGAGCTCGCCGGCCGTTTAGGAGCCACATTTGAAGCTGGGGCAGGTGGCTAGGGAACTTTGGATGACGGCTTCAACATCCTTGCATCAGACCTCCAAGCATGGAATGACAGGCCGACCTTAAACAAGAAATCTTCTTCTATGTATCTACTCACATAATGAACCTCGTATAGAAGATGTTCGATGTCGGGAACCTTGAAAATCCTCATTATGTCTTCTTCCCAAACGTTTAGAGGGACTGGCAGATCTTTCATCTTCCCCCACTTCTCTATTAAGCCTCAGTCATTTTTCACAAAGAAAAATGCGCTGGCCCAACTCTTTGAAGGATCATTAGCACACTATTCAAACAATTGGATCCGAATGTTATGCACCCTTGTGTGTCACTAGTGAGTCGCCACATCCGTGAAAGATGCTCAGGCGTCAGAATAGCTCCTCAATCCCTAAAGAGAGCAATCAACTCCACAGTTACCGACATGGCTCTAAATGAAAATTGGGATAGGCTCAATACACACCACCGTGAAATTTCATGTCACGACCTGGCCTGATTAGCTAGTATAGACGAGGTGGGAATGGAATCGGACGTTCAGAATATTTCAATCATCTTCAAACTTGTATTTAAAAATCTAAAAGACTTCAACAGGAATTAAAAGCGTCTCTAAACTTTTTTCAAAACATATATTTAATATTTCAAGTCATTTCAAAAGAGGGTTCATATACACAAAGTGGTTACAAAAAAAAACTATTCATGTCATGCCAAAACCACCCAAAAGAAAATCAACTACAACTAGGAAAACATTAAAAGAACCTTGGGTTGTCAGCCATCTCTTGTAGCAGGTTCTCCTAAAAAGTATCCTAACACGAGGGAATGAGCTAACGCTCAATAGGAATTCTCTAATCCTATCATGTTCACATGCCTTTAAAATGAAAATTTACATTTTTAGCTAATGGTAAAATGCCTTGATTTCTTTTCCTACACATACTAATTTTCATGTCTTCAGAATGTTAAATGTTTTATGTATGTCATATGCATATGTCTTATGTATGTCAGATAATAAAATGTCACATCATATGCTTATTTATACTTTATCATATACAACCATATCGGAGTACCATGAGTGTACTGATCAGGTACACAAACATCTTTTTGGTCATTCAGTTCTTTTCCTTTTTCGCGCCAAGGGCCATATTGTTCCCGTATTGCTCATAAGAGTCATATTTGTGCTTTCGCACCATATTTGGTACTCCGCAATCAACATGCACAAGCATTTTCATATTCTTTCCATAAAAGTATAAGTATGTAAACCCTTATCATATAAGCATAAACTCTTTCCATATAACATCATGTATCTAAAACATGAAGTAACTGTATGTCATGTATCTTAAACATGAAGTAAATGTATGACTATAATTGCTCTGAGAGTTAAACATAAATAATGTAGGTGTTATGTGTCAAGCAACTAGAAATTTCACTTGCCATGTATCAATTAAGTAAACTATGTATTTTCCATGAATTAATTAAGTAATGGCATAAAACATAAAAGATTAATAAAAATATAAAGAAATGTGACCATGTAGAGAAAAGGATCCTACCTCAAAAGCACTTTGCAAACTTCCACTTCACCGCTCTATTCTTACCTCTTCTAGCCAAAACCTAAAGAAAGAAATACAATATAAATTTCTTGCCAAAATAAACATCTATATTACACTAATCCTTAAATTCTCCTAT
Organism: Dendrobium officinale; assembly: GCA_019514585.1. NCBI lineage: Eukaryota > Viridiplantae > Streptophyta > Magnoliopsida > Asparagales > Orchidaceae > Dendrobium > Dendrobium officinale. The sequence goes on from CM033694.1 coordinate 18,864,842, forward strand.
TAAACTCACTAGTTCACACTCCCACATAAACCCTTTTCCTCCATTTAGATGAAATTTTCGGTTTTGCTCTAAACCCAATTTTTGGAATCCTAAGATTGCACTAATTTCATTCCATTTGCTTATAAAAATATTCCCCTTTCCTATATATATTTAAGGCATTAAAATTTCGAATTTAAACATAAAAATTTTAGGAAATTTTCTTTTTCTCAAAAATTAAGTTTCCCTTCATTAGAGCGCTCCCTAAACTTTTAGGAATAATATTTGTGAACATGTAAGATCAAAAACCCTAATTTTTGGAAAAGCCCTAATTTTTAAAACCCAAATTCCTAAAGAAAAATTTGCATATTTCTTTGTAAAATACCTTCCCTAATATCTTCTAGCATTTCCATACAAAATAAACGAAAATGGAGAAACCCTAATTTCGGAATTTATATTTCCTTAAGCAAAGCTTAGATTTTAAAGCTTAGAAATGTAAGCAATACCAAGCCCTAATAATTTTTTAAGGAAATCTACAATAAAAACCAAACCCTAAAAATTTGCTTTAAGAAAATCTCATGAAAAGCATAAAATTCTTCAAGTTAAACACTTACCTTTTCTTCCTTAGGCTTCCTTTTCCTCTTTCCTCTAAAAGCTCGCTAGAAACTGCCACCGGTCACCGGATTTTGCAAGCCCCGATGCCTTCTCCCTCTCTTCCGCCCGCTCTCCTTCGTTCGGCCGAAACAAATGGGACAAGGGATTGAATGAATCGGTCCCTAAGTGAAAGAGGGGCTTAAGAAAATTTTAGGAAATGAAATTATGCATGTACCCTTCTCCCCTAAGTCATTCTATTTTCTCATGAAGGGCAATAAGGGAAATAAAGGCAAAATTATTAATTAAACATCTTCGACGAATTTTAAATCCAAACCGTACGAAATTTGATATGAGTTCTTTATATCGTTTCGATCAAAATTTCGTGACGAAATTAATAAAATTTATTTCATCGAATTCCGACGACTTAGAAATTTTGCCTAAATTCGTCGTGACGCATCGAAATGCGTGCGACACACTCAAAAGACAAATTTCGGGTTTTATATTTCAATCAACTCCGCAGGAGGTGGAAAGCATAACCCTGCTTGCAAGATGGTCTCGGAAACGATCAATTACCCGGGAGGAGGAAGGCCAGCCTGATCGGACCTCTTAGGGACAGTCATCACCACATCATTTGGAAAATGAAAATTCTTACGGAAAAGGATCAGAAAGTCACTCTTAACGGTGCACGCTACCTCATCTGCCCTCGCTCACTTATTTGTCCTCCGCTCACATTCCTGCGGTGCGATAGGGTCTACCTTGACCGCAGGATTTCTCGATGAAGGGTGATCACCCAACATTACTCCTGCGTAGGGAGGGGCCCTGTAATTGGACAAGGGATGCCACCTATCCAAAGGCAGGGGAATACCTCCCCTACAACAGAAGAGCTGAAGGGCGTTTGGGGGAGATGAGGGGATCTCCTTCTTGAAGAGAGAGGGGCCTTGGGCATGGACGAGGGATATCACCCATACAGAGCCAAGGGAATGCCTCAATTGAAAGAAAGGAAGGAGAGGAGCTGCAAGAATTTGACGCCCCTTTGGGGGGTATTTATAGGTGCAGCAGGAGGGAGTTGGGGTGGTTGTGCATATATATATATATATATATATATATATATATATATATATATATATATATATATATATATATATATATATATATATATATATATATATATATATATATATATATATATATATATATATATATATATATATATATATATATATATATATAATTGACCTAACCACTGGAGGTTAGCCTAACCGGCGCCGGCAGTTAAGCAACCCGTCGGTGACCTCAGCCAATGGACTAGCCACGCGAGCTAGGCGAGGGCCGAACGCGGGCCGAGAACGGGCCGAAAAAGGGCCAAGCTCGGGCCAGGTGCGGTTCGGCCGATAGGCCAGCAGGCCACATAGGCGCCAGCTGGGAGAGAGAGCATGGGCAATCACGCGAGTCGGGCGTGTGCCGCGGGCGGGCCAGGCTAGCCCAGCAGGCCTAGTCGCACGGGCGACAGTGGCGCGGCGGCGGCTTGTCCGTCCCAATTAATTTTCACGCACGATTTTGGCCTGAAAATGCCAAATTAGATGTTTTTTGGGTCCTTAAAACCGTTTTTCAACATTCTGGACTCAATTTTGTCACTTTTATTGTAATTCGGGACATTTACGCCCACAATCGAAGTACGTTTGAATTTCAAATCACCCGAAAAAATTTTCCGTGGACTACAATGCATATTTTCTGACTTCTCAAGCTTCGACGTCCAAAAATATAGGGTCAACTAATACGATTCAAAATTTCGATGCAAAATCAAGTTGGAAACTTCAGAAATTAAAATTGGGACCATCCAAACTCTGATTTCAGCAAACTTATAGTCGAACTGAGCGTCTCGAGAATACAAACCCAAAGACAGCAAATCCAACCCAATCTAAGCCCAAACGGGTCCAAATCAAGGGTTAGAAGCGCAGTTGGAAGGTTTGAACCACAATTTGGATTACCAAACGATTTCCAAACATAACGTGCTTATAGTCGAATCGAGCGTCTTGACGAGGCGAATCCAACGAGCCCAAGAAAATCGAATTCCGACATCACAAAGACATTCAAATGTTCATCAAACGGTGAATGATCAAGGGATTCAACATCGGTCGTCCATCCAACCACTCCCCATTTACCCATGATCTATCACCTATTTATGAGTTATGTCACTCCAGAAATTTAGAAATATACCCATCCTTTCTCTTAAAAAGGGATCCAAGCAAGAAGAGAAGAAGAGAAGATAAGGAAGAAGAGAAGGAAGAGAATAAAGAAACTCCACCTCGACCACCACCTGAGTTCCGTCGGACCACCGCCTGACGTCGTTGCTCCGTTGGACTACCACTTGAGGCCCTCAACATCGCCGGACCGCCACCTGAGGCCCTCGCCCTCACCAGACCACCGCCTGAGGCCCTCAACTTCGCCGGACCACTGCCTCAGACCCTCACCTTCGCCGAACCACCACCTGAGGCCCTCACCTTCGTTGCACCACCACCTGACGCACTAAAACTCCACCAAACCATCAACTGATGCCAGAGTTCTACCAAGTCACTGTCGGGCAACTAACTAACGCCCAAACTTCCAAGTGACGTCATATTTAACACTAGACTTTAACCATACGGTTGACATTTGTAATCTGATCGCCCTCAAGGACAAGTCAGCCCAATGTACTCAACTCAAATTATAGTGAAATCTTTTCAACTGGGCTAGGCCCTGTGATTTTTCCCCTTTTCAAGGTTTTCCACGTAAAAAATCTTGTGTTCTCTGTGTGTGAGCTGGATATCCGTGCAACGCTAAGACGTAAAATTACAACTCTATCGCAGCGTATATTCTAGCCCGCAACAAGAAGTATATATATTCATAAGTATATTAGCAATTATTAATTATTTTCTTACTGAAATAGTTTAGGTTATCATTTAATATTATTGTCGCGAGCCATTGTGTTGTGGCAATTTCGTCATTCATCCACAAATGCATGACCTATAGTTGGACAGCTGTTATGTATTAAACCCATACATACATAAATTATACATATATATATATATATATATATATATATATATATATATATATATATATATATATAACAAATTAACACTTTTCCTTATTTAGTTATTCAATTCTCCTCTAACAACAAGTTAGAGGTGGAATAAAGAGATTAGGGCTTGGGTTTGCGGGTGCAGGCAATGCGAAGAAGAGAAGAGAAGAAGAATGAGGGAAGAATAAGAGGAGGAAAGAAAAAGAAGGAAGAAAATGGGAGGTTAGACCTCAAGGTAAAATCCGATTTTCATTTTTCTTCCCCAGATTAACTTTGTATACAAGTTCATAGACTTAAAAGCTTTAATGAGGAGAGATTCTTTCAAAGTAAAAATGTCATTAGAAATCATTTGTTTTAGAATTGATTTGTTAAATTAGAAATTTACATTGAATTGGGAAATTTGTTTTATTAGATGTATATAAGAGAACGGAATGTCCAGACTACAGAAATAAAAAAATCTGCTCCGAGGAAGAGCATATAATTTCTTTTAAGATACCTAATTTCTAATATATGAAGCAAACTATTCATATATTTAAAGTTCATAAATTTCTACAAGTGTATTGAAATATTATGTACATGCTTATAAAATTTTTCATATTGAGAATATCATTAGCACCTGATGTGCATTTTTTATGATTTTCTGTTCAAATAACTTCAAGATATTTCTAATTCAATCAAGGCATAGGATTGTTTAATTAAGTATGAGGAATAGTATCCAGATGTTGACTTTTGTATATATCATGTTTTAGAATTGAGCAGTTAATACAAATTGATTGATAAAATATGCACATCAAATGTTAGGTAATTTTAAATGCCAATAAAAATGATTTTAAAAATAAAAAAAGACTGTGAAAGATCATCACATGGAGAATAAATTGGCAGATCTGTGGGCTCCGAAAATTCGGCCTCGGCCTCCACTCGCTCTTCTTATTCGGCGATGGAGTTTTAACGAACTAAGTTCCGAGGTAAATTTTGGAAGGCAGATGGGTTTGTAGATAAGACACTACCCAGAGATTTCGCCCTCATTTTGTCAGGACTTTATGATCTGAGTTCTGGTTTCCTATAGGCGCAAGCCCCTATAGTTAATTACCCCTCTCGATCACGAGAGAGAACTTTCGATTAAGGCTAGTCGTCAATCAGATACGTATAGATACGTGTTATCTGGCATATAGTAGCAGCAATAGGTTTGGATATTGGTAGAAATTGGATTTGGAAATTAGGTTTTGATTTTTGGTATTTGAGAATTGGATTTGGATTTGGGAATTTGGAGAGTTTGATATTTGAAGTAGAAATTTCACCATCCTGCACTTAAAGCTGATGGTGGGGGAATGGATGATGGGCCCGATCAAGATCCCATGGTTCCGTCGTCCCGGGCCATCGTGGTCCCTGGTCTACTTAGTCAGAGGAGGTAGTCGACCCAACCAGACAGAAGGATCCTTGTCGGCAGCCATGGGTTGCTTCGTCCAAGGGAACCTTATAGACCGGGGTTGAATGTTTGTCTAAGGGGACAAATTTGAATCCACCTTAGCTTACAGAGGGCTTTGTGCCCTATCGATTATATCCTATTGATTCATATCTCAAGGATTTAACGCCATTAAGGAGCGTATTGGCTCTGGCCATAACCGCTATCTGTGGTGCCATTTGGCGGCAAAACCACTCGGTTCAGAGGGCCTCGGGTCATAACCGTTTACCTGCAGTGCCATTTGGCGGCGAAACTGCCGGTTAGAAGACACGTACCACGTCCATATTGGCAAGAGATTGTTTGAGAATGGATCCTAGTTATATTTTCGACTAGGCATTTGGCTCTTTGTGAGCTAGAGTTTATTTGAATTTGTCCACCCCGACAGACTGTTGCGGAGGATGGATGGATTTTGCTTTAAGTTTTTTTAATGGATTTATTTCAATTTTCAAATATTTTTAGGATTTTTGGGATTTTGAGATTTTGTGGAGTTTTGGGTATTTGGGTGAAATTTTGAGAAATATTTGTGAAACCCCTCCGGTTGAGATTTACATTCAACACGGCCATCATCGGGGTGTTTGGGGGTCATTTCTTTTTATGGATTGAACCTTGTCAACTCTGTCGGGCTGTCGACAGAGGATTGGGTTTTGTAGGCTTTGAGCCTTTATTAGTGAATTCTTATTGTTGTAGGCCTTGAAGGCCCAATATGAATGTTTTAAAGCAAATATACTAGTCGTCACAACTTTATATTGGCTTAATGGTTCGAACCCTGTCGACTTCTATTGACCCGTATAGAAGGATCAGTTTCGAACCTGAATTCACTTGTCAACCCGCGCAGCATCCCTAGACGTCACGTGTGTACCAATAACACGCTCGCCGGGGCCCATGCGGGTTTTATAATTATTTTTACCCCCTTTAGTGTACCTATGTGTATACAATTTATAGTGCACGTGCAGGGGTACTTTGAAATAATTGTAGACGTCTTCTGTCTGCTTGTACGAATGTTGCAGATCCGGTGGCGTGGCATAGCAGCTTCTGGATAGAATTGTTCGCTGCTTCGTACAGGTAGACTGTCGTGCACTATTTGTTGATTTTCGTTGGCGGATCATAGTGCACTAACTAATCTCCTGCCTTAGATCGTAGGAGCTTGCACTTGTCATATTCTTCATATATTTTATGGTAGTCTTTGATCTTTTTAGTACATTCGCCACTAGTGCATGTAGGTAGGTAGATGTATTTATTTACATATTGAAATTGACTTCAGGATACTGCATTTACTGAAGTCTTTTTACATCTACCCATCAGTGGCATGTGGCACATACATCTATCTTTGTAAAGAGATCATATGTGTTGCAAATCTTTTGTAGTGACTTATAGGAGTTCGTCTTGTTGCTTGTGAGTGAACCGACATTTCACTTCTATTTGGAATTTTAATGAATGACCTTCATTCATTCATTCATTGACCTCTTTATTTGCAGGGGATACATGTCTTCTACGACGACCTCTTGGAAGTATTTTGTAGAAGCTCCATTGTTTCTGCATCGAATCCACCATTTCACCAATCTCGGGTGGTATTGATGTATTTGCACTTGTTTGTGGGGGCGAATCCGTCATTATTGGTCTCTTGTATTGCCATCTCAATCAACAGGCATTCGTAGGGATTATCGTAGGGGATTCCAACAGTACATGTAGGATTTGTTTGTTTGCAGATCAGTTTGTACGTTTGAATTTTGATGTTGATAGTTGGAGTGTCCTCTTTGAATTATTCAAAACACATTATGTCTTTCAGTTCATCACATGTCGAATCCCCCAACTTGTAGGAGACAAATGTATCTAATTGTTAGGAGCTTGTCACTTGTAATCTATACAAGTTAGATCTTATATGGTTCATTTGAAATTCTTTGGGTCATCATCAAGTCCAAACTTTGAGTTTGTCTAGTTCAAGTTTTGCTCCAAATTTGAGTTCAAATAATTCGAATCATAACTCTTTTGAGTCAAATGAGACTCAAACCCAAGCCTTGTTGTATTTCAAGATTTATTCCACAAACAATCTTGTTAAGTTTAACTTAAGTCTGAGCCCAAATCAAGTTCTTCTTGATTGAGTTTGATTGAAGTTCCATTTGGTTCAAGTAGAGTTCAAGTTTCAATCGTAGTTCTTTGTGGTCTGAACAAATTCAAGTCATTGATCTAAGTCTTTGTTCAAGTTCTTGTTCTTGTAGTTTCGTTGAGTTCAAGTCCGAATGCACAAGTTCAAGTTCAAAAAGTCCCCTGTAGTTTACTATCTTCTGGAGTCTTTGCATATTCATTCAAGTTCTTGCTTGAATCTAGTTCAATTTGAAGTTCAAGCCATGTCCACTTGATGTATAGATCAAGTTCAAATTTAGTTCATTTTGATTTGAGTTCTGAGCATAGTTCCAAGTCCTTGGTTGTTCTGAGTTCAATCAAGTTCTAGTTCTTCGTTCTTCTTATTTGACTTTCAGATCAAATGTAGGCTCAAATTTTGTATTTTCAAGCTTATTTGACTTTGAACTTATTTAAGTCAATTGAATCAAGTCCACAAGTCCGAGTCCAAGCTCAATCATTCTTTGAGTTCAACCAAGTCCAAATAAAGCATTATGTTCATCCAAAATTTCGGCAGCCTTCCGACGTCTCCCCCGTTTAGGGGAAAACTACGGAAAACTGGGCCTTTCCCACCACGCTAAGAAAAGCGTGCATGGTAGATGCCCTCTTTCGAGGACACCGCGGCCGTGTAATTTTTCGATCCCCCACCACGCTAAGAAAAGTGTGCATGGGTTTTATTTTTGTTTGTCAAAAAGTATATATTTTTTTATTTTTGAAAATATTTTGTAAGTAATGCAGTTATTTCCCCGCAAGCGGGTACTTAAGGGTATCTCCGTTTCGTCGTGCGCATCGCACCGGGATCCCTTCCCACCACGCTAAGAAAAGCGTGGATAGACGGGGTTTCCAAGGTGATACGAACTTCAAAGAATGAATTTGGGTGATTACCCGCTTCGTCGCAAGCGTCGGGACGCACTCCCTCCCACCACGCTAAGAAAAGCGTGCATAGGTGGTTGTTTTGTCTCGCCGCATGCATCGAAACGAGCTCTTGGAGTTTTAGGGTTTAGAAATTATACCTGCGCGGGGTGCGTAGATGTCGGCACGAGGATCGAGGGAGAGAAGGAAGAAGCATTTGCATTATCTTAATTATAATTAACCATAATAATTAGTATAATTAATTGTAAGTAAAAATGGTTAACTAGAATTAATAATAACTAATTATTATTTAATGATTAATTAATTACGATTAATTAAAATTAATCGTACTCAATTCTATTAAACAATAATCAATTCATAATTAATGCTAGTTAATTGAAATTAGTTAAGATTAATTACTAATTAATTATTATTAATTAATAATTAATTTGTAATTAATATTAGAATAGATTTAGATTAAAATCCATTAATCAGAGAGTCGAGCTCTCTGTTGAATAAGTTCGGCGGCTTTGCAGGATTTGGTCGAAGGAGTGCAGAAAAAGGGGGAAAGTTACCTTCACAGCAAGCGATCTCCTGCTGTTGCCTCCGATTAAAATGTTGTAACTTCCGAAACAACAGGAAGGGGAAGTCGTCGCTGGAGCCAAGCCGAACAGCCACGAAGGGATCGGAGAAGGGCTCGGGTAGGTCTCTCTCTCTCTCTCTCTCTCTCTCTCTCTCTCTCTCTCTCTCTCTCTCTCTCGGCTTCTCTGCCGGAGGTTGGACGGACACGACAAGGGCAGAGGAGATCGGGTGGTGTTCGTATGAGAGGAGGGAGCTGCTCCTTGCTCTCGGCTTGTGGGATCGGAGAAGGGCAGCAGCGACGGGATCGAAAAAAAATAGCGACGGGAGCTCGTGGGTAGCGAACGGGAGAAGAGTCGTATCGGGGGAGAGAGTCGGGGTCTGGAGGAGCTTGGTCGGGTTTGCGATCGGGAGTCGAGAGTGGAAAAGCAGTCGTGGCTTTTGCGTGGGGAAGCCGAGAGTGGAAGCAGTCGTGGCTTTTGCGTGGGGAAGCCGAGAGTGGAAGCAGCAGTGGGAGAAGTGTTCGGCTTCTATTTAACGACGCCCGTGGTCGTTTGATCGAGGCAACGTCGCAGGATTTGCGGAGAATCGACCGGAGCGGTATCGCGGCTGGATTCGAGGATCTGACGGTTTTGAGGTGTGGACAGCCGGCATTGCATAACGTGTATGTGAATTTTTTTTTCGTCTTTTGGTTCATGCATAGAGGTCAACAAGATCATGAAGTTCTACACAATAAGAGGCAAAAATTCTAACGGAAAGAGCCTTAATAGGAAAATAAAAGAGCTCCCGATCCTCAATACTAAAAGTTGGAACAGGCCAGCCATGCATTGAAGAGCCATGATAAGTGCAATGTTAGGCTGATCAAAATTTATTAATGATATTATGACCAATGGGCTAGGTAATGAACAATTGATATAAATACGTCAAAACCTATATAAATTTCACACGATATTTCTAAGAAAATGAAAGAAAAGCAAGTATAGAATAGTGCATTAAATGATTTGACATTTTATAGAAGAATTTAACTATTTCACATATATTTAAGTTTATTGCTTATAATCAAGTCTTCAACTTATCAAATCATCAAAGCAGGTTTTAAATTAAATGCATTCCGCTAAGCTAACTATATTTATAAATATAAATGCTTAATAATTCATATGATCAGCATAGCATTTATATACTTTTTTCGTATAATTAAACTTTATACTACAATTAATTATCCCTTTGAACGTTAAACTCATCAAATTTCATAATGAGTGGCGGGCATAAATAGGTGACCCAGTTTTGTCATGCATCCAAGCATTTATGATGCACTATTTTGGATATATTATAATAGATAGATGTACATTACATAAATTAAAATCTCTATCAGGTACTAATTATATACGAATTTTATATGAAGCTTTGTAGTTAGTAAGGCGTATTTAATTGAATATTACTCTATACTGATAGAGATTTATGAGAATGGATGATTATAAAATATGATGCATATTGTTGTAATTATCTAAATCATGGTTTAAAATTGCGCAATATGAGGCTCGCCTTAAGGCACGCCTTTGCGCAATTCCAGTAAAAAAAGCCTCGATGCTTACGCATCGAGTTTTTTTTTAAGAGGCTTGCGCCTCAACTTGGTTGAAGCCCGCCTCGCCTCGCTGGCCTGAGGCTTACGCCTCACGCTATATATATTAAAACTTACATAAATCTTGAAGTAAATGTCTGACATTGGACTCTTTAGGAGAGGAGGAAGGGGAGAAAGCAGTTCACCATAATGATGATTCAAATGAAGAACCCCTTAGTGATGACAGTGCTGATGACTTATGAGTTCTTATGCGATATGTCATTGCTATTTATTTTTGGAAATTGGAATTATATGTTAATGAAAAGAATACTGGGATTTGGGAAAGATAGAATTTTGAGTTGAACTATATTTCATGTTGTCTTATTATTGAGATATTTTGATTTAACTTCATATCTTATGCTTTTTTATGCTTTATATTATTCACTCATTAGTATATAAAAAATTTATCATTTTATGTTTATGCAATCTTTTGATTTTGAGGCTTACGCCTCAAAACGCCTTGAGGCTTACGCCTCGCCTCACGAATGAAAAACGCCTCAATACCCGAATACGCAATTTTAAACATTGATCTAAATAAACTAATTTTCTTCCTACTATAGATCTTGTACAGTAAAAGTCATGATGGATGTTAGTGAAAAAATATACATGACCAAATTCCGGACCTCTACTATATCTCATGATTGATTAGAGGGACGTGATAATATTAATATCTTCTTTAACCGTTGTTTTATCTGAAATACTACGAGAAGGGTATACTGAAAATTTGGAGTTACGATAACGGAAAATTGTATCAAAATATTTTTTTCGTGTTGAGAAGACTCCTATATCAAGAAAGATTCAATGGCAATTTGAGACTTCTTTCTTTCAGCAGTGTGGAATATTTGGAAGGAAAGGAACAATAGATGTCTCTCCAACCTAAAAAAGGAGAGAAAAATTGTTTGGCTCAATATTATCTCACAAACTTATTTTTGGATGGATGGTGAAGAAGTCACATCAATAAAATGATGCGGATATCAATCATCAATGTAAACCATTAAATCTGTTTCAAGCAACTGTTTGATTTTACAAGAGGTTTTGATGCTTTGGATACTCATTGTTTCCTTGTAACTTCCTACATGTTTTTTGCTTTTTCTTAATGAGATGAAACCAGGGAGATTTCAGAAGAAAGCAAGTACTGAGAGGTTTCCAGGGCCGAAATTTCTATTTCACATTGGCACGGTGAATGAACTTACTTTAAAGGATTACAGAATCCACTTGTTAATTGCATCTTTATTTTACATGTTCATCTCATTGATACTAGCTTATGAATTAAGAAAATCAAGAGGAAACTGAATGTAATGAGTAGAGATCATAATTTTTTGTTTTTATAGTTCAACCATCCTCCAATCTATCCGCCATGCTTAAGCTCATATTAAAATCACAAAGCATCTCCACAGAGCATTTCTGATTCGGATATGGTTTTAGCAATCATAACAAGCTCGTATCATTATAAGAGCCCACAATGTCCAGCAAACAACAAACTGAAGCCTACATCCAAGCATGAATAACAAAACTACGTTGTTCCAGCAGAGAACTGAGGGTAATGACTCCCACTCCTACACTGTCAGCTCAGAGACAGTAAGCCATCCGGTAAGACAAAAATAAGAACAGGACAAATTCCACTGCATCTATGGATTTTGTTTGAAGGGTGAACCAGAAAACTAAAAAACAGATTCTTATGTTCACATAATTGGCAATACATTTGATTTTTCTTCGCATATTGATAAGAAATATTTTAGAAGTTGAAAAAGTACCAGGAAAAAGACAATTCGACCCGGAAGATATCCACTAATGTTGTTGACCTGGAGCAGAATAAGATGATCAAAATAGCAAGCTTAATGAATAAAACGAATAAGCAGTATATACATGTGATCTCAAGAAAGCAAGGTGAGCACTAGATCTTAAGTTTCCCAGAGCAAACTTTCATATTGTTTTAGAGGTTCTCATAAGCCATAATAATTATCCTAGTTGCTTTTACTAAATAGGGATCATTTTCGGTATCAAAAGAAAGTTTATATACTTATTTCAATGAATTTTCAAAAGATGTACAAACTATTTTTACAAGATCATTAAGAGAGACTATATTTATTTGCCAATATGAATATGTAAAAGATATTCATATGCTCGTAGTCGTTAGGTGAACCCCAAAGGACTTCATATTTTAACATATTCATGATCCAAAAAAATGTCTTAAATATACTATTATAGTAAGAATAATAACCCATTTCTATCATGTTCATATAAAATGCATAAATAAAAATGTGATGCATATTCACGAATAACCATATTTACAAGGTCTGTCCAAATGTTTTCATTTTAATGCATCTTAAAAACTTGACACTAGAACAATTTTCAAGTTCCAAAAAAAAAAAAAATGCATCAGTCGTCTTATTCTCTAACCCTATCAATACTGAATTTCAAAGTCATAGCCCAACAGCTTTGACAGCCATCTCTAATCATCCTCGATAACCATTCTCTACCCTAATAGGTACTTCAAGCTCCTCTAGTCTGTCCTGATGATGCAATGTTGATCCAATAAGCAAGGTCGTCACTTCTGCATAGCCAACACAATCACCATCAACTCCCTCTCGTAGACTGACTTCAGCCTAGCTCTAGCTATGGGCCTGTGATTCTGCATGAGCACTGCCCCCAATCCATACTCCAATGCATCAGTCTCTACCATGAAAATATGGCTGAAATCTAGTAAGGCCAAGACTGTTACCGTGGTCATGGCCTCTTCTTCAATCTCTCAAAGGCATAGGTAGCCGTTTCTCCCCATAAGAAGCTATCCTTCTTCGGCTACTTTATCAATGGCCAGGCTATGGTACTGTATCCCCTCATAAATCTCCTATAGTATCCAATCAATCTTAGGGAACCCCTCAGCTCCCTCATATTCTTAGGTAGAGGCCATTTCAGCATTGCCTCAATCTTAGACTAATCAGCAACCACCACCACTTAAGATATCACGTGCCCCCAAGTACTCCATGCTGGCCTGTGCAAAATAATACTTCTTTAGGTTGGCCCTCAGCTGGTTGTAACACTTCTAAAACCACCCTCAAGTGCTTCAAATACTCCTCGTCTGGCTTGTTGTACACTAGGATGTCATCAAAGAAAACAAATACAAATCTCCTGAGATATGGTCGGAACACCCTATTCATGAGGGGCTGGAATGTAGCAGGGACATTAGTGAAGCCAAAAGGCATCACCAAGAGCTCCTGGTGTCCCTCGTCAGCCCTAAATGTGATATTTAGAACATCCTCCTCTCTCGTCCTGATCTGATGGTATCCAGACTTCAGATCCATCTTCGTAACACCACTGCTCCACATAGCTCATCCATCAACTCATCCATCTCCGAAATGGAAAACTTGTCTAGCATAATCTCCTTTTTAAGGCCCAACAGCCAATACAAAATATCCGTCTCCCATCCTTCTTAACTAGTAAGATCGGGCTAGAAAAATGACTCACTCTCGACTTGATGATCCCTGCCTCCAACATATCTCAGATCAGCTTCTCAATCTCGTCCTTTTGAATCTGAGGATAATGGTATGGCCTGACACTAATCGGAGACCCCCCCCCCCTCCTTTAAGGTGATGGCATGCTCTCGCTCGCTCGGTAGTGGCAATCCTTGCGATGGCTGAAAGACCATACTGAACTACGGTATAAGTAGCTATACTGAAGGAGGTATGTCTCCCCCTCCTCCAATTTGATCCCCTCTAAGCACTACTAACTCCACCAAAAATCCTACTCCCATCTTTTGTATGGTCCTCATAATGATTTTGAGAGACACAATGCCTTTGGATAACCCAGTATCACCCATGATCATCACCCCTCTTCCCTCCATCACCAGCTCCATCGTCAGTGTTCCCAAATTAACTTTGGTACCCCCAAGGTCTATAGCAATTTCATCCCAAGGATGACATCAATGCTCCCCAACTCAAATGGAAGAAAGTCCTCTCTCACCTGGACCCCCTGTATGGTCAAAACCACTCCCCTACACACTCCTCTACCCATCTCTAGGGCTGCAAGCGAACCAAACGTTCGACGAGATACTCGTTGTTCGGTTCGATTAAAGCTCGTTTGTGATCGTTTAATTAGCTAAACAAACAAACTTGAACAATATTTTAAATACTCGATTCTTAAATAAACAAACTTGAACACTAATACGTTCGGCTCGTTTATGTTCGCGAACAACATCATTTGAAGTTCGTGAACAAGCTCGACATTAAGCTCGATAAAAGCTTGATTCGTGTTCGATTTTGAACTCGTGAATAAGCTAGATAAAAATAATTAATATTTGACTATAAAATTAATAAATATAAATAATCATTGCCATTATTACATTGAACGTATTTGTTTGATAGATAAAAAAAATCATTAAATATGTTCACGAACGTATTTGTTTGATAGATAAAAAAAATCATTAAATATGTTCACGAACAAGCTCGATAAGTACTAAACGAACGAATATGAACTGAACATGAACCGAACATGAACACTCATTAATTTAAATGAACCAAACATGAACACAAACAGTAAAGCTCGAACAAACATGAACCAAACTTAAACAAGCTGATATTAAATGAACACAAACATGAACACTCACATACTCGGCTCGGCTCGGTTCGTTTGCAGCCCTACCCATCTCCATCTTCCCAGTGCTCATCACCACTCCATAATACCTTATGTCCATTAAATTCACTCCTAATTGGTTTATGACCTTGTTGGAGATGAAATTGTAGTAGCACCATCATTTATCAGCACCACTACCACCCTAACTGGAATTTTTTCTTTTACATTCATAGTGTGATTTGGAGTGAATCTCACCATTGAGTTCAGGGAGATCTTCTCCATGTCTATATGTAGCTCTTCCTCCTCTACCAAAGCCTCACTCCCACCTCCCTCCTCAACTTCCTCGCCATCACAGAAAGTAAGAGTTTGAAGAGTTCAGTCCTTACACATGTGCCCTGATATATATTTTTCATCACATCTAAAGTGCAATCCCTTCTCCCTCTTCTCCTCCAGCTCCTCAGTGAGCTGCTTGAAGTTTTCCCCTCCTACAGGCTTCTCCTTTGGGGTCTCCTAAGGAACACCCATTGGCGGCTCCTTGGGTGCCAAAAATGTGGTAGTCATCTTGTATGAGCCTCCAAAACAGCTGTCTCTGACTCCCTTCTCCAAGTGCTTCTAATCCTCCACTAGTTGTGCTAGTTCCATAGCCTCTCCCAAATCATGAGGCCTCATCACTCTAACTACCGCCCCTAATCTCTGGTTTGAGCCCTTTTATGAAATTCTCATCCAGTATGATCTCAGAGAGCCGATCCAGTTGGCTAGCTAAGTACTCAAACCTCTCCTCATACTCCACCACTGATCCGTCCTGTGTCATGGAAAAAAACTACAAATAAAAATTCTCTCTTGCAGGTTCGAAAACATTCCAAAAAGTTATCCTTGAACTCTCCCCAACTCCGTATGGGCCACCTAATGTCTCTCCACTGGTACTAAGGCAATGCTTTTCCCTCCAAACACAGGCTAGCTGCCGTCAATCGTTCCTCCTCCCATCAACCCATTAACGGTGAAATACCACTCCACCTTGTAGATCTACCCATGTTGCATCCTCTCCCTCAAAGATAGACATCTTCAGCATTCTTACTTCGGATCTTCCCCGTTCCCCCTTATTCGTCTATAATTCCTAATTCCCCAAGTAGGCGATACCCCTGAGTCTTTTGATCATCCCTTCTGTGCTCATACCCAAACTCATCTTCAAATTCCCCCCTCCTTTTAAAATCAACACCTCTCCGATTAGGATTAAGCACTCTCCTTTCAAAATCAGCACTCATTTGCTCATACCCAACATACGCCTCTCCTAATACCTCCGTCCTATCTCCTCCCTATGAATAGGCTCTATATGAGGTCTTCTTTCTTCTCCCTCCAATATCTCCGCATTGTGATCATCCCTCCGGTGGCCGGAATTTGTATTTCCTCCGACCGGCACTCTTGCCTCTGATGTTGTCATTTGGTTGTGAAGATCCAATACCTTTTTCATCATTTCCTCTAGGTTGGAAAACTTATCCTCCATGGAGAAAATTTTATACTCCACCATTGCTTTAATTTGGCTCATGTCTCCTCCAAGTCATTCTTCCAAGGCAAAAATCAATAATTTTGGTCTTCAAATAGCAGAAATCTGACTTTGGAGGGGAAAATTCCGTAAAAATCAGCAAGGAAAGGCTTCGACATCAACCAGGATACCGCTCTGATACCAGTGTTCCCCAATTCGATATGGATTAAGAACCGATATCCGTCATGAAATATTAACTCCAGATATTTACTATCTTGAGGATGCATTTTGAGTTCCAGCTCAGAGTGAGCATTATCTTAGATCCCAAACTCTAAAATTTATGACTTCATTTGAAAGCAATTCCAACCACATCTCACAACTTTCACCACATTAGCTCCCAAGGACGCAGTGATTAAAAATAACTCCACCTGGAACCTCTAGTTCTAAAACCATTAGTGTTACTTACTTTACATGTGGCAATACTACCCATAATGAAAATACTTGCCCTCAATGAAACTTGCACATAGATCTTGAAGATGTAGAACATGTAAATAAAAATATACATGATGCACCCAAAGCACAAATCTAAGCCCCTCAAGAAGCCTCTAACAACTTACACTGCAGGAAATTCATCCATTACCGGCGTCCTCGACCGGCGGTTGTCTAGCCGCCGGTACTAACGGCGGTTTGGCCGCCGGTGTCAAACCGGTCGTTATGCATGCTTATGCCGCCGGTAAACCGCCGGCTTTAAAAGTTATCAGCGGTATACCGGCAGCTAAAACCACCGGTGTTAAGTGATTTAAGTACCGGCGGTTTAAGCCACCGGAACCCAGCCAGTAAAAGCCCTAAAATAAACCAGCCCGAGCCTCACATTTCATTTCATCTCCTCACCTCTCTCTCTCTCTTCGGCTGCCGACGAGGTGTCTCCGACTGCCCACGAACTCCCCACTACAAGGCCGCCCGTCCGCGACGCCGCTGTCTGTCTCCAACGCCGCTACCTCCGAGGTGATCTTTTTTATTTTTTTTATGTATTTTTTCATGGATGTTCTCACTAGGCATTTGCGAGAGAATGTACCTTGTTGTATGCATTTTGTTGATGTGTATGCTTTTTGTTCTCACTAGACTAAAGAATTGAAGGAGTTGAAGGTAAACTAGGTCAACTATAGAGTCTAAATGTTTTCTCTTGAGTAGATCTAAAACTGAATATATGGGGTGTAATTTTAGTAGCAATAGACCTAGTGAGCAGTTTGTGACTTAATTTGGGCTTTACCCGAACAGAAAGAATATGGAATGAGCATATACATGAAAATGTTGGAGTACCTCAAGTGGATGATGAGATTAGAGTGTCGCCTTAGATGTACCTTGGTATATGCTTTTTGTTGATGATATTCTACATGTTGATAAGACTAGAGAGCGAGTTGAAGGTATACTCAAATTATGGAGATATATTTTAGAGTATAAAGGTTTTCTCTTTAGTAGATCTAAAACTGAATATATAGTGTAATTTTAGTAGCAATAGACCTAGTGAGGGGATTGTGACTTTGGGCGATCAAGTAATTAGTAAAAGTACATGTTTTAGATATCTTGTATCTTTTTTTTAGAGTGATGGTGAAATAGAAGGGGATATTATCAGCATAGTTCAAGTTGGATGGTTGAAATGGAGGAATGAATCGGGCTTGTTTTGTGATAGAAAAGACCCCCTTAAACTTTAGGGTAAATTTTATAAGATGGTGCTGAGATCATGCAATGCTTTATGGTGTCAAATCTTGGTCAATAAAAGAGAAGCATTATACTAAGTTAAGTGTTGCAAAGATGAGGGTGCTTAGGTGGATGAGTGGCTTTACCCCTAGAGATAGACTATGGAATGAGCATATACATGGAAATGTTGGAGTACCTCCAGTGGATGATGAGATTAGAGAGTGTCGCCTTAGATGTACTTTGTTGTATACTTTTTGTTGATGATATTCTACATGTTGATAAGACTATAGAGGGAGTTGAAGGTAAACTCGAATTATTGAGGTCAATTTTAGAGTCTAATGGTTTTCACTTTAGTAGATCTAAAACTGAATATATAGAGTGTAATTTTAGTAGCAATAGACCTAATGAGAGGATTATGACTTTGGGCGATCAAGTAATTAATAAAAGTACACGTTTTAGATATCTTGGATCTTTTATTCGGAGTGATGGTGAAATAGAAGGGGATATTATCAGCACAATTCAAGTTGGATGGTTGAAATGGAGGAATGAATCGGGCTTGTTATTGTGTGATAGAATAGTCCCCCTCAAACTTTAGTAAAAATTCTATAAGATGGTGGTGAGATCTGCAATGCTTTATGGTGCCGAAACGTTGTCAATAAAAGAGAAGGATGAGTGGCTTAACACTTAGAGATAGGATACGAAGTCAGCATATACCTAATAAGGTTGGAGTAGCTCCAGTGGAAGATAAGATTAGAGAGAGTCGCTTTACATGGTTTTGTCACATTAAACTGAGGCCTTCTGATGACCCGGTAAGGAAAGTTGAGGTATTAGATTTGACTTATGTTAATAAAGGTAGAGGTAGACAATGCATTCCAATTCAAGTAAAGTATATTTGTTTGAAAGTATAGCACGTACACTTGTTAAGGTTTACACGTGTTCTAATAAATATTTTCATAATTGTGTAGGGGGACATTTGCTTCAACGTCCAAATGACTATCCATGAAGAGAGATATTAGATGTATAACAGATTGTAGTCGGGTCGAAAATGATTGACAGATGAATTTATACAGGAACTTGAAACTTTCATTCAAGTTGCATCTCAGCTGCCTTCATTTCAGTTTGATAAAATGTTTAGATGTCCATGTTTGAAGCATAAAAATCAAGCATTCCTCAAGCCCGATAATGTGAAGCTTGATTTATATCGTAGAGGATTTCTTCCAAACTACTGGATTTGGACATCACATGGCGAGTACGAGCCACACAGAGATGTTCATGCCGGTTCATCAACAGCTTATGAAACATTTGAAGAAGATCAAATGAGTAGACCCTATGAAGAACTTATTTTGATGTAGCTTAATTTAAGAGCTAGTGTGGAAGAGCCACCAAATGCAGAAACCCAAAAAATTCTTTGAGTTACTACATGCAGCTCAAAAACTAATTTGGGATGGTTGCAGTACCCATTCAGAATTATCCATTGCAGTGAGGATGATAAGTATTAAAACTGAGTATAATATTCCCCGTGATTGTTTCAATGACTTTATTGGTCTTCTCAATAAAACTAATCCAACGGACAATTTACTTCCCTCAGACGTGTACCGAAAGAAGAAATTAGTATCCAAGTTGGGTCTCACTGCTACAAAAATTAATTGTTGTATCAATGGATGTATGTTATATTATAAGGATGATGCAACAGAAGTTTATTGTCGCACCTGCAATGCTCCTTGGTTTAAGCCAAACTTGAGAAAATAACATCGTCAAAAGAAAGATGTTTCATATTCCCGTTTATTTTATTTATCGATCATTCCAAGACTTCAGCGACTCTATGCATCAATGAGATCAGCAGACCATATTAAATGGTATAAGGAGAAAATAGCAAAAAGTGGTGTTTTTTCTCATCCATCAGATGCTGAAGCATGGAAACATATTTGATCGAGTGCATGCTTTATTTGCTGCTGAATCCCGCAACATAAGATTGGGGTTATGTGTTGATGATTTTACCCCATATAGTCAAACAGCTACATCGTACTCTTGTTGGCCAGTTATATTAACATTATACAACCTTTCACCAGAGATGTGTATGACTACTCCATACATGTTCTTAACTCTTATAATACATGGACCAAATAATCCAAAAGCAAAAATTGATATTTTTTTACAATCATTAATTGATGACCTCAAGTTATTATGGGAATGAGTGCTCACATATGATATATCAATAAAACAAAATTTTCTCCTTCAAGCTGTATTGTTGTGTACCATTGGTGATTTTCCAGCTTATGATATGTTGTCTGATTTGAGCATAGGAGAAAAATTAGCATTTCCTTACTGCATGGAGAATAGTAAAGCTTTCACACTAAAATATGAAGAGAAAAATACTTGGTTTGATTGTCATCGCATGTTTCTACCTGCTAATCATCAGTTTAAAAGGAATAAGGGAAACATTCATTAAAAACAGCGTTGAGTGGTCGCCTCCTCCACCTAGATTAAGTGATGATGATATACTACAGAGACTTTCTGACATTTCAACAATTATTGATTTTCCAATGCTATCAGAGTCTAAATATCCGGGATATGGTGTTGAATATAATTGGATTAAAAAAATATATTTTTTGGACATTACCATATTGGAGAACTAATTTGATAAAGCATAATCTGGATGTTATATACATTGAGAAGAACTTTTTGAATAACATTTTTAATACAATTATGGATGTTAAAGGTAAGAGTAAAGATAATGTCAAATCAAGGATGAACATTAAAGAGTACTGTCAGTGAAAAAATTTGGAGTTAGTAATAACAACTAACGGCAAAACAATGAAGCCCAAAGCACCGTACTCTTTCACGTTAGAGCAAAAAAGATCAATATGTTAGTGGTTTAAAGGTTTAAAAATGTCTGATGGCTATGGATCAAAAATAAGCCGATGTGTTGACATGAAATCTACGAGGCTATTTGAACTAAAAAGTCATGATTGTCACATAAGTATGTAGGTTCTTCTTTCGATCATAGTATGTATATTACCCGATTACAAATCAAATCCGTTGACTGAGCTTAGCATTTTCTTCAAAAACTTATGTTCATCTAAACTAAGAGAATATACTTTACGGAGGAGCGAGGATAACATACCAATCATCCTCTACAAGTTAAAAAAAATATATTTTTCCTGAGTTTTTTTGATTCTATGGAACATCTTCCAGTCCATCTATCATACGAAGCTAGAGTTGGTGGACCTGTACAATATCATTAGATGTATCCTTTCGAGAGGTAAAACATATTTTTATTAAGTCTCCAATATTTTTGAATAAGTTGAGATAACATATTTTTATTAACTTGATAATTGTAATTGTTTAATATATATTTGAACATGTTGAAAAAATATGTTAAGAATAAAGTACGACCAGAAGGATCGATATGTAATTTAGAATTGTAGTTTTTATAATTTAGAATTATAGAATTTTACTTTTTGTAATATTTAAAATTTTACTTTTTGAATTCTGAGAAATAAAAATATTAATTATTTATTTGTATTCTGACATTCTTTATTTTTGTAATTCATTAATTGCTTTATTAATTGCTTTTTTTATTTGTATTCTGTAATATTTAGAATTGTAGAATTGTACTTTTTTATATATTACAATGCTTTACTAATTACTTCTTTTAATGCAAATGGCTTCAGATGACGATCCTCCTCGTAAATCATTTGCCTCAAAGTTCCGCCAGAAGAAGCTGAGTGTTACTCCCAACATAGCCAGACAGCCTGATGAAGGTGAGGGACAAAGATCAGTTCCACCGGTTATACTTACACCACCACCACCCAGGAACTAGCAGCAGTCCTCGAGTGAGCAAGGTCAGGGTCAATCAGATCTACCTACTGTTGTACCACCACCCTTGCCTGGCTACTTCCCTCCTCCCTTAACGAGTCCTCACTTTCTCTCTCCAGATCAGACACATACTGCTCCATTCTATCCATATTACCCCCCCCCCCCCCCCCACCATCATCACAGGTAGCAGATCCATCCACTGGTCCTCACCCTCCTTACCCTTATCTATATTATTATCCATATCCGGTGCAGCCAGAACACAGTGGACCATTTAGACCAGCAGAGGTTAGTGCTGGGGATCATGCAGCTGCAGCAGATAAGCATCAATACATTAAACCTGAGGGCGATAAGTATGTTCAGCTTATGTTATTAAGTTAATTGTATTTTGATATATTATATGTTATTGACAAAAAAATAACCTGCAGCTTCAATCCTTCAAGACCACCTACACATAAGATCAAGGATATTATAAAGAATAAATATGATGATCCTTACTTATCATGGAAGAAGATTCCAAAGGAGATTAGGGATATGTGGTTTGAAGAATTTCAGGTATATTTATTTGGTATGAATTCAAATGTTTGATTTAATTTGTATTAATCTTTTTGGTTATGCATAAATTTTTACAAAAAGAATTTAGGAGGTTGCCTGAGCATAGCACGAGGATCATAATCAATTTTGAGAGGAGAGGAGCGACCCATCTCAGGGACATGTTCACATACATTAGAAAGTCCGGGCAGCGTCCAATATGGATTGGAGAGGGCGTATGGGCTGATCTGAGTAGAGCTTGGGCGACCCCTAAGTTCAAAAAAATAAGAGAGCAGAATAAGCAGAACAGAGCCTCTAACTGTGGGGATTTAGGAAGCTCTCTTCATACTAGTGGATCTGCTTCTCATACGGAATATAGACGACAACTGGTAAGAGTTTTAAATTAGTTTATTAAATATATTTATGTTATTATAACTATATCTTATATTTTTAGAAAGAGTACCTTGGTCGGGAGCCAACAACTCTGGAGTTGCATACAAGAACTCATCAACATCAAGCTAACCATCAGTGGGTTGATGAAAAGACTAAGAAGGCTCATGTGAGTATAATTTTTTGGAGTTTGAGAATATGAAATTATTTTAATAAAATTAATTGTAATATCAATATATTTTATAGATTTATTCTTGCATGATGATTTTGTACGAGCTTGGGAAAGTCGGCAGTCCACTGGTGAGGGATCATATTCAAGATCGACTGAGATTTCTAAGTATCATACATGGTCAGATGTTGTTGGTGGAAGACAGAGGGGGAGGGTATATGGCTTGGGTTCACAGGGCTATGCTTATGAGGGCAATTCATCCACCTCAGCATTTTGTGATCCAAGTGGAGCTGAAGAAACTATAAGCCAAAGGGTTGCAGCGCTGACTAGAGAGATTGAAGAGATGAGAAAGATTCAAAATGAAATGCAAGCAGAGCTGCAATCCTACATAGATGAAAATCAAAGAAAGAAAGAGCAAGAGATAGAGCAGCCACATGCATCTCCAGAAAGTGAGGATATAGCTGAGGATTAGCACTTTTTTATGTTTCATGAACTTATGATGAATTGATTGTAAACTTATTTGGTTAAACTTATTGAACTTAGAACTTTGGTTTGATGAACTTGGTTGAACTTGTGAAGTTAGAACTCTGATTTTATTTATTGTTTTGTTTGGTTTAATTTATGAATACATTTGCGATAATTATTATGCTGTGATGGATTATAGTGGCGTGTTGCCCAAAATTGTAGTTATTGTTTTATGTGCATGTTTAGAGTTTAGGGTGAAAATCCCTCAAACAAAGGAAAGGCTGCCATTTTTTTTTTTTTGAGGTGCTACATGTTTCCAGCGGCTAACAGACGGTTTAGCCGCCGAAAACGTTGATACCAGACAGCTAATTGACGCCGTCAAAAATCTCTTATAACCGTTGGTATTTTACCGATGGTTTATAGACGCTGTCCGGCGGTTGTTCGGCGACACACTGGCGGCTACAACCGCCGGTAATGCCTTCGGCTCTGACTGCCGGTTAGCCGCCGGTATGTTTCCCGGTAGTCTACCAGCGGTCAAACGACGGTATTTTTACCGGCGGTCAGACGGCCGACATGCCGCCGGTAACAACACCGGCGATAACCAGCGGTGTATGCCACCAGAAAGCCATCGGGGAAATAAACCGTCGGAAAAACGCCGCAGGCAACGGTTTCCAATGTCGTTTTTTCTGGTGGTGTGACAACCGCCAAAAAGTCGTCGGTGCTACAGGTTTCCGGTGGCTAACCGGCGGTTTAGCCGCCGGAAACGTCGATACCGGACGGCTGATTGACGCCACCGGAAATCTCTTATAACCGCCAGTATTTTACCGGCGGTTTACCGATGCTGTCCGATGGTTGTTTGGAGACACGCCGGCGGCTACAACCGCCGGCAATGCCTTCGGCTATGACCGCCAGTACATTTCCCGACGGTCTACCGGCGGTCGAACGACGGTATTTGTAAAGGCGATCTAACGGCCGGGAAGCCGCCGGTAACAACACCAGTGATAACCGGCGATGTATGCCGCCGGAAAGCCATCGAGGAAATAAACCGTCGGAAAAACACCGTCGGCAACGATTTCAGACGCCATTTTTTCTGGCGGTGTGACAACCGCCGGTTTTATTCAAAACTACCGGTATTTACAAGTAAACCGCCGGCAAAAACTGCCGATAATGAGCAAATTTTCTGTAGTGTTATTTTACTACAATTAGTCAAAATAACTATCGCTTTCCCAAACATTATATTTAGTTTCTCTCTCTCTATCTATAAACCCTATTAAACATTGCTCTTCCAAACACTCTTATATGAATAAACAAGTAGACATAAATTCAACCTTTCAATTGGGAAGCGATGTGACTTTTTTAATATTAACATGCATCTTGCCGTCGAAAACCTCCTTCTAACAACATTTTTTAGAAGATCCTTATTGACGATATAACTACTAGACAATCTACATAGCACTGATTCTTGATTCACTAGTGAGACTATCCTCCTGAGAATAACTCAAGCATTTTCCATTATGAACCTCTAGGATTTTCCTTGATGACACCTCTATTTTGGATAATTAAATTGGCATCCAATCTTTAGAGGAGAATTATTTCAAACACGAGATGTAGTACAACCCCATAGACACAAATAGCTTGTGATGGAAGAATTTGCTCTTGAATTACTAGTTTTAGAGCATCCGCAAATGGTTGTAGTAGAGCATAAGAAGTTTTTTTTTCCAAAAGTCTATAGCTCCAAAGTTGACATTGTCTCTTTACTTTGTTCCATAACATGTTTTTCATTTTGTTACATTTCCGTTCATTTTCATGTCACTAGGATGCATGAGATATTTGCAAAAAGGTTCATGGCCAAAGTTTTCATCATAGCCTCTCCCGTGTTTTCTTTAAAATAGGGATTCCATATCTTATGAAGGATTGATGATAATAAAGTGAAGAAATGAAGCTTCATGCCATGGATGCTTTTCACCCCTCTTTCCCTCCTAAGCACCTCTCTTCTCCCTCTCCCACTTTCTCCTAATTCATCTTTTCATACTATTTCTATCTCCTCTCCCTCCTCTCCCTCTCCACCAAAACCTCGCTTTTTTCTTACTCTCTTGCTAGCATACTAAGTTTAGACACCTCTGTTTTCTAAAGCTTAAACCGTTATTTACAATTAAAGTGTAGTTTAGCTAATTGGAAGATGGGGCTTAAAAAATCTCATAGAATGATATGTGTGGCATCAAATGACAATTGACAAGTTCTCACAACAATTCTACCAATTCTCAACTGCACCTATCTCAAATTTTTCAATAGAGGAAGTGCTGGTAAAAACCCATTTCTCCATTCCCCGACTCTTACAGGGGACTGTTCTAACTGTAAAAGGATATAGAAGTTTGAATTCTGGTTGAAGTCAACAAAAAAATGAAGAACGCTTACTTGTATCTGCCCTCCGTTCCCACTGGCCATGTCAATCATCTTAATATAGGAACCTTCTTCCACAGGCTCATAGACCTGCATTGACAAGAAACAAACTTTGTTATGGAGACGGAGAAAGCATGAAAATATTAAGATCACTAAAGGTACAAATTGTTCCTCTACTAAAAAGCAATATTAGAACCTTGTCATAATTGGCAAGGCGCTCCTTGAAGTCTCGTTGTCCAGCTTCAAAATCAGTCCTAAAACACAAGGAGCCGACATTTTTGAAATATCAAAACAATCCGGATATAATTGGAAAGTGACAGAAAAAGCAACTCACTCTTCCGCATAATCTGGACTTTTCTGAATTTTAAGACGTACATTTCTTTCAATTATACGTTCATCATTACAAATTGTTTCCAAAAATATTATCTGCATGCAAAAGAAACATTTAATTGAAGCCTGTATAGTTTAAGGAATTAAAGCAAGTCACTCTTAAATAATTAAAGAAATACCATCTGTATAACAAAGTTCAGGAAGACAATGCAAGGTGTTTTTTGACTTATCGACACAAATAAAATCATGATAAATGAGCTTTCTTGTAGAAGTGCTTCCTGACATCCTAGAAAGTAGAAGCATCGCCAATCTGGTATCAGCAGTCTTCTCCCAACTGTTGGGAGTTGATTTTATGATTCTTTGTTAATTATTTTTTATGAAAGCTATCCGAATTTTACTTCCATGGAAGTTAAATCTTGCTATCCTGCTAAGAGTAGCGCGAATCTTTTCCTGAGTAGCTCCTTTCCATCAAATTGTGTCCTCTCAAACAGCTCTTTTCATTTCCATTTTACCAGCTCAGTCTTAAATTGTGTTTCGCCCAATGGTCTAAACCTGTGTTATGCTTACTATTATTTTTCAAGAAAATATAATACTTTCTTTGAGAAATATACAGATCTGCAGATACGATTGCAGATTAGACAAGGGTAGGCTGAATTCAGAAACTTTTCTCTTCAAACATTTGATTTCTAATGAAATCGCTGGCAATCACCAGGCAAAAGCTTAACCAAAATAGTAAAATAGGAAACAACAAACAACAAATGTGGAATCGTGTCAAAATGCCTCAATTGTACTTGAAATCATTTTATCGTTACTCATTTTTGTGAAATGAATATTGCGGACGCATTCAAAACATCTTAAACACCCAAGAAAGATACCTCATGAAACCATCCTACACGTGGGACGAGAGAACAAAGATCCAAGCAAGTGAGGAAAATTTGCAACTGCAAATCAATACATGTATCTCTAAAGGAAATTTGAAATATATATATAGCGGAATTCAAGTTGGATGGTTGAAATGGAGGAATGCATCGGGCTTGTTGTGTGATAGAAAAGTACCCCTCAAACTTAAGGAAAAAATATATAAGATGGTAGTGAGGCACAATGCTTTATGGTGCTGAATGTTGGCCATTAAAAGAGAAGCATAATATTAAGTTAAGTGTGGCAGCGATGAGAATGCTCAGGTGGATGAGTGGCTTTACCCTTAGAGATAGGATACGAAATGAGCATATACGTGAAAAGATTGGAGTAGCTCCAGTAGAAGATAAGATTAGAGAGAGTCGTCTTAGATGGTTTGGTCACATAAAACGGCGGCCTTCCAATGACCCGATTAGGAGAGTAGAGGTATTAGATTTGACTTATGTTAAAAAAGGTAGAGGCAGACCTAAAAAGACTTGGTTAGAAAATATTAGGAGTGACCTTTCTTTATTAGATTTAAATGAGAATTTGACCTTTAATAGGACACAATGGAGAAAAAGGATTCATGCAGCCAACCCCACGTAGTGGGATAAAGGCTTGATGTTGTTGTTGTATTCGATTTTGATTTTCTTTCAAAATGTCTTTGTAAGAGAGTTTCTAAATCATGTTATGAAGTTTTTTTTTTTTTTTTTTGTGAAACTAGATTCTTTCAGGAGACATTTTCCATGCTCCAATAGTTAGGGTTTTTCAAAACATGAAAAACCCTTTATGTGTGTTGAAATCCTAGTTCTAGGGGAAATTAAAAAAAAAAAAAAGATTAACATGGTTTGAGAGAGGGGTTATATAGAAAATCAAAGCTTAGTGTATGAAATAGTTACATGTTTATAACCTAGGGCTTTTTAAAGGTTTAAGAGGGAGAAAACTTATGTTTATACCTTATGTTTGTCTCTTGTAGATTTTGATTGCCTAAAAGGAAAGTGTCGTAAGGATTTTTGACAAATCACATTATGGTGAGATTGGTAAAATGGAATTCTTTTAAACTTAGAAAGCTCTCTACATACAAATACATTGAAATGACATTCATTTTTATGCTATTTATGATATCATTATGACTAGCATATTTCTTTATAAAAGCTCATGATCACTTGATGTAAAAGCAAGGTCCTTTTGTTTTATACAATACTAAAACTCAATGTTGAATCTCATGCTTCATCCTTTACATGTACTACACATGTATTCTCTTTACATGCAAATGTACATTTGAGCATAGAAAATATATATTTTCATATGAAAACATGCTCTTGAATAGTTTATATAAATCTCTTTTATAAATATATAAAAATTATGTGCATGTTGACGCGAAAGCATCAATGGTAAAGGAGCTCTTTTGAGCAATGATAATGGAGCTCTCTTAAGCCAAATGATAAAAGAGGTTCTTTTGAACCAAAAGATAAATGAATGGCTAATTTTTATGTACCTGATCAGTACAAATGATACTTTCAAGACAGATGTTATATATATTAAGATATTAGTAACATTGCATGTTTATATTATATGTATATGAGGCTTTTATTTGAGGCATGAATGTTTAAAGAGGATGAATTGAAAGATTATGCAAAAATTGAGAACTTAAAGGTTGATGTAAAGACATGATTCACCTTAGACAAATGTTGGAATATGTTGATTATTCTTTTATTGAGATATAAAAGCATGTTGTAGTTTCTTCCCTTGTATCTAAATTTATTTGAATGACATTTACATCTACTGAGTTGTGACTCACCCTGCATATGTGACAAATTTCAGGAGAACCTAATAAAGGATAATGACGGGGTCGTAGGGAGACGATGGGCGGCAGGTTTTGTCTTTTTGTTTTAGATATTTTAAGATAGAAGGATTAGAGATGATATGTAAGGAAATATTTTTGGACATCTTTCATATTTTGAAAACTTTATTTTTTGATTTATTATGAAGATGTGTTGTTGAACGAATAGAAAGAAAGAAAATTTCCCACTTGGTTTTATTTTAGTGGCTCTTTCTTATAATTGGAAGATGTTTTGTATAATGAAATGTGAAAGTTTTTAATTCCTACTGTCCGATCTCCGTTCCCGCCTTGCACTTGCAAGCTAATAGGGTCGGGTCGTGACAAAGAGTGGTATCAGAGCAAAGATTTGAGAATATTGATTAATATGAAAGAGCCAATAGGATGATCCTATAGGTATAAGATGCAAGTGCTATAGATTGCTTAAATTATTTCATTGCATTATGTATCAGGGCTGAGGAACCTGAAATTGATGTCACTGATAGCAATACTGGAGAGGTCAGGAGAGATCTGCCAGCAGTAGTAGAGCCTCAAAGTAGTAGCATTAATGCTACTATTCTTTTACACAGATAATGGCAGTCATGACCCAAATGATAAAGAGTACTCAGACTCAGGTTGGAGGTAGTGGAAGCACTGTAATGGACAAAAATTTGAAATTATTTCAAGACATGAAGCCTCCATCATTCATAGGAGGTGAACTCATAAAGGCGGAGGATTGGTTAATAAGAATAGAGAAGATATTTGAAGGAATGATATGCCCTCAAGATAGAAGAGTTACCTTAGCTACCTATGCCTTCAATGGAGAAGCAGAGAGATGATGGAGAAATCAATTACAAGAGACTTTTGGAGGAAGACCTAGCAGCCAAGTGACCTGGGAGGAGTTTGTCAAGGTATTTGAGACTGGTATGTACCAATGTCTGCTAGAAGACAAATGCAAGACAAATTCAATAGATTGGTACAAGGCGATAGAATCATTACACAATATGATGCTGAGTTTACAATGCTCTCTAAGTATGCCTCTCATTTAATTCCAAATGCTGAAGAAAAATGTCATCGCTTTCTAAGTGGCTTAAGAGATACCATTAGACAACCATTAATCTCTTTTGGCATTGAGGATTATGCTACCTGGGTTAAAAGGGCAAGAAAAATTGAGAGTGACTTGCTGAGTACTCAGAGAAGAAGAGATTTTCAAAAGAGGAAGAATGAAGATAGATCAAAGTCTTCCAATCTTTTCAGTCTGGAAGACCCAATTGGAAGAAGCCCTAGCCTAACACTTCAGAGAGCTGCACTCCTGTTATATGCAATAAGTATGGGAGGGCTCATAAGGGAGAGTGTCTTTCTGGCACAAATAATTGTTTCTGGTGCCATCAACCAAGGCACATGGCAAAATCTTGCCCTATCTTGGGACAGAAGTCTACCCTAGAGGCCAGAATAGGTAGTGCTCCCCAGAGAACAATTAAAAGACGAATGATGCTGGAGTCTACTGCATCAACTCCATCTCAAGGCCAAGCTCGTCAACCTATTCAGTCAAGGGTTTATGGTCTATCCCAACAAGAAGCCAAAGACTCTCCTGATGTTATCACAGGTATGGACTTTATTTAATGTCAATGATTTCCTTCATGATATATGAGTAAGATAAGTTTTATGGTATGTTACATGCATGGTATTTAGGAACAATCTTTGTATGTAACAAGCATGTCAAGGTGTTGTTTGATACGAGAGTATTGCATTCTTTTATTTCGGAGGAGTTTATTAAATCTGTTGACTTATCATCTCCAATTATGCTCAAGCCCTTATCAGTTTTGATGTCCAATGGGAGTCGGCTGGAAACCAACAAGAAGTGACATATGGAATTGACTGTAGGTGATAAAAACTTGGGAGCAGATCTTATGTTATTGCCATTAATGGAATTTGATATGATCCTAGGTATGGTTTGGTTGTCTTGCCACTTTGTGACCATAGACTGTAATAAGAAAGAACTTAAATTTTGCATGCCATGAGAGAAAGAATTTAAATTCATAGGAGAAAGAAGCATAACTTTCATGTTAGTCTCTTTCATGATGGCATACAAATTATTGAGGAAGGATTATGAAGGCTTTTTAGCCTATATTAAGGACGAGAAGAAAGAAGAGAAGGGGTTAGAGGAGATACCTGTTGTGCAAGAGTATCCAGAAGAGTTTGCAGATGATATATCTAGTTTACCTCCAAGCAGAGAGATTGATTTTACTATTGAGCTAGTTAGTGGAGCAGATCCTATTGCTAAAGCCCCTTATCAGATGGCAATAAAAGAGTTGAAGGAATTAAAAGATTAATTACAAGAATTGCTTAATAAATGATTTATCAGGCCTAGCACTTCTCCATGGGGTGCTCCTGTGCTTTTTGTGAAGAAGAAGGATGGAAGTTTAAGGCTCTGTATAGACTACAGAGAATTGAACAAACTGACTTTAAAGAATAAATACCCTCTTCCAAGAATTGATAATTTGTTTGATCAGTTGGAGGGTGCCTCTGTGTTTTCCCAGATAGACTTGAGATCAGGATACTATCAGCTTAAGATTAGATAAGAGGATATAGCAAGACAGCATTCAATACTAGATACGGGCATTATGAGTTTGTGGTGATGTCATTCGGACTTACAAATGCCCCTGCTAAGTTTATGGACCTCATGAATAGGATCTTTAAGCCATTAATGGATATATTCGTGATAGTATTCATAGATGATATACTGGTATATTCCCCAAATGAAGAGATACAAGCAAATCACTTAAGGATGGTGTTATATGCATTGAATGAAAATAATTGTATGCTATGTTCTCCAAGTGTGAATTTTGGCTGAAGAGTGTGAACTTTTTAGGACATATGAACAATAATGGAGAGATTTCTGTGGATTAGCACAAAGTACAAGCTATAGCAGATTGGCCTCGACCAACTACCGTGACGGAGATTAGGAGCTTTTTGGGTTTAGCTGGTTACTACATAAGATTTATTGAGGGGTTTTCTCGAATAGCTATGTCATTATCTAGATTGACCCAAAAGGTAGTGAAGTTTGAATGGTCAGTTCAGTGTGAAGAGATTTTTCAAAGGCTGAAACAATGCTTGATGACTACTACAGTACTTACTATTCCTTCGGGGATGGATGGATTTCATCTTTATAGTGATGCCTCAAACAAGGGGTTGGGCTATGTATTAATGCAGAATGGAAGGGTCATTGCCTAGGAAACTGAAAAATCATGAAAGAAACTATCTAACTCATGATTTGGAGTTAGCTGCAATGGTTTTTGCCTTGAAGTTATGGAGACATTACTTTATTGGGTTAAGTGTGAAATTTTTATTGACCACAAAAGTTTAAAATACATCTTCACACAGAAAGAGTTGAATTTGAGGCAGAGGAGATTGTTGGAGCTTATTAAGGACTATGATTTGGACATCCAATATCATCCAGGTAAAGCAAATATGATAGATGATGCCTTAAGCAGGAAGACTTCTAGTAGTGCCAATTGGATGATTACACAACAGCATGAGTGGATAAGAGATTTGGAGAAGCTAGAGATTTCAATAGTCCAGCCTAATGATGCAGAGTTTGTGGCATTAAATCAGATGATCATTTAGTTAACATTGAAGGATAGGATAAGGGAAGCTTTGCCACAAT
Source organism: Dendrobium officinale (assembly GCA_019514585.1). Lineage (NCBI taxonomy): Eukaryota > Viridiplantae > Streptophyta > Magnoliopsida > Asparagales > Orchidaceae > Dendrobium > Dendrobium officinale. Next base: position 18,897,330 of record CM033694.1, read on the forward strand.
ATGTAGAATTTGAGAAAGTCCTAAATATGGTGAAGGTATGTCACGTGAAGGAGTTTGAGCTTTATGAGGATGAGCTACTACGGTATAGAGGCAGAATTTGTATCCCATATGTTGGAGACTTAAGAAAGGATATTCTTCAAGAAGCTCACTATTCAAGTTATACCATTCACCTAGGTAGTAACAAGATGTATCAAGATTTGAAGGAATATTTTTGGTGGCCAGGGATGAAGAGAAGTATAGTAGAAGTGGTGGCTAAGTGTACAGTTTGCTAAATGGTTAAGATAGAACATCAGAAGTCATGAGGCTTATTGTAGCCTTTAACTATACCAAAATGGAAGTGGAAAGATATAGCCATGGATTTTATAGTTGGTTTACCCAGGTCCAGAAGTGGTCATGATGCTATATGGGTGATAATAGATAGGTTGACCAAATCGGCTCACTTTTTACCTATCAAACAATCTGATGCTGTTGAGAAGTTGGCAAGTGTGTATGTTAATGAGATTGTTAGACTTCATGGTGTACCAAGATCGATAGTAACAAATAGAGATGGGAGATTCACATCTAGACTGTGGAGGAAGGTTCAGAAAGCAATAGGTACCAGACTTACTTTCAGTACACAGCCTTCCTCCCCAAACAGATGATCAATCAGAAAGGACTATTCAGACTTTAGAGGATTTACTCAGATTATGTGTACTAGATTTTGGTGGCAAGTGGGAGACACACATACCACTGATTGAATTTGCTTATAACAATTTTTTCAAAGTAAGTATAGGTATGGTACCCTATGAAACTTTGTAAGGATGAAAGTGTCGAACTCCCTTATGTTGCGCTGAAACAGGAGAAAGAAATATCATTGGAGCTTATTTAGTAGATGATGCTACTGAAACGATAAAACTGATCCGTGAAAGATTGAAGGCTGTGCAAGATAAACAAAAAAAATATTATTATGCTAAACATAGATCAGTTGAGTTTGATGTTGGAGAGTTTGTATTCCTTAAAATTACTCCTATGAAAGGTGTGAAGAGATTTGGCAAAGTGGAAAAACTGAGTCCAAGATATGTTGGCCCATTTGAAATAGCAGAAAGAATTGGAAGTGTGACCTACACATTGTTTTTTTCATCTCATATGAGTGGAGTACATAATGTATTCCACATATTTCTTTGAGAAAATATATTGCAAATGAAGCTCAAAAGATCAGTGTTGAATTAGTGGATATTCAACCAGATCTAACATTCGTAGATGAACTTGAGAAGATCATAGATTATGATGTTAAGCAGCTTTGAAGCAGAGAGATTCCTTATGTTAAAGTCTTTTGGAAGCATGAATCTGAGAAATATGCTACATGGGAGAAGGAATAAAAGATAAGAGAAAGCTACTCACACCTTTTTGACTAAGGTATAATTTCTTAAGCTTGTCTTAAATTTCAATGAAGAAATTTTTATAAGGGAGGGAGAATTGTAAAACCCGCAAAAAGTCATTTTAGGTTTCGCACGCTTTTCGATGTGTCGCGATGAGTTTTAAGTGAAAATTTCAAAGTCGTCGAAATTCGATGCAATAAATTTTATAAAATAGTACGCAAAATTCTGAGCGAATCGATGTATAGAACTCATATTGGATTTTAAGTATTTTGGGAGTTAAAATTTTTTGAAATATCTTTATGGCAGTTTTGCCCTTGATGACTTTTGAATATGGATGATTTTAAGTAAGAGCTTTTAGATAATTAGGTAATTAATGAGAGGATCCCACTCTTATTAGGGGACCGAAAAGTTTCGATCCCCATTTCATACTTGCGGACTGAACCGAGCGGAGATAGAGAGAGGAGGGGCATCGGGTAGGAGGCGAATTCGGCAGTCCCAGAGGCGGTTTCCGGCGACGATTTGCGAAGGAAAATGAAGGAAACTTGTGAGGAATGCTAAGGTAAGTTGTTTGCAAGAGTTTCCTTTTCTTTTCGTTGAGTTTTCACTAAGGGAAGAAAATTAGAGTTTTGGAAAAATGCAAGTTTTCTTTAAGATAAAGATAGGGAAGGGTAAGGGATGTTTTTAAACCCAAATATGAGTTGATTTCATGAAAAATGTGGATTTTAAAATTTAGGGTTTTATCATATTTTAATTTTCTTTCAAAATGTTTTTGTAGTAAAATTTCTAAATGATATTAGGATTTTTTATTTTTTTTTTGTGAAGCTAGATTCTTTTTAGGAAACATTTTTCATGCTCCAAAAGTTAGGGTTTTCCAAAAACATGAAAAACCTTTTATGTGTATTGCAATCCTAGTTCTAGTAGAAATAAAAAAAAGAGAGATTAACATGATTTGAGAGAGGGGTTATATAGAAAATCAAAGCTTGGTGTATGAAATAGTTACATGTTTATAACTTAGGACTTTTTAAAAGTTTGAGAGGGAGAAAATTTATGTTTATACCTTATGTTTGTCTCTTGTAGATTTTGATTGCGCAAGAGGAAATGGTCGTAAAAACTTTTGACGGATCACATTGTGGTGAGGTAGGTGAAATGGAATTCTTTTAAATTTAGAAAGCTCTTTACATGCAAATACATAGAAATGACATTCATTTTTATGCTCTTTATGATATCATTATGACTAGCATGTTTTTTTAAAAGCTCATGATCACTTGATGTAAAAGCAATGTCCTTTTTTTATGCAATACTAGAACTCAATGTTGAATTTCATGCTTCATCCTTTACATGTACTACACATGTCTTTCTCTTTACATGCAAATATACATTTGAGTATAGAAAATATGTATTTACATATGAAAACATACACTTGAATAGTTTACATAAGCCTCTTTTATGAATATGTAAGAATTATGTGCATGTGCATATTGACGTGGAAGTATCAATGGTAAATGAACTCTTTTGAGCAATGGTAATGGGGCTCTTTTGAGCCAAATGGTAAAGGATATTCTTTTGAACCAAATGATAAAGGAATAGCCAATTTTTATGTACCTGATCAGTACAAATCATACTTCCGAGAAGGGTGATATATATTAAGATATTATGAAATTGCATCTTTATGTTATACGCATATGAGGCTTTTATCTGAGCCATGAATGTTTAAAGAAAAAGAATTGAAAGATTATGTAAAGAATGAGAACTTAAAGATTGATGTAAAGACATGTTTCACCTTAGACAAATGTTGTAATATGTTGATTATTCTTTTATTCAGATATAAAAGCATGTTGTAGTTTCTTCTCTAGTATCTAAATTTATTCGAATGTCATTTACATCTACTGAGTTGTGACTCACCTTGCTTATGGGACACATTTCAAGAGAACCTCGTAAAAGATAATGACGGATAGACCTCCCCTCATGTACCGTCGTAGGGAGACGACAGTAAACAGGTTTTGTCTTTTTGTTTTTGATATTTTGAGATAAAAGAATTAGAGATAATAATATAAGAAAATATTTTTGGACATCTTTCATATTTTGGAAACTTTATGTTTTGATTTATTATGAAGATGTGTTGTTGAACGAATAAAAAGAAAGAAAATTTCCCTCTTGGTTTTATTTTAGTGGCTTTCTTATGATTGGAAGATGTTTTGTATAATGAAATGTGAAAGTTTTTAATTCCTACTGTCCCATCTCCATTCCCGCCTCGCACTTGCGAGCTAACCGGGCCGGGTCATGACGAAACAAGTTTTGAATGAACCACTTCCCAAGGAACAACAACAACATTAGTAGGAACCACAGCAGAATCCCATCAATCACCAACCGTTTCCCTTTTATCAGACACCTTCAGCACATTATTCCTTACTGCATTGAACCCGGACCTCCTCAACCATGAATTTTTAACTTTTCTCTTCCCATAGTTGACATGGATCCATGGTCCATAACTAGCACCAATGTCCCCAACAAAACAACCCCCGCAATCATCAGAATCTTTGAAAAAGTTCACCATAGAAGGATATCCCACATTCCCATTACCATAACACTCAGGTTGCTTAAAACCAGGCTAAGCAGCACCCAAACAAAGCTCCAAACAACTACTTTTGTAGTGGTCAATCTTACCACAATTAACACAAAAATTATAGATTCTTTCATATTCAATCTTCAGAAAGAATCTCCCCGAGCCACCCTCCACCCAAACACCAAGGGGAAGCTTGTCATCAAGCTTAATACGAACACAAACTCTAGCAAATTCCCTCCTCCCCCATTGAAACATGTTCTCGTTGATCATATCAAGCGTACCAACTTTGGAAGCAATCTTGCATACATTAATTTCATCCCAAAACTGTAACGGGAGATTAGGCATCCTTACCCAAATCGGAGCTGATAATCCCTTCAAAGAAGTAGGAGAAAATGTTGTCGGCCACTTATAATTTTCAATGATATGTCCATTAACATACAATGGACCATTAGAGAAGACCAAATCCATAGCTTCTGAATCATTAAATGTACATAAACTCCAACCCATACCTAGCAGAGTTAGATGAAATTTACCAAACTGAGCTCATTGCCTTCTCAATTCCAAGTTAATCTCATGAAATTAAACATTTTCACGAAAGACTTTGATGACTAATGCATTTTAAAGCTTCTTAGTATTTCTCAGTTCATTCTGCTCATGTAACTTCACCGCTCTGTTTAAAATTGCGCAATAAGAGGCACGCCTCTGCACAATTCCTCCCAAAACCGCCTTGAAGCCTACGCAATTCCACCACTGTAAGAGGTGTACGCCTCACTAGGACTGAGGCGCGCCTCAGAGGCGCAATTGCGCAATTCTTAGTGAGGCGTACGCCTCATGGGAATGGGCCCACGCACTTAAAATGAAGTTTTGTTCTCCTTATACCCGAACGGCAACAGCTCTCCCAAAATTTCCCCATCCCGCACGCTACAGTTCGCGAAACAGAGGGCGCCCACACGGTGCTTACCCGTCAGCTTCCTTCCCGCCGCTTCTCCTGCCGGCACCGCTCTCTCCGGCAAAGTTGAAACTTCCGGCCGCCCTCTAGGAGCACTCCACATTGGATTTTAGGTATTTTTTTTAAGTTTAGGGTTAGATTTTTTAAGTTTAGGGTTAGATTTTTTAAGTTTAAGAAAATCTAGGGTTTATGAATTTTTTATTATTTTTTGTGTTTTTGGATTTTTGCTTTAGGAGACATGGTTAGAGGTAAACAAAAGGCAAATACGTCATTGCGGCGTGACCTTTCTTAGAAATATAGCGTGCAAGTTGATGTAGGAGAGGGCGAGAAAACGTATGTCTATTTAAAATGCAATTTTTGTGAGAAAGTGGTGAAGGGCGGAGTAACCCGCATGAAGGAACACTTATCATGCTCTCATAAGAACGTAGCACCGTGTGCAAAAGTGCCGGACAATGTGAAGGAAGAAATAAAAGCTTACATGAAGAAAACTACCACAGTGAAACACTTACAATAGGAGCAATTTGATGAAAGGGTGGGGTCGAACATGGTGCTTATTTGGGAGAGAGAGTGGAAAGGGGTCTTCCTCTACTATACATAATAGAGGTGCACGGGGTCCTATGGATCAGTATATGACTAATCCAGGAGCGGATAGAAGACAAGCAGAATGATGCCGGCAGCTGGTACCAGAGAGGGTCGGCGACAGGTTTGCATGGACATTGGGAGGTTTCTTTTTTTTAGAATGCCATACCATTTAATGTTGCTACGTCGCCTGCCTACTTCAATATGCTGCGGTCTGTAGGGTTGTATGGGAGAGGGTTGAAGGCACCTTCCATATATGAGTTGTGAACATGAATTTTAAAGGAGGAGCTGCAGAACACAGAGCGGAGCATTGATGAGATTAAAATTACATGGATTGAGACTGGTGTGACCATTATGTCAGATAGATGGTCTGACATGAAGAGCAGGAGCTTGATTAACATCCTTGTCAACAATCCCTACGGCACGGTGTTTTTACGATCAGTTGAAGCTTCAGATGAGGTGAAAAATGCTACATTCATTTTCAATTTACTTGATGGAGTTATTGAGGAGATTGGGGAGCAATTGGTTGTCCAGGTAGTGACTGATAATGCCAGTGCATACAAAGCAGCTGGTCAGATGTTGATGGAGAAGATGACACACCTATATTGGACCTCCTGCACAGCACATTGTATCGATCTCATTTTGGAGGATCTTGGTGACTTACCTCAGCACAAGAGTGCTCTTTCTAGGGCGAAGAAGATTACAAAGTTTATCTACAATCACTCATGGGTCTTAAACTTGATGAGAAAGTTTTCAAAGAAGGAAATCATTCGCCCTGCAACCACTAGGTATGTTCTTAAATTTGTGCACTGCGAATCATTATTGCAATTCCTACTGTATGTTTTTAGTTCTAATATTTGTGCACTATAAATCTATAGGTTTGTCACATCCTATTTGACACTGCAGAGCCTGATGAAAGTGAGGCAACCTTTGGAAGCAATGTTTACATCAATCGAATGACTTAACTCTGCTTGGGGGAAGAAAAGTGAGGGAAAGAAATAAGAAAGATTATTCTTAATGATAAATTTTGGACTACTGTGACCTATGTCATATTGAGCACGAGACCCTTAGTGCAAGTACTACGCTTAGTGGATGCAGAGAAGAAACCAGCTATGGGTTTTATTTATAATGCTATGGATGAGATCAAGGAGTTGATTGCACACAACTTGGGAGGAGAGGAGGCAAGTTATAGGGAGATTTGGGATTTTATTGATGCTCGGTGGGAGGTGTAATTATACCGTCATCTACATGCAGCGGCATATTATCTCAATCCTCAATTTCAATATTCATAGAAGAAATCTTCAAACCCAGAGGTGAAGCTTGGTCTGTATGATTGTATGGAAAGACTAATACCGGAGCAGGCAGATAGGGAGCTTGCAGATTCACAACTTGTTCTATTCTGGAATAAAGAAGGTTTTTTTGATCTGAATGCAGCAAAAGCAACCATTGACAAACGGTCTCCAGGTATAATTATTTTGGTAAATGCAAGACACTTTATTCAGTTCTGATTATATTTTTTCTTCTTGAAAACAGTTGAATGGTGGATCCAATTTGGTGATTCCACTCCTGAGTTACAGAGTTTTGCTGTAAGAGTGTTGGGCCTCACTTATTCTTCTTCTGGGTCTGAGCGAAACTGGAGTACATATAGTCAAGTGCAAACAAAGAGAAGGAATCGTCTATCAACACTCAGAATGAACTCCCTCATATGTATTATGCACAACAAGAGGTTAAGAGATAGGAGGTTGAGGAATAAGGGGTTGAAGGATGATGAGGACCCGTTGGTGTGTGATGATGTGTCATCTCATAATGAGTGGTTCATAGATGATGAAATAGATTTGTCATTATCAGACTTACAGCTAGAAGATCTAAGTGTGGATGTCTTGAGAGGCGAAGTATATCAAGTTGGCATATCAACTAGTACCACACCACACACATCCACTAGCTCTGCAGCACAATAATCAAGTAAAGGTATTCCACAACTTCTTATATGCTATTGCATTATATTTATATCAAGTGAGCAATTAACATGATAATGATCTTTTCTCTTATTGAACAGGGAAGAGAAAAGTGAGTCATATTGGAGATTATGATGATATGACATTCATAGATACAATTGGAGAAGAATATTCCCTTGAAGACCCATTTAGTGATGGGATATGATTGCATTTTACATGTTTTTTGTACTTTGGGAGTTTTGTTAAACTAATATTTTGTAATTTTGTACTTTGGGACATGATTTTATTGCATCTACTTTCTTACTTTCCACTATTTGCATATATCATTTAGATGTTTTTATTGTAAGATACAATATTGCTATTATTTTTCAGCTAAAACCCTTAACTTTTCATTTACGCAATTCTGTGTCCGTGAGGCTTACGCCTCAGACCGCCTCGAGGCTTACGCCTCGCCTCGAGGCTTAATTACGCAATTTTAAACCTTGCTTCACCGTTGTACCATCATCCGTCAAACAAGATCCAAAATCAAAATCTATAACTCTAATATTAGTCTTGTTACTCCAAGCATTAGGCAAACCATTTCCACCTGGTTCCTTCGAATTGGGAACATCAGAAATTTTCCACATCATGATTGCACAAATCCAAATCTCCTGACTCACAATGACAAACCGCTTCAAGATCTACAACTGATCGATCATAACTAATAACTTATGCACAAGGCTTAGAGGAAGATGGAGCCCCAAAGTTATGTTGATCCTTACTAATAATTTTTTCACCATAAATACCAGCATCAGTCTCCGAACTAGCAACATTATCAGGCAAATTATTAAAATTTGAATTCAAACCTCCATCAATCCCAGCAACCGAACTAGAATTCCCAGCCTTATTCACGAAAATCTTCATACCAGAGGAAGGCGAAGCATCCGAATTAGAAACAAGACAACCCCTTGTACCTTGGCCACATTCATAATATTTGGGAACTTTGGAGTCCCCTTCAACCACCACATTTTTGCCTTTACCAATATCAGGATTGATCTTCTTGGATGCCAACAAACCGCCTTCGTTAATAATCAAAGGTCTTCCATTACTAATTTTTTCCTGATACTCCGGGACTGAAGAATTCAATTCCACACCCATGGAGCCATCTCCAAAAGCTGGAGACGAAGAGTTCAACATCGACCGATAAGGAGCCCAAGAACCACCTGACGATGGATGACGACCATCAACCGGACCGCCAGCAGAGGAATGCTGGCGGCCCTCCGCCACCATAGGAAAACCCGCGGAAACGAAGCAAACTGAATTTTGAAAATATATTTTCTCTAAAAACCCGGACCTTTAATATATTATTTAGATATTATATTATCAGGACTCGAAGGAATGACTGCATAGCTTTCTTCAATCAGGGATGAGAGAAAGAGTTCCGACTCTTCCTTTTTAGGTCGGTGCCAAGTCAGCGAAAAAATTATTTTTAACCTTCATTTTCACTTTATGCAACTTTTGAATTTTGAGGTTTACACTTGTGCAATTTTAAACCTTGGCTTGCACTGCACTAATGGACCAGTGGAAAGTCTCCAAATTAAGACGAATGCCTCCCTATAGAAAATGCAGACATTGCTATTAGAGGAGTAAGATTAAGAAGAAAACTACTTTAAGAAATTCTAACTGGGACCGAGCTCCACATGTTCTTGAGCGGTTGGATGAGGGTTTCTCGATAAGCTTAGTACCTTCTATGGATTAAGATTCAATGAGGGCCACTGGAACAGAGTACCAGTTGATCTGGTAACCAGCTGCTAGAAGTCTCTGCAGATCAAGAACCAATGCAGGAAGGCAATAAGGAGAGGATGAAATCTTAATAAATAGAGAACCCATGGCCATCGCAGCCAATGGTAAATCCAATGCCAAAAATGAGTAATGTCTCTGTGAATGATGGTGGATTAATGCTAGGAGAGGAACAAGGCTGCTGATTGAATGGCACTGACTCATACAATGGGTTTAATCAGTGATACCCATTATCATCAAAAGCACAAAATGCACCTCTAGACTCAAATAGTAAAGGGGCTAATTTAGAGTTCTAAGTTCTCTTATCAGGCTAAAAAAAATTCCCAGCCTGTATTTGATTGACACAACACAACCAGTAAAACTAAAAGGGAAAAAATGAAACTTCTGGATCAAACATGGATTAAATTGAGTTTTAGCAGAAAGTGAAATAAATAATTGAGGGGACAAAATGCAATTCTACTATAGAATTACATAATATATGCATCTGTATTAAGGCATAATTAAAAGGTACCTTACAGATTCCTTCAGCCATTTTCATAAGCATATTTCTTCGCTGTCTGCTGCTATTAGTGGCATCAAATATACCAACCTACAGGAAAATCAGAACAAGACTGTTAAAATGGTCATAGTTGGAGAAATAAAATCAAGCATATTACCTGACCTCCTTCTTGCATCCAGGATAGCATATCTTCCATTGCTAAAGCTGCAACCTGTCACCATAATTCAATGAAACAAGGTACAGAGAAGATATTCAGCTATGAAAAAGTAATTTATTATGTACAACAAGAGTTGTCAAACATAATAGATAAAGGAAACAAAGTAAAGTATTAAAACTACAAAAAGTTCAGAAAACAACCATAACAGCCAAATTTTGTGCTCTGAAAAAAGCAGGGATTTTAATGAAGACATTGAGAAGAAAGATCATAACATGCCCAATATTTATCAAATTAATTGCATAGTGATATAGTTTGATGAAATGTAACTACCTTGGGGTCAGAATGGAACAAGAAAACTAGCAGATGATTCAAACTTCAGAAAGATAAAGTACCATGATTTAGGCCAAAAAAATGAAAAGCATAATTACCTCATTTCGTGCTTCCATGCCTTCCGGATTATCTCCCCGGAAAAAATCAGCAGTCTGCAATGAAATGCTCTTTACTTATTGAAACAGCGGTCAATACTAGCACAGAAGAGAAAAAACGTACAACAGAAGGATCTTACAATCGACAAAAAAAAAAAGCAACAAGGCACTTTACTATGTTCAAAAAGCAATCATATCATCTCAGCGTCTAACAAAATAATTAAAATAAAATTGCATTTTCAATACTATAATAAATGCATAACATCCATAATTCCACTAAATTGACTAGATGATTAGGTCTAAAAACACATAAAATTATTGTAAAACCAGCGAAATGTCATTTTAGACCTTGCACACTTTTTTATGCATCGCGACGAGTTTTAAGTGAATTTTTCAAAGTCGTCGGAATTCGACGCAATAAATTTTATAAAATAGTGCGCAAAATTCTAAGTGAATCTATGTATAGAACCCATATTAGATTTTAAGTATTTTGAGAGTTAAAATTTCCGGAAATCTCTTTTTGACGGTTTTGCCCTTGATGACTTTTGAATAGAGATGATTTTTAAGTAAGGGCTTTTAGGTAATTAGGCATTTAATGAGAGGATCCCACACTAAATAGGAGACCGAAATGTTTCGGTCCCCATTTCATCCTTGCGGACCGAACCGAGCGGAGATAGAGGGAGGAGGGGCGTCGGGTATGAGGTGAATCCGGCGGCCCTAGAGGCGGTTTCCGGCGGTGGTTTGCGAGGGAGATTGAAGGAAAGTTGTAGGGAAGAGTAAGGTGAGCTCTTATAAACCTTTTTCATGATTTTCCCTTGAGATTTTCTAAAGAAAGAAAACTATGGTTTTGAGAAAATGCAAGTTTTCTTTAAGATAAAGATAGGGAATTGTAAGGGGATGTTTTTAAACCCAAATATAAGTTGATCTCATACCTGTTAACGGCGAATGGCGCACCATGGCGCAAAGGTCCATTTGGAGCCATGGCGTATAGCGCACGGCGCGGCGCGCGCTATTTTGAACATGGCGCAAGTTATATAAAAAATATAAAATAATAGGCATGAATATGAAATATTATTAAAAATGAAAGACAATCTATCATAATAATAAAAGACAACCATAACATATATAAGTTCGACTAAGTAACATCCAAATATCTCATAATTCAAATATTACAATCTTTTTTTAAAAGATCAAATATGAATTTAATCTACTCTTCTTGGGAATCATCATCATCAGCAAATGTTAAAAAAGCTTCATTATCTTCTTCAACATTGTCTCCAACTTCATAATCCTCTTCATCACCCTCATCATCATCATTCTCAATAGCAACATCATGCCTAATTGAAGATTCTTTCTCTTTCCCTTTAGATCTTTCTCGAATATTATAGCTTTTATCATAAACACCAGTAGCTTTAGCAACACTTGTCCAAGTTAAATCTTCCTCTCCAACAATAAAGTTATTTTCTTCATCAGACTCATCATCTAATTTTCCTGTTAGCCATTCATTTGCATCATCTATCTCAGTCAAAGAAATAGGATCAATGACATCACGATGATTGAATCTCCGAATCAGTGCTCTATTATATTTCATATAAATTAAATCCTTTAAGCGACCATGATCTAATTTGCTCTTCGTTTGCTATGAAGCTGCAATTAAAATATTATTACATTACTATATTATGAACATATATAACAAATCAACACATACATTGTAAAATACTTACATGTTCAAAAAAACTCCAATTGTGTTCGCATTCAGATGAACTACATGTTAAACATCGTGTACCTAGTTGTACCGAGCTGGTACCTAGTTGTGTCGAGCTGTACCGAGCTGGTACCTAGTTGTGCCGAGCTGTACCGAGCAGTACAGAGCAAGTAACTAGCGGTACCGAGCGGTATCCAGCAAAGACATAGCAGTACCGAGCATTTACTTAGCGGTACCGAGCATGTACCTAACGGTACCGAGCATACCTGTTAAGTTGTAAATTCTTGTAAGAAATAGCCGTGCAAAACAACAGAGCTGTGCAGAACAGACGGAGGTTGCAAATCAGAGTCAGCTGGTAAGATTTTTCATTGGAACAGACGAAGGAGGGGGCGGATTTGCCAGAAGCACTGCTCTGCGGGACAATTCGGCGGAAACAACGACTTCAACTTCGGGACAGATTCGGCTGGATTCGGCGGAAGTAGCGAATGCAGCAAATAGAAAACAAAAAAACCTTCGACTTCGGGATAGATTCAGCGACCTCGACTTAGGGACTGCGGGATGTGTTCGGCGGATTGATGTTATCATGAATTTCTGTATTTTTTATTTTATTTGAACAATAGTATATTTAACACTGCCGTTGCCAGGTCCCAAGTCCTGGATGAGAAAAGTGGAGGGTTGCGTTAGGTAGTCGACAGCCAGCGTAAAACTTGTCGAACAATAATGACATGAATCCTTTAAGAAATTGTTTTAATGCTAGGGCGTCCCCTGGAAGCGACGCGCTGTATGGCCTGAATACAGTGACAAGTGTGCAAGGGCCGCTGCACCGGCGCCCGGGTGCAGTGTTAAATAGGCAAGGGTTCCCACATCAAGGACGAATGTGGGCAAAGAAGCTAGTCCATGAAACTAAAATTAGGATAGGAACTTGGAATATAGGTTCTCTTACAGGAAAATTAATGGAATTAATAGATATTATGATTCATAGGAAGTTAAATATTTTGTGCATTCAGGAAAAACAATGGGTTGGAGAGAAGGCTAAGGAAATTGATAGTTTAGGATTTAAACTTTGGTATTCGGGTAAGAGTCGTACTAGAAATGGTGTAGGTGTTATTATAGATAAGAGTTTAAAGGATAATGTTATAAAAATTAATAGGATTGGAGATAGAATTTTAGCGTTAAAGATTGTTGTTGATGATAAGATTGTTAATATTATAAGTGCTTATGCTCCTCAAGTAGGTTTGGATATGAGTTCTAAATTAAAAATTTTTGGAATGACTTAGAAGAATTAATACAAAATATACCTCTTGAAGAAAGAGTTTTTATTGGAGGAGATTTAAATGGACATGTTGGTAGAGAGGTCGATGATTTTAAAAGCATTCATGGAGGCCATGGATTTGGAACGACGAATGAGGGTGGCAAGACCATATTGGATTTTTTGTTTAGCTTATGATTTTTCAATTGCTAATACCTTATTTAAGAAAAGGAATGAGCATCTCATCACTTATAAAAATGGATATAGTACAACCCAGATTGACTATTTTCTTATTAGAAAATTAAATCGTTTAGATTGCAAAGATTGTAAAGTTATTCCGAGTGAAAATTTATGTACCCAACATCGATTATTAGTTTTGGACTTTAAGATAAAGGGGCATAAAATAAAAAATAAAGTAAAACAATTTTCTAGGATTAGATGGGGGCATTTAAAGAATATTAACAAAAATATTTTTGGAGATAAGATTTTAGATCGTAAGATTTTGTCTGTGCATGAGGATGCTAATATTATGTGGGAAAAAGTGGCTAGTGATCTTAAGAATATTGCAAAAGATGTCCTTGGAGTATCAAAGGGAAAAGCTCCTAATAGTAAAAATAGTTGGTGGTGGAATCCTAATGTGCAAGAAAAGATAAAAAATAAGAAGCTTTGTTATAAAAATTGGTTTAATTTTAAAAATTCCGATAATTGGGAAATATATAAAGTTGCTCGTAAGGATGCTAAGAAAGCCATATGCGATGTAAAGACATTAGCTTTTAGTGATTTATATAATAGATTAGATACTAAAGAAGGAGAAAGATATATGTATAAGTTAGCCAAACAAAGAGATAGGAGTAGTAAGGATTTAGTTCAAGTGAAGTGTATTAAAGATGAAGATCAAAAAATACTTTTCTTAGAAGATGATATTCAACAAAGATGGATGAGATATTTTGCTAACCTTTTTAATGAAGATTGTGAAAATAAGATTGACTGTAGTGACCTTAGCACCCTAAATGAAAATAAAGATTTCTATTTTTATCGGCGTATTAGTAAAACTGAAGTTAGAGAGGCTTTAAAGAAAATGAAGGGTGGAAAAGCTATTGGACCTGATGATATCCCAATAGAGGTGTGGAAATGCTTAGGAGATGAAGGAATTTCATGGCTTACTAAACTTTTTAATACTATTTTGAAGACTAAAAAGATGCCAGATGAGTGGAGAATGAGTATGTTAATTCCTATTTTTAAGAATAAAGGTGATGCACAAGATTGTGCGAATTATAGAGGTATTAAGTTAATGTGTCATACTTTAAAACTATGGGAGCGAGTTATGGAGCATAGGTTGCGGCGTGATACTAATGTTTCTCAAAATCAATTTGGATTCATGCCGAGTAGGTCGACTATGGAAGCCATACATTTATTAAGAGGTTTGATGGAGAAATATAGAGAAAATAAGGAGGATCTACATATGATATTTATTGATTTAGAAAAAGCATATGATAAAGTTCCAAGAGAAGTGCTATGGAGAGTTCTTGAAAAGAAAGGAGTCAATAATGCTTATATTCAAATCATTAAAGATATGTATGCAGGAGCTATTACTTGTGTTCAAACACAAGGTGGATTGACCAAGTATTTCCCTATTTCGGTTGGGTTACATCAAGGATCAGCCTTAAGCCCATATCTTTTTGCTTTAGTCTTGGATGTTCTCACTAGACATTTGCAAGAGGATGTACCTTGGTGTATGCTTTTTGCTGATGATATTCTTCTTGTTGATAAGACTAGAGAGGGAGTTGAAGGTAAACTTGAATTATGGAGGTCAACCTTAGAGTCTAAAGGTTTTCGCTTGAGTAGATCTAAAACGGAATATATGGAGTGTAATTTTAGTAGTAATAGACCTACTGAAGGGATTGTGACTTTGGGCGATCAAGTCATTAATAAGAGTACACGTTTTAGATATCTTGGATCAATTGTTCAAAGTGATGGTGAAATAGATGGGGATATTATCAGCAGAATTCAAGTTGGATGGTTGAAGTGGAGGAATGCATCGGGCTTGTTATGTGATAGAAATGTACCCCTCAAACTTAAAGGAAAATTCTATAAGATGGTAGTGAGGCCTGCAATGCTTTATGGTGCCGAATGTTGGCCATTAAAAGAGAAGCATAATACTAAGTTAAGTGTGGCAGAGATGAGAATGCTCAGGTGGATGAGTGGCTTTACCCTTAGAGATAGGATACGAAATGAGCATATACGTGAAAAGGTTGGAGTAGCTCCAGTAGAAGATAAAATTAGAGAGAGTCGCCTTAGATGGTTTGGTCACATAAAACGACGGCCTTTCGATGACCCGGTTAGGAGAGTAGAGGTATTAGATTTGACTTATGTTAAGAAAGGTAGGGGTAGACCTAAAAAGACTTGGTTAGAAAATATTAGGAATGACCTTTCTTTATTAGGTTTAAATGAGAATTTGACTTTTAATAGAACACAATGGAGAAAAAGGATTCATGTAGCCGACCCCACGTAGTGGGATAAAGGCTTGATGTTGTTGTTGTTGTTGTTGTTGTTGTTGAACAATAGTATATTTTGTTTTCTTTTTTTTTTAGCTATCCAATGATGGGAAAGCATCCAATGAACATGGTAGGTAATGCATATGGCTTGGTAGACCTTTGGTTTGCTGGCTTGATTGGTCCCTAGCTGCTGCTGGTTCACGGGTTGGCTGTTTTGGAGCATTCGATTTTGAGCTGATTCTCTAAGTTGCTTGAGCTGAAGTTTAGTAGCTCTTTAATTCTCAAAAGATACCTCATTATGAAGCTTGCTTTTGGAGTGGCCTTGTCCCTTCCCCTTCCCCTTTCTTCTTGTCTCTTAGGAATACGTGGCTTGTATTAATTGGGGGCTGAATTCTATGCTATGAATTCATTGGGAAGTTAATGATTTTTGTGCTTTACCTCTTGGGACCTCACGGCTGGCTCCTTATTCCGTGACCGTCCCTCGTTTCCCATGGCCGTGGCTCTCGGTCCGTGCGGTTCCCTCGTCTCCCGTGGCTGTCTCCTTGGTTCCTGGTTTGGGTGTTTATCCGTGAGCTTTGGGGGGAGATTTCTATGCTTATTATGCTTTGGTTCTAATGGAAATTAAAGACATGTGGCTCTTGGCATTCCTCTCTCTTGCTTATAAATATGAGAAGATGATGTGAAGAAAAGGGAGTTGATATTTGTGAGCATATTTGCTATTAACCTGCGGGTTTATTCGGAAATCCTGCGGGCTCTTTCCACCCTTCTTTCTCATCCCCTCCGGAAATCCTGCGGGCTCTTTCCACCCTTTCTTCTCAGGCTTCTAATCTCTTTCGTCTCTCCGCAAGTGCCACTCCATCTGTATCCTTCTTCTCAACAGTGAAGCAACTTTAAGGTGTCGTGTCTTGGTTGATTTGGAAGCAATTGGAAAGTCTTGCAGTCGTGTACCATCGATTTGCTAGTCTTATGCACTTCTTTATTTAATCTACTATTCGATGCATGTGAGGAACCCGCTCTGACGGTTGTCTGAGAATAGCATTTTTTTTATTTCTTTAAAATCTCCTAGTATTTCTTGTTGTGTTTGTCAAGTTTTAGTTGTCTGTTTTTATTTTAACAAAGTTTGTTTTAAGTTCTATCCATTGCGTCTGTTTCTTCTTGTGTGACTACATCACGGATGCAGCAAACAGAAAATCTTTCGTGAAATTAGGACAATGAATAGTCGTTTATCTTAAAATATAGATATATTTTTAAATATAAAAAATATTCATAAGTATACGAAAATTTAAAAACAATTTGGGGCGCTATTTTGCACCGTGCGCAAAGCGCCATGGCTCACATGTGGCGCAAATAGCGCGCGTTATTTTAAACACATGCGCCTCGCCATGAACATGGCGCCGTAAGTGCGCCGCGCCGCGCCGTGCGCCATGGCGCGCGCTATTTTGCGCCATTGACAGCTATGGTTGATCTCATGAAAAATGTGGATTTTAAAATTTAGGGTTTTATCCGATTTTGATTTTCCTTCAAAATGTCTTTATAGGAAAATTTCTAAATGATGTTAGGAAGCTTTTTTGTGAAGCTAGATTCTTTTTAGGAGACATTTTTCATGCTCCAATACTTAGGATTTTCCAAAAACATGAAAAACCCTTTAAGTGTGTTGTTTCCTTTTGAGCTTAGGAATGTTTTAAAGCAAGGATTTTAGTTTTAGCATAAATTAGATTTATCTTTATCATAAACTAGATAAATCTAATAAATTGTTGTATGTTAACTTGAGTTTAAGGGATAGATGAGGTTTGTATGTTTGAGGTGAGCAAAGATTTATTTAAGGATTTCCAAAACCTAGAGTTATGATGAAATTCTAATCCTAGTGAAAATAACAACGAAATTTTCGTAAATTGGGTGAGGGGTTATATAGAAAATCAAAGCTTGGTGTATGAAATAGTTACATGTTTATAACCTAGAGCTTTTTAAAGGTTTGAGAGGGAGAAAATTTATGTTTACACCTTATGTTCGTCTCTTGTAGATTTTGATTGCGTAAGAGGAAAGGGTCATAAGGACTTTTGACAGATCACTTCGTGGTGAGGTAGGTGAAACTGAATTCTTTAAATTTTAGAAAGCTTTTTACATGCAAATATATAAAAATGATATTCATTTTTATACTTTTTATGATATCATTATGACTAGCATGTTTCTTTATAAAAGCTCATGATCACTTGATGTAAAAGCAAGGTCCTTTTTATGCAATATTAAAACTCAATGATGAATCTCATGCTTCATCCTTTACATGTACTACACATGCATTCTCTTTACATGCAAATATACATTTGAGCATAGCAAATATGTATTTTTATATGAAAACATACACTTGAATAGTTTACATGAGCCTCTTTTATGAATATGTAAGAATTAGGTGCATATGCATGTTGACGTGGAAGTATCAATGGTAAATGAGCTCTTTTGAGCAATGGTAATTAGGCTTTTTTGAGCCAAATGGTAAAGGATGTTCTTTTGAACCAAATGGTAAAGGAATGGCCAATTAATGTGTACCTGATCAGTACAAATGATACTTCCGAGACGGGTGTTGCATATATATTAAGATATTATGAACTGTTGACGAACATTTTCGTATCGGCTCGATCATGATCGATCGATCCAATCGATCATCGTCGAGGCAAAATTGGTCCAAATTAAACTTTAATTTAATTTAATTTAATCTAATTTAATTAAATTAAAATCAAATCAAATTAAATCAAACCCCATCACGCGTCGTCGAGCCCAATTCGATGCAATTCAGCGCCGATTAGAGTTTAATTTCACAAAATTAAATTGATCGGACCCAAACCGATCCAAATCGGTTCGGGGTTGAGTCCAATTCGAACCCAATTTTAGTCTAATTCATTAAGTCTTAGTTCAATTCAAATCCCAAATCAAGATTTGAATTAAACAGCTTAGATTTCCTCTAAAATCCCGCTATGTTTTTCGTCAAATCGCCTGATTTCTGCGGCCATAGCAGGATATTTCAGGCAGGAAATCCACTCGAGTGCGATTTTTGCATGTAGAAGGAGCGGTAGACGGAGAGAAGAGCTTCATCTGGCTCCCTTGTTCAGTCTCGAGCGGAACAGAGAGAAAGAGAGTGTGAAACCGAGAGCAGCACGATTCCTCCAGTTCTTTCGCCCTTTTCCCGTGCTGTCCGTCCCGATTTAGAGAGCCAGAGAGCGAGAGGGAACGAAACTACTCCTATGTTCTACGGCTACCTCACGAGCGGGATCTTCTCCCGCGTGCGGAAGCCCTGTCCGATCTTCCTCCTCGCGCGCTGAAGCCCCGTCCGGCCCCCTTTTGGTGTGCGCAAGTCCCGACCGAGCCCATCCAGAGCCTCGGCCGGACCTGCCAAGGGCTCCGGCTCCTACCGCCGAACCTGTGCGACCCAACTACTTCGACTCTGTCTCGGCAAACATAAGGAAGGCTTCACTTGCTGCTGAGACTTCTACTCCCTCTTCCTTCAACTCCAGCGGATTCGTGACAACTTGGATGCTGTTGGAAGCTTCCAAGCAGCAAAGGAAGCCACCAAAACTTCCCAAACAGCAATTTGGGGGCTTTGAAATACCTTGGACAGCAAAGGCGACGTCCGGAACACCTTGAACAATAATCTTCCTCCTTGGGAAAGTCTTGGAGCAAATTTGGAGCTTGGATTGGAGCTTGGACAGCGATCTGGAGCTTGAATCAGAGCTTGGACAGTGCTTGAAGCTTGAATAGGAGCGCTAAGACAAACCGGGAGAGGTATAACACTAAAACTTAGGCAAAACCTTAAGGCTCTCTAGCCAATAGCATGTGATTGACGATCCAAAGCCTTAGGTCCCTAGAAATTTTGATTTTTTGGTTCCCAAAATCCCTTTATTCGATGTCCTCCCCATAAAATAGTGAAAAATTAGTGTTTTCACTTATTTGCTCTCTTGTGAAAGCCAAAGAGGCATGCTAACGCGTGAAGGGGTGTTGAAGTGCATGAAATATCATTCATGTTATGTCTAGTGCCCTTACCTACAATCAAACCCTAAGTTTAGTGGCTCATTCGATGTTGAATGAAGTGTAGAAGCATAGGATCTCTTATCTAAGTGTGACATGCATTACTAGATCCCTAAAACTTGTATGTTACAACAAAACTAGCATTTACATATAATAGGATTGCACCGCCATGACATGCACAATTCTCTCTAAATTCTTTAGATGTTCAAATATGTGTTTCAATCATTCTTATGAAGTTGTGGGATCGTCCATGAGCACTTTTGATTCATGTTATGAATCCTACAACTAATAGGTTGATTGGAAGACATATTTGAACTTCTCTAAATTTAGGGAAGCAAAGCAAAAATTCCTTTTTTTATATGTTTTTATTTCTTAATGATAAATTGAGCTTAAATGAGTTATTGCCTATTTGAATACTCGCTTTATGTTAATGGCTATGGTCCTTGTACGCCTACAATTTGCAAAATCATAAATATGTCCACCAAACTCATGGGTGCTTGCAAAGCAAAGATAGAGTATTATATGGCTTCAAGGAGCTTATAGATTACACCCCATGACATGTTGGAGTTTGTTATGCATGTTTAGAGTAATTTGTAAGTTGACGGGTCAAGGGCATCAACACATAACTTAGGCACATGATGAAGCTTTCGAAAAGACAAATCGAAAGCCTTCACCCCAAGGTTTTCCTTAGACTCTAGTAAACTAATTCCTAAAACCTATCCATAGAGATCCCAATGACGATTCCATCCTATGTCTTTAGGTTCCTTAGATGACACCATGTGTTGTCTCTTCAAAAAAGGGTCGTAGGAGTAAATCCATCATATCCGACCTCTCAAATCATGTCAAAATTGATTTAGAGATCATTTCATGAATTGGGAATTCTCTAATAAAGTCTTCCCTTCCCCATGCATAATGGTTTGGAGCACCTCAAGCCTCCAAACACTTCATTGCATGAATCAATTTGACTTAGGACCAAAATCCTAGATTTGTGACATTTTGTTTATCGATATAAGATCAACAAGAATTTGTCAATCGCCCTTCATTTTGGACATTTTGGAGCTTCCTCAAGGCCCCAAAATGTTCCATTGCCTTCAACCATCAAGACTTTAGGAACAAACCCTAAAATTCTTTTCCAAAGGCTCTAACCAAATATTATTACATGGTGGTCAAACCTTAGAAACAAATCCTAAGTCATCCACCTCTTGTTTAATGAGGCAAAATCAATGAACAATCATATATCCCTCTATGTATGTTGGTTTGGATTTACCTAAAATCCTAGGCATATGCCAAGAGACATAGAACTTGGAAACAAATCCCAAGTTCTTCTCTTCTTTATTTGTTGAAAAGACAAAATTAACAAATTTGTGCACCTTCATATGTGATATTTTGGTAACACCCCCAAAGCTCTAAATCATTTAACCACATGAATTTTCAAGACTTTAGGACCAAATCCTAAGTCGTTTCTTCATTTATTGATAACACAAAATCAACAAATGAGTATTTATCTCCATTCGCTTGACTTCAACTAGGTGAGTGATCATCTCTTTGAATACCAAGTATTCAAAGAGCATTCATGAAATCTTGTAACTCCAAAATTACATCTTCCTCCTTTAACTTTAAAGTTGTAAGGAGTTTATCAAATCACTCATTCATTGAAATACAAAACCAATGAATCCTTTAGGTTTGGGATTTAAATCTATGTCCCCTTCCTCCATTCACTTATCCTAAATTAAGTGGATGACAACTTCTCTTTGGACACCAAATGTCCAAAGTGCACCTTCAATTGGCAACTTTTAAGTTACATTCTAATCATAACTTCTTCTGAGCCAAGATTACAAGAGAGCCTGTGAACCTTCTTTAATCCTCCCAAATCCGGATTGAGAGGATGCAACCCTTTTCTTTGAATACCAAATATTCAAAGAAACATTCTAGAAGT
The DNA here is from genome assembly GCA_019514585.1 of Dendrobium officinale. NCBI lineage: Eukaryota > Viridiplantae > Streptophyta > Magnoliopsida > Asparagales > Orchidaceae > Dendrobium > Dendrobium officinale. Next base: position 18,918,996 of record CM033694.1, read on the forward strand.
TTTGTAGCTTTTAACTTACATCTTCATCCCTTAACCTCAAAGTTATAGGAGAGTTTGCATCCAACAAAATCTTTCTGTTGGGTAAAAACTAAAAATAACTCATACCCCTATATTATTAATATAGGAATGTTATTCTCATGTCCTCCTCATTCTCATAACCCATGTTAGGTGAGTGAACCCTTTTCTTTGGGCACCTAAAAGCCTAATGAACTCTCATGAATGTGTAACCTCCAAGTTGCACATACTTTCCTTCTTATATCAAACGAAAAGTGTAGAAAACATTCCCACTCACTTGGCCTAAATTAAGTGATTGTGTATCATTCCCTTTTGAACACCAAATGTTCAAAGGGATTCCTCTAACTTGCAACCTACAAGTTGCACTTCACTTCTCCTTTCCTACAACCCTAAAGTTGTAGGAAATCATCTCATCCTCCCCTTCCTACAATCGAAAAATTGTAGGAAACTCCCATTCTCCTAAGATTCCAAATTATGAGAATGTACATTCCTCTTTGAACATCAAAAGTTCAAGGAACATTTATGAATTTGCAACCCACAAGTTGAATGTTCCTTCCCTCGTTTCTACAACTCAAAAGTTTTAGGAATTTCTCTCATCTCATTGACTCAAATTGGATGGGTGAATGTCCCCTTCTTTGAACACCAAATGTTCAAAAAAAACTTCCACTTTGCAACCTTCAAGTTGCATTTCTCCCTTTCTTCTCTACAAACCAAATTTGTAGAGAAGTTCCTTCCTTTCTACAACTCAAAAGTTGTATGAAAATCTCATTCATTTAGCCCATGTTGAGTGAATTAGACACATGAAAATCACCTATTTGTTGTATCAAAATCAACAAATAGTTCAATCCAAAATCACTTATTTGTTGAATCAAATTCAACAAATAATGCAAATGAATCAAATCCTAATTTTCTTTCATTCTCCTAATACAAACTAGGTGAATGAGTTCCTCTCTTTGGACACCAAAAAGTCCAAAGAATCCTTGATGTGTAGGCCAAAACTACACATCATTCTCTTATGTTTGTTTAATCCAAATGTAACAAACAAAATACCCATCATTAAACATAAAAGTTCAATGATAACCCTTATTGATTTATAACCCTGAACTTACAAATCTCCTTCATCTATTGAAGCAAAATTGATAGGTGATTCATCTTTTCTCCTCCAACTCCAAAGTTGAAGAAGATTTCCCCTCTTTAGCTCCAAAAGCTAAAGGGAGTTTTATAATATTTAGCCTAAAAGCTAAATATCATATCCCTACTTTCTCTTCTTAACTCCAAAAGCTAAGGAGAACCCTTCCAACACTTGGCCCAAAAGCTATGTGTTGGACTCTTTTTCTTCCCCCTTCTTTAGCCTCAAAGCTAAAAGAAATATGCATTCCCTTTCTAGCTCCAAAAGCTGGGGGAAATTTCTCTAACATTGAGCTCAAAAGCTACATGTTAGACACTTCTTTCTTATATCCAAATTCTAAGAGGACCCTTAGTATGACATACCATATAAGCCTCGCACATTTAGGTGCACAACCCCTTAGGCATACTAGGATTAGGATTTTTCTTTATGTGCGCATATGATTGATGTTGTTGAATGATTGCCTTTTGGATTGTCTACGTTGTGGGTACTTGCTCTTAAATGATTAGTATAGAAAAATATACATATTTTTCTGTGCAGGTGGTCATGTCCAAGAAGGGGATAAATGTCATGATTGTGCTAATGTTGTTTGCTTGTAGGCGCGGTTTAAAATCCCCCAAAAGGCATGACCAATAGGGTGAAAACAGATGCTTAGCAATCTAAGTACTAGGCCAATTTTGAATATGATATGATGATTATATAAACTGCTGTCTATCTCTATTTTGCAGACTTGAGACTTTTCTATTTTATATCATGTATTTGATTAGATCTATGATGTAAAACTTGTGAGGTTTGGACTATAAGAAAATGTGGATTGAAGGAGGGTGTACTTCCTCAGAGGTGAAGCTTGAAGGTCCACTTAAGAGTTAAAGCTTGAAAACCCCCACAAATAGTCTGTAAATTTAATTGGGTTGTATAATGGCAGGCAACTCAGCTGTCAAACATGTTTGAAATAATTGAGACACTATTTACGCTTCTATTTTGATTTATATACAAGCATGTGTTGATGTGTTTACTAGGTGCGCATTAGAAAAGCATGTCTTTTTTCTAGGTTTCTTCTATTGCTTTGATTGGGTGTGGCCTGGACTTTGGTGCAGTAGGTTCTTAGGATAAAATAAATTTTCTACCTCTTAACATGTAAACAATCTAAAAAATAAAATTAGGCTCCATGATTTTCTAATAAAAGAAAATTTGCATAACTCTCTTTCAAATAGTCAAGTTTTTTAAAACTTAAAACAATCATGCATAGCCAAAGTGTGTCGCATATAGAAAGCCTTCACTTAAGAACTAGATAACAAAAATCTTTCTTTTGTGAGTCAGCATTATGCATACCCATCATAATTAGGCATCTTGGCCTCAAAGTTAAGCTATAAGTCCTACCTTCTAAATAAAAGAACCCTCCACTCTACATCTGCATTAAGACCGGATGGCATGGTTTTAAAATCGACTAAGTGGGTCTAGCTGGTAGACCCTTCCAGGCGGGACAGTAAATCCAGAGGTCGGGCAGGCTATGTATAATACCCAAAATTTTCACCCATGTAAGCATATATATATATATATATTTTATTTAGAGCATTTTAACATCTACAAGTGCATTTAAATCACGAGCCTATAAATATGAATTAAGTGGTTTAACAAATCAAAACAGTATGAAAAATTAATGTCTTTAATCAGCCCTAATCTATTATGGCAGATTATTTAATCAGCCCTAATCTATTATGGCAGATTATTATGTAAATGTACTGTAACTGTTTCCATTACAGCTGTCCTCTTATTTCACTTAAAAAGGCATGCAGCGGCTGATCTTTAATCCCACGGCTGATATTGGAGAATGAGTTAGTGGATTTGTTAATAATATTATATTATATATATAGATAAGCACTATAGCATTTCTGTTTAATCCTTCTCCTCTGGAGCTTCAAGCTGCTTTCCGCGAGAAGACCACGAGCTGGGAGACCTAGGAAGGGCTTTGGGTTGCTGCTTTCTGGGAAGAAAAAAAATCAGAAAATCCGTAAGGTAAGAAGAGGGGAAGATTTGGGAAAGGGAAAGAAAATGATTGATGTTGTTCTTTGCTTGAGATGCTGCTGTTTGCTGGAAATAAAAGCTGAAATCAGAAATATGTATTGGAATCAACAAGGAAATTCAATTACTGATTGTTGAATTCTGAAAGCTGAATTCAGGTTGCAGAAATTAGGTGTTGTTGCTGAAATCAGTAAGGATAATAGAGGAAAAGCTAAATGCAGGTAATAAATCTGAAAGAAACATTAGTTGTATTTCTAGATTTTTTTTATGTTTCTTATATGGTATTTTGTGGAATAGTGTGTGAAATCAAGAAGGAAAAAAATGAAAGAAAAGCTGAAATTTAGTCATGATTGTTGTTATTATATGGCTGCTATATTGCCCGCTAAATATTTGTTGATATGTTAGGGAAAGATTTTGGTGAATGAAGAAACAGACATTTGAGACTGATTAAAAAAGGAAAGAAAGGCAGAATATTATAGTTGAACCAATTGACAATGAGGTGAGGTACCCAACAATATATAGAAATAATAAACTGTTTATATAGTTGTAAATTGATATTTATCTTGTTTATATTAGCAATTCTTTTCCCATGATAGCACGTATTTCAAATAGTTCAATTGCTTCACATGTGAATTACATGTAATTGATTCCAATTTATATAATTGTTGGAAATGTTTATGAAAATGTACCTGGAATGAAGGAGATTATAAGTGCTTTTAAGTCATATGTTGGGGAATAAGCCCGCACCAGTAAGGGCGAAAGACCTGACGAGGTAAGCCTATACTCTCTCATTCTAAAAGTTGGGAATATGGACCCAACCTTGAATGAGAGAGCGATCCTATACTCTCTCATTCTAAAAGTGGGGAATATGGACCCAACCTTGAATGAGAGAGCAATTTCAATTCTAAAAATTGGGAATCTAGACCCAACATTGAATTGAAAGACTAAAAATGGTGCACAAGCTTATAGACATCATATGACTGAGTTGTAGCTGTTAATTAGAAAAAAAAAGAAAAAGAAAACAATGTTACGCATTTCTTACTATCAGTATGGAATTTCAATATGTTCTACCTATGTTATGTAATTCTTAATTGTTAAAAAAATGTTATTATTATTTCTTTTATATTGTTGGTGTATTTTCATTGAGCCCTAGCTCATTAGCAGTGGTTATACTGCAGGTAAGGGAAAGGAGCCCGTAGGGCACTAGGCGTGAAGGTTGATTGAAGTTTTTGTGTACAAACACTTTTGGGTATGAAATGTGATTTGAAAGTTTAGTAAGCTCTGTATTTTATTCGATGCATTTTAGAAGTGCTTCCAATTATGAAACATGAATTAAAATCTTAAGGTTTGAAAACTTAATATGTTGGGATGTTTGGGATAGACTATTTCCTACTCATCTTTTTATGATAGAAATATTTTAGGAGGGGTGTTAGTAAGAGATAGGTTTGTTCAGATTCTACTTCTCTGTTACACTCTATATTGATTGTAGGGGGGTCAAAATGGGGTGTGACACTATGCCTCTTATAAGGTGTAGTTTGTAAGCCCCTTTGCACTCGTTAGATTTAGGTTCGACGCACTACCTATCGGTAGTCCTCACCTTAGTTTTAGGATCCAAGGCATTGGTTGATTCCAAATCACCCTATAAGTCCTCACCCTTCGGGAAATCCCTCCAACATGTATTGTTGGAATGTAAGTCCCAAGTTTCTAATTAAAATATCAACTTAAATCAAAACTAGATTCAAAAATATAAAGCCCAACATTTGATAGTTTGAGCACCTCTGAGTTTTCCTCAAAATCAAGTGCTCCTACTTCACCTCTTTTGGCTCTCATTCCAAAATCTAATTCCTAATTGATCACATCTTCCTTGAAATTCCTAAAGGCCAAAAATCCTTCAAGTAAGACTTTCTTAGATTTCAAACAATCAAACTTTAGCCAATATTTGAATAACTTCCAAAAGAAAGAAAATCACCAGTTTAATCAAAAGTCTTCCCAAGCCAAAGCTTAGGATATAATTAACCAAAGGGGCTTGCCTTATGGGACGTCTGTACCCCAAAAATAAAAAAACTCCATTCAACCAAACATTAAATGGGAGAATCTCTGTTTTAAATTGTAAATTTTATTATTGAGTCCATAAGAGAATGATATTTTTGCCCTTCGGGGTAATATATCATCATTATTATGCCGTGCTCAATCATAAAGTATACAATCCGTTTGAGGATAACAAAAATTCTCCAACAGAAAATCTATAGATAACACCTTATGTTTGTCTCTTGTAGATTTTGATTGCGTAAGAGGAAAGGGTCGTAAGGACTTTTGACGGATCACTTCATGGTGAGGTAGGTGAAATTGAATTCGTTTAAATTTAGAAACCGTTTTACATGCAAATACATAGAAATGACATTCATTTTTATGCTCTTTATGATATCATTATAATTAGCATGTTTCTTTATAAAAGCTCATGATCACTTGATGTAAAAGCAATGTCCTTTTTTATGCAATATTAAAACTCAATGATGAATCTCATGCTTCATCATTTACATGTACTACACATGCATTCTCTTTACATGCAAATATACATTTGAGCATAGCAAGTATGTATTTCCATATGAAAACATACACTTGAATAGTTTACATAAGCCTCTTTTATGAATATGTAAGAATTATGTGCATGTGCATGTGCATGTGCATGTTGACACAAAAGTATCAATAATAAATGAGCTCTTTTGAGCAATGGTAATGGAGCTCTTTTGAGCCAAATGATAAATGATGTTCTTTGAACTAAATGGTAAAGGAATGAGCAATTTTTATGTACCTGATCAGTACAAATGATACATCCGAGACAGGTGTTATATATATTAAAATATTATGAATATTGCATCTTTATGTTATATGCATATGAGGCTTTTATTTTAAGCATAAATGTTTAAAGAGAAAGAATTGAAAGATTATGCAAAGAATGAGAACTTAAATGTTGAAATAAAGATATGTTTCACCTTAGACAAATGTTATAACAGTTGATTATTCATTTATTGATATATAAAAGCATGTTATAGTTTCTTCCCTTGTACCTAAATTTATTAGAATGTCATTTACATCTATTGAGTTGTGACTCACCCTGCTTATGGGACACATTTCAGGAGAACTTGGTAAAGGATAATGACGGATAGATCTCCCCTTACATACCATCGTAGGGAAATGACGGGCGACAGATTTTGTCTTTTTGTTTTTGATGTTTTGAGATAGAAGGATTATAGATGATATGTAAGAAAATATTTTTGGACATCTTTCATATTTTGGCGACAGATTTTGTCTTTTTGTTTTTGATGTTTTGAGATAGAAGGATTATAGATGATATGTAAGAAAATATTTTTGGACATCTTTCATATTTTGGAAACTTTATATTTGAACTATTATGTTGATGTGTTGATGAATGAATGGAAAGAAAGAAAAAATTTATCTTTGTTTGTTTTAGTGACTCTTTCTTATGAGTTGAAGATGATTTGTATATTTAAATGCGAAAGTTTTTATTTTCTACTGTCCGATCACCGTTCCCGCCTCGCACTTGCGAGCTAACCGGACCGGATCGTGACAAACAGTTGATGTGTTGATGAATGAATGCAAAGAAAGAAAAAAAATTATCTTAATAAGTTTTAATGGCTCTTTCTTATGAATTGAAGATGTTTTATATATTGAAATGCGAAAGTTTTTATTTCCTACTGTCCGATCTCCGTTCCCGCCTCGCACTTGCTATTTAACCGGGTCGGATCGTGACAATTATGACTAATTTTGGTATGTAATATCCCTCTGAATATACCCACAGATACACGTGTCAATAATCTTTCATATTATATGCTGATAAGGACTCGCAAAGGTGCAAAAATATCTCGCATGATACACATAAAAGACCAAATAGTTGCCTGCATTTTTATTTTATGCACATTCCATCCCTATTCTACCTTACTGGTAAATCTATTTTCTAATTTGCACTCAGAGTAAGTCAGTGAGTGTCACCAACCAAAACAGAGCTCTAACGAGTAAATTAACCAGCCAAGAAATCGGATACGATAAGCTAGATAGGAAACATTATAGTAAAAACGGGCACTTGATGACAAGGTGGGGCTATTTACAACGAGAAGGGAGGAATTCCTGGAGAGTGAAAAGCCGTCAATGCATGAGATATGATGAGTTCAAAATGATGAGGAAAAAAATCCCAGCAACTTTGTCAAATGTGTTAGAGAATGTGCCCTAAAGAAATATTATTGTAATACATTTTCTATGAAAATAAATATTTAAAGACAAGTTTAGCATGTTTCGATATTATCATTTGATATAATATTTTTGTTTCATGATTATTTATGTAACCATAATTCAGTATATAAGTATATAAGTATATACAAGAGGATTTAGTTATGAATAATAATCAAAACAAGTTCATAATATCACGACCTGGCTCATTAAGCTCGCATAGACGAGGCGGGAATGAAAGTCGGTCAGTAGAAATTAAAAACCTTTACATTACAATATATAAAACATCTCCAAATCATAAAGAAGAGCCACTAAGTAAAAACCAAGAGAAATTTTTCTTTCTTTTTATTAATCCATCAACATATCAACATAGTAATTCAAACATAAAGTTTCCAAAACATAAAAGATGTCCAAAAATCTTTCCTTACAATTCATCTCTAGTCCTTCTATCTCAAAATATAAAAAAAAAAGAACTTGTCGTCCTTCATCTCCCTACGACAGTATGTAAAGGTTGGTTTATCCCCCATTATTTTTTATTAGGTTCTCCTGAAAAGTGTACAATAAGTAGGGTGAGTCACAACTCAGTAGATAAAAATGGCATTCAAATAAATTTAGAGATAAGGAAAGAACTACAACATGCTTCTACTCCTCAATAAATGAATAATCAACATGTCATAATATTTGTCTAAAATGAATCATGTCTTTACATCAACCTTTAAGTTCTCTTTCTTTGCATAATCTTTTAATTCTTCCTCTTTAAGTATTCATGCCTCAATAAAGCTTCATATGCATATAACATAAAAATGTAATATTCATAATATCATAATATTTAACACTCATCTCGGAAGTATCATTTGTACTAATCAGGTATATATTAATTGGTCATTCCTTTACCATTTGGTTCAAAAGAACCCCTTTACCATTTGGCTCAAAAGAGCCTCATTACCATTGCACAAAAGAGCTCATTTACCATTGATATTTCCGCATCAACATGCGCATGCATATAGTCCTTATTCATAAAAGAGACTTATGTAAATCATTCATGTGTATGTTCTCATATGAAAATACATGTTTGCTACATACATGAGAAAAGGGATATGCTCAAATGTATATTGTATATAAAGAGAATGCGTATATAATACTTGTAAAGAAAGAAACATAAGCTTTACCATTGGGTTCTAATAATACATAAAAACTTTGATTTTACATCAAGTGATCATGAGCTTCTATATAAAAACATACTAGCCATAATGATATTACAAAGAACATAAAGAGAAATGTCATTTCTACATGTTTGCGTGTAAAGAGCTTTATAAATTTAAGAAAATTCCATTTCACCTACCTCACCACAAAGAGATTCATCAAATGTCCTTACGAACATTTTCCTTTACGCGATCAAAATCTACAAGAGATATACATAAGGTGTAAACATTAATTTGTTTCCTCTTAAACTTCTAAAAGGCCATAAATTATAAATATGTAACTATTCCATACACCATGCTTTGACTTTCTAAATAACCCCTCTCCCAATTCTTGATAATTTCATTTTTATTTTCACTAAAATTAGGACTTTATCATAACTCTAGCTTTTGAAAAGTCTCATTCAAATCTTTTGCTCACCTCAAGCATACAACCTTCTCTTTCACTTAAACTCAATTTAACATACAAAAAATTATCGGATTTACCTAATTAAAAATTTAGAAAAATATTATTTTGTGCTAAAGCTAAAATCATTGCATTAAAACCTCCTAAGCTCAATAGGAACCAACACTCCTAAAGTTTTAATAGTTTTGGAAAACCAAAACTTTGGAACATGAAATTTTTCTTCATAAAAATTAACTAGTTTCATAAATAAGTTCCATAACATCAATTAGAAACTTTCCTACAAAGTCATTTTGAAAGTAAATGAAAAACGAAGAAAACCCTAAATTTTAAAATCCATATTTTTCTTGGAATCAACTCATTTTTGGATTTAGAAATATCCCCCTAACCTTCCCTAATTTTATCTTAAAGAAAACTTGAATTTCTACAAAACCCTAGATTTCCCCCCTTAAAGAAAACTTCATGAAAAGAAGAGAAACCTCTTGCAAACAACGAACTTTAACCTTCCTTATGATTTCCCTTTAATTCTCCTCGCAAACTGCCGCCGAAAACCACCCCTAATCTAGTTGTTCCTCCTCCCGTCGCCTCCTTCCCATGGCTTCTGCTCGGTTCGAGCCCCAAGAGGGAAATGGGGGACCAAAACATTTTGGTCCCCTATTTAGAGTGAGAATCTCATTCTATATGCCTAATGTCTTAAAAGCCCTTACTTAAAATTATCTCTACTTAAATAGCATTAAGGGCAAAGTTGTTATATTTAGACTTCCACGAATTTTAACTCCCAAAATATGCATAATCAAATATGGGCTCTTAATATTGATTCGTTCAGAATTTTGCATATTATTTTATAAAATTTATTGCGTCGAATTCTGACGACTTCAAAATTTTACATAATCTCGTCATGATGCATCGAAATGCATGCGACGCTGAAGATTGTTACTTTCAGGTTTTACAAATAATTATTAATTATAATTGGAATCTATAATTAAATATTATTAATACAGTCCATCAACATTAAGAATGAAATAATCTTATCCAGATTATTCGATATGAAGATATTAAGGATGCAGGTACTTTATGTAATATGATTATATAGAATTGGACCAGATAAATTTTTAAATTCTCTAATAAATTCTGTTTTAACTATAGAGAATTTAAAATTAATCATAAAGATGATCATATATAAAATAATCTTAATCCTGAGTTATTAATAAACTCCTATTTGTGATATTTATTTTTTATTTTTATTTACTCAGAAATAATTTGGAAGAAATAAACTCAATCCTTGTATTTCATAACATAATGAAACAAATAGCTGAGAATGTTAATATACAAATATGAAATACATTCCTTTCAATTTTAAAAGTTAGAAAAATAGTTCTCTTGAATAATTAATTAATAACCTGAACAATTGAGCGCTCAAATTTTGTGACAAGGTCACAAAGTTTATTGTTTATTAGAGAATTAATTAGAATTTAAGGATCAAGATATAATTAGTGAGGTGATAGAATTACCTAGCTGTAATTATTAATTTTTTATAGAGGATTATTTTGTATGTAATGATTAAATCAATGGACAATTCAATTTTTATATTGAGTAAATTATAATATAAATTCAAGAGTGCAATTTTATATTTATAATAGAATAATATTAAAATTAATAATTTTGATTTATTAATTTAAGAGTTAAATTAATAGTCAAATTTATTGGAGCTTGAATTATAAGTTCATAGATTCCTTCTTCATCACCTAAGCTATATTATATATTGAACACTATCGTTAAGAATGTAATATAATATAAATGTTAAATTATGATTACATTAATAACGTCTTTATGTTTTCTGATCACCTTTTTAATTTATCAAATTTCATGGAGATGATAATGACTCATCATAAATATCTTGTAATATTAAAAGTTAAAGATGATGATGTGTCATTAAATATAAGGTTGATGATATATCATGATGTGTCATGATAAGTATCATTTTAATATTGATTAAAAAAACTTAATGAATTACAAAGAGGTGGTTATGAAAAGATGTATTCAAAATCAAAAAGATGTGAGCTTTTTTTTATAAATAAGAATTAAGTTTATATGAAATAAGAGATGATACATGATTCTTTCATGAGAGATGGAAGAATATATATGAGAAAAATGTTAATCTCATAGTCTTTTTATTTTGAAGGATTAAATTGTATTTAGAACATAAATTAGATTCAAAAGAAAAAGTGTTCATCAATAATTGATTTATTGTGCCTACTCACTAAAATATATTTGGTGGGGTTATTAAAAGAAGAAGACTTACGGTCTCAATCAACGTTTTGACAAAGATCTACAATCTCAATCAACATTTCGGTAAGTTTTCTTCATTTCATATTTTAAAATTATTATTTATTAAGAAAATTAATATCGAGAATGTCTCAATTTAATTTTCTAAACATCCTGTTTTTCATTTTCGCTATTATTTATGGATATAAAGATCCAACAAAATGAACAAAGAAAGTCGAAGGTCCATTGTTGATAAAAGCTTGAATTTGTTTGTAGTTCAAGACGAGATACTAAGCTTTTTTTTTTATTACATCAGGTGCATATACCGTTAGGTGCCTATTTAAATGTCAGGTTAACAATCCTTTAATCTGTAACAAAATATATATCAATGTGTCCGTATATATATGTTGGAATTTTCTCCTCGATTCTTTTTTTTTTTGGCACCCACTACTTTATACAATCTTCAAACTAATGATCATAAGGGTAATTGTGATCTATAACAGAAGAATTTTATAGGTGTCTAGTTTCATTAATTTCAAGATGTTTTAATCATTTATCAAGCATATGAAAAATGCAATGATAAATATACCGCATGCATAAGCTATATATTAAAAATATAGTTATACTCAAGTATTTCACCAACTAAAATTGTCAGCTACATGTGATATCATCAACTAATGTATTTAATTCCAAGTCATTTGAAACCATATATTTTGACATGGCAATTATTTGGGAAATTTACATACATACCACTTTATAACATCCTATTTACATATCTAACACCTAAAACTTTAATATTACATTCATACCACCCTATATTATTTTAATATCAAATATACCACTTATATTTCTTTCCTACCACTCATATATTTCATTTCTACCACTCATATTTTGTATGAAAATGAACTATGAGTGGTATTTATGTAATATTAAAATTTTAGGTGTTAAATATGTAAATAGAATAGTATTAAGTGGTATGTATGTAAAACTCCCCAATTATTTTTTTCATGTATTCGGATACATCCATTATGAAATTTTTTATGCATCTAATGGATTAACAATTAAACATAAAATTTTCAAATTGTGCACGTTATCAAAATATATTATCAACACTCATAGCAATTACCCTATGTGAATTATGGCATGATCAACTCCTTGCATGCCACCTCATCCATCCATATGCTCATGGATTCTACATCACCAATCATGTGGGTTACTTTATGTAAGAATCGAGCATGGATGATTCAATTGAACCGACCACTAATTAATGTAGGCAAGGCAGAATCGAGAGGGCGAGCACCAGGGGGCTGAACACAAGCGCGGGTGTGGCTGGCGGGATCAGATTATGTAGATAAGTTAGGAAATGCATGTGGGAGTGAAAAGCAGCGACTCCTTATGGGAAATAACTCAGATTTGCTCACTCCAGTGGAATTAAACAAGCAAATGAATGTGACAACCAAGAGAAAGTCGTGACCGAAAGGAAGGAGGAGAAGGGAAGCAAGTTCGTCAAAATTTCATTTTTGTGCAAATTTTTATGTGATTTTAGTTTAAGCAGAGACCGATATTTTAATTGAAGGCAAAGGAAGGAAATTGGGATAGAAAGAGAATAAATTTTGTTTTAGAAGTTTCTTTTTCTAATGACAAATGAAGTGTAAGTGATTCAAGTTTAGAGAAGGAAATTTATAAAATGTGATTCCTCTGACTAAAGCAAAAATGTGTGATTGTCCAACAACAACAACAACATCAAGCCTTTATCCCACTACGTGGGGTTAGCTACATAAATCCTTTTTTCTCCATTGTCTTGTTAAGAGTCAAATTCTCATTTAAATCTAATAAATAAATGTCATTTCTAATATTTTATACCCAAGTCTTTTTAGGTCTACCTCTATCCTTCTTAACATAAGCCAAATCAAACATTTCTGCCCAGATCAAACATACAACAATGCAGGTCTTCAAATTGGCGATACCTATTTATCATATATTTTATTTCAATATACATAAATTTTATTTAATAACTTAAACAAAGATGGCGAGTTGGGAGATTGGGTCGAGTCCAACAGAGTAGAAATCAAGTGGAGGGGCTCGGCCCTTGTTGTCGCATGAAATAAGAGGTGTCGGGCGTGAGAGGGAGAAAGGAGCGGAATCAAGTCAGGCGATTGGATTGGTCCATGGATTCCCGACTAAAGATCGAGCGAGATGTTTGGGATCAGCTTAGTCGGGTGCTACCTGCTTGGGATTGACAAGGATCGGAAGCGGGTGGCTTGGGAGAAAATCGCGCGTGCAGGCGGGAGATGGAACGACGTCACGTGGTTGGCGAGTTCGGCTCGTGATGCCAAGGAAAACGGGTACAGGCCTTGGTTCTTGTATACGATTGAGAAAATGAAAAAAGGAGGGACATGTTGATACATGCATATAGTCATCAGATTTCAAGGCAAAAAAAAAATAATTCAAATATTTTGCATTGAGTTAAACCAAATTCCTATCTTTTATACTCATTTCAATAACTAGGATTTCTACTTTAATACCATTCACAATGTGAAAAGTAATAGAATAATCAACTTGAATTACATGCCACATTCTAAAATCAATGGATTGCAAAAAATATAAACATACGAATTTTTCATAAATCAAATGGGATATATTATCAAACAGCGGTGGATGGGTAATTGAATAACCCTCAATAGCATTCATATTTCCAAAATATGCCATTAGATCTTTTCTCTAGGGTTTTAAACCATAAATATAGAAAATCTGCTTTGATATCAATTGAAAGTTCAATTTCAAAACACAAACTCGAGCTTTCGGATTGCAACAGTGGGATGATTCACATAGGATCCAACCAAACTCATCTATTTGGAAGAAATTACCCTTGGCACATAAGCTCCAAGCACATCAAAAGCTACGGCTACGGGCCGCACCATCGGTGGAATGCATGGGGAATATGAATACTAAAACGAGAGTTTAGACAATTAGGTTAGGGTGGCTCAATTAATATAAAAAAAGTTATCTGCACTTGTTGAAGATTTAATTCTATAGAAAGCAAGTTTGGACATATTACACTTGACACTACATTTTAGGGCACAAAAGACGGTACGTATGGGGAAAAAAAACCTCTACATCATCATGAACTTTTCATCTACAATCCAAAGATTATCTTGATTTCCCTAAATCTTCCATAATAAAAATCTTGCATAATAAAGATGCCAAAGAAAGATTGCTTCTTTCGGCATGGAAATTCATTACAAAGTTACACGTCTTAGAGCATAAATGGAACAGAGTAGGCTGCCACATAATTGTTTCAATAGGAAATTGAAAGGAAGGAAAGAAAAAAAAGAAATACCGATATAATGAATCATCAAGTAATTGATGTTGAATTCTTAAAGCCTCTAAACTCATAGCAATCTGTACTGATTCCTCAAAGCACAAAAGAAAAATATGAAGCCAAATGTATTGTGAAGGAAAGTTTCATCCGGCCATCATAACCAAGTTTTACAAAGCAAAAAGATTATTTATAGAAATAGCCGGCTAACTTAAAAATCTAAACAACACCTACGAACAAATAATATAATAACGTGTTGAAAAGAATAAACTATTTTAATAAAAATAGATAATATCTAGTAAATCCAAATATATAAAGATGATCATATCAATCTTGAGGAGCATAAATTGGATGGCAGGAAGTACACAGCAGACGAAACTAATTAATCTCTAAATCCATCTCCGAAAGAACAAGTTCAAGTAAAAAACAGGCAATAGATGTTACATCTAATCATGCTCAAAGGACAAAACTACTTAGAAAACATTAAGGGGGCCAATGCCCTCTTCCCTTGGGATGATTTGCTCTTAATTAAAAACTTGAATAGGTACAAATTTAGGATATTCAAAATGCGACAAAAAGAGTCGTAGTAACCTAAACCTGATGATTTCTCAATCATAATCTACCAGAAATAAAATAAAAGATAGCCATGCGATTACAACAATATTTTCTACACTCTCATTTTCTAGCATCATGCTTAATAGATGGGGGGGAGCAGGGGTAGTGGAGAGAGTGTAAGAGAGGCGTCCAGAATAACAATTGTAAACATCAAGTAACATCATCATCTATTTACTCAAACTACACAACAAAAAGAAATCAAATAAGGCAAACTTCCAGAAGGAAATAAGCAAAGAGGGGATTTATAGAAAATCAAAGAGAACATAGCTGAAAATGGTTTTATATTAGTCTGCCTTTAGACGAATTAGAAATGATTGAGAAAGCAGAATTGATAAATAAAATGTTCTTTATCATACCTGATTTGATCCATGCCTAAGACGGCGATACTGTCCAGCAAAACATTTATCAGAGTATCAGAAAGAACAAAGAAATGGACCAATTACCAGCTGTAAAATATAGGAACTTGTATAGAGACATAATTTTCACCTTGCCAACATTAAAATTTTTTGTTTCATTGCCGAGCCACCGCAAGTATCTTGTAAGTTTGGCCGCTGTAAAAGTCTTGCCTCGAGCTGGTAAACCCACCTTCAATAAAAGACAGGTAAATAGTTTACTTGAAAAAGTGAGACCCTATAGATGAATTGCATGATTAAACAAAAACCTCAAAATAAAACAGACATCACAAATTGTATTTCAAAAACAGCTTAGCAGAAGTCCCCTTCTTTTAAAAGAATGAAAGAGAAGAAATATAATGAAGAAGTTAGAAAGAGCAAAGGATATCTGATGTAGAACAATAATTGAACTTTGCTAGGGAAAGGATCTCTTCTCCAAAACCTGAAGGAAATTATGACTTTTGCCCAGAACCTGAGAAGAATCTCAGATTTTCTCTTGAGAAAAACAGGAATTGCTGGACAGCAATTTGCTGTGGTAGAAAAACAGCAACTAATAGGCTTCTTATTGCTGGAGACGTGAGAGCAGGGGTGGGAAAACCTGGGCTGCAGTATTAGAAGGTAGAAAGTTCCATGTGGGAGGAATAGGCGGTGGAGACCAGAGAAATTCAAATGTCAGCCTGCTCTTGAAGAGGAAGCACGCTCCAAACCCCTATTAATGAAATCTGGAAATAACTTCAGCTAATTTTGTTTCCAAAAGCTGCTTGGAAAATTCGGATACCTAGGCTTAGGAATTAATGACTTGGGGAGATCTTTAAGGCTCCGAATCAATTCCTGTAAAAGCATAGGAAGGAGTGGGGAATTATCCGTGGAGGGGAAAATGATGACATACCTAATTAATGGGTTTAATTAGGAATGAATAGTTAACGTCAGGAGGCCTAATGTGAATTCAAACGAGAATTGATTTAGGGACTTGATTGGAAATCATAAATGGAAGGAAATAAATGCTTGAAATTTCTGGTTGCTGGAAAATCAAGCATTCAAGCCACTAATCAAACAAACAAACGACATGGGGGAAATTCAGCTAGAGAGAAAAGTAACGTGCCTTGGATTGATTACCTAAAATAGGATTTTGGCTTGCATGAAACAGGGCATTTAATGGACTTTAATTCCTGAAATTTAAGCTCCTTAGATTATGGAATCAAATAGAAGAGAAAGGTAAGGCAATTCCTTCTACAGAATTTGGAACGTGAAGCAAGGATTGATTTTTTTTTTTTTTTTTTTGTCAAACAACGTTCTCAGATTTTGAATAAATCTGAATTCAAAATAGTGTCAAGATGGAAAGAAAGAGGAGGGGTCGGGTGAGAGGATGAAGATAACGACGAGGAGCAAAAAGAAAAAACAAACAAAAAAAAACAAGAGACAAAATATCAAAGATACAACCGCGAGCCCGGACACATCCTGCGGCTGACGGGTACTACGTTGCCCTTCTCCAAGGGACTTCACGCCACGAGCCCGGACCCATCCTGCGGCTGGTGGAAACTCTGACTCCCTCCCATAAGGATTTCACTAACGTTCTTCCCAAAGAACACAAGTGCAAAACACAATTTTTTTTTTATTAATCCATCATTCCCTATTACAAAAGCAGGAGCCTCTATATATAGGCTTTAAAAGAAAATAAAAGACAATTTTGCCCATTGGGCTTACATAAGACAAGAGGGTAAAAAAGGGAAAATGCAAAATTAAATAAAAATACACTTAATAAACTAAAATGAAATAAAGTGATCTCGGCCGTCGATCTTCAGCTCCTCCTCGGATAAGCATGGCCGGTTGGATGTCCGCATCATTCTCCCGGGGTTGAAAAGACTCGACTCCGTCGAGTTCGCGTCCCGGGTGAGCAACCATGCTCTGATACCAAACTGATGTAGAACAATAATTGAACTTTGCTAGGGAAAGGATCTCTTCTCCAAAACCTGAAGGAAATTATGACTTTTGCCCAGAACCTGAGAAGAATCTCAGATTTTCTCTTGAGAAAAACAGGAATTGCTGGACAGCAATTTGCTGTGGTAGAAAAACAGCAACTAATAGGCTTCTTATTGCTGGAGACGTGAGAGCAGGGGTGGGAAAACCTGGGCTGCAGTATTAGAAGGTAGAAAGTTCCATGTGGGAGGAATAGGCGGTGGAGACCAGAGAAATTCAAATGTCAGCCTGCTCTTGAAGAGGAAGCACGCTCCAACCCCTATTAATGAAATCTGGAAATAACTTCAGCTAATTTTGTTTCCAAAAGCTGCTTGGAAAATTCGGATACCTAGGCTTAGGAATTAATGACTTGGGGAGATCTTTAAGGCTCCGAATCAATTCCTGTAAAAGCATAGGAAGGAGTGGGGAATTATCCGTGGAGGGAAAATGATGACATACCTAATTAATGGGTTTAATTAGGAATGAATAGTTAACGTCAGGAGGCCTAATGTGAATTCAAACGAGAATTGATTTAGGGACTTGATTGGAAATCATAAATGGAAGGAAATAAATGCTTGAAATTTCTGGTTGCTAGAAAATCAAGCATTCAAGCCACTAATCAAACAAACAAACGACATGGGGGAAATTCAGCTAGAGAGAAAAGTAACGTGCCTTGGATTGATTACCTAAAATAGGATTTTGGCTTGCATGAAACAGGGCATTTAATGGACTTTAATTCCTGAAATTAAGCTCCTTAGATTATGGAATCAAATAGAAGAGAAAGGTAAGGCAATTCCTTCTACAGAATTTGGAACGTGAAGCAAGGATTGGATTTTTTTTTTTTTTGTCAAACAACGTTCTCAGATTTTGAATAAATCTGAATTCAAAATAGTGTCAAGATGGAAAGAAAGAGGAGGGGTCGGGTGAGAGGATGAAGATAACGACGAGGAGCAAAAAGAAAGAACAAACAAAAAAAAACAAGAGACAAAATATCAAAGATACAACCGCGAGTCCGGACACATCCTGCGGCTGACGGGTACTACGTTGCCCTTCTCCAAGGGACTTCACGCCACGAGCCCGGACCCATCCTGCGGCTGGTGGAAACTCTGACTCCCTCCCATAGGGATTTCACTAACGTTCTTCCCAAAGAACACAAGTGCAAAACACAATTTTTTTTTTATTAATCCATCATTCCCTATTACAAGAGCAGGAGCCTCTATATATAGGCTTTAAAAGAAAATAAAAGACAATTTTGCCCATTGGGCTTACATAAGACAAGAGGGTAAAAAAAGGGAAAATGCAAAATTAAATAAAAATACACTTAATAAACTAAAATGAAATAAAGTGATCTCGGCCGTCGATCTTCAGCTCCTCCTCGGATAAGCATGGCCGGTTGGATGTCCGCATCAATATCCTAGCCCTAATTGCTACAGCTGACTCAAATAGATCCACAAAATAGTTGTAGGCATGCATGTCTTTATGTCTACTTTATAGAACTAAATATACAGGAAAATTATGGTAAGTAGAAGTGCAGTTTCTTGTAATCACTACCCCGAAGATGAAGAACTATTAACCAGACATTAATAAGAGCTTTGGAATTAAAACAAGAATAAATATAAAAAGGAAAACTTTTTGCATGCCAACCAAATAAAGTGAGAGAGTGCGAAGATGAGGCATTGAGATGTATTCTTGGGAAGAAGCTTGTGAACGAGAAGCTACTAGTAACAACAACAAGAACCAATACACCGCATAAGAACACTAGTGGACAAGACTACTTTTAAAAAAAAAGACCATCAAGAATAGCTCCAATAGGATAAAACATATAACCAATGAGCAACACTCAATGGCATCAAGTAATGGTGAGGATAAGCGAATTTTTTCACCTAGTTATTGCAACATATGTTAAATTAAATCATGAATGTGAACGAAAATTTCATTTTATGCTAGAACCAATTACACAGTGCTATGATGGGTCATGGTAAAACATGGCATGTGAGCTTCATAGTCAAGCAATGCACATGGCAATGCATCTCTTTGCTTCACTCCTAAACATGCTTTAATATGCACTTTTAATACACTGAAATCAATATATAAATATCTAGCATATTTGTTCAGTTCAAAAGATTTAGTTTATGTGAATATATATACTACAATATTGATAACTCAATTTAGGATTAAAGTTGAAGTAAAAAAATTGGCAATCTATCCATTCATTAACACAAAGATCCTCCTTACTCTCTCTATACTTCTCCAACAAACCTCTCAACAAATGTACAACTTTCATAATAGGCCTATATGGCATCTAGCTGATTTTTAGAAATATTAGTATCACGTCATTACCTATGCTTAAGTACTCTCTCCCATAATTTTAATGTATAACACATTAATTTAATTCCTCTATAATTCGCATATTATTGTGCATCATATTTCTTCTTAAAAATAGGAATCAGCACACTCCTCCGCTCATCAGGCATTTTTTTTACTTCAAAATAATATCAAAAGTTTAGTAACCAAGAAATTCATTGATCTCCTAAGCATTTCTATAATTCTATTGGAATGTCATCAGGTCCTACTATTTTTCACACTTAATTTTTTTAAAGTATCTCCAACTTTGATTTTACTAATACGAAGATAAAAACAAAAATCTTTATATTTGATTTAGGGTGCTAAGGTCACTAAAGTCAATCATATTCTCACACTTCATAAAAAGTTTATTGAAATATCTCATCAATATATGTTGAATATCCTCTTCTAAATAAAGCACTTTTTATTTTCATCCTTAATGCACTTTACATGACTAAATCTTAATTTTTCAATCTCTTTACTAGGCTAACTTATATATACATATTTCACCATCCTTAGTATTTAATTTATTATATAAATTACTAAAGATTAAATTCTCTAGATCACAAATAACTTTCTTAGAATCCCTACAGGCTCCTCTATATCTTTTCTGATTTTTCGAGTTTCTATTTTATCTTTTTCTTACACATTTTGATTCCATCATCAACTATTTTTTATTATTATGAGTTTTTTTCTTTTAATTCTCCAAACACATACTTTACAATATTCCTTATATGTTATATCGCTATCTATTTTTTCTTACATAACATTAATTTTCATATGAACAACCCAAATCTTAAGATTTTGAATCTTGCTTCAAAATATTTTTATAAGCATTCTTTAAATACCCCCATCTAATGCTATGATAATATTTTATTTTATTTTTCATTTCTCACCCCTTCATCTTAAAATCCAAAAATAATAAGAAATATTTGATACATAAACTTTCACTCTCAATAACTTCATAATTTTTGCAATTTAAATAATCAATTTTTCTTATAAGAATATGCAAGGAAAAAAAAATGTCTGGCATTGAGAACTAGAGGGTAAGTTATTACTAATCATGGATGCATTAAATGAGTAGCCTACTATCCATTCAACAAAAAAAAAATTAATAAGAGAAGGTGGTGATGATGATGATGTGTATTATACACAAGATAATATTTTACGTAAATTGTTTTGTGTTAATTAAAGAAAATAAAGTATCGTAGTAATTGTGGTGTGGAATGCTAGCTCTTGTAGCAGGAAAAACAGCCATCACAAGTAAGAGAAGATGCAACGATTGTTTGCCTCATACTACCAAAACTATTGCCAGGCGTCGATCTTCTTTTGGTTCATGCATCTGATCAGCCACAGCTGCTGCAGCAACAGCTCCAGCTGCTGCTGGAATTGCCTATAAAAAATAAAATAAATGTGATAGCATAATCAACAGCAGACCACAAATGAGCTAAAAGGAAATAATTCAAAAACATGAAACGGATATAAGAGTAAAGAAAACCAAATGTAGAATTATATACACGTTGGAAAGAAGAATAGCATGTACTCATACAGAAAGCTGATTCCTATTACACACTAATTAATAGTGGAATTAACATAATTGATAAGTGACATAGTATGTTTCAAGAAGACGCTCTAATAGAGTAAATAAAAAATCAAGAGGATGATGAGGTATCATAAAAGGCTTTTTAAAAGGTATTAAATCTCAGGCCCGTTAATGAAAGATATTTAGGGTTTACTAATGTCAATATGGAATATTGTTGATATATTGTTGAGCAAATATATATTGTAGTCCTTTGCGTGTTGTAGTGTCAATATGGAATATTTTTCATTCATTCTTATTTGCTAGACTTTTATGCTCGTAGGTTGGTCTATCATGTTTGTAGTCTATGCTTCACAATTTGATTGTGCAATTTTATAATCCAATAAAATGTGTTGATGTCTAACATGCCACAATAGCGAAGTTGAAGCCTACAATAGCATGAGATTCAGGAATTATAAGGAAGAAGGGAAGCTGACGCACACCAAATAGGTAATCAACTTTTATATACAGTAAATAGATCGCATATGAAAGGGAAAAAAGAATCCAATCCCTAAAAAGGAAGATTGAAAGCAGCCCCTTGCATTGCGAACAAAATACGTGGAACAGCTGCATTAAGCTACAGGAATAATGAAATAAAGCAAAATCATCCAAATCAGCTACGTGACAAAACAGGAAATTGGATCAGCAACAAAAACAACATCATATGAAAAATCAAATTCTCATTTAAATCTAACAAAAAAGATCATTTCTAACACTTTCTAACTGAGTCTTTAAAGGTCTACTTCTTGTTGGAGAAATTTTGTCATCCTCAATGGATTGAATATTTTATAATTGAGCACGACATAAAAAATAATATAATATTCAGAAAGATAAAAATATTATTTCGCTGTGGACTCAATAACAAAACTCACAGTTTTAATTTTCACAGGAATTTTCTCTTATTCAATATTTTGTTGAATATGATTTATTGTATTTTGGGGTATGGATGCCCCATAGAGGCAAACCCCTATGGTTAATTATATCTCAAGCATTTGTTACTTGAGAACACTTTGGATTAAACTAGTGGTTTCTTAATAATCTTTAAAACATTGGTTTTTTTTTTTAATTTGAGAAATTCTCTTTCAAAGATTTGGTTTTGGGAATTTCAAGGAAGGTATGATCAACTTTAAATCATATTTTAAGAATGGAAACCAAATGAATGAGAATATATGAGTACTTGATTCTGAGAAAACTCAAAGGTACTCAAACTATCCTATGTTGGGCTTTATATTTTAAAATTAGAATATTTGTTCAAGTTGACCAATTTGATTTAGAATGTTTGAGCTTATAATCCAACAACATATGTTGAAGGAAATGCCTGAAATGTAAGGTCCTATGAAGTGACTGGAGTAAACAACAACCTTGTATCCTAGAACTAAGGTGAAGACTATTGAGGGGTAGTACCTCGAACCTAAGTCTAATGGAGTGTAAGGAACTTACAACTTACACCTCACAATAAGCATAAGTTATACTGACCTCAGAATTTACAATCCTGGCAGGAAAAGGCAATAAGATAAACCCACCTAATCGCTTTTAAAACCATAAAGTGCAGTTAAATAATTTTTTAGCTGATCCTTAAGTGAGTTTTCTACATGTGACACACTAGCCATGCATAATCATTTTATTTTTTAAAATTTGGCTCATTAGAGTAAGCCATGCAATTTGCTTTTATTTAGAAATTAGTTATGATTGATTTTAAATTATTTACATGTAAATTGGTAGAAAAATTAGTTTTATCCTGAAAGTATGTTGTATAACAAAGTTCAAAACTCTCAAGCAAAAGTAAGTGAATAAACTTAGGAAAAAACATGTATTTCTAATGCGTACTCAATAAACCATCAAAACATGTATAGATTTATAAAAATCAACCAACAAGAAAATAAAATGTAGAGTCCAATTATTACAATAATAATTAACAGCTGAGTTGTCTGTCATTATACAACCCAGTCAAATTTTTATAGACTCAGCCAATGGGGTCTTTAAGCTTTAGCTTTTAGATGTATCTAAGGCATCACCCAAGAGAATTCATTCTTCTGGTTCATCTCTTCTGTAACTATATCTCATAAGCTTAAACATACTTCCTAAGTCTATCAAATATATTTTAAAAAGAAAACAGACAAAATAAAAATGGACTAGGAATCATTTTATATAACAAAAGAGGCATCTCAGCACTTAAATTGTCAAGCCCTATTTCTATCCTATTGATCATACCTTCTAGTGGGGTTTTAAGCAACACCTACAAGTAAACAGTGTTAAATAATCATGATTTATTTTTACCCCCTCTTGGACAAAGCCACCTGCAGAAAAGGATAGATATAATTATATCCTATCTACTTAAGGGCAAGTGCCTACAACGTAGACAATTCAATAGACATCACACCCATCATCAACCACATGCACAGAAAAAGAAAATTATAATATTAGCATGCCTAGGGGCTACGCACCTAACTGTGTCGGGTATGTTATATATTGCACAACAAGTGGTGTTTTATTTTGTTGAGAGACATAAATGTTTAATTTTAATCCAAATGAGATTTCACTTTTAATTGTGTGTGACGTAAAACTTTTATTTGATTTTTATTTGTTTCATATTTAGAAGAGTTATGAAAAACTCATAAAATAACCACTACTTGCTTTGAAGAAAACCTGCTACTTATGAAATCTTAAGATCCAATAATATAGGCATTTAACCTTTTAGGGTGGAATGATTGATCTTTGCATCAAAAAAACTCAGTATTTTTTTAGGATTTTGAGTTTCTCTTAGTGTTTGGATAAAAGGGAAATATTTACCTAATAGCATAAGGTAAACATGCCTACGGGTTTGACTTAGGACTTTGAGAAATTCACCTAAAAGGATAAGGTGAACTTCAACAGATAGAGGCTCCTAAAGGATATCTAAATATTATATTTTAAATATCATAAAAGAAATCACTTATTTTGTTAAATGAAATGTTACTTAGATTTTGAGTCTAGGTAGAGGGGGCATCCACTTAACTATGGATCAAATGGATGAAGGTGATGAAGTACCTAAAGCTCTGAAGCTAAAGGTAGGTGAGAAATTTCCTATAACTTTAAGGTTGAAGGGAAGGGAAATTCTCTTTAGCTTTAAAACTAAAGAGAGGAAAATCTTCTATAGCTTTGAGGTTGGAAAAAATGAGATGAGGCCTATAATTTTTCGGTTAAGATTGGAGATCTTCTAAAGCTTTTAGAGCCTAGAGAAGTGAAGGAAGACTTGTAGCTTTGTGGCTAAACATCAAGAGGTCTCCTCAAATTAGCTTTGTAGATGTATTCAAGTTCATGAACATTCATACATGCTAAGGTTATTTAAAAGTTCATTTAACCATTTGATTTGAAAATGACATAAATAAACCCGAGTAATCTCCAAAGTAAAATAGAGTACATCTACGGACCTTTGAAGGCCCATATTATACTCCAAATTAGTTTCATCAAAGCTTGAAATTAAACGGGCATATTTACACATTTTGCAAATTTTAAAGCTCATTACGTGAAACTTGAAGAACAACCTACAACATGCATTTAATTTGTTTAAATGTAACATCGTGAAGCTCGAACAATGACCTACAAAGCCTAGGCTTTTCCATATGCAAAGGTTTAGGATCTAATATGAATGCTAATGCATGCATTTAGAACATATTGGACACCAATCCAACGACCCTATGCATATTGTCATCCTTCTCAGGATCTCACGTGAGAGTAAACAAGTGAAAATAGCCATATTTCCACTGTTTTGTGGAGAGAACAGCAAACATAGGATTTTTTCTTGGGTTTAAAATTTTAAATGTGAGGTTTCTATGGGCCTAAGGGCATGGGAAATGTCAAACACACCCATTGGCTTGAAGGCCTAGAGGATTTCCTAAGTTTAAGAGATTTAACCTCACCGGAGCAATCATGGTAAAAACCCGATATTTAGACCTCTTGGATGTTGACTTTGTGTCGTGAGCGCACCAGAGAGAAATGTATGAAGAACAATTCAACCATCAA
The DNA here is from genome assembly GCA_019514585.1 of Dendrobium officinale. NCBI lineage: Eukaryota > Viridiplantae > Streptophyta > Magnoliopsida > Asparagales > Orchidaceae > Dendrobium > Dendrobium officinale. The sequence continues at coordinate 18,944,477 of CM033694.1, forward strand.
CAACTTTGGCGCTTCTTTTCTCTGATTTTGGAAAACTCCAAATGGTCGGACCTCTTAGGAGGGTTGCTCGGTTCAGCTAGAGGCACGCAAACATCGGAAGAATGAGCAATTGGCCAGTCGGTCCCGATTTCCTCTCAAGATCATACACAAAGAGTAGTCGAGCCACTCAATCGACCCAGGTCACATGCACAGAAGCTCCCCCAATTGTCCCTGCACTCGGTCTGGCCTATGCTCGCACATGAAAAGCCACTCGACCCTCCCTGATTCTTTCTCAGGAACGCACGCACGAGAGGGCCTCACATCTCCTCCAAATATACACACGTAGAAGACACAAAGCTCCCAAGCGCTCAATTCCACCTCCCTCCTCCGCTCTCCCTCTCATCTCCTATGATACTCACGAAACAGGGAAAAAATGAAAATCGAAGAGGCCCTGCTACATTTCGTGTACAGGAAAGCATAGATACTCGATCTCCCACTCTCGAGTACCTGCTACAGGATTTGACATGAATGTAGTGGTGCAAACGAGCGAATTTCCAAGGCAAATTAGAGTTGTTGGAAGCAGAATTTGATTTGGAAAGTCAAATTATGCTGATTAGGTTTGAAATTGAGCTTGAATCAAACTTGAATTGAATCGATTTGAGTTTGATTTGGTTTGGTCGAGCTAATTTGAGGAAAGTAGACTCGAATTGACACCGATTTGAGTTGAATTGGGTTCAACAAGGCTCAAATAAATTGATTGGGTTTAATTAAAACCGATTGGACCCGATTCGACTCGATCTAAGTCGAGTCGACACAAAAAATTGTCAGCACCTCTATCATTCTTAACATGGGTCAAATCTAATACAACTACTCTTTTAACAGGGTAATCAGAGTGGTGACGTTTTATATGGCCAAACCATCAAAAAGGATTCATGTAGCCGACCCCACGTAGTGTGACAAAGGCTTGATGTTGTTGTTTTTGTTGTCTTATCAGCAAGAAGAATATCATCAGCAAAAAACATACACCATAGTACATCCTCTTGCAAATGTCTAGTAAGAATATCAATGACTAAAGCAAAACGATATGGGCTTAAAGTTGATCATTGATGTAATCGGACTGAAATAGGAAAATACTATATCAAACCACCTTATGTTCAAACACAAGTAACAGCTCAAGCATATATTTCCTTAATGACTTGAATATAAGTATTATTAACTCCTTTCTTTTCTAGAACTCTCTAGAGCGCTTCTCTTGAAATTTTATCATATGTTTTCTCTAAATCAATAAATATCATATGTAGAAACTCCATATTTGTAATAACTGATTGGGTGGCCAGTTCGGAACAGAACCGGCCAACCCTCTTATTATTAGTCGCGACCCAAGAGGGCTAGGTATTAGTGAACGAAACAGAGAGGAGGGGGGAGACGTTCGCGAACAGGCAGGGGGCGGACGTCCGAACTCGCGAAAAAGCTTGGGGAAGTTTTGTTTTGCCATTTTTATCAAACGAACATATTGGAGGGTAAGAATAAACAATTCCTTTTCATTCCTATTATTATAGAAGCGGGGATTTGGGAGAAACGGCGGTGAAAGAGAGGAACAATTTGGAAGGAAAGAGGAAAAAGGTTTGTTTTCTCAAACTTTTATAAATTGATCATAATCCTCTCTAATTAGTGGAAACATTTAATTTGAAGATAAGGAAGACATTTGGAAGCGAGGAGAGGAGATTTGTGCGGGAGAAAGAGGAAGTTTTGGGATTTAGAAAAAATCCCCTCATTGTAAGTAGACTTTCATATGAATTTTGTTAAATAGCATATTTGTTTTATGAAAATTATATTGTTTAATTTTAGGGATTTAAAGGGAGAGACCAAGTTGTAGGAGTTCATTTCAACAAAAACTCAACAACGAAAGAAACTTACAACCGGTTGTAGGAGTTCATTTCAACAAGTTGTAGGAGTTCATTTCAACACAAACAAACTTTAGGATTGCAAAAGCTAAATGTCTTCCTTAAAACATAAACATAACAAACTTACAACCATATAACTTATATTAATTTAGAGAAGAATGATACAATTGGAAGGGATACCGGGAGAGAAGAAAGAGATAGAAAATCAAGATGAATTATAAGAGAGGAAAAGGTAGAAGACAATAGCTCGCAAGCTATTCCAAACCTGCAGGTTTCATGCTCCAAAAATTATCACATATTTCCTCTCTTTTACTGCAGCAAAACCAACCCCTATTTATAATAAAAAGAAGGGAAAAGAGCATTGATTACATATAGTTAATGCACCTCACAACTAGTCAATAAGAACTCCTTAAAAACTCACAACCAATAGGGACCGAGAGGGCAGCAACCAGGGGGGAACTGAAGCAAAATCAACAACCAATACGGAGTAAAACTGAATCATTAATAGCAACTAAACACGGCAACCAAAGGGGCAGCTTTTGGGATTAAAAATCTACATGGAGAAAGACCAAACAGTACATAGGGAAGTCCAAATAGCAAAAATAGCACCTAGGGAATACCAAACATCATTTTCGGAATTCCAAACAGCAAAAACAGCACCTAGGGAATTCCAAATAGCATTTTGGGAATTCCAAACATCAAAAACAGCACCTAGGGAATACCAAACAGCATTTTGGGAATTCCAAACAGCACTTTGCCCACATCAATTCTCCTTTGGCGGAAGAATCTCATCTCCTGATGAGATCGTCTCAAAACTTTGAAAATGTGTCATTTTCAATTCTCGAATTAGCATGTCATACTTTCTTTTGATGATCTCCTTTTCTTGTTCAAATTCGGACTGGAGTTGAAGCTTCTTAACTTCAAATCTCTCGGCACTTAAATGCAATTATCCTTGAATCTTGAGAAGCTCATTTTGTAGAGGATTAGAAGAATATGCTTGAGGTGGAACCCATTTTATTGTTGGAAGCATGTCCTCGGGAATCCAATGCATAATTAAATGTCTTACTTAATTGCCTTCAACTTGTTTGTTTTGACTTTCCATTTTTTTATAAAAGAAAGTGAAACACTCACAACAACCTAGAAGCGCTCTGATATCAAATTGATGCAATAAAAAAAATTATTGCAAAGACACAAATATGTACGTCTACCTTAAACATAAACTTGACAATACTATTATAAAATAAAGACACACCTTGCAACTTCAAATAAAAAGGACACAACAACAAACAATTTAAATGAAACACGATGCAATGACACCCTACAAATACGACTCAAAGCACCTTACAACTTTTATACATTTTAGAGAAGAAAGATACTTATGGAATGATAGGTAGAAGGTCCAAGACGAAACAGAAATAGGGTAGAGGAGGATAGCTCGCAAGCTAGTGAAACCCGCAGGTTTACATTCCAAAAATCATCAAAAAAATCTCTCTAAAAAAGTAGCAAACAGGCCCTTAAATAGGGAAAATGTAAACCAAACAGCCTCCCACAAGTGTCACCCAATCACCCAAACAAAACAGGGAGAAAACCCAAAGAACAAGGCACAGCCAGCCGAGGAATCGAGCAACCCAGCATCCCAACAGCCAACGCAGGAACCGAACCGTTAGAGAACTCAATAGACACCAAAGAAGGGCACGGCCAACCCAGGAACCGAGCAGCCAGCCAACCAACAACCACCAAGGAAAGGCACAGCAAGCCAAGGAACCATCAGCTGTGAACTCCAAACACCATGAAGCCAAGGACAATTGGGTCAAGCCCAATAGATGAAAAAAAGCCCATCAATAAATACCCAAATGAAATTTTTATTGCCTTTATCAGCGGGCTAAAGGTCAAGTTGTTGCAGCTCTGGGTGTATGAAAGCGCGATTTATTTAGGGTTTTAGTTTAGGATTTAGGTAAATTTTAATATATATATATATATATATATATATATATATATATATATAGGGTGAAGCGTACGCCTCGTGCCAGCTATGTGAGGCATGCTTCAAGGTGGGCCTCAGACAAGCTAAGGCGCATGTCTCATAAAAAGAAGCTCAAGGTATTTTTCACTGGAATTGTGCTGAGGAAGGCCTCAAGGTGAGCCTCAAATTGCGCAATTTTAAATGATGATTCAAACTGTAACACCCCACAATATCCCTTACAAGTAACACAAAGTGTAACAGAGAAAACATAACATTCATAATTCTTAACGTCTAATACTTTTGATCATTTGAAAACTTATGTCTTTTCCATCCACTAAATAATACATTTTCTGAATAAACGGAAGCATCTAAATTATAATTGTTCCAATTTCATCACATAAATTTTTACAAAGTCACTAATAAAAATCAACATACATTATCACAATTTTAGCAAGTTGCATACCTCACATGAATAATCGCAAACACGGCTAAAAAGAAAACCTAAATATTCAATAACCTGAGCCTAATCTGCGTCAATTTTTTTCTTGTCTTTCCTTGTAATAAAAGTCAGTATAAAAACTAATAAGCTATAAAATTCATAAAGTTATGCAATTTAAATAAGAAATAAATGCCAGATTACATGGAATAATATGATTGAAATCATAACTTAATCAACTCACAAATATTTGCAAAACAATATAAAATCACATTTAGAATCATCTTTTATTTCATTTGAAACTTGTACATAATATCATAATTAATCTTCTAAGATTCTGACTATCATTTTTCATATAGTTAGCTTTCATAAAAATGTACAATGGAACCCAGGTAAACCTGACATTATTGTTATTGAACTATATAAAGATCTTTTTTACCTCTTTTGGAATCCATTTTGCCCCACCTGCAACGCAAGTTTCATATCTAGAGTCCTTTTGTCTTACTTGCAACATAGGTATCATATCATTTCATAGCGAGGAGACAAATCGTCAAGGAATAAGAAATGCAATTATAAATTGTAAAAGCAAATATTATTAATTCTAGATACATACAATTTTACTTAACTCAATTGAAAGAATAAATGCATTAAGATGATTCATATTATTGAATATAAGCATATATCCAAGCATTAATGTATAAGCAACCATATGTATATTTGAATAATTTAAATTTAAAATAAGATGTGGTATGATTGTTTAAAGATTTTCTAGTTGACATAATTTAGAAAGGAACTCATTACATTACATGTTGCATATACATTCTTTTTATGTAAACAATGTAATAGATAAATTTTATGAAAGCATGCAACATGACAAAATAAGTATGAATTACTAATTTTTAAAACATAATGAATATCAAATTAGAAAATATTGGCAATGAAATGATATGATACATGCGTTACAGGTGAGGCAAAAGGGGCCCAGATAAGAAACATTTACTGCAGGTGGGGTAAAAGGGACCCTGAAAGAGGTAAAAGGGACTTCTATGTAATTCAATAATAATAATGTCATGTTTACTTAGGCTCTATTGAATATTTTTATAAAAATTAACTATATAAAAAATGATAGCCAAAATCTAAAAAAACTAATTATGATATTTTGTACATTCTTCAATTGAAATAAAAGATGATCTGTCAGAGGTTGCTACAGTATCTGATGCCACAACACGTCCAATTCTACACTATTAGTGCTACAATATCAATGCTATAGTGCCCAAACTCTACACCCAAGCTGCTGCTTCTGCCCTACATGTGATGAAGTATTAGGGGTACGGACCAGGAGCTTTAACATGTATTTATACACATTTTCATAGGCTCTTAACTAATCCTTATTTAAAATCCACAGCCAGAGTTTTACCGCCTTAGCCAACCACCTTAACTTGTTGGAAAACTCTAGAAACCAATATTGCTACAGCGGTGCCGCTACAGTTGATTTGGTAAAAATATTTAGGGCAATTTTATTTCATGCATATTTTGATATATGTAGATTATTTATATATGCTTCTATATATCGAAAACGAGTCTCATAAAATGGTTTGGTCACATAAAACGTCAACCTTCCGAACTGTTAGCAGAATAGATATATTAAATCTGACATATGTAAAAAAAGGTAGAAATAGATCTAAAATGACTTGGTTACAAAAGTATATTTTTTTATTTGAGAATTTGAAAAAGAATTCATATAGCCAACCCACGTAGTGGGATAAAGTCTTGCTGTAGTTGTTGACTTTTGCTGTTTCTCCTACAAATCAAAATAATCTAAATGAAATATATAATATAATAAAAATGATTTAGACAAATTTTGGGATATATGAAAAATGGGATATATTTTTGCAGGAAAAATCTTAGCATACATATTCATTATTTTGGTGTTACATATGCAATGATCTTGGTCTAAAGCATCAAACTGACTCAACCTGACCATTCACCTCGAAATAGGTAAAAATAAATAAAAAATTGTATAGGTTAGGCAAATTGGACCTGGGTGGGGATACGAGGCCCAATTTTCCCATTGCAATCTTCCCAATACTCAAATCAATCTCAAAACAAGTGAAAAAGGCACTAAAGTTTCATATAAATGTCTAGGAGAGGTCTTTGCAACTTTATATGATCATGGCATCCATGAGAGAGACATGGGAAGGGCCATGAAAAAGATAGCAACAAGGTTAAAAAATCTTGAAAAAAATTCTTTGCCTAATCATAATTTTTACCAGTATCACCATCATCATTAACCTTATCCCATTATGAATTTCCTCTATCCATTCATTCTTCTTGAGTAATATAGTCCCATATATCATAACAATCTCAATTTAAAGTGCTTAATTTCCTTAATTCATGCTACTGCATCAGGTTTAACCTATCTTTTATTCAACAGCATTTTAAGTTGCTAAGGTTTGCCATATCTACCAAGTTCAAAAAAATCCCTAAACAACGCATTGTTCCTTTTTTAACAAGAATTATTTTGCAACTATCAAAGGCATTTAGTTGATTAAACAATCATTGTTGTTCAAATCAAATTGCAAATATGAAATATATGTATGAATAGAGATGGTCGTTAAAATAGGACCAGATGATAGACAAAAAAGGAAAGATAAAGAAACTCAAAGAACTTGGGTAATTCATATGCTAATAACAGTCCCCTTAAAAACCTAGCGCATTAAGAAAACGGTGAGTCTAATTTCAAGAAAAGAATACTGCAATAAAAAGTTGGTTAAGAGGATTGTAATTCATTCATTAGCAAAGCTTATATACTTGATACATCACTAATCCTACCACTAAGTGGACAAGGTTACCAATAAATACCTTATTAGGCGCTGCATGATTAGCAGCAACTACTCTAGTAGTGCTTGAACTAGGTGAAATGCTTGAGACGTCATATTTGGGGGATTCCCAATTGTAGCCAACAGATCTTGGAGTCTCTGCCAGATTAGCTGCATAAACAGCAGCACCGGCACAGGATGGTAAAGGTACAACATAGCTCTCTAAATCAAGCTCCAAACTCGTTGTTGAACCACTCTGGTAGATAAAAGTAAAAACATGAATTAGGTAAAATAAAAGAAAAAACAGAGTAAGGAACAAATCCACCAAAGGCTAATAGCATCCCTTATTTCTACATATGCAAGTTAAATATGACCAAACTAAGACTGTTTGTGTGCTGACTACTACTAAAATACTGATCAGCTCCATGCAAGTTGCTCAAGCTTCACTAAATAAGTTAATATTTCTAGAAAAAGCTAATCATCTTTATCTTTTGAGAGAAGAAGAAAAATACTGAGCCGACGGGTGCTCATTTGGTTCACATGAAGTAAAATGTCCTTCGAATGTTTAAAGCTAGGGTTTGTTTGGTCTACACTTGAGCCAACTTTAACACTAGTTTTTCAAAACGACGCATGTTGCAAATGATAAGGAGGTAAAACTTAAACCTGGCTTATACTTTCTTAGCTTAGGGCATATTTAATCACATGTAAGAGGAGGTGAGATGTGAGAAGTTGAGGAATGGAGCCACACAGGTTATTTGGGTGACTACGAGAGGGAAGTGACTTTTACCGCAAAAAGGATATATATAAGATTCTTAGTTATTTGACCTCAGCCTCTTACTTAGAAGTCAGTCAAAATGGATAAATGTAATACTCTCACCTATCCGCAAAGCTCCTATGCCACTCAAACACACACAAATCATATTAATTACACGCACAAAAGAAACATTAGCACTAACTTGGTTGCTTTATACATAGAAAATATGTTTTAGAAAGTAAGGATTTTGTTTTTACTTATTTTAGATGTGATTGAAATCTTCATTTTCAGAGTTTTTGAGGAGGTTTTAGGAGTTAAAAATGAATTATAATTTCTAATTATATTCAATCAAATGATAAATTCATCAAAACTTCATCGTTTTTCAAAATATGATTAGTAGCTTCAAGCAACCGAATGAGCTTTTATAGTACTTTTATAATAGAGCGTATTATATATAAAATATGTAAATACTGACGCATATATTATAAAGCATTGAATATTAAATTATACTATTCATGACATATCATATAATCCAAGACATTTATATAGAAAATAAAAATATTATAAATTCTTATGTACATTATAGCCATCCCACCCGCCTGCATCCTCCATATTGTTGTGAAGGAATATATACACCCTATGCCCATAACCAAGGTGCTTGGTAAATAAAGAGTTTTCAAAGACCACTGACTAGAATATGCAGAAAGAGAGTATAGGAAATATGAATAAAAAATTAATTATCATTCTGCCTCAGTAGGATTCCCCATGCTGTGAAAAAAATGCAAACATTCATCACCAAAGTGCTTAATCACTAGAGAGTTTTCATTGACATCAGCAAAGAAATTGTGCAGAGTAAAAGATTGGAATGCTGAAATGATCATCTTGCCCACTTGCATCCCCCATGCTGTAGTGAAGAAATCACTGTACTTGAAGGACTTCTCGGGTTGCACATAAAGCTGAATGATCTTATCATATGTTTGTAGTCAATTCTAACAATGAAGATCACTCAGCAAGAAAAGAATGCAAGATAAGGATAAAATCACTAAGAGCAAGGGATAATATTGTGAAATCCCTTAAGAAAATAAAAATAAACTCTTAAATATTAAGACACCTTTTGATGTGACAGTTAAAATTTTAATTGAAACTTCAAACATGTTGAGCTACTTCTTGATTTCTTTATCCTATCCTGTGCAGTCTCTTATCTCACTTCTTTATATAGGATCTTTCTGGTATTAAAGAAAGACATCAATAAATAGACTTATCCATCTCCTTTACGTCAGTTTCCAAAATGGCATGAAATTCTAATGAATATTTGGCATGAAATCTTGTAATGCATATTTCGGATAAGCATGCATATACAAGAGCACTCCTAGGATGGTTGAACTCCTGAAAAGTTAAATCAAGGGGAAAAAATTGTTAAGGCATTTGGGTCAAAGCAAACAATATCTCGATGGTTGAAAGTTTGAGCTGTTACAAATTATATCCAAGCTATAAACTGTTGAAGACTATCTTACAGAATACCAAAGCATTCTTCTTCCAGAATAAGAAAACTTAGAGAATGAGTTTGGTAAACATGATTTCATTGATTGATCTCGGCTAAAATGCATGAGCTTATATCTAAACTTAACAGAACAGTGAAAATACTAAACTATCCTTGGGTAGTTACATAAAGCACTAAAGAAAGGAATCATAAGTCAAAGAGGTGAAGAATGTCAGTAGCAGATAATGTACTGTGCTGCTGAAATTATTTGTATGTTTGGCTGTATACAGTAAGTCTATCATTATCATAAACTAGCAGAAAGATAGGATCTTTAGAATCCTATCTTCCTGGTGGATGAGTCTAGGTTAAGGGGCCTAACGAGGATATCAGTTAACTAAGTGGAACAGATTGTGAAATCCCTTAAAAAAATAAAGCTAAGTTCTTAAACATCAAGCATTTTTGGTGTGACGGTTGAAATTTTAGAAGAAACTCTATAGTTAAGCATGCTCGTATAAATCACTATTAGGATGGTTGACCTCCTGGGAAGTTATACCAGCAGGAAAAAATCGTGAAGTACTTATGTCAAAACGGACAATATCTCGATGGTTGAGAGCTTGAGCTATTATAAATATATCAAAATATTAGGCTATCATATTTTAGCATAATGTAGAGCTTGAGCTATTACAAATATATCAAAATATTAGGCTATCATATTTTAGCATAATGTAGTAGGCTAGTGAGAATTAGAACCCAGTATTTGCTTTCACGTCAGATAGTGTTTTGAACAAAAATTGCTCCATCAGTATCGGTTAAGCACGACGCAACGCTTAGAGAAGAAAAGCTACAAAATCATTAAAAATTTTATAGTAAAAAAAATTCTAAATATTTTCAAGTTAAGATTCAAGGCTCACCTCTTGCCCTCCTTCAGGGGCGGCATTTATACTGATATCAGGTATTCCCCTGACGGTGGACGGTCGGAGATTTTCCTTATAAGCCCTCCAGCTCGCCGCAAGATCAAAAGGAGATACATTGTCCACCTTCACAAACACCTTGTACTCAAGAGTCGCCTCATGACCATCTTCAGGAGGCCTGAACACCGCTGTCCTGGCGTCCCCCTCCAGGTTTCCACCTATAAGTAGCCGGTCCGCCCCGTCCTCCACCACGTACGGCCCTTCCCTATCCTTGGGCTTCAGAAGGAAGTGAAAGTGCAGCGTTTCTACAGCATAAATCCAACTCTCAAAACCAGAATCCAACCCGTTTGCTCATACTTCAGCGATGAAAATTCACGTACCGTGATTCGGTGGAACGACAAAGCTAAGTTCCCACATTGACGCAGATTCTCTCTCCATCCGCAGCTACAAGGAAGAACGAAGAGAAAGGGAATGAGTGAATTATAATTGGAGGGAAAAGAGAGTTTATTAGCAGAGGAGAGTTGCCCGCACAGCTCGAGAGGGATCCCATGAACCGATGATGGGAACGGAACCAAATACGTGAGGAATGAGATCGCCTCGTATGTTGAAGTTCTCCAACTTGAGTGACACGTAGAGCTGGCCGCCGCTGCCACCTTCGTCGAGGCTGTCATGTGAGCTAGTCGGGTGCTTCGAGGAGCTGCTCCCCATCGCCGACGATATCTAGGGATTCAGAAAGGAAATGTGGTAGGGATTAAGGAGAGATTTGGCTGGTGCAAAGTCGGCTGGCGCGAGAGCCAAGAGAGGATAACGAACGAGGAGCTCGGAGACAAGAGAGGCAAGGGAACGGGAAATCTTCTACGGTGCAGCGGTGGGATGGAGCTCGGGCCCACCTTAAAATTTTGGATTCTTCGAACCTCCGGGTCCGGATGACGTAGCCCGTTCGTTATTTGTGATCGGTTGTTATAATTAACATCAGTGTTCACCTATCCTTTCGGCCATGGTTGCTTGTTCTCTGATGGTGGTGTGAATAATTCAAATTTGAGTACGTATTATTCGGCTTAACTTACTCAATAAAGAAGATAAAATATTTTATGTATGCTGGACTTATTTATTTATTCAATCGAGCATACATTTTATTTATGCTCAACTCGTTTATTTATCTTATTGAGTTTATTGATTTAGAATAAGATATAAGCTGGTATGTGTATATATTATTATATTTTAAAATTTTTATGATAATAAAGTTATTATTTTACATCTTTATTTTGTATAAAAATCTTAAAAGAATAAAATCATATAAAAAAACATTTTTATGGGAGTATAAATTTTTTCTTTTAAAAGTATCATCAATCTTTTTCATCCAATCTTGTAACAATAATTGGCAATTTAAAAAAAAAATTGTTGGAGTTCGCATTATAAGAACATAAATTATAAATAAATTACAGTTGAGATCGCCTAATATTTATATTCTCTTTACATGTTACTTACAAATTGTTTTTAAAGTCTTCATATTTTAAGATCATTGAACGATCATTTCATTATTAAAGTTCTTAAATATATCTTTTTCAATATAAAATAACAAGTAATATATGAAATAGCATATAAATTGAAATAAAGATAATTCATAGACATGCATAGATTCATAATAGACCTATTTTACTGTTGTTGCGGGCTAGAATATACGCGGCGATATAGTTTACAAATTCACGTCTGACGAATATTCAGCACACAAACAGAAAAGAAAATGAACACCAGGATTTTTACGTGGAAAACCAGAAAGAGGGAAAAAAACCACGGGGCCACGCCCAGCTGAAAAGTTCCACTAGTGTTTTGTAAATTACAAGAAGTTGATTCGTCCCACAAGTCAGGATGATCAGATTACAATCTGTTTCTTCTAACTTGAAGCAAATTTACAAAGTTCTGGAGAATTCAGGCGTCTCCCAAAAATCCGGCAGAGTTCTGGCGTATTCATGCGGCAGAAAGAACTCCGGTGGTGGTCGAGGAGGAGATGATTCTCCCTTTCTCCTTTTTCTCTTCTCTTCTTCTCTCTCTTCTCACTTGAGTCCTCTTGTGAAGAATGAGGGCTTTATTTATAATTTTTCTGGAGTGGCATGGCTTGTAAATAGGTGTGAGATCAGGGGCGAATAGGGAGTGGTTGAATGGACGTTGATGTTGAACCCTTCGATCGTGCACCGTTCGTTGGACATTTGAAGGCCTTAGTGATGTTGGAATTCGGCGATCATGGGCTCGTTGGATTTGTCTCGTCGAGCAGTTCGATTCGAGTATAAGCTTGTTAAAATCGGAGAACCTTCGGTAACTCAAATTGTGATTTGAACCTTCCAATAGCGCTTCAGGTCATTGATTCGGGCCCATTTGGGCTCGGATTGGGTCGAGTTTGGTGTCATTGGGTTTGTATTTCCGAGACGCTCAGTTTGACTATAAGCTCGCTGAAATCAGAGTTCAGATGCTCCTGAATTTAATTTTTGAAGTTCCTGGTTTGGTTTTTGCCTCGAGATTCGTGCCCGATCAAGATTTTTTCATGATGATGTATCAACTATAACTTGATATAGGTAATGATCAGTGCTCATTGATTATAAGTTACATTGTTTATATTGGTGTCAATAGCTCATATGAAATGATTATTTATATTGACAATCTTTCATTTTTACTAGTGCATATTCATGCTGATATAAATTGAATGATTGCAAGTATATTGTTTCATTTTTTTTTTAGTATATTGTTTCTATTGAATTACATTGATTATAGTTATAGGTTTGGTAACTTGTTGGATTGTTAATTCGATGTGTGGTTTTAAATATTTTTTTAGAAAGGGTTAGGACCCAGCAGAGTGAGGTGGTCTTATTTAAGGATTTTATATTTTATTTTTTAAATTTTATATTTTATTCTTTTCTAGTCAAAAGTGTTAAGGAAAAGAATGGCGCATTGATTAAACTTCTGATATTATAAATGGACTTTTGATGAATATAGTAAAAATATTTTGATGTAAATGATTAGTTTTTATGACTTTTGTTAAATAAATAAAAATTAAATGCTCTGATAGATTAATTAAAAGATAAATTAAACGATTCTTCCAAATTAGATCTTGGGACGTCAAAATTATATTCTAGAAAATTTACAACAGAGCATTCATCCCATAGCTTTATACAAATATGTATAACATATAAATAAAAGTTGGTAAGAGATTAGAATTTTTGTGAAAAATATAAAATAGAATAAACTACAGGGCCTAGCCTAGTTTTAATAATCCATTATATAATTAAATGTACAAGAATTCTCTCATCTCCATAGTTGGAGAAAACTAGATTACACAATTGAAAATAATTATCTAATTCATATTATAGGGGAAAAAAATCAAATATCCATAAGTGAACAATTAAAGCCTAGCACAATGTTAGACGTTAATAGTTAAGTGACAATGATTAGATAACAAAAGTCTTGTAATGTTAGTGATGAATGTTGATGGTAGTTGTTAGTGGTGGTCACTAGAAAATATAGTAGTATTTTTTTATCCCTTGGCTCTCATTTCTCCTATCATATAGAAAATGATGCATTATTTATAGCCTTTTCTTGAGAGAATTTTAGGTATAGTTTGTTAGAATCCAAAGAACAAATCGAATACTCCATATTGAGCCTCTTGATCATAGATAATTTATTCAATATTTGAATACCTTAATTGTACACCCATGACTACTTGTGCATGTACTTTCTCGCATGTATCTTACAGGTTATGTTCCGGTTACGAGGAAGGAGAATCCCATCCTCTTTTAGGACAATCTATTTGAAGGACTAACTTAGGAGGAGGGAAGGAGCTTATCACTGGAGCACTACTAGCCATCTTCAGCTACATCCTCCAAGAAGTTTCCCTCTCATAAGGGTGTGAAAACTAAAGTTCATCTCTCAGTCGAACAAGTCTTTATTCATCTCAACCAAAGTCAAGCCTTCTATACGCAGTCTATCAAAAATCAAGCAAACGACATACGTTCATCCATGAGACATCCTTCATAATCAGATCTTCACCAAGCTCTAAGATCTACATCAAGCCATTACTCCCCCCCCCCCCCCCCCCCCCCCCCCCCCCCCCACCCCCCCCCCCCCCCCCCCCCACCACTCTTACCCTAGTAAAGAACTGTAAGGACACCTTACCCACATCCTCTCTCACATGATCATCACACCACTCGACACAACCAACCAATCTATATCAAGACTTGACAATACAACTCATATTCCTTATATATTATATTGTAACTCTCTGATCCCTATAAATAAGGGGAGAAGGGAGACACAAAAAATGTAGAAGGAAGGAGGGAGTGACAAAAAAATATCATTTTCTAATATTTAGCTTGAGCTATGTGAGATATAGCTCGTGCCAGTCTCATTATTATATTTATGGTTGGGATAATAAGTATTTTATCTAAATCTATTCTTTCGCCATGTTTTTTCTCTCCTTTTTATCTTCATCATCCTTGTATACAGGTTCTCAACTTATATCTAGATTCATAAAGTACAGTCAGACATCATCCATTGAACAAATCTAGATTCAACATCCTCTTAGGTGCAATGAGCATGAATTTGATGACAAGAGCTATAAGATCACTACCTATCAAGCAACCAAAGACCTCAATGAGCAAGATGAACCAAGACTATAATACCCATTATGAACTACAAGAAATAGAATAATGACTTCTAAAGACCATCTATAATACTCTTACAACCGTTAGCAAGGCACAAAATGCTAACACACCTGAAGGACCATTTGACCCCGAAGCTCATCATAAGCCTCTATAAGAAGTGCATGTCTTTGATATAATTGTCAACCATACTCGGCCCCAGGAAATAGATAAGAATTTAATCCTACCAGCTAAGCGATTCAAAGAAAGTGAACCATGGCTAACTAATTCCCTCTCCAGATCAATCGTTGAAGCAATAATGCCTCCCAAGTTGAAGGTGCCTCACTTAGAGGCCAACTGAGGTAAGAATGGCCCCATGCACCATGTGGCAATTTTTTAGTCCATGACCTCCCTCCTCGACATCAATGACACCCTCCAATATCATCTTTTCTTCAATCAACTTAAAAAGAATTAACACTCAGGAGATTCACTTGTATACCTAGTGGGGTGATCATCTCCTTCATTGAATTCAAGCAAATTTTGTAGCACATATTATGAGAGCCTAAAGACCCCCAAAAGGCTTATAAGTCTTGTTAAAAATGGGATATGAACTTGGAGAATCCTTGAGGAACTTCATATTGAGGTTTTAAAAAGAAATACTTTATGTGAAAGCCTAGAGCCAGCAGTTACCCAAGCAGCTCTGACCCAAGGTCTAAGGAAAGGTCTTTTTAGTTGTGTGCTCAACCTTCAACAACCAAAGACATTAGAAGAACTATTAGCTTGCCAACATTCATGTTAATGCTAAGGAATATAATCGATTTGTCGAGCCCACCACAACTGCTTCTTACTATAAGACCATCATGAGAAAAAACTTGCATCCATGAAGGAATAGAGAAAGGATCCATCCTTAGGAAAGGAGAAATCAAAGATCGAATTTCTAATGTATTCATCAACCCCTGATCTATATAAGACACCCGTTCAGCCAAAACCTCTGACGATAGAAGCACCACCCCGGTACTAAGGACTGAGGAGGAATACAAAGAAGTTGCTCAGCGACCCCAAATATATCTAATATATACTCCACTAAGAATATCTATCGTTGATCTTGTAGAGGCCATATAAAATAAAGAATTCATCAGATACCCACCACCTATGAAGATCAGTAATGTTTTTTGCCTATGAAGATCAATTGTGCTTGGGATACACAAGATACTACTCATTCCATAAAGACCACAAACATGACACTGATGAGTGACACCATCTGCATAACCTAATTGAAAAGCCCATCAAAGCCAAGAAAATTAAATATTTTATTCTCTCCAATCCAAAGCGACGAGCAAGAAAAGCCCCTATAGAAAAAAGTGCCATTGAGCAAAGATAGACTCAAGCCATCCATGCCATGATGTAGTGCCCTCCATCATGGGTCATAAATGTGGGGAAGTCCCTACACATGCAAAGAAGTGGAAATGTGAAGTAGTTGATTCAGTATCATTCTCATTGTCTATTAACGACAAACCCATCACCTTTAGTGGTAAAGATGAACCAACCAGGGGAAACTTATACAATGAAGCAATAGTTGTTACAGGTCTAATCATAAGTTATCATATCAATAACATTCTAATAGATATAGAAGCTTAGTAAACATAATATTCAAAACCATCTTTGATAAGATGAATCTGCTTGCCTCTCAGCTCATTTCGACTATGGGGCCACTCTACAGATTATGTGATGAGAATACGAAAATTGAAAGATAAATATATCACCCTACCTATCACTTGGGGTAAAGTAAATAGTCAATATGCAACTATAGAAGAATTTATAATCATCGATACTCCTCTGACCTACAACTCCATATTTGGTAGGACTCTAATAATCACCTTTAAAGTTGTGGTATTTACATACCAAGTCGCTGTTAAATTCCTGATGAAGAAAGAGAAGTCATAGTGAGGGGCAACCTAGCCCAGTCGTGTACCTCCTACATGCGAGTAATATATCTAACGAACACATCTAAAGAAATCCTCCATCTGGATGTGGAGTGAGGTTCAACCATAGAGGCAATTGAAGCCAACAAAGAAGTAATCACAATGGAAGGTGAATTCAGAAGATGCCTCTAAATTAGCACTTCCTTCAATAGAGAACAACGAGATGAGTTGGAGAAAACTATATATGATAATCTTGAATTATTCACATGGACAATAGCAAAAATGTCAAGCATCAACAAGGAAGTCATATGCTATCAATGATATATGAGTAGGGATTCTCGTTCAATCAAATAGAAGATCCAAAAAACTGCAGGTTTACTCATCAAACCCTTCCGATAAGAAGTAGAAAAGCTATTTTTTTGCCAACTTCATAAAGGAAATTCAATATAAGGACTTAATCTCAAATTTGGCGTTGGTATATAAAGAAACAAGCATGTGGATAATGTGTATAGACTTCATCAATCTGAACTCAGCATACCCCAAAGATGGATACCCACTTCTAAAGATCATCATCTTAGTATGCTCCACAGTAGGCTATCATGTAATAAGCTTCTTGGATGCTTTCTCAAGCTACCACTAGATCAAGATGCACCCCAAAGACTAAAAGAAAACTACATTCGTCATAGTAGAAGGACGGTACTTCTACAAAGTCTTGCCCCTTATTGAAGAATATTGGAGCCACTTATTAAAGGACAAAATCTTCAAAGAACATAAAGGGAGAAACATCGAAGTAGATATAGAAAACCTCCTGGTTTAGAGCTGATATCCTAGCCAACACATCAAAGACCTCCAAGATACATTTCGTACTCTTAAAAAACTATAAGTTGAGACTAAATCCTCCAAAGTACACCTTCAAAGCAGGCACATAGAAATTCTTAGGGTTCCTTCTTATGCTTGATGAAATCAGAGTCAACCTCAATAAGCTACAAGTTATACTGGAGATGAAGACACCCAAAATTGTTAAGGAAGTTCAGAGACTCACTGAGAAAATCATCAGACTCAACATATTCATCTCTTAACTTTGAGAGAGATACTCCCCCTTCATCTCTCAACTTGGAGAGAGATGCTCCCCCTTCTTCAAAAATCTAAATAATGAAGAGAAAATTTTCTTAGATAGAAGACTACTTTCCCACAACTAAAGACCCCCCCCCCCCCCCCACTTTGTCGCCTCTTTTTAAAGCCCTTAATCGGGCAAAACTTTCTTGCTGGATTAGATTAGAGTTTATTATAATTGAAGTATGTACTTTTTATATTTTTCTTGAGTTTGAGAGTGTGATTATAATTGGGTAACCGTGCACATACACACTGGGGTGTAAAAAAATATGTATTTTTTAAACTAATTGTCACGACCCAACCCGACCGGGACGGGTCCCGCTCGCATCGGGTCGTGAGGCCTGAACTTTCAGACTGACTGAACTGATTCCAGGATCTGGCTTTGGAATTTATTTCAGAACTTTCTTTTAAACATTACACACAGAAACAGACACACGGAGCTACTATAAACATCAAATGCAGCAGAACAGATCATCTACTTTTTTCCTCCTCAAAAGAATCATGTACAAATACAGGTCATGGATTTCAGACAGAACAGAAAAGCCATGACTGTACAAAAATCAAAAGTGCAAAATACCTAACACAGATCAGACTCTGAACTTCTACTCCTGGACTTCCTTCCCCTTCCCAGAACCTGAAAACCACGCAGAAAACAAGGATGAGCTACAACAGCTCAGCAAGACATCAAACCTCCAATCAAAATCCTCAGAGTCCACATCAAACACATCAGACAGAAATTCGTACAGAAATCAGAATACGAAACTAACAGAGCAGAATAAAATGAATCAAATCAGAACAGAACAGACAGAACAGAAATACATCATATCAGAGCTGACAGAACATACGGAAATCAGAAATCAGATATCAGAGTAAATCATATCAGATCAGCATTCATATCAGAACAGACAGAATCGTACGGAAATCAGAGTCAGATTATATCAGAACAAAATAGAATCAGAATAAGAATACAGATCAGAAATCAAAAATCAGAAATCATATCAATTCAGAACATATCAGAAGTCAGAACAGATTAAATCAGAATAAATATTTCAGAACAGATCTTCCTTCCAGATTTCAGAACTTCCCCTTATATCTCCCTTGTGCATATAGCACCAGAACTTCCCCTTATAGCTCCCTTGTGCATACAGCACTAGAACTTCCCCTTATAGCTCCCAATTGTGCTCATAGCACCAGAACGTCCCCTTATAGCTCCCAATTGTGCTCATAGCACCAGAACAGAATGGATATACATAATTTCAGAACTTCACAAAACTTCTCAGAACTTCCCCTTATAGCTCCCTTGTGCTTACAACACCTTCCCCTTATGGCTCCCAAAAGTATACAAAATCATAACATGTCATTTCAGAACAAATCCGGACAAATTCAGAAATCATACGAAAATCCGGCAGCGTAACGGCAGTATACGGAATTTACACAAAATTGACAGAATCGGAATTTTACCAAATTACCACAGAACATTCACATCAATAATATAAGACTTTTATTCTACTGCCACAATATTTTTAGACATCGTCAAAATTTACAGTCGAAAGAAAATACCGCGGAATAAAAAATACACGGTCAAAATTCTCCAGAAAATAATCAAAATGTGCACACTCGGCACCTCAGAAACATACCAAAAGTTACGCGATAAAAACTGAACCAATCAAAAAAAACGGACGAAATTCGCTAACTCCGGACAGAAAAGTCGTTCAAATTACACCGTTCTGAAAATTGAGAAAGACGGAATGTGCCTTACCTTGCGTACAACACTTTCTTGAACAGTCTTGTCGGACGAAAACAGTCCGGCGTCGCCCGAAAATCAACTTTTTCAAAATCTTCCTCGACCTTCTCTCTCCTCAAACTGAAATTAGATATTTATTTTTGATTTTCTCTCTCTTCAAAACGACTGATTTCAGCTAAATAATACACTGATCGGCCCGGCCGATCGCACGATCGTCCTGGACGATCTGAACAAAATCCAATCGGCCTGGGACGATTTCTCAAGACGATAATTAATTTTCAGTATGATTTGCTCTCTGTCTTTTGCCATACACTGATCGTCCCGGGATGATCCCAGATCGGCCTGGATGATCCATACAGGAAATTTTTCTGTAACTTCTGGATAGAAAACTGGAACAAAAATTGCACTGATCGTCCCGGACGATCCTGGAGCAGAATTTGATGTTACAATCTCCCCAACTTCAGAAAAATGTCGTCCTCGACATTGTCCAAATAGAACTCAGTTAAAACAAGTACGGGTACGACTTCCTCATGTCCGATTCTTTCTCCCAAGTCGCTTCCCGTGCAGTTCGGTGCTTCCACTGCACCTTAACCATCGGAATCTCTTTACTTCTCAACTTACGAACATCATAAGCTAGAATCAACTCGGGTTCTTCCTTATAACTCAGATTCTCCTGAATCTCAATCTCATCAGCAGACACTTTCTTGCTAGAGTCAGATATCCACTTTCTCAAAGTAGATACGTGGAACACATTGTGCACATCAGACATCTGATCAGATAGCAACAGTCTATAAGCAGACTTACCAATTCTCTCAAAGATTTCAAACGGTCCAATATACCTTGGACTGAGCTTACTCACTCTGCCAAATCTTCTCACACCCTTCATCGGACTGACTTTGACATTCACAAAGTCACCAACTTGAAATTCAACGAACATGTGCTTTTGATTGTAATATTTCTATTGTCTACCTTGTGCAGCTTTCAACCTTTCTTTAATCAAATCAACTTTCTTAACAATTTCTTCTACAAAAGTGGCACCCATTTCTTGTCTATCTCCAACCTCAGTCAGAGTCAAAGGAGTTATACACTTCCTGCCATATAGAGCTTCATACGGTGCCATTCCAATACTGGACTTAAAACTGTTATTGTAAGCAAACTCAATCAGAGGAATGTAATCTTCCCAGCTTCCTCCAAAATTCAAAACACAAAGCCTCAACAGATCTTCCAGTACCTGAATAGTCCTCTCAGACTGTCCGTCAGTCTGCGGATGAAAAGCTATACTAAAATGTAATTTCGTACCCAAACCTTGCTGAATACCTTTCCAAAGTCTGGAAGTAAATCGTCCATCTCGATCAGAAACAATCACCTTAGGCACACCGTGTAATCTGACAATCTCTTTCACATATAGCTGTGCCAATCGATCCACCGGATCGGTCTGTCTGATCGGAAGAAAATGAGCAGACTTCGTCAATCTATCCACAATCACCCAAATGGCATCGTGCCCTTGCCTTGATCGAGGAAAATCCATAGCAAAATCCATCGTTACCTCCTCCCACTTCCACTCAGGGATATGCAACGACTGACAGACTTCGCATCTAGCAACAAAATCTGCTACATCCTTTTTCATTCTCGGCCATCAGAACGAACTCTTCATATCTCCGTATATCTTGCCACTTCCCGGATGAACAGTGTAGCCGGAATGATAAGATTCATACAGAATCTCTTTCCTCAAATCTCCAAACACAGGAATCCACAACCTGTTCTTGCAGAAAATGGTACCAGAATCAGAAATTCGGAGTTCAGGCTTTTTACCAGATCCAATCTGAGCAATCAACGTCGAATAATCAGAATCTAACTTCTGAGCTTCCTGAATCCCTTCTTCCAAAGAAGACTGAATGCTCAACTGAGTCAAAACTCCAGAATCCAAACTTCTGGAGGAAATCACTTCCAACTGCAACCGTTCCATATCTCGAATCAGGAAATCATCAGAAGTGAGCTGAATACCTGATAGTCCAGAAGATTTCCTGCTCAAAGCATCTGCTACCACATTAGCCTTATCAGTCTGATACTGAATCGTCAGATCATAATCCTTGATCAACTCAAGCCACCTTCTTTGCCTCAAATTCAGATCATTCTGCGTGAAAATGTACTTCAAACTCTTGTGATCCGTGAAAATCTCACATCTGACGCCATACAGATAGTGACGCCAAATCTTCAAAGCAAAAATAACTGCAGCCAATTCCAAATCATGTGTCGGGTAATTCTTCTCATGTGGTTTTAACTGTCTTGAGGCATAAGCAATTACCCTACCATTCTGCATCAGCACACATCCCAAACCTTTTAGTGAAGCATCACTGAATACCTGAAATCCTTCCGTACCTGACGAAAGTGCTAACACTGGAGCTGAAGTCAGACAATCCTTCAATCTCTAAAAACTAGCCTCACACTTTGGTGTCCAAACAAAAGCTACTGACTTCTGAGTCAGTCTCGTCAAAGGTGTAGCTATCTGAGAAAATTGTTTCATAAACTTCCGGTAATATCCAGCCATGCCTAAGAAACTACGTACCTCAAATACTGTAGTAGGCCTTGGCCAACCCGCAACAGCCTGAATCTTCTGGGGATCAACAGAAATGCCTTCACCGCTAACCACATGCCCCAGAAATGAAATGCTCTTCAGCCAGAATTCACACTTGGAGAACTTAGCATACAACTGATGTCGTCTCAGAGTCTCCAACACAATGCTCAAATGTCTGGCATGATCATCCTCAGAAGTAGAATACACCAGAATATCATCGATGAAGACGATCACAAACTGATCCAAATACTCTCTGAACACTTTGTTCATCAGATCCATGAAAATAGCAGGTGCATTGGTTACCCCAAAAGGCATAACCAAAAACTCGTAGTGTCCGTACCGAGTACTGATAGCTGTCTTCACCATATCAGCTTCCTTTACCTTCACCTGATATTATCCAGATCTCAAATCAATCTTCAAAAAACACAGAAGAATCAGAAAGCTTGTCAAACAAGTCGTCAATCCGTGGCAAAGGATACTTGTTCTTGATTGTGACTTTATTCAAATCTCTGTAGTCAACACACATACGGAGTGTTCCGACCTTCTTCTTCACAAATAAAACAGGTGCTCCCCAAGGAGAAACACTAGGACGAACAAATCCTCTATCCACCAACTCCTGAAGCTGAACTTTCAACTCAGAACGTTCTTTCAGTGCCATCCTATACGGAGCTTTTGATATCGGAGCTGTACCCAAAAAAATATCGATAGAGAACTCCACATCTCTATCCTGAGGTAAACCAACCAACTCCTCAGGAAATACATCTGCAAACTCTCGTACCACTGGGATATCAGAAACAGAACCAACATCCAGGTTCATATCCCGCACCGAAGCCAAAAATACTGGACAACCCTTCTTCCACATTCTTCTCACTTACAGTACAGAAATCAGGCAAGAGAGAACACCTCATAAGCCTTGGAATACACATATCTCTCCTGACATAAGCAAGCTCACTTGCTTCTTCGAACAGTCAATCTGGGCCTCATACAAACTCAGCCAATTCATGCCCAAAATCACGTCATACGAAGAGATCGGTAATAAAATCAGACTTGATTTCCACTTCTTGCCAGCAATCTCAATCTCATAAAAACAAAACTTTCGAGCAATCAAATTACTTCTAGCCGGCAAAATCACAGAAAGAGAAACCTGCAACAAAAAGGAAGGCATCTGGATTCGGTCAAAATAATGCTCGAAAAGAAACGAGTGACTGGCTCCAGAATCAAACAAAACACAACAGAGCTGATTAGAAATATAAATCATACATGTCACCACATCCGGAGCATCTCGAGCCTCCTGCTGACTCAAACTGTACACTCGTGGCTGAACTGGAGCTGGAGCTGAAGCAACAGAACTACTAGGCTCTCTCTGACTAGCAGTAGGTGGTCTCCGTGGCACAGAACTCGAACCACCACCTCTACCAGAAAATCCCTCAGTCACAGGGCGTGGAGGAACAGTCCTCGGTCTTCCTGCTGAACCGGCAGGTCTAACAAAGCTCTCAGATCGAAAATCAGATCGTCGATCAAACCCAGCCTGTGGACACTCTGCAATCCGATGTCCTGGCTGACCACTTCTGAAACACTGACCAGTCATCCTGTAGCACTGGCCAAAGTGTCGTCGTCCACAACTCTGGCACACAGGTACCCCACTAATAGATCCAGAGCTGGTCGTACTGGTGTAGCAGTATCAAAAAATTCTGACTGTTCACTCCTCCTGGAGTCTCTAGAACCAGAAACAAATCTCCTCTTGCCAGAGGAACTACTGTTCGCATCACCCCCAAACCTCTTCCTACTCGCAGTCCACTGCTGCTGAGTAGCCATCAGATCATTCTCTATCAGACGAGCTCTCTCCACAAGCTGAGAGAAATCAGAAATGTGAAAGGGTACCAGAGGCTGCCTCAGACTATCTCGTAGTCCCCTCAGAAAACGGTAGCACTTTACAGCAGAAGTACTTACCAACTGCGGAGCATATCGGGCTAAGACAGTAAACTCTACTTCGTACTGCATCACTGTCTTGCTCCCCTGAACCAGTCTCAGAAAACTCTCCTGCATCTGCTGCACGGCAGATGGGGGAACAAACTAATCTCGGAATGCCTCAGTAAACTCTTCCCAAGTAATCAAAGAGTTCAATCTGCCCTGAAATTTGGCCTCCTGCTGGCCTACCCACCAGTGCTCAGCTTCCCCATCCAATAGAAATACAGCCAACAGTACTTTCCTGTCTGACGGACACTACATGCCGTCAAAAGTCTTCTCTAACCTCCTCAGCCACTCCTCAGCTGCTCTGGGCTCAACAGCGCCCTCAAATCTCGGAGGCTTCAATCTCAGAAACATCTGAAGATGTCTATCAATATCCTCAGATCGAACAGTAAAGGCTCTACTGTGAGTCTCACTCATCATCTAAGCAACCAAAGTAGCAAACTGGGAAAGCGTATCTGCACCAACCACTGGGGCTGTACTACCCACTAGTGCTGCCTGACTAGCACTCTGACCGTCTGTCATGTCGGGGTCTGGCAGATCCATACAGAAAATCCAGAAAACTAATCACAAAAATAACACAATAAAAATCCAAACAAATCAAAACTACCCCAGACAGACTCAGATCACTTCCTATAGCTCTGTCTTACAATCCAAATTCCAAATTCTAAAACCATTGCTCTGATACCACCAAAAAGGCTTATCACGATCCAACCCAATCGGGACGGGTCCCGCTCGCATTGAGTCGTGAGGCCTGAACTTTCAGACTGACTGAACTGATTCCAGGATCTGGCTTTGGAATTTGTTTCAGAACTTTCTTCCAAACATTACACACAGAAACAGACACACGGAGCTACTATAAACATCAAATGCAGCAGAACAGATCATCTACCTTTTTCCTCCTCAAAAGAATCATGTACAAATACAGGTCATGGCTTTCAGACAGAAAGAAAGACAAAACAGAAAAGCCATGACTGTACAAAAATCAAAAGTGCAAAATACCTAACACAGATCAGACTCTGAACTTCTACTTCTGGACTACCTTCCCCTTCCCAGAACCTGAAAACCACGCAGAAAATAAGGATGAGCTACAACAGCTCAGCAAGACATCAAACCTCCAATCAAAATCCTCAGAGTCCACATCAAACACATCAGACAGAAATTCGTACAGAAATCAGAATACGGAACTGACAGAGCAGAACAGAATGAATCACAGAACAGAACAGACAGAACAGAAATATATCACATCAGAGCTGACAGAACATACGGAAATCAGAAATCAGATATCAGAGTAAATCATATCAGATCAGTATTCATATCAGAACAGACAGAATCGTACGGAAATCAGAGTCGGATTATATCAGAACAAAATAGAATCATAATAAGAATACAGATCAGAAATCAGAAATCATATCAGTTCAGAACATATCAGAAGTCAGAACAGATTAAATCAGAATAAATATTTCAGAACAGATCTTCCTTCCAGATTTCAGAACTTCCCCTTATATCTCCCTTGTGCATATAGCACCAGAACTTCCCCTTATAGCTCCCTTGTGCATACAGCACTAGAACTTCCCCTTACAGCTCCCAATTGTGCTCATAGCACCAGAACGTCCCCTTATAGCTCCCAATTATGCTCATAGCACCAGAACAGAACGGATATACATAATTTCAGAACTTCACAAAACTTCTCAGAACTTCCCCTTATAGCTCCCTTGTGCTTACAACACCTTCCCCTTATGGCTCCCAAAAGCATACAAAATCATAACATGTCATTTCAGACCAAATCCGGATAAATTCAGAAATCATACAAAAATCCGGCAGCGTAACGGCAGTATACGGAATTTACACAAAATTGACAGAATCAGAATTTTACCAAATTACCACAGAACATTCACAGCAATAATATAAGACTTTTATTCTACTGCCACAATATTTTTAGACATCGTCAAAATTTACAGTCGAAAGAAAATACCGCGGAATCAAAAATACACGGTCAAAATTCTCTAGAAAATAATCAAAATGTGCACACTCGGCACCTCAGAAACATACCAAAACTTACGCGGTAAAAACTGAACCAATCGGAAAATACAGACGAAATTCGCTAACTCCGGACAGAAAAGTCGTTCAAATTACACCGTTCTGAAAATTGAGAAAGGCGGAATGTGCCTTACCTTGCGTACAACACTTTCTTGAACAGTCTTGTCGGACAAAAACGGCCCGGCGTAGCCCGAAAATCAACTTTTCCAAAATCTTCCTCGACCTTCTCTCTCCTCAAACTGAAATTAGATATTTATTTTTTATTTTCTGTCTCTTCAAAACGGCTGATTTCAACTAAATAATACACTGATCGGCCTGGCCGATCGCACGATTGTCCTGGACGATCTGAACAAAATCCAATCGGCCTAGGACGATTTCTCAGGACGATAATTAATTTCCAGGACGATTTGCTCTCTGACTTTTGCCATACACTGATCTTCCCGGGACGATCCCAGATCGGCCTGGACGATCCATACAGGAAATTTTCCTGTAACTTCTGGACAGAAAACTGGAACAAAAATTGCACTGATCGTCCCGGGACGATCCAGATCGGCCCGGACGATCCAGATCGGCCCGGACGATCCAGATCGGCCCGGACGATCCTGGAGCAGATTTTGATGTTACACTAATCGTACTGGATAATTTGATCAATTGTTCATCAAGAACTGAGTTGATCAAACCATGGCAAGAAAAATATTCTAAGTCTTGTTAGTATTGTATAAAGTTATATTCGTACAGACGACGTCCAGAGTACAAAATGACTATATAATAATTCGTCCCGAACAAACTCAAAATTTTTCTGAATTGTTCATACTGTACGGTCATAGGTTCGTATAGATGATGTCCAAAGTATAAAATGGGTGTGTATCATTTTATCTATACGAACAGGTAAATTTTTTGAACTATTCATTATGTACGATCTTAGGTTCATACAGACGGCGTCCAGAGTACAAAATTGACTTATCCATTTTATCACCAAATAAAGCATGGTTTGATTAAATAGATCGTACTATACAATATGGGGTTCATACATAACATTATCCAGAGTACGAAATTGGTTCGTACTAAATCATACCAGGCGAATCAGTTCAATTTTGAACTGATCGTACTATACGATGTGAGTTAGTACGTACACCAACCAGAGTATGAAATCATTTCGTACAAGATCATATGAGCAAATTTTGAACTAATCGTATGTATGATGTGCGATCATATTGTACGATCTAGGATGGAAAAATTGAAATTTTTAATTTTTTTTTGAACAATTTTTCGTGTCTTCCATATTTAAGGTTTTAAAAAACTAACTGAAACGAATCCTTCTTTGAATTTTCTATGAGAGCAAGAGTAATAGTGCTTTGGGAGAGAGTGTTTGAGAGTGAGGGTAGAGAGATCTTGTAAGTGAAAATTGTGAAGGGTTCATAAGGTTGCCCAAAGATGAGGATCTGTTTGTAAATTTGTCAAATCTCTTCCTTACTTCTTTGAAGACGCTTAAGATAAGATTTGATTTTCTATCGACACCAAGACGATGTGAAAGGATGTTGGTACTCTGCCCATACTAGGAGGGTGTGAAAGGACGACGATACTCTGTTAGAGGATGTAAAAGGATGATGATTCTCTATCGACACCATGAGGGTATGAAAAGGATGACGGTGCTCTGCTACACCAGGGATTGGTGAAAGAAAGGATAAGTGTAAGGGCTTCTACGCTTTGCCGTGAGAGAAAAAATAGAGTCACTTTAGTATAGTGCAATACCTAAAGAGGGAGTTCAGGGAGTGGACGTAGGTCTTGTTGGACCGAACCACTATAAATTTCTATCTTATTTTTCTGTTTTTATTTTTATTTTATGCATTTTTATGTTTTTGCAAGTTTAAAATTTCTGTTTGAAAAGTTATTTTGGAAAAAAAAAACTCATTATTGTGATTTATTACTATAAAATCGATTTTCTTAAACTATCAAGAGATTTTTATTACTAATTCATCCTTCTCTTGGTTAGCCTAGGGATAAACTTAATAGGTTTAATAACCTATTCAGACTTACAACTTGAGGTATTGAGCTCTGTCGGACCACCACATGATGCCTTGAGATCCGTCAGACCACCACTTGAGTCCCGAAGTTCTACCGGACCACCACCTGAGGCCTAGACTTCTGCCAGACCACCACATGAGGCCCTCACTTATGTCGAACCACCACCTAAGGACCGAACTTCTACCGGATCATTACCTGAAGCCCTAACTTCTACGGACCACCACTTGAGGCTCGGAGTTCTGCCAGACCACCACCTGACGCCTCGGAGTTCCGCTGGACCACCAAGTGACCCCGGAGTTTCGTTAGACTACTAATTAATGCATGAATTTCCAAGTCAAGCCAGACTTCTGCCATACCACCAAGTGACGTCGGACTATCATCCGTGTTTGTCACTAGATTTCAACTTTATAATTGATATTTGTAATCTGATCACCCTCAATGATGATTCAACCCACTGTAATCTACTTGAATTTTAGTGGAATCATTTTCAACTAGGCCAGGCCCCATGGTTTTCCCCTTTCCAGGAATTTCCACATAAAACTCTTGTGTTTTATGTGTGTGAGTTGGATATCCGTGCAAGGCTGAGACGTAGGACTCTAACTCTATTGCCGTGTATATTCTAGCCCGCAACAATAATCAATCACGATTTGGAGACTATTTAGTCCTTCCATTAATGACTTGAAGTTTTCACGTATATTTTAAGTGCTTGGTTTTGAGCTTATTTGAGTTCGATCGAATCATTTATAGTGTCGGCGGATTTGCCTTATTAATACTCACTTCGACTATAAATTTATTTAGATATGTGTTCAATTAATCTTGAAATTAATTTCAAAAATTTCTTTACCTTAATAAATGTACCTCTCATATGAATTTTTTATAAATATATTAAAGCTATTCGTGATATATCACACTTCAAATAAAACATATCAAACATAAATACAACCGAACTTTATACACTCTTCATTTAATCTCGATATAGAAAATCTTCAAACAAGTTCAGTGAAATTAGCCATCATCACCGTAACTAATAAATAAATGATACACAAAATATTTAATAAAATAGCAGATGTCATTAAATTTTTATTATTAAATCAGTAATAATTAATTTTAGTGCATACAATATACATCAAAATTAAGGTTAGCATATTCATTTAAACCAAACACATGATATTCCGACAATAATTTCATTACTAGAAGGGGCGGAGCTCTGAATGATGCTGCATTAAGTAACAACCACATGTTCTCTGGACCGCGTAGAACCCACTCGCACGCCGGATTTCAAACGACAAACCGCCCACCAATAAAGCTCACGAGTCACGAGTCAATAGGTGTCCCGTGGAATGCGCCTGTACCGCTCCCTGGTTTGAGCGGCTTCCTCCCCAAGTCTAAGCCTGCCCCTGGTTTCTTCCCCTCGCGCGTATTTAAACCCATTTTCTCCTTCCCTATTTCGTCACATTCAGCTCAAAACCTTTTTCTGTTCTTTTCTTTCCTGGTTTTGAAATCGATGGAGAACACCGTCGGATCGGTGGACGCCCTGGCGAAGGCGGCCGGGAACGTCGGGCTGGGGGGCGCTCCAGCCACGCACTGCCATCCGGTGGAGCCGGCGGCTCCCGCCGGGGAGGCGACGCTTGGCCGCCACCTGGCGCGTCGCCTGGTCCAGATTGGCATCCGTGACATATTTACGGTTCCCGGCGACTTCAACCTTACCCTCCTCGACCACCTTATCGCTGAGCCGGGGCTCAATAACATCGGATGTTGCAACGAGCTAAACGCTGGGTACGCCGCCGATGGCTACGCTCGCGCGAACGGTGTCGGTGCCTGCGTCGTCACGTTCACCGTCGGCGGCCTCAGCGTCCTTAATGCTATCGCTGGCGCATACAGCGAGAATCTCCCTGTTATCTGCATCGTCGGCGGCCCTAATACGAATGATTACGGGACTAATCGGATCCTGCATCACACCATCGGTCTCCCAGATTTCTCTCAGGAGCTTCGATGCTTTCAGACCGTCACCTGCTATCAGGTTTTTTTTTTTAATAGGATCGATCACTTTTCTGTTTCTATGATTAGCATCTATTTTCCTTTTACTTAATCCTGTCCCTGGTGTGGATTTCGCAGGCGGCGGTGAATAATTTGGATGATGCTCACGAGCTCCTCGACACAGCGATCTCCACTGCTCTCAAGGAGAGCAAGCCGGTTTACATCAGCATCAGCTGTAATCTTCCCGCTATCCCCCATCCAACCTTTAGCCACGAGCCGGTCCCCTTCTACCTTAGTCCCAGGTTAGATTTCGGTTCCGCTCTCTTCCCCAGCAAGTATCATTTCTATGGATTGCGCATTTTTATTTCCAACATATTTATTAGGGATCATAAATGCGTTAGAATGATCTGAAAAATGGAAATACCCTTCTAGTATTTTCCATGGTTGAATTAAAACAACACCTATACTGCAAGATTTTCCCTGTTTTTCTGATTTGGAATACTAAAGTTGGTTTCCTCAAACTATTGATTATATATTTGATTACTCCAACACTCTTGCTAGATTGAGCAATCAGATGGGTCTAGAGTGCGCGGTGGCTGCAACTGCTGAGTTCTTGAACAAGGCGGTGAAACCGGTGCTAGTCGGCGGGGCCAAAACTGAGGGTGGCTAAGGCCGGAGAAGCTTTCGTCGAGCTTGCTGATGCATGTGGCTATCCTGTAGCTGTGATGCCGTCCCGCAAAGGGTTTAGTACCAGAAAACCTCCCCAGGTTCATTGGCACCTATTGGGGCGCGGTCAGCACAGCGTTCTGCTCAGAAATTGTGGAATCTGCAGATGCCTATCTCTTTGCAGGTCCAATCTTTAACGACTACAGCTCCGTCGGTTACTCCCTTCTCCTCAAGAAGGAGAAATCCATCATTGTTCAACCTGACCGAGTTATCGTGGCCAATGGCCCGGCTTTTGGCTGCATTCTTATGAAGGATTTCTTCCATGCTTTGGCCAAGAGGCTCAAGAAGAACACAACAGCCCATGAGAACTACTGCAGGATCTTTGTGCCTGAGGGTCATCCCCTTGAGTCCAAGCCCAAGGAGCCTCTGCGTGTGAATGTTCTCTTCAAGCACATTCAAAGCATGCTCTCTGGTACCAATGCCGTGATTGCTGAGACTGGAGACTCGTGGTTCAACTGCCAGAAGCTCAAGTTACCGGAGGGTTGCGGGTACGAGTTCCAGATGCAGTATGGCTCCATTGGCTGGTCTGTTGGCGCCACCCTTGGCTACGCCCAAGCTGCCAAGGATAAACGTGTCCTCGCCTTCATTGGTGATGGAAGCTTTCAGGTAACATTTGGTAACAAAATCTGTTTTCCCTAGGGTTTCTGATGCCATGGCAGCTTGTTGTCCTTGATTCAGGTCACAGCTCAGGATGTGTCAACAATGATAAGGTGTGGGCAGAACACCATCATATTCCTCATCAACAATGGAGGTTACACCATTGAGGTCGAGATCCATGATGGACCTTACAATGTGATAAAGAACTGGAACTATACTGCATTAGTGGATGCCATACACAACGGGGAGGGGAAATGCTGGACCACGAAGGTGCTGTATGAGGAAGATCTCAAGGCGGCGATTGAGACCGCGACTGGAGCTAAGAAGGATTGCTTGTGCTTCATAGAGGTGATAGTGCACAAGGATGATACGAGCAAAGAGCTTCTTGAATGGGGTTCCAGAGTCTCTGCAGCCAACAGCAGGCCACCAAATCCTCAGTAAATAGTATTTACTTGCCTAGCTTCTATGAGTTGGTAGATAATCAAATTAGTGAGTTTCCATGTTTTCTGAGTTTTGCATGTATAAACGCTGCCGCAATTTGCTTGTTATGCTTGTTTCTGTTCCCTTTGTAATCTTGGTCAAGGCATCTTTGAACTGGTAAGTTTTTTGCTTGCATATCAATCTTAGTTGTTAAAATAACTTGAGAACTAGCAGAGATGGTTTTTTTAATCGAAAATTTGGTGCTAAATATTGGGATTTAGATCCTCACCAATTATCAGGGTAATTACTAATTAGAGGATAAAGTTCTATAATCTTAGCTATACAATTATTGTGGTTTGATTTGTTTTTTAGGATTGCATGAGAATTTGTGAACGATAGATCTTATACCACCATCACTTAGATTTAGAAGTTGGGTGACCCTTTTCCATTGAATGACCCAATTGTCAGAGAACTCGTTTTCAGAATTTTTTTTTTTTTTTTGTTGGGACATTTAGGCCAATTAAGGCAAACTCACACACACAACGCATACACATAGACTCGAACCTTGTACCTCTTAGTTGGAAGCCTAAGCTCACAACCAATAGGCCAAGGAGAGTTGTGTTTTTCAGAATCTATAGTACAAGCATTTTTCCTAGCTTGGTCTACATAAGAGGTAAATCGAGATGAAAGTTAGGTTTTGTTTGGGGTAGTTTTTTTAATATTTTTTAAAACAACTTTTTAATATAAAAATAAAAATTTTGTACTAAAAAACTGCTTTAAAAATAAGTAAGAAAGTTATCTCAAACGAAACCTTAATATCCAATGAGTTTGCTAGATTTTAGAGAGCTACCACTATTGTATCAATTAGGATTCTATTCAGGAGAAGTTTGCTGTTTTTATGTTATTTTTGACTATAACGGAGCTAAAGTATAAGAAAGTTAGAATTCTATATTGTTATTGTTATAGATATATTTCACTTGAATAAAAGAGCCTGCTAAAGAGTGGTTAGAAGAATCAAAATGTTTTCAAATTTACTTTAGAGTTGTGTGCTAGGTCAATCATGGTGATGAAGTTTTACAACATTGAATGAAATTCCCTTGCACAAATAAGATAACCAATCATAGGAGCATAACATTTTTTATGCTGAAAATTTAGGAAGAAAAAAATCATGGGATTTGATCTAGTTGAAAGGATTCTTGTTTTCGCCAGCAAATCGGTGTTATGAATTCTTATCGATGAGATGCTCAATTCTACTATAAGATCGTGAAATTTTGAAGTTATTTGACCCCTCAAATAATTTCCTTAAAATTTTATTTATCTAAATTTATAATTTAACAAATTATTCTTGGATTTAAAAAATTTGGAAACCTTTAATTCAGTTATCAAGTTAATTGAGAATTTTTAAAAGCAAAATTTTCAACCACAGAATATAACTTGCAGGAAATAAAATACGAAAATTTAAACAACACAAAGATTTATAGCGGTTTGGTCAAACACAACATACATCCACTCCCTGAATACTCCCTATTCAGGTATTGCACTATTATCAAAAGTGTCTCTCATTTTGCCCCCACAGCAAGGAGGAGAAGCCTTTATAAGAGGGGTGAATTTATAATTTAACAAATTATTCTTGGATTTAAAAAATTTGGAAACCTTTAATTCAGTTATCAAGTTAATTGAGAATTTTTAAAAGCAAAATTTTCAACCACAGAATATAACTTGCAGGAAATAAAATACGAAAATTTAAACAACACAAAGATTTATAGCGGTTTGGTCAAACACAACATACATCCACTCCCTGAATACTCCCTATTCAGGTATTGCACTATTATCAAAAGTGTCTCTCATTTTGCCCCCACAGCAAGGAGGAGAAGCCTTTATAAGAGGGGTGAATTTATAATTTAACAAATTATTCTTGGATTTAAAAAATTTGGAAACCTTTAATTCAGTTATCAAGTTAATTGAGAATTTTTAAAAGCAAAATTTTCAACCACAGAATATAACTTGCAGGAAATAAAATACGAAAATTTAAACAACACAAAGATTTATAGCGGTTTGGTCAAACACAACATACATCCACTCCCTGAATACTCCCTATTCAGGTATTGCACTATTATCAAAAGTGTCTCTCATTTTGCCCCCACAGCAAGGAGGAGAAGCCTTTATAAGAGGGGTGAATTTATAATTTAACAAATTATTCTTGGATTTAAAAAAATTTGGAAACCTTTAATTCAGTTATCAAGTTAATTGAGAATTTTTAAAAGCAAAATTTTCAACCACAGAATATAACTTGCAGGAAATAAAATACGAAAATTTAAACAACACAAAGATTTATAGCGGTTTGGTCAAACACAACATACATCCACTCCCTGAATACTCCCTATTCAGGTATTGCACTATTATCAAAAGTGTCTCTCATTTTGCCCCCACAGCAAGGAGGAGAAGCCTTTATAAGAGGGGTGAATTTATAATTTAACAAATTATTCTTGGATTTAAAAAATTTGGAAACCTTTAATTCAGTTATCAAGGTAATTGAGAATTTTTAAAAGCAAAATTTTCAACCACAGAATATAACTTGCAAGAAATAAAATACGAAAATTTAAACAACACAAAGATTTATAGAGGTTTGGTCAAACACGACCTACATCTACTCCCTGAATACTCCCTATTCAGGTATTGCACTATTACCAAAAGTGTCTCTCATTTTGCCCCCACAGCAAGGAGGAGAAGCTTTTATAAGAGGGTTGAATTTATAATTTAACAAATTATTCTTGGATTTAAAAAATTTGGAAACCTTTAATTCAGTTATCAAGTTAATTGAGAATTTTTAAAAGCAAAATTTTCAACCACAGAATATAACTTGCAGGAAATAAAATACGAAAATTTAAACAACACAAAGATTTATAGCGGTTTGGTCAAACACGACCTACATCTACTCCCTAAATACTCCCTATTCAGGTATTGCACTATTACCAAAAGCGTCTCTCATTTTGCCCCCACAGCAAGGAGGAGAAGCTTTTATAAAACATCTCTTCCACCAATCCTTGGTGCGGCAGCGAACCGTCGTCCTTTCACACTCTCCAAGTGTTGGCAGAGAACCGATGTTCTTTCACACTTTCCAAGTGTCGGCAGATAACCGTTGTCCTTTCACACTTTTTAAGTGTCGACAGAGAACCGTCGTCTGTTCACACCCTCCAAGTGTCAGCAAAGAATCTTCGTCTGTTCACACTCTCCAAGTGTCAGCAGATAACCGGATCTTCTTCAAAGATCTTCTCACGAGCAATCTAGAAAGATAAGAGGAAGAGCGAAAACAAAAATCACACAAACATCGTTGCCTTTATGTAACTTTGTGAATCATTCACACTCCACTTGCAAGAAATTCTCTCAAACACTCTCTCTTTCAATTACCCTTGAAAAATCACAAAGACAAGACTTTTTCACGTCAGTTCTAGTGGATCTTTTATACTAAAGACATGAAAAATCGTTAAGAAAACTAAAAATTTTAATTTTGAGTGCATACAATTGTACAGTACGATCGGATTTCGTACGTACGAAAAGTTCAAAAACTGTTGCATACGAACTTGTCATGAATCGGTACAAAACTATTTCCTACACGATCATCGTCCGGTGTTGACCTCGATTTTCGTTCGAGTGTCTTTGAGGGCCTTTGATTGATTTAATCAAGCCCCATCAGGTTCAATTCGAGCACGAATCACCTCGAGTTGAGTCGAATTAGGCTCGATCGGGTTTGATTAAGCTTTATTAGTCTGCTTTGGCTACGTCGAGTTTATTATGATCGAGCCTTCATTTTATTTAAATTTAATTGGGTTAATTTGAGCAAATCAAATTGAATTCCAAATTGACTCGAATCGAATCTAATTTTAAGCTTAATTTTAATTTTATGTGCTTAATTTAATTTTTTTTCCTTCTCATGAGGTTAAATCTATTATTAAATCAAGTAATCAAATCGACGACTAAATCATCTCAATTCACTTCTAATTAGTCTTATGATCAATCCTAGCCATAGATCTAAGGTCTTGATCATTTAAATACTCTTTTAGGGCTTCATAAGAGGAGGCTCTTGCTTGGACCAACAACCTTTCTATGTTCTTAGTAAAGCGCACTAGCTAGCTGGCGGTCTGGTCTCATTCTCACTTATTCAAAAAAATTCTTTTGATTTTGAGAAAGAAAGACCCATGTGGTTACTGAGAAAGGAACAAAAGGATCTTCAATTGGTCGACTGAGACGGTCAACCACCACTCCACATCTTTCTAATAAGAATGAAGGCAATAGATCTGCGCTGGGATGAGTCTCAATCATTCATTAATCCCTTCATTAGGTGCATTTACTTTTCTTTACAATAGTTTGCATGTGTAGGATATACCACCACTTAGTTTAGGCTCTTTTAGATTTAAGGACATGATGTGTTTATTTTATTTGTGTATCCCATGCATTGTAAACCCAAGGGTTAGTCCAAAACTTGATTTAAACCTACTCAACGTAGTGGCACCTTAAGGACAACAATTAATGACCTGTCTAGCGAACTTAGAAGATTTCTATGAGCTAGGGTAGATCCTTGATTGACATGAAAAATTTAACATTTAAACCTAGGGACATCTGAAACCTCCCAGAAATTTTCAGGAATTTTTAGGAGCCTTTAGACCCCTTAATCAACCAACCCTAATTAACTTTGTAAATAGGGCCCCGAGACCTTCTAAAAATTACAATAAATCCATTTTAACTCATAAAATTATCTACCATACCTCAAACTGTCCAGAATCTGATCCTTAACCTTAGATAAATAAGGCTACCTAGTTTGACCTTAGACTGACCCTTAATTTAACCTTAGGTGGAAATTACCTTTTTGCCCCTAATAAATCATTAAAAATTATTCCAAATTCCAAATTTTTTCCAAACACTTGGGAACACTTTCTCAGGTCATTTCTGACCTTTGGGGGTGATTCCAATTAGTTTGGAGCTTATTTGGATAAAAACCTTAAAACCAGTCATTAATTAAATAATTTAGATAATTTCATAAATACAATGAACTTAGAAAATTCATAACTAATTGTAGAAAATTCCAAGTTAGTAAAACTCATATGAATTAGACTCCTATTAGGGCATAATATTTATTAAAAATATTAGGATTTCAGACACTCACCTAAATTAGAAAATTAAATTTCTGGTCAACCCTAGTCTATAGTCTAGGGCCAGAAACTTAGAAAATTCATATCTTTGCCTAAAAAACTCCAAATCCAGCGTACTACCTGACTAATTATTCATCTTAAGCCATAATATTCATCTAAAATATTAGGAGACCCAAACCTAGCCTATTTCCCATAGTGATCTTTTGGACCCCCCTCAACTTAGTACCTAGGAGGACCCGGGACTTTCCAAATTTTGCTAATATAATTTGAACTTCAAATATCACTATCCTAAGTTTTTAAAACTAATCAACAAACTAAATTATCTAAAATGGATCATAATCCATTAATATTTAAACTCTAATAAAAATTTCCTTTTCTAGTCTATAATAAACCTGAACTTTATGCAACTTTAACTAACTACCCATATTAGGACATATTCAAGCCACACCAGCCATACACACACGTAAAATTATTTGCTAGGGCACCATTTCTAGAATTAGGCTAGGCCAGTGTTTATTCTTTTTATTGTGTGCCGGAGCTTTCCTTGGTTTTCACTGCATGTTGTATGAAATTGATTGGTGTGTTTGCTTACTTTCCCTGTACTCTGGATATGATGTGATGGGCGTTAGATTTACTCCTAAGTTAGAAACGATACATATATATATATTGGTTTTACTGCAGGTGACCATGCTCACTCAATGCTAAAAAGGGGGCACTGTCATGATTTCTAATTATATTTTGTGCAGATGCTTGTTTAGCCCCCCTGAATAAATGAGGGCTAAATAAAATAATTATAATTGCTACAGATGCTACAGGTGGACTGCTTATCCCTCAATAATTAAGAGCATGGACAAGTGCGGATTCAATGGATTGCTTTTATTTTTATATAACTGCTTGATATTATATCTGCTTGGAATTTTATTAGGATAACCATGCAGGTGACTTTAGAATTTACTGCTTTTTATTTGATGTAAAAATTTGTAATATTTAGTGAAAAGTTGTAAAAATGCACTTTGAGTGGGATATTCTTATCCAACTCAAATTCCAAAAGAAGAAACATCCTCATAGGGGAGAGTCTTCTTCTATTTGGAAGATCGAGTTGGATGGCTTTGGATATCTAAAGAGAAAAGGCAATACCCCTGCTAAAGGGGAATTGTCTCTTCGTTTGGATATTCATGCTAGGACGAATCCAAGGAGTCCAAGGAGGAGATTTCCAAGGAGTCTAAGGAGGAGAGATCCAAGGAGTCCAAGGATGAGAGTTCCAAGGAGTCCAAGAAGAAGAAGACTGAAGAGTTGAAGATTTGAAGACCCAATATCTCACTCAAAGTCATTTGCGTCTATCATAGGCTTAGAAATCTGGGTTGTTGGCAGTGGTGCCCGGCCACTTTACTTTTTGCATACCCTGGGTTGTAATAAGGGCAGTTTGCCTATGATCATTTAGTTGATTCGTTGATTTATATTGATGTGTTTTTATGTTTGTATAACAGAAATTACCTGCTTTTCTTAGGTTTCTTTCTTGCATGCCATATTTATTTTCGCTTGGAATTTGTTAAGCTCTTTAAGGACCATCAAAACTTTTTCTACTCATAACTAACATTTAAAGTTTTAGAATTTAAATAACTTAGAAACTTAACGAATCTAAGAAACTGCCGGAATCGTCTGAGGTCGCATGCATATTAATACATTCATCTTTCTCTTGCTATAAGACATCTCCCTGCCTGCGGGTAGAGTCCGGATAATCTAGCCTATGAGGATGAAGTGCTGGACCTAGGGAGGCTCAGTCTTTTCTAAAAATTATTTTTGTATAAGCCTATTTTTAAACTCCATAGCATACTTGATTTAGACTGTTCAACCAGCATGCATTATATTAGTAACTAATTTAATAAAATTTTGATTGCATTAGTTAGGGGCATTCACCCTATATAAGTCTAGGATCAATTAGGAAACTCTCTAGATGTCGGTCATACTTCCAACAACTATACCACTCACCCATCTCTCATAATTGACTTGATAGCATGATTTTAAAGCGATTAGGTTGTTAGCTAGCTCCCCAATCCAGGACGGGGTAAGTCCAGGTTTCGTACTGCATTAGCTAGGACATGGGTCTTAGTATTGTGTAGAACACTAAACTCAACCTAGATTTAGGATTCAAGGCTACTACAATCGGTCTCGTAGTATGCCTAAATAGTAAGTAAGTTTCCTATTCTTTAGGGACTATAAATCTTACTCATCTGCGTCACAGGATGACGCCACCTTCATCTTTTCTCTCACGCATGTGATTGATTGCCTGTCTTTCTTTCTCTAGTTTCTCTTTAGTATCCGAGAGCCTTTGAATGCTGGTGTGAACCATGCATGTTGATTCATCCCTTCGGGACTTTTCCTCCAGTTGAGTAGGACTTCTCAGTCTATACCCTGATGCCAATCCCATTTTGGGAAGGATAATGTATGATCCTTAATTAAGAGTTTTCTTAGGCTCCAGTCTGAGATGTAATTAACCACGGGGGCTTGCGCCCGTGAGAAACTAGGCCCCACATCTACTAAACCTCACTCGAGCTGTTGTATCGGGTGGGGGAAACCCATGACTGTGATCAGGTCGTGTATATTACTACCCATCAGAGTGCGCTGGCGAGAGCCGCTATCCTCAATGGTTAGTCGTATGCACGATCCAATGTGCCCCTTCCGATTGACCTGTTTGTGCGGTGCTCTTTCGGAGGTCCACGTCCGGTAGGTACCAAGTTCGTCCGGGATGAACAATTAGAAAATTTTCATCTTCGTTGGGAGGAAAAGGGACCTCATAATTTCGTACCCTGAATGGCGTACGTACGATGACGACATCATAAGGTACGATACGTTGCAAAAAATTTCAAATTCATTGGGACAAAAAGAGACCCTTCCATTTCGTACTCTGAATGGCATACATATGATAATGACATCGTACGGAACAAACAGTTCAGAAATTTTTCAAATTCTTCTAGACGAAAAGTTGGGATGAAAGGGGACCTCACAATTTCGTAGTATTAAAGACATGTACGAACTGTGATCATACATTACAATCCATACTTAGAAAAATTCTTTTTGCGCTATTATGAACCCATCCATTTTGTACTCTGGAAGGCATGTACGAAATGTGATCGTACAATACGATTAATACTTATAAAAATTTTCATTTCTATTTGTTTTACTTCTCGTCGGGTAAATAACTGAACAAATTGTCCTGTACGAAGTGCATTCGTACATTACGATTAGTTTAAAAATTTTCAAATTTTAAACTCTCCCCCGTACGTGTGTGCACAGTTACTCAATTATAAACACACTCTCTCAGACTCAATAAAATAAAAAATTACAGACTTCATTTATAATAAATCCTAAACTGATCTGATTTGAAGTCTTTAACAATCCGGAGTATGATTTTTCTAAAATATTAGTACATACGAACACAAAAAATAATGCATCTAAAATATGTTAGGAGAAATAATAATCAAAATAATAATATTTGGAATCATAAAAAACATACATGTTGCAATAATATTAACAATCAAGAACTAAGTTTCAATTATCTCAACAATCTCTTCCTTTTTTATGATGGCAAAACAATTATTGTTTGAGTGAACTTATATACTCTAAATTTTTCTTTAGCTTCACCTAAAAGAATAAACATGCGAGTTTAAGGGAATTTCTTGAAAAACAAATTTTCTTTTTAATTTTTCATAAATAAAAATCACAAAAACACTAAACACCAAACAAAAACAAAAATAACTTCAAAACACATCACCAAAAAAAAATCTATCACCAAATCAAACAAATAATATTACTCCTAAAAGTTCGTTAGGGATGTTAAGCCCTTAAGAACTCGCCCAAGGATAACCAAGAGGGAGGGTGAATTGATATTTAAAAAAAAATCTTTCTTATAATCAAAGAACAAACAAAACTTAAAACCAAAATCAACACATAAATTAAAGTGCAAAAAAATAAATGCGGAAATCAAAACAATGAAAGATTACACCAGATTTATAGTGGTTCGGTCAACTTGACCTACGTCCACTCCCCTGAGGCTCCCTCTGAGTATTGCACTATAAAAGTGACTCTCCTTTTGCTCCCACAATAAGGCTGAGAAGTCCTCACAAAAACTCATTTCCGCCAACCCCGATGAGGCAGAGAACCCAACTCCTTTTGCTTCCTCCTAAAGCAGGTAGAGAACCTATCTCCTTTTGCTTCCTCCTGAAGCAGGCAAAGAACCCAACTCTTTTTGCTTCCTCCTGAAGCAGGCAGAGAACCTCAACTCCTTTTTCTTTCTCCTAAAGCAGGCAGAGAACCTCGACTCCTTTTGCTTCCTCCAGAAGCAGGCAGAGAACCTCGACCAATTGCTAAAGCTTACCTCCCTTGAACCCCCAAGGACGAAGGATGAATACTGGAAAAGATGCCTTAGAACCTTGCTTGAAGCAACCTTTGTGAATCCCTCTCACAAACTCCCCCTCACAAGTTGCTCCCTCTCTCTCCCTCTCCTCTTGGCTCTCTCAGGTCAAGACAGCAGCTAAAGCTCACTTTGCATGAGAAAATTTGTGTCATTTAAATAGAATTTCAAGAACCGACATTATCATCATGAACGATAGGAATATCGTCCTGGACGATCAGTACAAAGTAAGCTCAATCAATCGGGACAATTTGGAACGATTAGAAGAAAATTGGTTACCTCGTCCAGGATGATACAATATCGTTCTAGCCGATTAGTTCAAATCCGAGTACAATCATGCTGAACATCATCCAAAATAGATGCTGGCCGATGTCAATCGTCCAGGACATCGTCCCGGACGATCCTGCGATCGGCCCGGCCGATGTGATCGTATCATTGCTTTCCATAATTACTAGATTAATTTAGACAGAATTATGCTGCATCATCCAGGCCGATATTAAGATTGTCCTAGAAGATGTACTAAAATAAAGAATATCTAAATTGATCATGGCGGCTGATTCTTTCTGATTTGAGCCTATCATCCTGGCTGATAAAAGGATCGTCCAAGATGATTTGCTAAATGACGGCTGCTTAACCAGGATGCCCTAATTAGGGTTTCTGTTTTTAGTCGGATCATCCTGGTCTATATGTACATCGTCTAGGCCAATGTACTTAAAACAGAAAAACTCAGAAAACCCCTCAAATTTGTGTGTGTAAGATTATTTAGCATTAGGAATCACTTTTAAAATTGACTCAAGAAAAATAAAAACATTACATACTGACTCAACCTAAATCTACTCAATCTTGAGCTGGCTTGAGTTGCATTCGATCATGTGGACCTAAAAAGTTAGTAGGCAATGCAGTCATAGAAAATCATGAATGTTTATTATCATCAAAAGTCTAATCCATAAACATAGATTTGCAACAATCTTCCCCTTTTTGATGATGGCAAATACACCCAAAAAATTTCAAATAGTTATGACAATTTGATAAAAACAGTGTGAAAAAAAAATAGTTCACTAAGTTCTAGAATCAAAGTACATGGTACAGCAGACTACTCCCCCTTTTGAGTTTTGACATCACAAAAAGGAGGAGGAAAATAAAAATAAAAAAAAAAGAACAAAAAACTAAAATAAGCTACAAAAAATCTAGCAAAGAAATAAGGTTTTTTTTTTTTTAAATCAAGGCATGGACATGATATAGTCTTCCATGTGATTGATTTTTAAAAATTTAAAAGTTAATGAGTTAACAACCTCAAAAATCTAAAAAAATGATAAAATATCCGATCATATTAACTCTAAGCTCGGACTTCTTTTAGGGTAAAATCGTCTTTTGAAATCAAAAGGCCTAACTCAGAAAAAATCAATTGGATAAGAAAAAGAGATCCGATCAAGATTTGGTATCAGAAAAATATCTTATAGAATAGTATATCAAAGTAGTTTATTACAATCGTGAAATTTAAAATTAAGTATTTGAAAATCTCAAGTGATACATGAAATCTTCTAAGTTTTAAGAGTTGGAAGGAAGATAGCTTGCTTTTAGATGGGTTCATTTTATGCCTATTGTCCATTGAATGACGCACTTTGCTCATCTTCTGATTTTTGATACACTTTGTGTATTTATTTATTTATTATTATTATTTTTTTAATTTGGCGTCATTGTACATCTTTTGCTTTTGACATCATTTGCCACTTTTTTATTATTTTTGCAAGTTAGATTCTTTTCAAAAAACTTTTATGTATTCTTAGTTGTGAGTATATCTTCCAGATATTAGAGAAGAAAAACTCACTCTCTAATATAGGAAAGAACAAACCACAAAACAGAATAAAAAATCATATGAGACATGCATTGACAGGATAACAAGAAATCTTGAAGTAACATAAAGACTTTGATAATTATAATACAAGATAGATTACTGTAGCAAGGTAGAAACGATCTCAATTGTAAAATCTGGTTGTTAATTTGAGATATGTTTTTACTTAGAAAGAAAATTTCATCTTCAAAATAGGTTAGAGAGAGAGACACAATCAACAGTGTTTTTACCATTTAGCATATTAATAGATGTAACACATTGACTACAAAGTTTCAAAAAGACAAAAATAAGGCATATAATATCAATTCAGCGATAATTTAGAAAAAAAATAACAAATTAAGACATACAAAAAATAAAGTACCAAAAGCAAAGAGAACAAAAAAATAAACAAAAACTAATAAAAGATAAAGTAATGTAATAAGCAGATAATAAAAAAGTAGAGATCAAGTTCATGCATTAATGTCAATC
The DNA here is from genome assembly GCA_019514585.1 of Dendrobium officinale. Taxonomy (NCBI): domain Eukaryota; kingdom Viridiplantae; phylum Streptophyta; class Magnoliopsida; order Asparagales; family Orchidaceae; genus Dendrobium; species Dendrobium officinale. The sequence continues at coordinate 18,988,336 of CM033694.1, forward strand.
ACACCTAATCTGGTCCTTAAAGTGCTGAAAGTGTCAAAGGCCTGTGGTTTAATAAATATGTCAGCCAGTTGATTCTCAGTCGCCACATGATGTAACTCAATGTCTCCCTTAGTCACATTGTCTCTAATAAAGTGATGTCTTATGTCAATGTGCTTAGTACTTGAATGTTGGATAGGATTCTTAGAAATGCAGATGGCACTAGTAATGTCACAAAGAACTGAGATGGTGCCTACAGGTAATCCTAAATCCAGTACTTGCTATTTTAACCAAAGGACTTGGGCCACACAACTTCCTAAAATAATGTACTCAGCTTCAAAAGTGGAAAGAGCAACAGAGTTTTGCTTTCTACTAGACCAGAAGACTAAAAACTGTCCTATGAATTGACAAGTTTCAAAAGTGTTTTTTCTATCCACCTTACATCCTGCAAAATCAGAATCATAATTTCTAATAATCTCAAAAGAAGTGTTGTGTCTGGGGTACCAGATTCACAAGTTTTGAGTTCCTAAAAGGTATCTAAGAATTATCATAACTGCAGTCAGGTGAGATTCCTTAGGATCAGCTTGAAATCTAGCACAAAGACAAACACTGAACATTATATCGGGTAAAGTAGAGATCCAATCATCCCTCTGTAATTCTTTTGATCAATTAATTTTCCATTTGAGTCTTTGTCCAAATGAATTCCTGAGGACATGGGAGTATTAATTAGCTTGGATTTGTTCATTTCATACTTCTTCAAGATGCCATTTATATATTTTGAATGATACAGAAAGGTTCCATCATTCATTTGTTTTATATTAAATCTCAAAAAGTATGACAACTCTCCCATCAAACTCATCTCAAATTTCTTACTCATTATTTTAGAAAAATCATCACATAACCTTTTATTAGAATATCCAAAAAGTATATCATCGACATAGATCTGAATATTGAGTAAATCATTTTCTTCTTTCCACAGGAATAGGGTGGTGTCTACGCTCCCCTTAACAAACTCCCTTTTTAGTAAGAATGTGCTAAGCCTCTCATATCAAGCTCTAAGTATCTGCTTTAATCCATATAAGGCATTTTTTAATTTGAAAATATGATTTGGAAATTGGGAACTCTCAAAACCTGGGGGTTATTCTACAAACACATCCTATTTTATTTCCCCATTTAAAAAGGCACTCTTAATGTCCATTTGAAAAAGCGTAAATCTCTTATAACAGGGAAAGGCTAATAGCACTCTAATGACTTCCAATCTAGCTACAGGGGCAAAAGTCTCCTCAAAATATATTCTTTCTATTTGGTTATACCCCTTAGTCACTAATCTTGCCTTATTCCTTACCACCACTCTAGATTCATTCACCTTATTCTTAAAGACCCATTTAGTTCCAACTACACTTTATTCCTTAGGTCTTTCTATAAGCTTCCAAACATCATTCCTAACAAATTGGTTTAACTCCTACTGCATCCCTAAGATCCAAAACTCATTAGAAAGGGCTTGGTTATGTTGGTGGGTTTAGTCATTGTGATAAAGGTAGAGTGGTTCACTTCCTTCATAAGTTCATGTCTAGTCTTAACTCCATCAGAAGGGTCTCCTAAGATCATATCTTTAGGGTAACTTGAAAGTATCTCCAATCTCTAGGCAAAGTGTGTGAAGGTTCAACCCTTTCCTCCAGATCTACATTTTCTACTCCTTGCGTAACCTCTCCCACTCCTTTAGTGTTCTAGTGCTCTACCCTCTTCTCTAAATTTTCTACTCCAGTGATAATCTCTCCAACATCATCATCATCCTCAACTCTAGGCTTTCTAGGATCAGACTCATCAAATACTATATGAGTAGTTTCTTCTACCATAAAAGTTCTCATATTAAACACCCTAAAAGACTTCACAACACTAGAATATCCTAAGAACACTCCATCAGATTTTGGGTCAAATTTTCCTAAGTGGGACTTCCCATTGTTGTGAATGAAACCTTACAACCAAAGACATGAAGGTGGGAAAGATTGAGTGTCATACCCTTAAGGATCTCATAGGGTGTCTTATCTAATTTGGCTCTAACATTCACCATATTCAACACATAACAAGCTGTGTTAACCGCTTCAGCCCAAAAGTATTTTGGAAGTGAATACTCAATAAGCATGGCTCTAGCGGCTTCCACTAAGATCTGATTATTTCTTTCAGCTACCCCATTCTGCTGAGGGGTCCTAGGAGCTGAGAAGTTGTGGCAAATTTCCTTATCCTCATAAAAATCTCCAAATCTTTCATTTTTAAACTCTCTCCCTTGGTCACTATGGATGGTCAAGATCTCACAACCTAGATTTTTCTGAATCCAAGTAAAGAATGCTCTAAACTCATCAAAAGACTTATTTTTTTGTGACAGAAATCTAGTCCAAGTGAACATCGAGTAGTCATCGATAATTACAAAATCATAGACTTTTCCTCCCAAGCTGGCAGTGCTAATGGGTCCAAACAAATCCATGTGAATGACTTCTAAAGGTCTAGAGGTGCTAATGTCCTTAATATAGTGAAAAGTGGAGTGGACTTGCTTTCTTAATTGACAGGCATCACAAAGGCGGTTTTTTGAAAACTTAGGCTTGGGGACACCTCTAACTAGGTCTTTTTTAGGTCACTTTTCTAAGAGTTTTCATACTAGCATGACATAATCTCCTGTGCCACAACCATGAATCATCAATAATAGTTTTTAAGCAAAATGAAGTAGCACTTTCAATGTTATTTAAATCAAGCATGTAAATATTGTTGATCCACTTTCTCTATAAAATATTGTTTTTATTTAAGTTGATAATGCATGAATTTGCCAAAAATTTTATGATGAAGCCCTTGTCGCAAAGCTGACTGATGCTGAGCAAGTTTTGTTTCAGTCCATCTATAAGCAAAATATTTTCAATCAAAAGATTATTGAAATTACCAATTATATCTGCTCCTACCACCTTCCTGGTGGTGTTGTATCCAAGAGTCACATTGCCTCCTGTCTTAGTCTCCAGCAAAATGAATTGATTGGCATCTTCAGTCATATGTCGAGAGCATCCGCTATCCAGGTACCACATGCTCTCACGAGCCCTTTTGTGAGAGCTTGCTTACAAAATTATCAAATGCAGATTTAGGAACCCAAGCATGTTTAGGTTCCTTCTTATGAAAAGTAGAATGCAATGCATGCTGTGAATCATGTAACTTGGATCTCCAAACCCAATTTGGACTATGGTGAATGGTGCAAGTGTGTGCTATGTGTCTTAGCATGCCACATGAAAAACATTTTACTCCAAGAAAAGGATGCACTAATATATGATGATGCTTTTTATGTGATGCATGAAATGAAGGTCTTTTATTTTCAAAAGCTTTTAGACTTTCTAATTGGTGGGAAAATTTATGTCACCACGCAGATTTTGATTTTCTCCTATTTTGTAATCGAATACTGCATTAAGAATAAAGTACGGTCTCGAGAGGCCGACATAATATTCTATAATGAATTCAATATCAAAATAGGGTTTTGAAAATTAATATTTCCATAATCAAACATAGTTCAAAGAATAACATATCATCTCAAAAGATGAACATGAAATTCTATAGAATATGTTTAAGGATAGAAATACACATTTTTTTTTTTAAAGTTTATTCATTTTTTTATTTAGATATGGCAAGAAGAAAATTATATCATCTTAAAAGACGAACATAACATTCTTCAAGATGTCCAAAAGCGAGAATGAATTTTATAAAATTCATCATTTCTAAAGTTGAATATAACAAGTATAATATTATATTATCTGAAAAGATAATAATAATATTCTACAAATCTATTCAAAATTAGAAATGAGGTTTTAAAAAAAATATCTACGTTCCCAAAGATTCTTCTCTTATTTTATATGAATAAAACAAGATTTATTTTAGTCTGAGGTTCTCAAATCCCTATAGAGGCAAGCCCCTATAGTTAATTACATCCTAGGAGAAAAGCTCCTAAGAAAACTCTCGATTAAAGCAGTGATTTCATACCCTTTTGACTACAAAGTAAAAGACAAGGAAATAGAAGCAGGAATTTTTCAAGGAGAAAGCTCAATGTTGAACATTTATTAGCGAGTCAAAGGAGGAAAAGTAGAAGGCATCGGATTCTGAGAAGCTCAGAGACGACCTCAGCCTACCCTATGTTGGGCTTTACATTTTATGAGAAATTTTTATGTTTGAGTTAACATTTTATTAGAAATTTGGGATTATATTCCCGGAGGGCGAGGACTTAAGATCTAAAAAGAATCTGCCTCAGAACCTAAATCTAATTTGGGTACTACAAAGTAGTGACCCGAACCTAACTAATGAAGTGCAAATCTGGACTTACCCCGGCCTGGATTGGGGAGCCAGCTAACCACCTAGGCGCTTTAAAACCATGTGTCCAGTCTCTTATGAAAGATGGGTAGGGATGTTGCTTAAGTTTTAAGAAATTGGGGGCCGACATCTAAGACAGTTCCTAATTGGCCCCTTAACTTATGTAGGGTGAGAAATGTCTAAAAATGCAATTAATATTTTAGACTCTTTTTTTTTTGTATCTAATGCAATGCATGCTAATTGACTCGAATGCATAAAATGATAATGAAGCAGTTTAAAAATTTAGGCTTAGAAAATAGATTTTTCCCTAGAGATTGCACAACTTCCCCTTGACAGAACTGCACCCTCATAGGTCAAGTGGTCTGCCAGAACCCGCAGGCGGGGAGGTGCCTAACAAGGAAGAGAAAGTATTAATATGCTTATGCTGACTCTCGGCGGTCCCGAGCTTACTTCTTAGAACGTTAGAGTTACTATGTGAGCCTAAAAATTTTTATTTTTAATTACAAGTAAAAGAATTTTAAGCGTACCCTTACGAAAAAAAGCACTCCGATTCGTATCCAGACTAAAACAAAATACGGCATGCAAGAGTCCTAAAAAATTCTACTGCACAAACAATGTAAACAATCAATTTTAATAATCCAAATATAATGTCCAATGTCCAATGTCCATATTACACCCAGAATTTACAGAAAAGTAAAGTGGCCGAGCACCACTGACAACAAACCCGGATTCTAATCCTAAGAATGACGCAAGTGATTTTTGAAATGGGATATACTGTTCTTTGAATCTTTATTTCTTCATCTTCTTTATTCAATCTTCTTGTTCTGTCTTTTCTTCTTCTACGAACTTCTCAGGTCTGTCGGGTTCTGAATATCCAAATGAAAAGAAACTCATCCCTATGAGGGGTATTTTCTTTTCTATTTAGATATTGAATCATCCTAATTTGGATTTTCAAATAAAAGAGAATAATCCTTTAAGGTATATTCTCCTTTCTTTAGATTCCAAATTGGATATAATATCCCATTTTCAAAATCACTTTCACATTTTTAACTTTTATTACATTATATTTACATTCACATTTACATCACAGAAAGAAAAAGAAAATCTAGACCACCTGCAGGGTTATCCTAAACAGTTTATAATAAAAATCATCCCAAGCAATTATATATTTGCATTTTAAATTAAATCAATTAGCCACACTTGGCCACACTCTTTCTTATTTGGGGTCTAAGCAACTGGAGTACCTGTAGCATTTATATAAAATTTTTGATTAATTAGCCCCCTTTTCATCTGCCCTGCATGAGTGTGGCCACCTGCAGAAAATCATATTAACAATTCAGATCGCTCCTAACCTATGGGTAATCTAATCGTCAGTCAAATCATAACACAGAGTGCAATAAAAATAAATAAACAAACACACCAACAATTTTCTATCAGCATGCAATGAAACTCGAGGAAAAGCTCGTCACAGTGCAGTAAGGAAATAAACACCGACCTAACCTAAAACTAGAGTCGGTTGTCCTAACAAACAATTCTAAGTGTGTGTATTAAAAAGTGTGGTTTTGATATATCCTAAATCAATTATTAGCTAAAGTTTTCTAATTGATTAAATTTAAAAAAAATAATCACTATCCTTAAAGTGAAGTGTCACTAAATTTTCTATGTTGTATATTTCTATCCTAAAGTGTACATGCATCTTAAGTCTAGGTTTCCTAAGACTCAGTCCTTAATTTTTGTCCTTAAGTGTCACTACTGTTATATGGGGTAAAATCTTTGTTATTACTAACCCTTAGGACTTTTCGTATGTATAAAAAAAGTTTGGGGATCTAAAATAAAACAAAAGTAATCCTAATAAAATTGAAGTTACTACAAGGACCTAAAGGAATGGTTCATGCACACCACATCAAGGGGTCCTTAAAGGTTTTCTAAATTTAGAAATACTCACAGTCACCGAGGGCTACAACCCGGTGGTTTCGCCCGTAGAACCTCTACCCGGTTGGATAGAGGCGACTGACGTCATTAGCTCCTTGTCCTTTTGTTCACTCGACCGGTACCATTCCTCGCAGTTCATGTCAATAAAGAGAAGAAAACATGGAAAAACAGGGATTAGAAAGCATATTTAATAATTGATAATAAAAATAATTGAAATTTACTGAAAAATAGAAGACATACCTTTCTTCGGGCTTGAACACCAGTTCGATTGATTTTGCTTTTTGGAACCTTTCATTTTCTAAAAAAAACACATTTCTTCAACACTTTCATCTTCTAATAAATTTCAAACTAACTCATTCTTTAACACCAACTACTCTACATCTCTCTTTCCAAACTTCATTCAAATTCCACTTTTACACACAAAATTCAAAATGCATCTCCATTTTTACACAAGTCCAAATATATCACCACCCTTACAATTTAACTTTCGCTTTTCACCCTTTCACATATTTTCTACAATCCATATACTTCACTAATTAAAGCTCACACACATACACTTCATCTTTAGTACTCACATTCACGAATCACCTTTCAAAAATATACGCTTTTTTATCTTTTTTAAAACCATAAAATCCATTTTTCAAACTACAGTTTTACTTTTCCCCTAAAATCCTCTTTCCCATCTTCTAACGACGACTTGTTTCTTATCATGAAAGAAAAACAAAGCTTCAACATTTCTTTTCTCAAAACATAACATAAATAATGCAAGATACCTTTTTACATACATAATTTTCACCTTTATATATCATCTTTCAACATAGACACAAACTCTACTTCCCAAAAACTTTCCAAAGATACACAATTTACTTCTCTTTCCATACATAAGTCATTATATTACTTCTTCCAAAACATATAAGTCACTCCTCCTTCCATACCCAAACACTTAGCATTTTCACATGAAGACTCCATACACTTCACCATTTATACAAACACACTTTCCAACAATCATACGCACATTTTCTCTATTTACATATACTTCAATCCATTTTCACTTTTCAAACTTAAATACAAAACGCATTTCACTTTTCACCTTTCAAATCTACAAAAATCACTTCTTAAACTATACACCTATTTTCACTATTTAACATACAAACATTTCATTTTCCACTTAAACATACACTTTAATAAACTTCTTCAGTACATACTCATTTCCATACATTTATCTTCACTTATTTCACATGCATACTTTAACTTTTCAAAACATTCATACTTTTCAAAACAAACACAAGTTCCACTTTTCCAAAACAAACACAATTTTTGCCTTCAACACACACAATTTTTACCTTTACAAAAACTCCACATCTTCAACTTTCAAATCGATAATTATACTAAATACAATTCAAAGAAAGATTCAAAATTAATTTCATTACTTTCCAAAACTAATGAAGTTTTCCAACAAAAAGCATCTTATCTTTCCAACAAATTTGTAAGTCTCAAGAACACATGTATATAACCATTTACACAAAGCCACTTGATTATATTGAGATGAGAATGGTAAACATGTAATATAGAGAAACCATAATAATTTATTTCATTTCACTGTCAAGATCATATTGAAGGGAAAGACGTGGGAACTAACATTAGTAAAACTTAAGAAAATGAGTTCAAGAAATCTTCTCATATTAAAAAAAAAAAAAAAGATCAAACTTCAACTCCTTGACATTTGACTTAAATCAAATAAGAATGAGAGAAGAAGAAGATGGAGAGGATGTAGAAGAAATTACCCAAGATTTAGAAGATTGCCGGCGTGCAACTGCTGTAGGAGCGACGAAGGGGGCTTGGATGTGTCATGTATGAGAGGACGGAGGCTTGGATGTGTCATGTATGAGAGAAGGGAGGCTTGAAACGTTTTTTTTTTTTGGTTGAGGGAGAGGGAGAGTGGGTGGTTATGGGTTGAGGGGAGAGGGGAGAGTGGGTGGTTATGGGTTGTTGCTGAACTCTTTGACCGTGGACCGTTCGTTGGACATTTGAAGGCCTTAATGATTTCGGAATTTGGTGATCTTGGACTCATTGGATTCGTCTCGTCGAGCCGTTCGATTCGAGTATAAGCTCGTCAAAATCGGAGACCGTTTGGTAACTCAAATTGCGGTTTGAACCTTCCAACAGCGCTTTGAGCCCTTGATTTGGACTCATTTGGGCTCGGATTGGGTTGATCTTGGTCTCGTTGGGTTTGTATTCCTGAGACGCTCAGTTCGACTATAAGTTTGCTGAAATCGGAGTTCGGATGGTCTCCGAATTAATTTTTGAAGTTTCCAAACTTGATTTTGGATTGAGATTCGTGCCCGATTAAGATAATTTTTGATGACGTATCAATTGTGTTATATATATATATACTTATGACGAGTCAAAATGGGTTAATCGAAGCCATTGAAATCGAATTCAATTTGAGTAAATATGATTTGATTTTGATTCGATTGGTGAATTGATTTGAGCCCAATAATGTATCAATTTGATCGAAAATAAATTAGATTGAGTCGAGCGACATCGACGAATCAAAAATCGAGCCTTATTTGAGTTGAGTGATAGGTTAGAGTCGATGCTACGTCAGTGGGCGTCCACCTAAGGGAAATCCTATTGGATGACGTTTATGCTAGGTTACGGAAACCTAGGAGCTAGATATTTGATTCTGGGGAAATCAACCTCAAATAATGAGGTCAACAAATGGACCCCCAATAGGCATGATAAACTTGCCTAAGTTTATCGTGCGTATTGGCGTTGACCGAAAAGATCAACTAGTTCCAGAGTTGAAATTGAAAGTCTTAGTATATGAATTGAACGAATTTTGGTATTTTGATAGATAATCAAAATGAACAATTTATAGAGATTCGAGTTGAAGAATTGATTTGAAGTTTGATGTTAGAATTGGTGGCTTTAGTAAAATGATAACTAATTAGATTAGTATCATTAAGTAAAGTCAAGGTATGAAAGAATGAGCATAGTGATTTGAAAGGAATTTGATATGAAAGTAGGAGCTTGAATGTGATTTTTGTTTTGAAAATGATTTTGCTAAGACTTGAGTCTTCTTTCTAGTCTAAGAGAAAGGATGCCACCAAGTGGGTACTTATACCTAACTCAACAAACTAGAGGGCGTCTTCCAAGAAAAGAAAGCAACCTATGGAAAAGATTGTATCTAATCTTGGAAGGTTTAAAAATTTAAATTTTACACTAGGACGGTGCCACGAGGGGCGTTCTCCAACTCTAGCGGATGATCATATGGAAAGGAAGCCTAAGTGTGGGGACTCACACCTAACCATAGAGGATCAGAAGATCATATGGAAAGGAAGCCTAAGTGTGGGGGGGACTCACACCTAACCATAGAGGATCAGATTTAAGATTTAAGATTTACACTAGGATGGTGCCACGTGGGGCGTTCTCCAACTCTAGCGAATGATCGTAAGGAAAGGATGCCTAAGTGTGGGGACTCACACCTAACCTTAGAGGATCGATTTAAGATTTACAATTTAATGAAGAGAAGATGCCGCTGGGGATGCTTATACTTCTCCTCGGGATGAAGATTAGGATGCCACTAGGGATGCTTATTCCTAACTTCAAAGATGCCAATAGGATGCCGTAGGAGGACTTATACCTAAAGACGGATTTAAGATTTAACATTTAATGAAGAGAAGATGCCGCTAGGGATGCTTATACTTCTCCTCGGAATGAAGATTAGGATGCCACTAGGGATGCTTACTCCTAACTCCAAAGAGGTCAATAGGATGCCGTAGGAGGACTTATACCTAAAGACGGATTTAAGATTTAACATTTAATGAAGAGAAGATGCCGCTAGGGATGCTTATACTTCTCCTCGGAACGAAGATTAGGATGCCACTAGGGATGCTTATTCCTAACTCCAAAGATGCCAATAGGATGCCGTAGGAGGACTTATACCTAAAGACGAATTTAAGATTTAACATTTAATGAAGAGAAGAAGCCGCTAGGGATGCTTATACTTCTCCTCGGAATGAAGATTAGGATGCCACTAGGGGGATGCTTACTCCTAACTCCAAAGATGTCAATAGGATGCCGTAGGAGGATTTATACCTAAAGACGGATTTAAGATTTAATATATTTTAATGAAGAGAAGATGCCGCTGGGGATGCTTATACTTCTCCTCTCGGAACGAAGATTAGGATGCCACTAGGGATGCTTACTCCTAACTCCAAAGATGTCAATAGGATGCCGTAGGAGGACTTATACCTAAAGACGGATTTAAGATTTACAATTTAATGAAGAGAAGATGCCACTGGGGATGCTTATACTTCTCTTCGAGACGAAGATTAGGATGCCACTAGGGATGCTTACTCCTAACTTCAAAGATGTCAATAGGATGCCGTAGGAGGACTTATACCTAAAGACTGATTTCAGGGTGGTGAATTTTTTTAAAGTAAAGTTGATTTCTTTAAAGCTTTGAATCTTTTCCATCAACCCCAAATGACATTGACAACTTGCAAATGTTCTACAAGAGATCATAAGCTTTCGTATATGTCACTTTCTAGTAGGGAAATGAAAATATTTTTGAAGATTTGAAAGACTTGAAAATCTTTGAATTGAAAATTTATTTTCTCCTCCACTATAAAAGATCTTTATAACTTATAAATATTCCACTGGGGATTATTTTTTTTATATCGGATCATCTTATGTGAGGAAAACAAAAGGGGAGTAGTTTGATCATCTTTGATAAGTAAATACTTAACAAAGCGTCTCAACTACTGGAGAAATGCAAGATTTTGTTTAAAGATTCATTCTTTAATTGAATTTGTCTCGAGTAACTCAAAGAAAAATAAAATGAATCTTCTAGAGTTTTTGTTCGCGTGTTCTAAGAGAACTAAATGCAACATGATAAAACTTTCCTAAAAAAAAATTTTAACTTTTGCATGAGTTGTTATAGAACAATGAGTATATTTGAGCATCCTTTATAGTGAAAACACTAAGGAATATCAAATACTCACAATGATTGAGAAAAATTTGATTTTTATCAAAAAGTGAAAGCTTTATTTTTCTTTTGATAATTTTCTTATGATATTTAAAAGTGATCGCTTAAGTTTTAATCATCTTAACCCAATGAAAAAGACATGGGAAAAGATTCAAAAACTCAACAAATGATGGGTTGACTCCCTCTAAATTAAATATTTTGAATATGACCAACATGAGTTTAATCAAATAATCAAAACTTAACAACTTTCTTTAAAGAAAATTGTAGTTTCAAATATTTTGAATTTCAATGCTATGGAAAGATTCTTGAATGGGAATAGAGTTATTTAGACTCTAACATCCAATTCTAGTTTATGATAAAGATATATCTTGAATTGAATTTTATATCTTTTTGACGAAGTTACCATAGACTTTATCAGGAATAGAATCCCTCCAATTCTAACATCCAAGATTAGTCAATTATGGACTTAGTCAAATTGTAGCTTGATTTTGTTTTGAAGTTTGACAAAGATTCAAACAAATGTATCATCGACATCACTAAGGATAGAACCCCTCATGTTCTAACATCCTAGTTTAGTCAATAATAGATTTAAATTTGTATGATATCTACTCAATAGTGAATGAGAACATTAGACAATTATCTCAAAACCAACAAAGGGATGTCCCTTTAATTTAGTTTCAAAATTTTGAATCCAAAGAAAGTGATTTTTTTATATTCATAAATATCACTATAGGTCATCCAGCATCAGGATCCTGTCTAGAATCTCATTTAAATTGGAAGATGTCCAAAAGAGAGTTAAAGATTTTTCATTTTGGATAATAGTTTGTTTATGCATCTTAATTAGGTTGATCTATGAAACCTAATAATGCACAACCAGCACCATTATAATTCCATTTAGATTGATCATCTATGTAATTTTTCTTTATGATTTGAAGATATGAACTGACCTACTCAAATTACTAATTAGAGAGGTCTCAAGATTTAGATTTTGTTAACCCAGATCAAAGCTCTCTACAAGCAAAACTGGGGTTTCTTTCTTCATCTTTTTCTTCTTTTTAAACTAAGATCCAAAGAAATTAAATTGGAGGTAGAAATTCAATTTTTTCAAATCCTTCAGATGGTATATGTATTTTATATCTAATAGAACATCAATGCTTGATGATGAACCAAAATTTTGAATTCTCAAAACAAGTGTTAAAAATACTAAAGGATGAATAGGTCACATAATATTCAAGATTTAGAAAGGGAAGCCACTTTTTTTTTTTTTTTTTTTTGCTACACATTTAATGAATGTGTCTCTTTTTTTTTTTTTTTCTTCTTCACTTTTTTTTTTTTTTTTAAGGGGCTTCCTTTATTTAAATCTTGAAATGATTTTTTCAATTGTAAAATCATCTTCTAAGTATAAGAGTGAAAAAATTAACCCTCTTATACAAGAAAGATGAATTTATAAATTGGACCCGGTCCTATAGTATGAATAAACAACTTAGATGAGATAAAAATAAGCTCATCAATTCATAAGATGCCTATGAGATGTATAACAATAAAAAGATGAATAAGACTTCCACCTCTTCCAATTTCAATTTGACATAAATCTTAATTCAAAAGAAGTTATTTATGGATATCATAATGGGTGAACCCAAATATGATAATTTTTTTTTATTATTATTAAAGAAGGAAACTATTAAATATGTTATAAAATCACCTGACTCGATATCAATTCAAGGTGTGTCAATTCATTTTAAGGAAAAGCTACATGATAAAGAAATGTTTATCATATCATGGGTTAACCTTAATGAAGAACCTTGAATTATCCCAAGTCTTTGACTGAAAAAGAAATTTAAGATGATCAATCTTCACAAGAATTGCTCATGAGTTTTCTCAAATGGAGTAATAAAGCCAAAAGTAAATTTAGCTAATATTTGATTTTAAAATATTACCATAAGAGAAAACTTCAGATGATGAACAAATATTTTTATAATTGATTAAGTCATTTATCTTTATTGCATGCCTTGAAATCTATTTTCCATGAGAGTTAAACCACATAGCAGAGGACAAATCGTCGTATCTATGTAGTACTCTTAGGAAATAGGATTTAAAAGCATCATAAACTCTAACCTATAAGAAGGTTAAAAGGTGAGGGAATTCAAAATAATTTTCAAACTTCAATACATCAACCAATAATTATACATTTCTAATATTAGAAACATTATAACATGGTTGAATATAAAATTTGGAAACACATTTGAATTTAATTCAGACGATTACTAAAATCGACCAAAATTAGTTGAACTTTTGTGCTTTGAGATTTCAACATAAATTGAGAATAAATATACCTTCATCTAAGGTGTCAATCCACCTAAGTGGTGGGAGGGAGGGAATATACTTTTCTTTTTAGCATTGATAACCATTGGTCTTATTCTTTAAATGTTTAGAGGAGTCAACCACATTGAAGTTTTTATTATATTTTAAAGAAAATAGAGATAAATTTCTTTTAGGAGAAATCAACCTTCTAATTTCTTTAACAAAAATGATTTTCACAAGCTTGACTTAGATTTGAACCTTCAAACTTTTCTCAATGTAAATTGAATTTAATTTTAATAATCTTGCATAGATCAAATTATGGACCCTGTCCTAGTAAACATATCAAGCTATAAATGACATGTAACTACAATACGTTATTAGGACAAGCAAAAAGTTTTGATTTGAAGGTTTGAGCTTTTGAACCCTATCCTACCAAATATATTAAGCTATAAAAATATATAACTGTAATATGCTGGTTTAGATAAGGAGAAAACTTTGATTTAAAAGCTCAAATTTTTTCTTAAGATTTAACCAGCCACATATTGAGTTACAAAAATATATAACTGCAACATATTGGCTAGGACATGAAAGTTTAAAATTTTTGAAAATTTATTATTATTCGGACCCAGTCCAAATAATACATTAAGTTACTAAAAAAAGTAACTATACATATTACTAAAGATTGGGCAAAGGGATTTTGGACCCAGTGCTAACTCAAACATCAAGCTACAAAAAAAAATGTAACTACAACATTCGAATTAGCACGGGGATTTACTTTACAAAAAGGTCGTATAAAGGAGCTTCCCGTTAATTTTCTAACGGGGTCCAAAATAAGACCTCTAAAATTTTTTAGATGCCGGCCAAATTATCCAAGAATGAAATGAATAAAAGAACCGGCGGAAGAAAGGTAGTTACAACCTATGACGAGCACAAGTATACTACCGATTAAAGGGTATAAAACACTGCTAAAGATGGAGAGAGGATTGATCCCCAGCGGAGTCGCCAGAAAAACCTTGGTGGGAAAATTTATGTCACCACGCAGATTTTGATTTTCTCCTATTTTGTAATCGAATACTGCATTGAGAATAAAGTACGGTCTCGAGAGGCCGACACAATATTCTATAATGAATTCAATATCAAAATAGGGTTTGAAAAAAATTAATATTTCCATAATCAAACATAGTTCAAAGAATAACATATCATCTCAAAAGATGAACATGAAATTCTATAGAATATGTTTAAGGATAGAAATACATTTTTTTTTTTTTTTGAAAAAGTTTATTCATTTTTTTATTTAGATATGGCAAGAAGAAAATTATATCATCTTAAAAGACGAACATAACATTCTTCAAGATGTCCAAAAGCGAGAATGAATTTTATAAAATTTCATCATTTCTAAAGTTGAATATAACAAGTATAATATTATATTATCTGAAAAGATAATAATAATATTCTACAAATCTATTCAAAATTAGAAATGAGGTTTTAAAAAAAATATCTACGTTCCCAAAGATTCTTCCCTTATTTTATATGAATAAAACAAGGTTTTTATTTTAGTCTGAGGTTCTCAAATCCCTATAGAGGCAAGTCCCTATAGTTAATTACATCCTAGGAGAAAAGCTCCTAAGAAAACTCTCGATTAAAGCAGTGATTTCATACCCTTTTGACTACAAAGTAAAAAAAACAAGGAAATAGAAGTAGGAATTTTTCAAGGAGAAAGCTCAATGTTGAACATTTATTAGCGAGTCAAAGGAGGAAAAGTAGAAGGCGTCGGATTCTGAGAAGCTCAGAGACGACCTCAGCCTACCCTATGTTGGGCTTTACATTTTATGAGAAATTTTTATGTTTGAGTTAACATTTTATTAGAAATTTGGGATTATATTCCCGGAGGGCGAGGACTTAAGATCTAAAAAGAATCTGCCTCAGAACCTAAATCTAATTTGGGTACTACAAAGTAGTGACCCGAACCTAACTAATGAAGTGCAAATCTGGACTTACCCCGGCCTGGATTGGGGAGCCAGCTAACCACCTAGGCGCTTTAAAACCATGTGTCCAGTCTCTTATGAAAGATGGGTAGGGATGTTGCTTAAGTTTTAAGAAATTGGGGGCCGACATCTAAGACAGTTCCTAATTGGCCCCTTAACTTATGTAGGGTGAGAAATGTCTAAAAATGCAATTAATATTTTAGACTCTTTTTTTTTTTTAATTTGTATCTAATGCAATGCATGCTAATTGACTCGAATGCATAAAATGATAATGAAGCAGTTTTAAAAATTAGGCTTAGAAAAATAGTTTTTTTTTTCCTAGAGATTGCACAACTTCCCCTTGACAGAACTGCACCCTCATAGGTCAAGTGGTCTGCCAGAACCCGCAGGCGGGGAGGTGCCTAACTAACAAGAAGAGAAAGTATTAATATGCTTATGCTGACTCTCGGCGGTCCCGAGCTTACTTCTTAGAACGTTAGAGTTACTATGTGAGCCTAAAATTTTTTTTTATTTTTAATTACAAGTAAAAGAATTTTAAGCGTACCCTTACGAAAAAAAAAGCACTCCGATTCGTATCCAGACTAAAACAAAATACGGCATGCAAGAGTCCTAAAAAAATTCTACTGCACAAACAATGTAAACAATCAATTTTAATAATCCAAATATAATGTCCAATGTCCAATGTCCATATTACACCCAGAATTTACAGAAAAGTAAAGTGGCCGGGCACCACTGACAACAAACCCGGATTCTAATCCTAAGAATGACGCAAGTGATTTTTGAAATGGGATATACTGTTCTTTGAATCTTTATTTCTTCATCTTCTTTATTCAATCTTCTTGTTCTGTCTTTTCTTCTTCTACGAACTTCTCAGGTCTGTCGGGTTCTGAATATCCAAATGAAAAGAAACTCATTCCTATGAGGGGTATTTTCTTTTCTATTTAGATATTGAATCATCCTAATTTGGCTTTCCAAATAAAAGAGAATAATCCTTTAAGGTATATTCTCCTTTCTTTAAATTCCAAATTGGATATAATATCCCATTTTCAAAATCACTTTCACATTTTTAACTTTTATTACATTATATTTACATTCACATTTACATCACAGAAAGAAAAAGAAAATCTAGACCACCTGCAGGGTTATCCTAAACAGTTTATAATAAAAATCATCCCAAGCAATAATATATTTGCATTTTAAATTAAATCATATAGCCACACTTGGCCACACTCTTTCTTATTTGGGGGCTAAGCAACTGGAGTACCTGTAGCATTTATATAAAATTTTTGATTAATTAGCCCCTTTTTCATCTGCCCTGCAAGAGTGTGGCCACCTGCAGAAAATCATATTAACAATTCAGATCGCTCCTAACCTATGGGTAATCTAATCGTCAGTCAAATCATAACACAGAGTGCAATAAAAATAAATAAACAAACACACCAACAATTTTCTATCAGCATGCAATGAAACTCGAGGAAAAGCTCGTCACAGTGCAGTAAGGAAATAAACACCGACCTAACCTAAAACTAGAGTCGGTTGTCCTAACAAACAATTCTAAGTGTGTGTATTAAAAAGTGTGGTTTTGATATATCCTAAATCAATTATTAGCTAAAGTTTTCTAATTGATTAAATTTAAAAAAAAAATAATCACTATCCTTAAAGTGAAGTGTCACTAAATTTTCTATGTTATATATTTCTATCCTAAAGTGTACATGCATCTTAAGTCTAGGTTTCCTAAGACTCAGTCCTTAATTTTTGTCCTTAAGTGTCACTACTGTTATATGGGGTAAAATCTTTGTTATTACTAACCCTTAGGACTTTTCGTATGTATAAAAAAAAGTTTGGGGATCTAAAATAAAACAAAAGTAATCCTAATAAAATTGAAGTTACTACAAGGACCTAAAGGAATGGTTCATGCACACCACATCAAGGGGTCCTTAAAGGTTTTCTAAGTTTAGAAATACTCACAGTCACCGAGGGCTACGACCCGGTGGTTTCGCCCGTAGCACCTCTACCCGGTTGGATAGAGGCGACTGACGTCATTAGCTCCTTGTCCTTTTGTTCACTCGACCGGTACCATTCCTCGCAGTTCATGTCAATAAAGAGAAGAAAAACATGGAAAAAACAGGGATTAGAAAGCATATTTAATAATTGATAATAAAAATAATTGAAATTTACTGAAAAATAGAAGACATACCTTTCTTCGGGCTTGAACACCAGTTCGATTGATTTTGCTTTTTGGAACCTTTCATTTTCTAAAAAAAACACATTTTTTCAACACTTTCATCTTCTAATAAATTTCAAACTAACTCATTCTTTAACACCAACTACTCTACATCTCTCTTTCCAAACTTCATTCAAATTCCACTTTTACACACAAAATTCAAAAAAATGCATCTCCATTTTTACACAAGTCCAAATATATCACCACCCTTACAATTTAACTTTCGCTTTTCACCCTTTCACATATTTTCTACAATCCATATACTTCACTAATTAAAGCTCACACACACACACATACACTTCATCTTTAGTACTACTCACATTCACGAATCACCTTTCAAAAATATACGCCTTTTATCTTTTTAAAACCATAAAATCCATTTTTCAAACTACAGTTTTACTTTTCCCCTAAAATCCTCTTTCCCATCTTCTAAACGACGACTTGTTTCTTATCATGAAAGAAAAACAAAGCTTCAACATTTCTTTTCTCAAAACATAACATAAATAATGCAAGATACCTTTTACATACATAATTTTCACCTTTATATATCATCTTTCAACATAGACACAAACTCTACTTCCCAAAAAACTTTTCAAAAGATACACAATTTACTTCTCTTTCCATACATAAGTCATTATATTACTTCTTCCAAAACATATAAGTCACTCCTCCTTCCATACCCAAACACTTAGCATTTTCACATGAAGACTCCATACACTTCACCATTTATACAAACACACTTTCCAACAATCATACGCACATTTTCTCTATTTACATATACTTCAATCCATTTTCACTTTTCAAACTTAAATACAAAACGCATTTCACTTTTCACCTTTCAAAATCTACAAAAATCACTTCTTAAACTATACACCTATTTTCACTATTTAACATACAAACATTTCATTTTCCACTTTAAACATACACTTTAATAAACTTCTTCAGTACATACTCATTTCCATACATTTATCTTCACTTATTCACATGCATACTTTAACTTTTCAAAACATTCATACTTTTCAAAACAAACACAAGTTCCACTTTTCCAAAACAAACACAATTTTCGCCTTCAACACACACAATTTTTACCTTTACACAAACTCCACATCTTCAACTTTCAAATCGATAATTATACTAAATACAATTCAAAGAAAGATTCAAAATTAACTTCATTACTTTCCAAAACTAATGAAGTTTTCCAAAAAAAAAGCATCTTATCTTTCCAACAAATTTGTAAGTCTCAAGAACACATGTATATAACCATTTAAACAAAGCCACTTGATTATATTGAGATGAGAATGGTAAACATATAGAGAAACCATAATAATTTATTTCATTTCACTGTCAAGATCATATTGAAGGGAAAGACGTGGGAACTAACATTAGTAAAACTTAAGAAAATGAGTTCAAGAAATCTTCTCATATTTAAAAAAAAAAAAAGATCAAACTTCAACTCCTTGACATTTGACTTAAATCAAATAAGAATGAGAGAAGAAGAAGATGGAGAGGATGTAGAAGAAATTACCCAAGATTTAGAAGATTGCCGGCGTGCAACTGCTGTAGGAGCGACGAAGGGGGCTTGGATGTGTCATGTATGAGAGGACGGAGGCTTGGATGTGTCATGTATGAGAGAAGGGAGGCTTGAAACGTTTTTTTTTTTGGTTGAGGGAGAGGGAGAGTGGGTGGTTATGGGTTGAGGGAGAGGGAGAGTGGGTGGTTATGGGTTGTTGCTGAACTCTTTGACCGTGGACCGTTCGTTGGACATTTGAAGGCCTTAATGATTTCGGAATTTGGTGATCTTGGACTCATTGGATTCGTCTCGTCGAGCCGTTCGATTCGAGTATAAGCTCGTCAAAATCGGAGACCGTTTGGTAACTCAAATTGCGGTTTGAACCTTCCAACAGCGCTTTGAGCCCTTGATTTGGACTCATTTGGGCTCGGATTGGGTTGATCTTGGTCTCGTTGGGTTTGTATTCCTGAGACGCTCAGTTCGACTGTAAGTTTGCTGAAATCGGAGTTCGGATGGTCTCCGAATTAATTTTTGAAGTTTCCAAACTTGATTTTGGATTGAGATTCGTGCCCGATTAAGATAATTTTTTGATGACGTATCAATTGTTTTATTATATATATACTTATGACGAGTCAAAATGGGTTAATCGAAGCCATTGAAAAATCGAATTCAATTTGAGTAAATATGATTTGATTTTGATTCGATTGGTGAATTGATTTGAGCCCAATAATGTATCAATTTGATCGAAAATAAATTAGATTGAGTCGAGCGACATCGACGAATCAAAAATCGAGCCTTATTTGAGTTGAGTGATAGGTTAGAGTCGATGCTACGTCAGTGGGCGTCCACCTAAGGGAAATCCTATTGGATGACGTTTATGCTAGGTTACGGAAACCTAGGAGCTAGATATTGATTCTGGGGAAATCAACCTCAAATAATGAGGTCAACAAATGGACCCCCAATAGGCATGATAAACTTGCCTAAGTTTATCGTGCGTATTGGCGTTGACCGAAAAGATCAACTAGTTCCAGAGTTGAAATTGAAAGTCTTAGTATATGAATTGAACGAATTTTGGTATTTTGATAGATAATCAAAATGAACAATTTATAGAGATTCGAGTTGAAGAATTGATTTGAAGTTTGATGTTAGAATTGGTGGCTTTAGTAAAATGATAACTAATTAGATTAGTATCATTAAGTAAAGTCAAGGTATGAAAGAATGAGCATAGTGATTTGAAAGGAATTTGATATGAAAGTAGGAGCTTGAATGTGATTTTGTTTTGAAAATGATTTTGCTAAGACTTGAGTCTTCTTTCTAGTCTAAGAGAAAGGATGCCACCAAGTGGGTACTTATACCTAACTCAACAAACTAGAGGGCGTCTTCCAAGAAAAGAAAGCAACCTATGGAAAAGATTGTATCTAATCTTGGAAGGTTTAAAAATTTAAATTTTACACTAGGATGGTGCCACGAGGGGCGTTCTCCAACTCTAGCGGATGATCGTAAGGAAAGGATGCCTAAGTGTGGGGACTCACACCTAACCTCAGAGGATCAGAAGATCATATGGAAAGGAAGCCTAAGTGTGGGGACTCACACCTAACCATAGAGGATCAGATTTAAGATTTAAGATTTACACTAGGATGGTGCCACGTGGGGCGGGTTCTCCAACTCTAGCGAATGATCGTAAGGAAAGGATGCCTAAGTGTGGGGACTCACACCTAACCTTAGAGGATCGATTTAAGATTTACAATTTAATGAAGAGAAGATGCCGCTGGGGATGCTTATACTTCTCCTCGGGATGAAGATTAGGATGCCACTAGGGATGCTTATTCCTAACTTCAAAGATGCCAATAGGATGCCGTAGGAGGACTTATACCTAAAGACGGATTTAAGATTTAACATTTAATGAAGAGAAGATGCCGCTAGGGATGCTTATACTTCTCCTCGGAATGAAGATTAGGATGCCACTAGGGATGCTTACTCCTAACTCCAAAGAGGTCAATAGGATGCCGTAGGAGGACTTATACCTAAAGACGGATTTAAGATTTAACATTTAATGAAGAGAAGATGCCGCTAGGGATGCTTATACTTCTCCTCGGAATGAAGATTAGGATGCCACTAGGGATGCTTATTCCTAACTCCAAAGATGCCAATAGGATGCCGTAGGAGGACTTATACCTAAAGACGAATTTAAGATTTAACATTTAATGAAGAGAAGAAGCCGCTAGGGATGCTTATACTTCTCCTCGGAATGAAGATTAGGATGCCACTAGGGATGCTTACTCCTAACTCCAAAAAGATGTCAATAGGAGGACCGTAGGAGGATTTATACCTAAAGACGGATTTAAGATTTAATATTTTAATGAAGAGAAGATGCCGCTGGGGATGCTTATACTAGGAGGACTCCTCGGAACGAAGATTAGGATGCCACTAGGGATGCTTATGCTCCTAACTCCAAAGATGTCAATAGGATGCCGTAGGAGGTAGGAGGACTTATACCTAAAGACGGATTTAAGATTTACAATTTAATGAAGAGAAGATGCCACTGGGGATGCTTGCTTATACTTCTCTTCGAGACGAAGATTAGGATGCCACTAGGGATGCTTTACTCCTAACTTCAAAGATGTCAATAGGATGCCGTAGGAGGACTTATACCTAAAGACTGATTTCAGGGGTGGTGAATTTTTTTAAAGTAAAGTTGATTTCTTTAAAGCTTTGAATCTTTTTCCATCAACCCCAAATGACATTGACAACTTGCAAATGTTCTACAAGAGATCATAAGCTTTCGTATATGTCACTTTCTAGTAGGGAAATGAAAATATTTTTGAAGATTTGAAAGACTTGAAAATCTTTGAATTGAAAATTTTTTTCTCCTCCACTATAAAAGATCTTTATAACTTATAAATATTCCACTGGGGATTATGTTTTTTATATCGGATCATCTTATGTGAGGAAAACAAAAGGGGAGTAGTTTGATCATCTTTGATAAGTAAATACTTAACAAAGCGTCTCAACTACTGGAGAAATGCAAGATTTTTGTTTAAAGATTCATTCTTTAATTGAATTTGTCTCGAGTAACTCAAAGAAAATAAAATGAATCTTCTAGAGTTTTTTTGTTCGCGTGTTCTAAGAGAACTAAATGCAACATGATAAAACTTTCCTAAAAAA
Organism: Dendrobium officinale; assembly: GCA_019514585.1. Classification (NCBI taxonomy): domain Eukaryota; kingdom Viridiplantae; phylum Streptophyta; class Magnoliopsida; order Asparagales; family Orchidaceae; genus Dendrobium; species Dendrobium officinale. The sequence goes on from CM033694.1 coordinate 19,010,754, forward strand.
AAATTTAACTTTTGCATGAGTTGTTATAGAACAATGAGTATATTTGAGCATCCTTTATAGTGAAAACACTAAGGAATATCAAATACTCACAATGATTGAGAAAAATTTGATTTTTTATCAAAAAGTGAAAGCTTTATTTTTTTTTTGATAATTTTCTTATGATATTTAAAAGTGATCGCTTAAGTTTTAATCATCTTAACCCAATGAAAAAAGACATGGGAAAAGATTCAAAAACTCAACAAATGATGGGTTGACTCCCTCTAAATTAAATATTTTGAATATGACCAACATGAGTTTAATCAAATAATCAAAACTTAACAACTTTCTTTAAAGAAAATTGTAGTTTCAAATATTTTGAATTTCAATGCTATGGAAAGATTCTTGAATGGGAATAGAGTTATTTAGACTCTAACATCCAATTCTAGTTTATGATAAAGATATATCTTGAATTGAATTTTATATCTTTTTGACGAAGTTACCATAGACTTTATCAGGAATAGAGAATCCCTCCAATTCTAACATCCAAGATTAGTCAATTATGGACTTAGTCAAATTGTAGCTTGATTTTGTTTTGAAGTTTGACAAAGATTCAAACAAATGTATCATCGACATCACTAAGGATAGAACCCCTCATGTTCTAACATCCTAGTTTAGTCAATAATAGATTTAAATTTGTATGATATCTACTCAATAGTGAATGAGAACATTAGACAATTATCTCAAAACCAACAAAGGGATGTCCCTTTAATTTAGTTTCAAAATTTTGAATCCAAAGAAAGTGATTTTTATATTCATAAATATCACTATAGGTCATCCAGCATCAGGATCCTGTCTAGAATCTCATTTAAATTGGAAGATGTCCAAAAGAGAGTTAAAGATTTTTCATTTTGGATAATAGTTTGTTTATGCATCTTAATTAGGTTGATCTATGAAACCTAATAATGCACAACCAGCACCATTATAATTCCATTTAGATTGATCATCTATGTATTTTTTTTCTTTATGATTTGAAGATATGAACTGACCTACTCAAATTACTAATTAGAGAGGTCTCAAGATTTAGATTTTGTTAACCCAGATCAAAGCTCTCTACAAGCAAAACTGGGGTTTCTTTCTTCATCTTTTTCTTCTTTTTAAACTAAGATCCAAAGAAATTAAATTGGAGGTAGAAATTCAATTTTTTCAAATCCTTCAGATGGTATATGTATTTTATATCTAATAGAACATCAATGCTTGATGATGAACCAAAATTTTGAATTCTCAAAACAAGTGTTAAAAATACTAAAGGATGAATAGGTCACATAATATTCAAGATTTAGAAAGGGAAGCCATTTTTTTTTTTTTTTTTTGCTACACATTTAATGAATGTGTCTCTTTTTTTTTTTTTTTTTTCTTCTTCTTTTTTTTTTTTTTTTTTAAGGGGCTTCCTTTATTTAAATCTTGAAATGATTTTTTCAATTGTAAAATCATCTTCTAAGTATAAGAGTGAAAAAATAAAACCCTCTTATACAAGAAAGATGAATTTATAAATTGGACCCGGTCCTATAGTATGAATAAACAACTTAGATGAGATAAAAATAAGCTCATCAATTCATAAGATGCCTATGAGATGTATAACAATAAAAAGATGAATAAGACTTCCACCTCTTCCAATTTCAATTTGACATAAATCTTAATTCAAAAGAAGTTATTTATGGATATCATAATGGGTGAACCCAAATATGATAATTTTTTTTTATTATTAAAGAAGGAAACTATTAAATATGTTATAAAATCACCTGACTCGATATCAATTCAAGGTGTGTCAATTCATTTTAAGGAAAAGCTACATGATAAAGAAATGTTTATCATATCATGGGTTAACCTTAATGAAGAACCTTGAATTATCCCAAGTCTTTGACTGAAAAAGAAATTTAAGATGATCAATCTTCACAAGAATTGCTCATGAGTTTTCTCAAATGGAGTAATAAAGCCAAAAGTAAATTTAGCTAATATATTTGATTTAAAAATATTACCATAAGAGAAAACTTCAGATGATGAACAAATATTTTTATAATTGATTAAGTCATTTATCTTTATTGCATGCCTTGAAATCTATTTTCCATGAGAGTTAAACCACATAGCAGAGGACAAATCGTCGTATCTATGTAGTACTCTTAGGAAATAGGATTTAAAAGCATCATAAACTCTAACCTATAAGAAGGTTAAAAGGTGAGGGAATTCAAAATAATTTTCAAACTTCAATACATCAACCAATAATTATACATTTCTAATATTAGAAACATTATAACATGGTTGAATATAAAATTTGGAAACACATTTGAATTTAATTCAGACGATTACTAAAATCGACCAAAATTAGTTGAACTTTTGTGCTTTGAGATTTCAACATAAATTGAGAATAAATATACCTTCATCTAAGGTGTCAATCCACCTAAGTGGTGGGAGGGAGGGAATATACTTTTCTTTTTAGCATTGATAACCATTGGTCTTATTCTTTAAATGTTTAGAGGAGTCAACCACATTGAAGTTTTTATTATATTTTAAAGAAAATAGAGATAAATTTCTTTTAGGAGAAATCAACCTTCTAATTTCTTTAACAAAAATGATTTTCACAAGCTTGACTTAGATTTGAACCTTCAAACTTTTCTCAATGTAAATTGAATTTAATTTTAATAATCTTGCATAGATCAAATTATGGACCCTGTCCTAGTAAACATATCAAGCTATAAATGACATGTAACTACAATACGTTATTAGGACAAGCAAAAAGTTTTGATTTGAAGGTTTGAGCTTTTGAACCCTATCCTACCAAATATATTAAGCTATAAAAATATATAACTGTAATATGCTGGTTTAGATAAGGAGAAAACTTTGATTTAAAAGCTCAAATTTTTTTCTTAAGATTTGACCAGCCACATATTGAGTTTACAAAAATATATAACTGCAACATATTGGCTAGGACATGAAAGTTTAAAATTTTTGAAAATTTATATTATTCGGACCCAGTCCAAATAATACATTAAGTTACTAAAAAAAAGTAACTATACATATTACTAAAGATTGGGCAAAGGGATTTTGGACCCAGTGCTAACTCAAACATCAAGCTACAAAAAAAAATGTAACTACAACATTCGAATTAGCACGGGGATTTACTTTACAAGAAGGTCGTATAAAGGAGCTTCCCGTTAATTTTCTAACGGGGTCCAAAATAAGACCTCTAAAATTTTTTAGATGCCGGCCAAATTATCCAAGAATGAAATGAATAAAAGAACCGGCGGAAGAAAGGTAGTTACAACCTATGACGAGCACAAGTATACTACCGATTAAAGGGTATAAAACACTGCTAAAGATGGAGAGAGGATTGATCCCCAGCGGAGTCGCCAGAAAAACCTTGGTGGGAAAATTTATGTCACCACGCAGATTTTGATTTTCTCCTATTTTGTAATCGAATACTGCATTGAGAATAAAGTACGGTCTCGAGAGGCCGACACAATATTCTATAATGAATTCAATATCAAAATAGGGTTTTGAAAATTAATATTTCCATAATCAAACATAGTTCAAAGAATAACATATCATCTCAAAAGATGAACATGAAATTCTATAGAATATGTTTAAGGATAGAAATACATATTTTTTTTTAAAAAAAGTTTATTCATTTTTTTATTTAGATATGGCAAGAAAAAAATTATATCATCTTAAAAGACGAACATAACATTCTTCAAGATGTCCAAAAGCGAGAATGATTTTTATAAAATTCATCATTTCTAAAGTTGAATATAACAAGTATAATATTATATTATCTGAAAAGATAATAATAATATTCTACAAATCTATTCAAAATTAGAAAAATGAGTTTAAAAAAAAAATATCTACGTTCCCAAAGATTCTTCCCTTTTTTTATATGAATAAAACAAGGTTTATTTTAGTCTGAGGTTCTCAAATCCCTATAGAGGCAAGCCCCTATAGTTAATTACATCCTAGGAGAAGCTCCTCCTAAGAAAACTCTCGATTAAAGCAGTGATTTCATACCCTTTTGACTACAAAGTAAAAGACAAGGAAATAGAAGCAGGAATTTTTCAAGGAGAAAGCTCAATGTTGAACATTTATTAGCGAGTCAAAGGAGGAAAAGTAGAAGGCGTCGGATTCTGAGAAGCTCAGAGACGACCTCAGCCTACCCTATGTTGGGCTTTACATTTTATGAGAAATTTTTATGTTTGAGTTAACATTTTATTAGAAATTTGGGATTATATTCCCGGAGGGCGAGGACTTAAGATCTAAAAAGAATCTGCCTCAGAACCTAAATCTAATTTGGGTACTACAAAGTAGTGACCCGAACCTAACTAATGAAGTGCAAATCTGGACTTACCCCGGCCTGGATTGGGGAGCCAGCTAACCACCTAGGCGCTTTAAAACCATGTGTCCAGTCTCTTATGAAAGATGGGTAGGGATGTTGCTTAAGTTTTAAGAAATTGGGGGCCGACATCTAAGACAGTTCCTAATTGGCCCCTTAACTTATGTAGGGTGAGAAATGTCTAAAAATGCAATTAATATTTTAGACTCTTTTTTTTTTTAATTTGTATCTAATGCAATGCATGCTAATTGACTCGAATGCATAAAATGATAATGAAGCAGTTTTAAAAATTAGGCTTAGAAAATAGTTTTTTTTCCCTAGAGATTGCACAACTTCCCCTTGACAGAACTGCACCCTCATAGGTCAAGTGGTCTGCCAGAACCCGCAGGCGGGGAGGTGCCTAACAAGGAAGAGAAAGTATTAATATGCTTATGCTGACTCTCGGCGGTCCCGAGCTTACTTCTTAGAACGTTAGAGTTACTATGTGAGCCTAAAAATTTTTATTTTTAATTACAAGTAAAAGAATTTTAAGCGTACCCTTACGAAAAAAAGCACTCCGATTCGTATCCAGACTAAAACAAAATACGGCATGCAAGAGTCCTAAAAAATTCTACTGCACAAACAATGTAAACAATCAATTTTAATAATCCAAAAATATAATGTCCAATGTCCATATTACACCCAGAATTTACAGAAAAGTAAAGTGGCCGAGCACCACTGACAACAAACCCGGATTCTAATCCTAAGAATGACGCAAGTGATTTTTGAAATGGGATATACTGTTCTTTGAATCTTTATTTCTTCATCTTCTTTATTCAATCTTCTTGTTCTGTCTTTTCTTCTTCTACGAACTTCTCAGGTCCGTCGGGTTCTGAATATCCAAATGAAAAGAAACTCATCCCTATGAGGGGTATTTTTTCTTTTCTATTTAGATATTGAATCATCCTAATTTGGCTTTCCAAATAAAAGAGAATAATCCTTTAAGTATATATTCTCCTTTCTTTAGATTCCAAATTGGATGTAATATCCCATTTTCAAAATCACTTTCACATTTTTAACTTTTATTACATTACATTTACATTCACATTTACATCACAGAAAGAAAAAGAAAATCTAGACCACCTGCAGGGTTATCCTAAACAGTTTATAATAAAAATCATCCCAAGCAATTATATATTTGCATTTTAAATTAAATCAATTAGCCACACTTGGCCACACTCTTTCTTATTTGGGGGCTAAGCAACTGGAGTACCTGTAGCATTTATATAAAATTTTTGATTAATTAGCCCCCTTTTTCATCTGCCCTGCATGAGAGTGTGGCCACCTGCAGAAAATCATATTAACAATTCAGATCGCTCCTAACCTATGGGTAATCTAATCGTCAGTCAAATCATAACACAGAGTGCAATAAAAATAAAAATAAACAAACACACCAACAATTTTCAATCAGCATGCAATGAAACTCGAGGAAAAGCTCGTCACAGTGCAGTAAGGAAATAAACACCGACCTAACCTAAAACTAGAGTCGGTTGTCCTAACAAACAATTCTAAGTGTGTGTATTAAAAAGTGTGGTTTTGATATATCCTAAATCAATTATTAGCTAAAGTTTTCTAATTGATTAAATTTAAAAAAAAAATAATCACTATCCTTAAAGTGAAGTGTCACTAAATTTTCTATGTTATATATTTCTATCCTAAAGTGTACATGCATCTTAAGTCTAGGTTTCCTAAGACTCAGTCCTTAATTTTTGTCCTTAAGTGTCACTACTGTTATATGGGGTAAAATCTTTTTGTTATTACTAACCCTTAGGACTTTTCGTATGTATAAAAGAAGTTTGGGGATCTAAAATAAAACAAAAGTAATCCTAATAAAATTGAAGTTACTACAAGGACCTAAAGGAATGGTTCATGCACACCACATCAAGGGGTCCTTAAAGGTTTTCTAAGTTTAGAAATACTCACAGTCACCGAGGGCTACGACCCGGTGGTTTTGCCCGTAGCACCTCTACCCGGTTGGATAGAGGCGACTGACGTCATTAGCTCCTTGTCCTTTTGTTCACTCGACCGGTACCATTCCTCGCAGTTCATGTCAATAAAGAGAAGAAAACATGGAAAAACAGGGATTAGAAAGCATATTTAATAATTGATAATAAAAATAATTGAAATTTACTGAAAAATAGAAGACATACCTTTCTTCGGGCTTGAACACCAGTTCGATTGATTTTGCTTTTTTGGAACCTTTCATTTTCTAAAAAAAAAACACATTTCTTCAACACTTTCATCTTCTAATAAATTTCAAACTAACTCATTCTTTAACACCAACTACTCTACATCTCTCTTTCCAAACTTCATTCAAATTCCACTTTTTACACACAAAATTCAAAATGCATCTCCATTTTTACACAAGTCCAAATATATCACCACCCTTACAATTTAACTTTCGCTTTTCACCCTTTCACATATTTTCTACAATCCATATACTTCACTAATTAAAGCTCACACACATACACTTCATCTTTAGTACTCACATTCACGAATCACCTTTCAAAAATATACGCCTTTTATCTTTTTAAAACCATAAAATCCATTTTTCAAACTACAGTTTTACTTTTCCCCTAAAATCCTCTTTCCCATCTTCTAACGACGACGACTTGTTTCTTATCATGAAAGAAAAACAAAGCTTCAACATTTCTTTTCTCAAAACATAACATAAATAATGCAAGATACCTTTTACATACATAATTTTCACCTTTATATATCATCTTTCAACATAGACACAAACTCTACTTCCCAAAAACTTTCCAAAGATACACAATTTACTTCTCTTTCCATACATAAGTCATTATATTACTTCTTCCAAAACATATAAGTCACTCCTCCTTCCATACCCAAACACTTAGCATTTTCACATGAAGACTCCATACACTTCACCATTTATACAAACACACTTTCCAACAATCATACGCACATTTTCTCTATTTACATATACTTCAATCCATTTTTTCACTTTTCAAACTTAAATACAAAACGCATTTCACTTTTCACCTTTCAAATCTACAAAAATCACTTCTTAAACTATACACCTATTTTCACTATTTAACATACAAACATTTCATTTTCCATTTAAACATACACTTTAATAAACTTCTTCAGTACATACTCATTTCCATACATTTATCTTCACTTATTCACATGCATACTTTAACTTTTCAAAACATTCATACTTTTCAAAACAAACACAAGTTCCACTTTTCCAAAACAAACACAATTTTTGCCTTCAACACACACAATTTTTACCTTTACAAAAACTCCACATCTTCAACTTTCAAATCGATAATTATACTAAATACAATTCAAAGAAAGATTCAAAATTAATTTCATTACTTTCCAAAACTAATGAAGTTTTCCAACAAAAAGCATCTTATCTTTCCAACAAATTTGTAAGTCTCAAGAACACATGTATATAACCATTTACACAAAGCCACTTGATTATATTGAGATGAGAATGGTAAACATGTAATATAGAGAAACCATAATAATTTATTTCATTTCACTGTCAAGATCATATTGAAGGGAAAGACGTGGGAACTAACATTAGTAAAACTTAAGAAAATGAGTTCAAGAAATCTTCTCATATTTAAAAAAAAAAAAGATCAAACTTCAACTCCTTGACATTTGACTTAAATCAAATAAGAATGAGAGAATAAGAAGATGGAGAGGATGTAGAAGAAATTACCCAAGATTTAGAAGATTGCCGGCGTGCAACTGCTGTAGGAGCGACGAAGGGGGCTTGGATGTGTCATGTATGAGAGGACGGAGGCTTGGATGTGTCATGTATGAGAGAAGGGAGGCTTGAAACGTTTTTTGGTTGAGGGAGAGGGAGAGTGGGTGGTTATGGGTTGAGGGAGAGGGAGAGTGGGTGGTTATGGGTTGTTGCTGAACTCTTTGACCGTGGACCGTTCGTTGGACATTTGAAGGCCTTAATGATTTCAGAATTTGGTGATCTTGGACTCATTGGATTCTTCTCGTCGAGCCGTTCGATTCGAGTATAAGCTCGTCAAAATCGGAGACCGTTTGGTAACTCAAATTGCGGTTTGAACCTTCCAACAGTGCTTTGAGCCCTTGATTTGGACTCATTTGGGCTCGGATTGGGTTGATCTTGGTCTCGTTGGGTTTGTATTCCTGAGACGCTCAGTTCGACTGTAAGTTTGCTGAAATCGGAGTTCGGATGGTCTCCGAATTAATTTTTGAAGTTTCCAAACTTGATTTTGGATTGAGATTCGTGCCCGATTAAGATAATTTTTGATGACGTATCAATTGTTATTATATATATACTTATGACGAGTCAAAATGGGTTAATCGAAGCCATTGAAATCGAATTCAATTTGAGTAAATATGATTTGATTTTGATTCGATTGGTGAATTGATTTGAGCCCAATAATGTATCAATTTGATCGAAAATAAATTAGATTGAGTCGAGCGACATCGACGAATCAAAAATCGAGCCTTATTTGAGTTGAGTGATAGGTTAGAGTCGATGCTACGTCAGTGGGCGTCCACCTAAGGGAAATCCTATTGGATGACGTTTATGCTAGGTTACGGAAACCTAGGAGCTAGATATTGATTCTGGGGAAATCAACCTCAAATAATGAGGTCAACACTAATTTTTTATATTGTTTTTCAAAATCGGCATGGGATGATTTTAAAGAATTATGAGCATTAGATAAATCATCATGTTTTTTATTTAATGCATCAAACTCATCAAGTAAAGCCATGTGATTAGAATCAATTGTGGAATGATCTTTAAAAAGAATTTCAAGCTCTTTTTGTAAATTTAAAAAATTCTAATTTCAAACTAGCATGAGTTTTCTTGTGTTTTTATATGATGCATGTATGTGCTCACAAATTTCAAATAATTGATCATAAGTTGGTTCATAAACCTCTTCCTTGTCACTTTGACCAAGATTATTGTCTGTCATTAAGCACAACTTTGTTGTCTCCTCTTCTAGTTCAGTCTCAGAAGAACCGACATTATCGTCCAAGACAATAGGAATATCGTCCTGGCCGATCAGTACAAAGTAAGCTCAATCAGCCAAGACGATTTGGGATGATCAGAAGAAAATTGGTTACATCGTCCAGGACGATACAATATGGTCCTGGCCGATTAGTTCAAATCTGAGTACAATCGTCATGAACATCACCCGAAATAGTTGCTGGCCGATGTCAATCATTCAGGACATTGCCCCGAAAAATCCTGCGATCGGCTTGACCGATGTGATCGTATCAATCAGCCTTAATTACTTTCAATAATTACCAGATTAATTTAGGCATAATTATACTGCATCATCCAGGCTGATATTAAGATCGTCCTGGCCGATGTACTAAAATAAAGAATACCTAAATTGATCATGGCGGTTGATTCTTTCTGATTTAAGCCTATCATCCTGGCCGATACAAGGATCGTCCAGGATGATTTGCTTAATGACGGCTGCTTAACCAGGATGTCCTAATTAGGGTTTATTTTTTTTAGTCGGATCGTCCTGGCCGATATGCACATCGTCTAGGCTAATGTACTTAAAATAAAAAAACTCAAAAAACCCCTCAAGTGTGTATGTGTAAGGTTACTTAGCATCAGGAACCACTTTTACAATTGACTCAAGAAAAAGAAAAATATTACAGACTGACTCAACCTAAATCTACACAATCTTGAGCTGCCTTGAGTTGCATTCGATCCTGTGGACCTAAAAATTTAGTAGGCAATGCAGTCGTAGAAAATCATGAATGTTTGATATTATCAAAAGTCTAATACATAAACTAAGATTTGCAACTGTTGAGTATAGTAATTAGGTTGTTAAGCCTAAGTTAATGTCCCAAAGGCTACTAAGAAGGGGGGGGGTGAATTGGTAGTTTAAAAATTTAAGCCCTCTTTTAAAATTATGTTGAACCGAAATAAAAATTATTTATTTTAAGTTTTGTAGAAAAAGTTTTTCAACCACAGTTTTTAAGACTAAGAATTAAAATGCGAAAACTTAAAAATAGTAAAGTAAATGACACCAGATTTATAGTGGTTCGGTCTAAAACCAGACCTACATCCACTCCCTAGAGGCACCCTCTGAGTATTGCACTAATACCAATAGTGACTCTCCTTTTGCACCCACAGCAAGGCGGAGAAGCCTTTACAACACACTCTTTTCACCACTCCCCGGTGCGGTAGAGAACCGTCATCCTTTTACACAATCCCCAGTGTTGGCAGAGAACCGTCCGTCCTTTCACACTCTCCTAGTGTGGGCAGAGAACCCTTCGGCTATTCACACTCTCCTAGTGTAGGCAGCGAACCCTTCGGCTATTCACACTCTCCTAGTGTAGGCAGCGAACCCTTCGGCTATTCACACTCTCCAAGTGTAGGCAGCGAACCCTTCGTCTGTTCACACTCTCAAAGTGTCGGCAGAGAACCGGATCTCCTTGATAGATCTTCTCATAAGAATCTAGAAGGAAGAAAGAAAAGAGTGAAGTAATCCCAATTCACAAGTAGAGACTCTTACCTTTGAAATCCAAGTGAAGCCTTCTCGCTCCAATGGTAGGAATCCTCCTTTGAATGCTCTCTTCCACTCTCTCCTTAGCTATTCTCTCAAGAGGTATGAAGATCAAATGACAAAAAGATTGGGTGACAGTCTAATTTGGACTATTTATACGAAAGACAAGAAAAACCGCCCAAAAACTGCAATTTTTCAATTCTCTACGCAGTGGATCGTCCCGTACGATCGTGGATCGTCCTGGACGATTTTACTTAACTGATTTGAAACGACCCCATTTGTATATGTAAACAAAATGTCTTCGTACAGCTGATCGTCCCGTACGAACTAGGTTCGTCCGGTACGAACGGTTATTACAAGGTCAGTTCTAGAAACTGCTGAAAACCGTTCTAAGTCGGTTAATCTTTTGGACGAAAATTTATTCGTCTGGACGAAATTTTTATAGAGGACCGATCGTCCTGGACAATTATTTATTTTGTCTGGACGAAAATTTTCCAGAGGACCAATCGCCATTGACGATAATTTAATTTCGTCTGGACGAAAATTTTCCAGAGACCCTATCGTCCTGGTTGATTATTAATTTCGTCTGGACGAAAATTTTCCAGAGGACCAATCGCCATTGAAGATAATTTAATTTCGTCTGGACAAAAATTTTCCAGAGACCCAATCGTCCTGGACAATTATTAATTTCGTCTGGACGAAAATTTTCCAGAGGACCAATCGCCATTGACGATAATTTAATTTCGTCTGAACGAACATTTTACAGAGAACCAATCATCCTGGACGATTGTAAAATTCGTCCTGGACGAATAGGACTTAGAAAATTTTTTTAAGCAAGTTCCTATTCGTTCTATGTGCTCAATAGGAGATAACTGTCTGATCGTCCCGTACGAACGGATCTCGTCCAGTACGATCAGTATAAATTTTTTATGATCTCTATATGTGTGTGTATGTTTTTATTCGCTCAATTACAATCACTCCCTTTCAATTTAATTTCAAAGAAATGCAAACTTGAAATTTTACAAAGTATCTCATTCTGAATTTGATTTGAAGTCTTCGTAGTCTGGAGTTCGTTTTTCCTGAAATGTTAGTACACACAAGAGCAAATACAAATCTTCTAAAATTGTTAGGAGATAACTACACATTTGAACAATAATGTTTGGAATCATCAAAACTACATAAGTTGCAAAAATGTAAAGCATTCAAATAGCAACTAACTTAATAGCAACAACTCCCCCTTTTGACAACAACAAAAAGGGAAGAAAGACAGTTAAAATGGAAGAAATCATATGAGAAATCATTATAATTGATCTTGAAAGAAATTGAACTATAATAGCAATAACAAAGTTAATAATCATTTGATGAAAAAGAAAGATTCAGAAACATGTAAATTAAATTATAACTTAGATAAGAAAAATTAATCAAAATCATGAAGCATTTTAGACAATGAGATAAAGAGAATTATTATAAAAGTGATGAAATAAAGTTTAGATAATTTCAATTTTGAATATAAAACATAATTGAAAATTAGATTGATTTGAATTTGAAGATTAAAAGATAGAGAAAAGAACATCTTGAATTGGCGACATTGCGCATCTTTTCAATTTTTTTTGGCATACTTTGTGCATCTTTTTGAATTTGGGCTAATTTTGTGTCTCTTTTCAAATTGCGAATCATTGCGCATTCTTTCGATTTTTTGTACATATTGTTCATTTCCTTTTGATACTTTTTTTTAAATGATTTTTCCAAAATCAATAATCTAAAAAATTAAAATTTGCTAATTACAGAGATAATTATATTGAAAAGAAAAATAAATAATAATAAGACATCAAAATTGTAATAATAATATTTAAATTATGTATGCCTAAAAAAGAACATGAGATTGATAGCCTAAACTTGATCGAGTTATAAGTTAACTTAATATATTTTGAAAAATTAGATTTCATAAGAAAATTAATTTTTGTATTACAGTTAATTTATAACATTTTTTAGATCAATTAACATAGATATATCATATAGGCATACTTACATTTTAAACAACGAACAAAAATAACTAATCAAAGCAAGACATTTTTTATTGATATCAATTTAAAGATGAAATACATTAAAGCACAATTGATATCAAATCATAACACAAGGACAACAAAACATCAACACAAAAGCTAAATAAAGACAAGTACATAAAACATCAAAAACATCAGTAAGATTAACACATTTCAAAAAACAGGCAAAGACAGCACACAAGAAGTATATCTAGAACTCTGAAGGGCCATGATCTAGAGGGGGTTGGTTGAAGACAGAAAAATAGCTATTCATCAAAGTTATGTTAGTGTTCACAGATTCGAACTATCATTAAATCCAACCCTTATCGTACTGGTACTGTGCATCCTACTGGTTAAGGTGAGTTTGAATTTGATCAAAACGTTGATCAAAATGACTCTCTAATCAGGAAAAGTGCTGGATCATCTCCTGAAAGTCAGATCCCTGAGTAGATGTAGGTGCAGGTGCTGGTGCTCCCCCTTCTCCCTTAGTATCCTCACTTGTATTGTCATCTTTCTCAAAAAATGTTCAAAATGAAGCATCAGTAAAGTAGATTGACATTTCAAGTTAAGGCTCAGGATGAAAAAGATTGTACTTCTTCTCTAAGATATAGGTCACTAGATGTCCTAAAGCAATATTCTTCTTCCTCTTATAAGATGCATGTCCAATTTCAGAAAGGTCATGAATATAATCAAGAATAAGTTGGGCTTTATCTATTGGTTGTCCAGTCATGATAAGATAGGTAACAGTGGAAAGAAGATGATTAATGTTAATGCGATCACCAGCCTAAGGACATGCTGAATGATCCTTGCATTTTGGTGTAAGGTATAAACCCTAGGCAAATGATCTACTTGAGCAACCCCTCTAAGAACTTTGTTTATTTTGGACCAGTCAAAATCAAATTTAGAGGTCAATGTGTGTGCTCTAATTCCTTGAGTTATTAAATACAGAAAGGTTCCTAGATCTTTCTTCATGATTTCTACTCGTTTCTTTAGAACATATGATCTTATCCTACTCTCATCCTCACTAAAAGTCATGTTTACAAAGAAGTAGTGAAAGTTTTTTTTTTATTATAGGCATGGATTAAAGTCAGAATAAAGGCAAATTGGGTTGAGGCGAAAAGATGCATTACTTAAAAGTGGACATCTTCTTGGAGTAAGAGTCTAGAAGGAGTAATTTCAGCAGAGACAAACATAAGAAAAGAATTCTCATTTGCTCTTGATAAAAAGTTTTCATCTTCCCTCCTGAAAGATGATCCTTTAGTGACTCTACCACGCTTGCTAGAACTGGTCATTTCTTAAGCTGAAAAGGATTGAAAGAGGCTATTGAAGTGAATGAAAATGTATTTTAAAGTCTTCCTATTTAAAGAAAAATGATCATTCGTATGTACTAAAAAAGGTTTCATATAGTACGATATTTGGTTCGTACATACGAAATAAAATTTCATATGTATGATCGAATACGTTCAAAACAAAATGACTTTTCATAATCACGCAAGTTATGAAGCGTCCTTTCGTAAAGGCTTTTTGACTAGACGATTGTACAGGCGAAGAGGTGTTCGTCCGGGGTGAACGGTTAATTAAGATCATTTTAAAGACTGTTAGGTTCGTCCCCCACATCGAATGACATGTGGTTCATATGTATGAAATACAATTTCGTATGTATGATCAGTTATGATAATTGATTTTGCTAAGAAAACCATCTAGGTGCATATATAAGAATGAATATAAATCATTCGAGATGATATAAATATCGTACAGTACGCTATGTATTGGAAAAACAAAATTCATACGCATTCAGTTCTAAGCAATGATTGATATGATACAGAATTCATACGGGACAAAATTAATTTCATACAATACGAATTTAACACTTAGAAAAATCAGCACACATGTTTAGAAATAGGAATTTTGATGTGTGAAATCATGTCTAAAACACACAAAAACATAAAATCAAAAACAAAGAAACCATAAAAATAGAAACATACACATAAAAATAAAATACAAACCATCGAAAAACACAAAAGATACATAAAAAACATTTCAAGTTTTGTAGAAGATTTTTATTTAAGCATTAAGATTGATCACACCTAGCCTTGTTCTTAATATACTAAAAGCATCAAAAGCTAGTGGTTTTATAAAAAATATTACAAGTTGTTTTTTAGTTAAAATATGGTTCAATTCAATTTCTCCTTTGGATACATGATCCCTAATGAAATGATGCGTTATGTCTATATATTTGGTTCTAGAATGTTGGATATGATTTTTTGAAATTCAAATGGCACTAATGTTGTCACAATAAATTGTAATTGTGCCTATTATAAATCCTAAATCAATCAACTGTTGTTTCAACCGAAGAACTTGTGCCACACAACTTCCTAAGACGATGTATTCAGCTTCAGCAGTAGATAGGGCTACTAAATTTTATTTTCTACTAGACCAAGAAACTAAAGAATTTCTTATAAATTGACAAGTTTCAGATGTACTCTTTCGATCAACCCTAAAACTTGCAAAGTTTGAATAGAAATATTTAACAATTTTAAATGAAGAGCTATACTTATGATACCAAATTTCTAAGTTCCGAGTTCCTAAGAGATATCTCAAAATCCTTTTTACTGATGTTAAATGTGATTCTTTTGGATCTGATTGAAATCTAGCACACAAAAAAACACAAAACATAATATCGGGCATGCTAGCAATCAAATAAAACAAAAATCCAATAATTCATCTAAATTACTTTTGATCAACAGATTTTTATTTTGGGTCCTTATTCAACTGAACTGAGGAACTCATTGGTGTACTAATATGTGTTGTATTGTCAATTTTATACTTTTTGAGGTTATCGTTAACATACTTTGACTGACTAAGAAATGTTCCCTCATTAATTTGCTTAATGATAAAACCTAGAAAATAACTCAGATATATCTCCCATTAGGCTCATTTCAAATTCACTATTCATTATTTTAGAAAACTCATCATAAAAATTTTTATTAGTAGATCCAAAAAAAATATAATCAACATAAATCTGAACAATAAGTATATCGTCTTTCAATTTCTTCAAAATGAGAGTGGATCTACACTTCCTTTTTCAAAACATCTCTCAAGTAGAAAAGTGCTCAACCTCTCATACCAAGCCCTAGGTGCCTATTTCAATTCATATAATATCTTTTTCAATTTAAAATATGATTTGGGTATTTAAAATTTTTAAAACCTGGAGGTTGTTCAATATAAACTTCCTCTTATATCACCCCATTCAAAAAGAAAATTTTAACATCCATTTGATATAATTTAAATTCTCTAAAACAGACAAATGCTAACAAAATTCTAATTCATTCAAGTCTTGCTACAGGGAAAAAAGTCTCCTTAAAATCAATTCCTTTAATTTGATTATACCTTTTAGCCCAATCTAGCCTTATTTCTAATAATAACTCCTTAGTCATTTATCTTATTTGTAAATGCCCCCTTAGTTCCAACTACACTTTGATCCTTTGACCTTAAAATTAATTCTCAAACAACATTTCTTACAAATTGATTTAATTCTTCTTGCATTGTCAAAATCCAAAATTCATTCGAAAGTGCTTGATTGGCATTTGTGGGTTCTATTATTGAAATAAAGGCATAATGATTAACTTCTTTGCTAAGTTCACGCCTAGTCCTAAAACCCTTTCTAGGTTCACCTAAAATCAATTTCTTAGAGTGATTTTTAGAAAATTTTAAATTTCTAGGCAAATAATTTTCTTTCTCTAACTTTTTTTCCAAATCAATCTTCTTAATCTTCTCGGAGTTATTTTCTATTTCATCATCTTCCAAACTTCTAGATTTATCAAATGCAACATATGTGATCTTCTCAACTACTAAAGTTACTTTTATTAAATATTTTATAAAAAATTTCAACACTAGAGTATCAAAAAAAAAAATTCATTCATCTGATTTTGGATCAAATTTTTTTAATGTAGATTTTCTATTATTATGTATGAACACCTTATATTCAAAAACATGCAAATGTGACAAATTAGGTGTTCTTCCCTTAAAAAGCTTATTGAGTATTTTGTTCAGTTTCGAAATAATGTTCACCCTATACAGAACATAACATGCAGTACTGACCGCTTCAGCCAAAAAATATTTAGGAAGTGAATATTCTACCAATATGGCTCGAACAGCTTCAATTAATGTTCTGTTCTTTCTTTCGACTACCCCATTCTGCTGAGAGGTCCTAGGTACAGAAAAATTATGATCAATTCCTTTTTCTTTATAAAATTTCTTAAATTTTTCATTTTCAAATTCTCCCTCATATTCACTTTGAATTGTTAAATTCTAAAACCCTAGTTTACTTTGAGTTCAAGTTGAAAAATCTTTAAACTTCTCAAACGATTCACTCTTATGAAATAAGAATTTAATTCATGTGAATCTAGAGAAATCTTTAATAATCATAAATCCGTATACCGTCCCTCATAGACTTACAGTGCCAATCGGTCCAAAAAAATACATACATAAAATCTCCAAAGGTTTATTAGTTCTAAGATCCTTATTGGAATGAAATGATGACTTTACATATTTTCCTAATTGACATGCATCGCAAATGTGATCCTTAGTAAAGTTTAATTTTGGATAAATTTCCTAAGGTTTTTTATGCTAGAGTGATAGAGTTTCCTATATCATAACCATAATTCATCAGAAATAGTTTTCAAACAAAAAGTAATAGAATATTTAATATAATTTAAATCTAGCATATAAATATTATTTACCTTTATTTCATGCAAAATATTATTTCTATTTAGGTTTAATATACAGCTAGTAGGAAAATATTTTACACCGTATCTTTTATCACATAGCTGTCTAATACTTAACAAATTATTTTTTAAACCGTCTACATGCAAAATATTTTTAATAATTTTTTTTTGTAAATTTTTGATCATACCTGTGCCAACCACTTTCCTAATGGTGTTATCTTCCAATGTAACCCTGCATCCATTCCTAACTTCTAGCATTATAAATTGTGTAGTATTTCCAGTTATATGCTTTGAGCAACCGCTGTCCAGGTACCAAATGCTCTCACGAGGCCTTGTATGAGAGCGTTTCTGCAAAACAATCAATTGTTAGTCTTGGAAATCCAAACAAGTTTGAGTTCTCCTTTAGGCAAAATAAAATTAGATGTATGTATGATATGACTTGTTTATGCATCTTTGGTCTCCACACTAAATAATTTTTTTTTATATAAGGTACAACTGTGTGTTATATGTCCAATCATCCCATAAGGAAAATATTTTACTCCAGGAAATGGATTTTTCAATCTTTTATAATAAATTTGTTTCTTCCTGGGTTTTAAAATTTTTGACCTTAAAATAGGATTTGTAAAATCTTCAAGTATTGGGGGTTTCCTATTTTCTTCAAGAGCTTGAACTTTTAATTTAAGAAATGTGTTTAAGTCTTCTAACATATTCTTGTCAAAATTTAAATAGTGCTTTATACTCTCAGATTCATTCTTAAAATCTTTGAAGTCTCTTTTCAATTGAGCATAGGATGATTTTAAAAGATCATTCTTTTTGTTCAAGTCATTAAATTCATCAAGTAAGCTCATGTGGTTGTTATATATAAGTGTATGATCTTTCCTAAGGATTTCGTATTCTCTTTATAATTCTTGTATTTCTATGTTCAAACTAGCATGCATTTTCTTAAGTTTTATATATGCATCATTAATTCTTTCAAAAACTTATAACAATTTAGCGTATGTTAAGTCATATACCTTTTCTTGATCTGACTGATCAAGATTATCTACCATTAAACACATGTTGGTAACTTTCTCCTCATTTTCTGTATCTGACAAATCCGAAGCTGAGTCCACCCAAAAAGCTCTCTTAAATCTCTTCTTTCCCTTCTTCATATTTGTTTTCTCTTTTACCTTTTTCTTGCTAGGAGTGACTTTTAGATTTGGGCAATTCAATTTTATATGTCCAGGTTTCTTACATTCATAGCAAATCACATCATTAGAAATATTAACATTTTTATTGAACTTACCTCTGTTCCACTATTGGCGTCTCCTCTATTTTCTTTTAAGAAAACTTTTAAATTATCTAATCATTAAGGCAATGTCATCCTCATCCTTAGGTTGTGACATATCACTCTCCAACTCCTTCTTTCGGTGCAATATTCTTCTCCTTTCATTATTTACCTGCATCAATCTTCCTTTGACTCACTCCTTACTCGTAGGCAATTAGTGAACCAAGAAGATTATCAATAGAGTAAACATTTAAATCTTTAGACTATGTAATAGTAGTCATTTTAGCATCATAAGTATTAGGCAAATAACAAAGAATTTTATTAATTATTTTAGCTTTCGTTAGTTCCCTACCTAATGCATGTAAAGAAGTGACTATTTGAGTAAATCTTGTATACATTTTAGAAATGAATTCATTTGGTTTCATGCAAATTAATTCATAGTCATGTAACAAGATATTTAGTTTAGATTATTTTACTTCATTAGTCCCTTCATATGTAATACAAAGTTTATCCCATATGTCCTTTCCACTTTCATAAGTGGAAACTCGCATATAATCTTCTGACTTAAGTGCTATTTAAACATTTTATATTTAGTTGTGCTAATTTATATTCTTCTACAGTCCAGTCAGCAAAGGGTGTTTTAACTCTAATGTCACCAACTAATCTAGTTGGCATAGTACACCCTTCTTGAACTATGATCCACATGAGATAATAAAGTGATTGCAAAAATATAGACATGCATATTTTCCAAAAATTGAAAGGGATATTGTCAAATAAAGGAGGTCTAGTGATTGAATACCCTTCAGGTGTGTTTTAGTTTCCAAAAGTAGCCATTCTCATTTTTCAAAAAGTAATCTAAGCTTATGATTTTGAAACAAAGCTCTGATATCACTTATTGAATTTTGATTAGGTTGTTAAGCATAAGCTATTGTCCCAAGGCTAACTAAGAAGGGGGGTAAATTGATAATTTAAAAAATTACTCTTGGATTTAAAAATTTTGAAAACCTTTAATTTAGTTATTAAGTTAATTGAGAATTTTTAAAAGCAAAATTTTCAACCACAGAATGTAACTTGCACAAAATAAAAATGCAGAAATTTAAACAACACAAAAATTTATAATGGTTCGGTCAAACACGACCTATATCCACTCTCTGAAAACTACCTCTTCAAGTATTGCATTATTACCAAAAGTATCTCTCCTTTATCCCCCATAGCAAGGTGGAGAGGCCTTTATAAAACCTCTCTTCCACCAATCCACGGTGCAGTAGAGAACCGTCATCCTTTCGCACTCTCCAAGTGTTGGTAGAGAATCATCGTCCTTTCACACTTTCCAAGTGTCGCCAGAGAACCGTCATCTGTTTACACCTTCCAAGTGTTGGCAGATAACCGTCGTCCTTTCACACTTTCCAAGTGTCGGTAGAGAACAGTCGTCTGTTCACACCCTCCAAGTGTCGACAGAGAACCGTCGTCTGTTCACACTCTCAAAGTGTTGGCAGAGAACTCGATCTTCTTCAAAGATCTTCTCACGAGCAATCTAGAAAGATAAGAGGAAGAGGGAAAACAAAAATCACATAGAGATCCTTACCTTTGAGTAACTTTGTGAACCCTTCACACTCCACATATAAGAAATCTCTCTCAAACACTCTCTCTTTCAATTGCCTTTAAAAAATCATGAAGACAAGACTTTTTCACATCAGTTTTAATGGACATTTTATACTAAAGACATGAAAAACCGTCCAAAAAATTAAAAATTTTATTTTTGAGCACACATGATCGTACAATACGAACATATTTCATACGTATGAATAGTTAAAAAAACTATTGCGTACGAACCTGTTAAGAGTTAGTATGAAACCATTTCGTACACGATCATCGTTCGGTACAAACCCAGTTCATCCGGGACAAATAGTTAGAAAATTTTTCATCTTCGTCGGGATGAAGAGGGACACCACAATTTCGTACCCTGGATGGCGTACACATGATGACGACATTGTACGGTACGATCCATTACGAAAAATTTCAAGTTCATCGGGATGAAATGGGACCCGTCCATTTTGTACTATGAACGACGTACGTACGATGATGACATCGTACGGTATGAACAATTAAGTTTTTTTTCAAATTCATATGGACGAAAGGGGACCTCACAATTTCATACTCTGGAAGGCACGTATGAATTGTGATCGTACAGTACGATCCATATTTAGAAAAAATCTTTTTGCATGACCAGGAACCGTCCATTTCATACTATGAAAGACATGTACAAAATGTGATTGTACAGTACGATTAATACTTAGAAAAATTTTCATTTCTTTTTTGTTTGACTGCTCGTTGGGGTAAATAACTGAATAAATTGTCCCGTACGAAGTGCATTCGTACAATATGATTAGTTTAAAAATTTTCAAATTTTAAACTCTCCCCACGTGTGTGTGTGCACTGTTACTCAATTACAAACACACTATCTCAGTCTCAATAAAATGAAAAATTATAGACTTCATTTACAATAAACTCTAAACTGATCTGATTTGAAGTCTTCAACATTCTGGAGTATGATTTCCCTGAAATGTTAGTACACGAACACAAAAAAAATGCATCCAAAATATGTTAGGAGAATAATAATCAAAGCAATAACATTTGGAATCATAAAAAACATACATGTAATAATATCAACAATCAAGAACTAAGTTGCAACTATCTGAACAAAAACTCTAACCCTAATGTTCCTAAAGCTGTTACTAATCGTGGGAGAAGCACTAGTAGGATTCCTATTAATGCTCATGATTTAGGCAAAGTAACTGTTGATAATGAAATATCTGCTATTAATCCTTCTTCCTTTAAAAAAAATTTATGTGGTTGACAATACCTCTAAAATTCCTCTCCCAACTAAAGAATGTGCCCTCCTCAGATGTACTTGTTGCTATTCCCAACTTAAATTTTCCCTGTAGGGAACCCCTCATCTATTTCTTCTACTAAAGTTGTTGGGAATTCTACTCTATTGTACGCTACTAATAAAATTAATTTACCTAATATTGCTGACTCTCCCTCCAAAGCTCAAGAGAACTTTAGTACTTGATCTAAGAGTGCCAAAAAGGGCTCCAAACATAATTCTACGACTTAATGAATAAGCCTAACATTGCTATTTAGAATGTTCATGGTTTTAACAGTCCTTAAAAAATAAAAAAATAAAAAAAAAGGTTTTAACAGCCCTTCTAATGTTATGATGTGCAAACATTTTGCAAGTTTTCAAAACTTGATTTGCTTTGTATTCTCTTGAAGGTGCTTGGTCCTCTTAACAAATAATACAAGTGCTCCATACAAAGATACATTGGGATGAACAAAGCCTCGATCCACTAACTCTGAAGTTGCACCTTTAACTTTTTAAGTTTCTATGTGACATTCAATATATGGCCTTAGAGATCGGAGCAATACTTGAAAAAACATATATACCAAAGTCTACCCCTCTATCTAGGGTAAAGTCATTAACTCCTTAAGAAACACATTTGAAAAATCCTAAACTACGAGGACACTACCCAAAGATGCAGAAGAGAGTCTCATATCTCTAATAGATGCTACAAATATTGGGCTACCTTTTCTCCTTAGTCTATCCACTTTTAGAGCAAAAATCAATTAAAAAAGAATACCCCTGATTCCCTCGAATACAAAGCTCTCATTTTTTGGTACAAAGTTGCTTTCTTCTTCAGACAGTCAATATGAGCTTAATATCGACTCATCTAGTCTAAACCCAAAATATTATTAAATGTAGAAATAGATTATAAAATCAAACTAGATCTACAAACTCTATAAAAAAAACTCCAAATTAGAAAAATAAAGCATATTAGCTACAGTTCCATCTTCTATAGGCAAAATCACATAAAAATAAATACATATTAATACATAAGATAAATTGAGAGCATCAAAATATTGCTCTAACATGAAAGAATGGCTAGAACCAAAATCAAATAAATTATGACAATAAGAGGTGGAAATAAAAGCCGTACTTGTCACTCATGTTATTAAAACAAAACTAAATCGTCTAGTTCAACTAGGAACCAACTAGTTTGGTCTGTGTATAAAATCGGAATATCATTGAGCCACCCGAGAACTATTCAAACTGGCGGTTAAACCGACGTCAGTTATACAAAATCGAGTGTTTAAGGTCAGCTAAATTTGAACTGATTCAGCTCATATTTAATTAATCAAAATAATTTAATAAATTTATTATTAAATATTGTTGCAAATTTAGTTTCATGGATTATGTTTTGATGATTTGACAAACACTCTTGCTTTTTTTCAACTGCCTGTTACTACTAAGATTTCAGGAATCAAAGATCGGACAGAAATCAGAACCAGCTCAAGATTGGAAAGATTAGGGTTGAATCAGTCTGTATATTTTTTCTTTCTTGAGTCAATTGTAAATGTTTGAAGTGACTGATGTTAAGTAACCCTACACACACACTTGAGAGATTTATAACTTGTGTTTTCACTCACATCGTCCTGGACGATCGAGTTCAAAACAGAAGATTTAATCAGGATTTCCTAATTAAGGCAACCGTAATTAACTTATCGGCCTGGATGATACCTGTATCGGCTAGGACGATATGTTCAATATAGAAATAATTTGCCGCCATGAGCAGTTTAGGTATTCTATATTTTTGGAAATCGTCCAGGACTATTATTTGATCGGCCTGGACGATATTGTATAATTATGCCTAAATTGATCCTACAATCATGGGAGTAATTAAGGATGATTGATACATCACATCGTCCTGGACGATCCATTCAAAAACCCTTGGTTGCTCTTGGACGATAAATATCGGCCAGTACAAATTCAGGGCGATACGCTGGCCGATTTGGATCAGACAGATCAAATTCAGGGCGATGCTCTAGACGATTTTCCTATGATTTGAACTGATCGGCCAGGATGATTGTGAGATTGTCTAGGTCTATCAAGCAAATTTTCAATCGTCCAGTTTGCGTTCAGGGCGTTGCTCTAGCCGATCCTATGAGATTTGTACTGATCGGCCAGGACGATTTAAATATCATCCTGGATAAAGTCAGGAACTTGCAATTAATGAGCCCCTTTGAATCTCTTCTATTTAAGAGCTCTTGTTCAACATTTTTTAACATCCTTGGCTGCTGTCTTGACCTGAGAAAACCTAAAGGAGAGAGAGAGAGAGAGAGAGAGAGAGGGAGAGAGAGAGAGAGAGAGGATCTTGTGAGGGGGAGCTTGTGAGGGGATTCACAAGGGCTACTCCAAGCATTGTTCCACTTCTTCTTCCCTAGAGTCTCTTGTCTTTGGAAGGGTTGGGAGAGGCAAGTTTCAGCAAGTGATCGTGGTTCTCTGCCTGCTTCAGGAGGAAGCAAAAGGAGTTGGGTTCTCTGCCTTGCTGGGTGTTGCAAAAACGAGGTGTTTTTTGTGAGGGCTTCTTCGCCTAGCTGTGGGGGCTAAATGAGAGTCACGTTTGTAGTGCAATACTCGAAGGGTACCTCCAGGGAGTGGACGTAGGTCAAGTTGACTGAACCACTATAAATCCTTGTGTTGTTGTTTTTACTGCTTTCGCACTTATTTTCTTCTGCACTTATTTTTGTGGTTATTTGGTTTGTGATAATCATTCTTTTTGCTTAAAGAAATTTTTAAATACCTCTTGGTTAGCCTCGGGCCAGTTCTATAGGGCTTAACATCCATAACGAACTTTCAAGTGGTATCAGAGCGGGATTCATAAAAACTAAGTTTTAAAACTTTTTGAATTTTGATCCATGGCTAACTTTGGGAATCGTAATACACCAGAAGGTATTCTATTACTCGATCACCTTTGTTTGATAATATCCCATTTGATTTTTGGAAAACTCGTATGTCTACGTTTTTACAATCTACTGATTATCGCATGTGGATGCTTGTTAAGGATGGTTACACACCTCCAACTGGTAAACTTAACGGCATTACTGTTCCACTTCCTTTAATTGAATGGACTTTAGATATAGGGATTTGGCTCAATTAAATGCAAAATGTCTTAATTTCTTTTTCTGTGCTTTAAAATCAGAAGACTACATGCGTGTTTCCACTTGCAAAACTGGTAAAGAAATTTGGGATAAATTGTATATCACTTATGAAGGCACTAATAAAGTTAAACAATCCCGTTTGAATATTCTCTTGCATTACTACAAACTTTTTTGTATGATATCTCATGAATCAATTTCTGAAATGTATATGAGATTTACTCATATTGTTACTTTTTTGCGTGCGTTAGGAATATAACTTTCAAACTATGAAAAAATGAACAAGATTTTGAGATGCTTGCCTTCATCTTTTGATGTTAAAATCACTACAATTACTGAATCTAAAGATTTGAATACGTATTCGATTGACAACTTGCTTAGCTCACTCATTGCTTTACGAGCAAGGAATGAATCAAAGAAATCTTGATGCAGGTGAGAAAAGAAAGGAGAAAATAGTGGCACTAAAGGCACACAAATCGGACTCTGACTCTTTCAGGTCTGAAAGCGATGAATTTGCCTTAATCACAAGGCAATTCATAAGCTTTCTAAGGAAGATGCAAAAGCATCATTGGAGAAAAGATAAGGATAATAAATAATCTAAAAGATCTTCTTATATTATTTGCTTTGAATGCAGGAAGCCTGGACATGTCAGAGCGGATTGTCCTACACTTCAAGATCACTCAAACGAAGAAAAGTGTGAGGAGAAACCCAAGTCTAGAAAGGATAAAAAGAGGTTCAAAAAGCATTTTGGGCGGATTCTGCGTCAGATTCATCAGAGACGGAACCAGAAGATGAGACAAAAAACTTGTGCTTGATGGCAGGCGATAACCTTGATCAAGAAGAGCTATGTGAACTTTCCTATGATCAACTCCTTGAAGTTTCTAAAAAAATTCATGCATTATATAGAAAACTTAATAAAACTCATGCTAGCTTGAAAATAGAATTTTTGAACTTATAAAAAGAGCATGCAATTATGAGTAAAGATCACTCAATAATTAATTCAAATCATATGGCTCTACTTGATGAATTTGATGAGTTAAACAAAAAGCATTGTGAATTAATTGAAGAGTATGAGTCACTAAAAGTCACACACACCTCACTTGAATCTGATTTTAAGAAATCAAAAGAGATAGAGAAAAACCTGAGGATTGATAATGATGTCTTAAAAAGTATCAACTTGAGGATTCAAGATGAATTGGATACACTTAAGAAAAATTGGATGATACCAACACTTAATCAAAAGTCAAAACCTAGGAAGAAGCATTATAACTCAAGCAATTTAAGAAACCCCTTTCCAGGTGTTAGATGCTTTTCATGTGGCATGCTAAGACATATCTCACACACTTGCATTGTTCACTATAGTACACATTGAGTGTGGAGACCTAATGTGCATGATTCACAGCATACCACACATGTATTGCATTCTACTTTTCATAAGAAGGAATCCAAACCTGCTTGGGTTCCTAAATCTGACATTTGATGATTTTATAGGTGGGCTCTCACAAAAGCCATCGTGAGAGTATGTGGTACTTGGACAGCGGATGCTCTCGACATATGACTGGTGATGCCAATTAATTTGTTTCGCTGGAGTCCAGGACT
This sequence comes from Dendrobium officinale, assembly GCA_019514585.1. NCBI lineage: Eukaryota > Viridiplantae > Streptophyta > Magnoliopsida > Asparagales > Orchidaceae > Dendrobium > Dendrobium officinale. Next base: position 19,037,276 of record CM033694.1, read on the forward strand.
GGAGGCAAGGTTGCTCTTGGAGACAACACCACCAAGGTGGTAGGCTCAGGTATAATTGGTAATTCCAAGAACCTTATGATTAAAAATATTTTACTTGTAGATGGATTAAAACACAACCTGCTCAGCATCAGTTAACTTTGTGACAAAGGCTTCATCGTGCAATTTTTTATAAATTCATGCATTATAAGTTTATGTAACAATATTATTTTACAGAAAAAAGGATCAACAACGTCTACATGCTTGATTTAAATAACATTTAATGCGCTACTTCATTTTGCTTAAAAATAATTGTTGATGATTCATGGTTGTGGCACCAGACATTATGTCATGCAAGTATGAAAACCCTTAGGAAAGTGATCCAAAAAGACCTAGTTAGAGTTATCCCCAAACTTAAGTTTTCAAAAGATCATCTTTGTGATGCCTGCCAACTAGGAAAGCAAGTCCACTCCACCTTTCACCCCATTAAGGACATTAGCACATTTAGACCTTTAGAAGTCCTTCACATGGATTTGTTTGGACCCATTAGCACTGCTAGCTTGGGAGGGAAAGTCTATGATTTGGTAATTGTTGATGACTACTCGAGGTTCACTTGGACTAGATTTCTTTCACATAAAAATGAGTCTTTTGAGGAGATTAGAATATTTTCTACTTGGATTCAAAAAAATCTAGGTTGTGAGATCTTGACCATCCATAGTAATCATGGGGGAGAGTTTGAGAATGAAAGGTTTGGAGATTTTTGTGAGGACAAAGGGATTAGCCACAACTTCTCAGCTCCTAGGACCCCTCAGTAGAACGGGGTAGCTGAAAGGAAGAATCGGACCTTGGTGGAAGCTGCTAGAGCCATGCTTACTGAGTATTCACTTCCAAAACACTTTTGGGCTGAAGCGGTTAACACAGCTTGTTATGTGTTGAATAGGGTAAATGTTAGAGCCAAACTAAATAAGACACCCTATGAGATCCTTAAGGGTAGGGCACCCAATCTTTCCCACCTTCATGTCTTTGGTTGTAAGGTTTTCATTCACAATAATGGGAAGTCTCACTTGGGCAAATTTGATCCTAAATCTGATGAAGGAGTGTTCTTGGGATATTCTTGTGTTGGGCAGTCTTTTAAGGTGTTTAACAAAAGGACTTTGATGGTGGAAGAGACTACACATGTAGAATTTGATGAATCTGATCCTAAAAAGCATAGAGTTGAGGATGATGATGATGTTGGAGAAGTTACCACTGGAGTAGAAAATTTGGAGAAGGGAGTAGGTCACCAAAACATTGAAGGAGTAGGAGATGTCACCCAAGGAGTAGAAAATATAGATTTGGAAGAAAGGGTTGAACCTTCTCACATCTTGCCTAGAGATTGGAGATACTCTACAAGTCACCCCAAGGATTTGATCTTAGGAGACCCTTCTGATGGAGTTAGGACTAGACATGGACTTAGGAAGGAGGTGAACCATTCTGCCTTTATCTCAATGACTGAACCCACCAACATAAACCAAGCCCTTACTGATGATTTTTGGATTTTAGCCATGCAAGAGGAGTTGAATCAATTTATTAGGAATGATGTTTGGGAGCTTATAGAATGACCAAAGGGACAAAGTGTTGTTGGAACAAAGTGGGTCTTTAAGAACAAGGTAAATGATTATGGAATGGTGGTTAGGAATAAAGCAAGATTAGTGGTTAAGGGGTATAACCAAATAGAAGGGATAGACTTTGAGGAAACCTTTGGCCTTGTAGCTAGATTGGAGGCCATTAGAGTGCTATTAGCCTTTGCCTGTTATAAAGGATTTAAGCTTTTTCAAATGGATGTTAAGAGTACCTTTTTAAATGGAGAAATAAAAGAGGATGTGTTTGTAGAATAACCCCCAGGTTTTGAGAGTTCCCAATTTTCAAATCATGTTTTTAAATTAAAAAATGCTTTGTATGGTTTAAAGTAGGCACCAAGAGCTTGGTATGAGAGGTTTAGCACATTCTTACTAGAAAGGGAGTTTGTTAAGGGGAGCATAAACACCACCATTTTTCTTAGGAAAGTTGGAGATTATTTGCTCATTATTCAAATTTATTGCTCATTGTTCAGATTTATGTAGATGACATACTTTTTGGATATTTTAATAAGAAACTTTGTGATGAGTTCTCTAAAATAATGAGTAGAGAATTTGAAATGAGTTTGATGGGAGAGTTGTCTTACTTTTTGAGATTTAATATAAAACAAATGAATGATGAAACCTTTCTGAATCATTCAAAATATATAAAGGACATTTTGAAGAAGTATGAGATGGATAAATCTAAGCCAATTAATACTCCCATGACTTCTAGTGTTCCATTGGATAAGGACCCAAGTGGTAAGTCTGTTGATTAAAAGAAGTACAGAGGCATGATTGGATCTTTACTTTACCTGACTGCGAGCCGACCTGATATAATGTTTAGTGTTTGCCTTTGTGCTAGATTTCAAGCTAACCCTAAGGAATCCCACCTGACTATAGTTAAGAGAATTTTTAGATACCTTTTGGGGACCCAAAGCTTAGGGATTTGGTATCCTAGACACATCACTTCTTTTGAGATTATTGGTTTTTCTGACTCTGATTTTGCAAGATGCAAGGTGGATAGAAAAAACACTTCAGGAACTTATTAATTCATAGGACAATCTTTGATCTCATGGTCTAGTATGAAGAAAAATTCTATTGCACTCTCCATTGCTGAAGCTGAGAACATTGCTCTTGGAAGTTGTGTGGCCCAAGTTCTTTGGTTGAAATAACAGGTATTGGATTTAGAATTACCTGTAGGCACTATCTCAATTTTTTGTGACAACACTATGTCATATGCATTTCTAAGAATCCTATCTAACATTCAAGAACTAAGCACATTGACATTAGACATCACTTCATTAGAGACCATGTGACTAAAGAAGACATTGAGTTACACCATGTGACAACTAAAAATCAACTGGCTGACATGTGATGCCCCAAGATCTAACTTGGAAAGAATGTCAATCTCTTACTCAAAACAATTTACCAGAGTTATCTAAAACCTTTAATTAACAGTCTATCAACCATCTATAAAATTTAAAACATCATTATACAAGTCGATTCATATCTCAAAAGTCATGTACAATACTCAGGAACTAAACTATAATCACCAGTACTGAAATCTATCCTGAGTACAAAAGAATCAAAATCAATCAAAAGACAAAAACCTGAAGATCTGGATCAATTCCTATCTTCTGCTCCCTTGCCCTGACCTGAAAATATCAACCACATATAATGAGCTTTACAAAGCCCAGCAGGTCACCTAATACCTATAACTGAAATCAAAGCACGGCTATGCTATCAATATGCATGTCAGTCAATCAAATCATATCAGTCAATGGTCAATGAATCTATGCAATACAGAAATCCAATAGTCAATAAAGCCAGTCAATGCAGCGGCAGGAGAATCAATAAATCCAGCTCAATCAATCAGTACGTGAAATCTCAAGAGAATCCGTCGATCAATCAAATCAATCGTATCGAACCAATCTATCGTATCAAAGCAAATCTCTAGCATCAAGTCGGTAAAATCAATCGGAAAATCAATACGATAAACAATAAGATCAATAATAAAATCAATAAATCTGTCAAATCAATCAATCAATCTAATCAATGAATCCGTACGATAAATCAATAGCAGCAGCAAGTCAAATCGATGAAGCATCAATGGTATCAATGAATCTGTGAATCTATGCCGTCCATGTCCATATCAATATCAATGATCAATAATCAATAGTAGTAGCAATGCTCAATGATCAATCAATAAAATCAGTGAATCCGTACGATAAGAAATCAATTCGATAAATCCAATCGGAAATCAATAAATCGATGCATATCATTCAATGGTCTTACTAGACAAGCACAAACGCTGGCTATGTTGCTGTTGTAGAATCCGTATTGCTGTTGTAGAAGTCTATACGTTGGTTCTATCAAGAAGAGTCGTCACTCTTTTGCCCGTCGGCCGCCCGTCGGCGTATAAAACTCCTTATAACTCCCTCCATGATCAATGATCCATGATCTATGATTTAAAGGAAAGCCCGTCGGCCCACCATCCTGTACAGGTCAAGTCTATCTCCAACCAACGTTCAACCATGTTCCCACTTGTCTTTCAGTATCAATCAGTCAATTCAGTAAGCAATTCAATAATCAATCGATAATCAATGCAATTAAAGCAATCTAAAACAATCATATCACTAGTCATGCACATATCAATTCAATCTACCAATTCCAGAAAATTCGGAAATTATACGAAAATCGGGCAGCGTAACGGCAGTCGGTCAAATTTACGCAAAAATCCTGCAAAAAGACACAATTTCCAAATCTTTCCAAATTACAGACGAAGATCCATAACATCAATACAAGACTATTATTCTATAGAACCCAAATCAAATCAAGTCCTGATAATTTTCTATTCGATTAAAATCGCGTAGAATCAATTCCGACCGGTAAAATCTTCGTAGAATACAGTCAAATCGTGTGCAATAATCATATCTATAACATATCAAAAGTTGTGCGGTGAAAGTTGTGCCAAATCCAAATCACGTCGAAAAGTCGACTACGAAAACACAAAACAAATCATAACTCGGTCAAAACTCAATATCTTTGAAAACAGAAATAGGGTTCGGAGTCCTTACCACGAGATCTTCACTTTTCCCAACAGCAGTGTCGGACGAAAAGCGCTCCACGGCCTCCAAAACCAGGTTTTCCTCTTTTCCCTTTCTCTTTCTCTCTCCTCAAAATAGATATTTTGATTTTAAAATATTTTCTCTCTCATAAAAACGAGCTGATTTCTTTAAATCAGTTGTCTGATCGGCCCGGCCGATCGCCAAATCGTCCCGGGACGATCAGACCAGAAAAATCGTCCTGGACGATTCCCAGAACTATTCTCAGGCCGATATTTTCTACAGTGCCGATCGGCCTGGACGATTTCCAATCGTCCTGGACGATCCTGAGAGGAAAAATTCAAATCTGAGAGGAACAGTAAGGGAACGAGGTCTCACAATCTCCCCACCTTAGAAAAATGTCATCCCGACATTTCCCTACAGGTGCGAGACAAAAACAACGCAAAACGAAATCGATTCAAATCCAAATCAAAACTCGTCGAAATCCATACAAACATACAATGCAATCAATCAAATGTCAAGATGCATGATCAAATGTCAATCAATCAATCGGTTAGTCAAATCAATCTTACTAGTAGAACTTTCTGGTCGCTGTTGATCTATGTGATGCTGTAGACTGTAAACACGTGGCACCACTGGAGGAAGTGCAGGAGGTCGTGGCGCAACTGTCTCTCTCTGATCTCTGACAGCTCTATCAGCAGCTCGATTCTCTGATCTCTCACTGTAGGCTCTCGAGCCAACGGTCCTCTGCTGTCTTGTACCCGTGCCAGAATCCGTCCTTCCACCCATTCCTTTCTGAGGACAATTTATTGCTCTGTGCCCTCGCTGTCCACAGTAAAAACACTGCCCCGTCAATAGGTAACACTGACCTGCATGTCGTCTACCACAGCGAATACATGCTCCAGAACTACCAGACGATACTATCGATACAGATCGCGATACAGATCCCGATGCAGATCCTCTCAAACTATCATATCTGCTCTTCTTCTCTCTATCTCTGTCTCTATCAGAATCATCTCGTCGTACCTCATCTCTCCTCCTCCTGGTATCCTCGTACCTTGATACTGGTGTCGCCAAATCAATCTCTATCAATCGGGCACGCTCCACTAACTCAGAATACTCATGTATCCAAAAAGGTACTAATGGATGCCTCAGTTCTTTATTCAATCCATGCAGAAATCTATAGCATTTCTCTTCGGGAGTAGGAATCAAATGAGCAGCATACCTCGCAAGTGCAATAAACTCGGCCTCGTACTGCATTACTGACTTGCGGCCTTGTTCCAATCTCATGAAAGCTTCCTGCATCTGTCGCTGAGCTGACGGTGGTACAAACCACATCCTGAACACTGCAGTGAACTCATCCCAGGTGATCTCAGCATTAGTCTTCCCCTGGAATTTCTCTCTCTGCTGTCCAATCCACCATCTCTCCGCTTCACCCTCAAAAAGAAACACAGCCAATGGTACTTTTCGATTTCCCGGACACCGCATGCTGTCAAAAATCTTTTCTATCCTCAGAATCCAATCCTCAGCAGCCTGGGGTCCCACACCTCCCTTGAACAATGGAGGCCTCAGCTTATGAAATATCTGCATATGTCTATCCACTTCTTCCTCTTTGCTACCACTCATTTTGCTCTGAGCATCCCCCATAACATGTGCTATCGCAGTAGCCAACTGCATCATACTCTCTGAAGGTACTGGGGCTGCGCTGTGTTGCTCATTTGGTACACTGGATTCTGTTGGATGATCCATTGCTTTTCACCTGCACAATTCAGAACAGATAATACACACATGCAATGATGTATGTCAATGAAGCTCTTAAAGCTACCCAATCTACCCAATTCTCAATCCAATCCTACAACTCTGGTAACAATCCATTCTTCCAATAACACTGCTCTGATACCAACTGTGATGCCCCAAGATCTAACTTGGAAAGAATGTTAATCTCTTACTCAAAACAATTTACCAGAGTTATCTAAAACCTTTAATTAACAGTCTATCAACCATCTATAAAATTTAAAACATCATTATACAAGTCGATTCATATCTCAAAAGTCATGTACAATACTCAGGAACTAAACTATAATCACCAGTACTGAAATCTATCCTGAGTACAAAAGAATCAAAATCAATCAAAAGACAAAAACCTGAAGATCTGGATCAATTTCTATCTTCTGCTCCCTTGCCCTGACCTGAAAATATCAACCACATATAATGAGCTTTACAAAGCCCAGCAGGTCACCTAATACCTATAACTGAAATCAAAGCACGGCTATGCTATCAATATGCATGTCAGTCATTCAAATCATATCAGTCAATGGTCAATGAATCTATGCAATACGGAAATCTAATAGTCAATAAAGCCAGTCAATGCAGCGGCAGGCGAATCAATAAATCCAGCTCAATCAATCAGTACGTGAAATCTCAAGAGAATCCGTCGATCAATCAAATCAATCGTATCGAACCAATCTATCGTATCAAAGCAAATCTCTAGCATCAAGTCGGTAAAATCAATCGGAAAATCAATACGATAAACAATAAGATCAATAATAAAATCAATAAATCCGTCAAATCAATCAATCAATCTAATCAATGAATCCGTACGATAAATTAAAAGCAACAACAAGTCAAATCGATGAAGCATCAATGGTATCAATGAATCTGTGAATCTATGCCATCCATGTCCATATCAATATCAATGATCAATAATCAATAGTAGTAGCAATGCTCAATGATCAATCAATGAAATCAGTGAATCCGTACGATAAGAAATCAATTCGATAAATCCAATCGGAAATCAATAAATCGATGCATATCATTCAATGGTCTTACTAGACAAGCACAAACGCTGGCTATGTTGCTGTTGTAGAATCCGTATTGCTGTTGTAGATGTCTATACGGTTGTTCTATCAAGAAGAGTCGTCACTTTTTTGCCCGTCGGCCGCCCGTCGGCGTATAAAACTCCTTATAACTCCCTCCATGATCCATGATCCATGATCTATGATTTAAAGGAAAGCCCATAATCGATAATCAATGCAATTAAAGCCATCTAAAACAATCGATATCACTAGTCATGCACATATCAATTCAATCTATCAATTCCAGAAAATTCGGAAATCATATGAAAATCGGGCAGCGTAACGGCAGTCGGTCAAATTTACACAAAAATCATGCAAAAAGACACAATTTCCAAATCTTTCCAAATTACAGACGAAGATCCATAACATCAATACAAGACTATTATTCTATAAAACCCAAATCAAATCAAGTCCTGATAATTTTCTATTCGATTAAAATTGCGTAGAATCAATTCCGACCGGTAAAATCTTCGTAGAATACAGTCAAATCATGTGCAATAATCATATCTATAACATATCAAAAGTTGTGCGGTGAAAGTTGTGCCAAATCCAAATCACGTCGAAAAGTCGACTACAAAAACACAAAACAAATCATAACTCGGTCAAAACTCAATATCTTTGAAAACAGAAATAGGGTTCGGAGTCCTTACCACGAGATCTTCACTTTTCCCAACAGCAGCGTCGGAAGAAAAGCGCTCCGCGGCCTCCAAAACCAGGTTTTCCTCTTTTCCCTTTCTCTTTCTCTCTCCTCAAAACAGATATTTTGATTTTAAAATATTTTCTCTCTCATCAAAACGAGCTGATTTCTTTAAATCAGTTGTCTGATCGGCCCGGCCGATCGCCAAATCGTCCCGGGACGATCAGATCAGAAAAATCGTCCTGGACGATTACCAGAACTATTCTCAGGCCGATATTTTCTACAGTGTCGATCGGCCTGGACGATTTCCAATCGTCCTGGACGATCCTGAGAGGAAAAATTCAAATCTGAGAGGAACAGTAAGGGAACGAGGTCTCACATGACATCTTTATTAAACCACTGGCCTTCGACACTTTCAGCTCTTTAAGGACCAGATTGGATGTGATTGACATAAATGCATGAACTTGATCCTTTATTTACTTTTCTTTTTTCTCTTTGCTTTCTTTTATTCTTTTTGTTTTACTCTTAGTTTTTTGTTTGATTGGTTTTTACTTTCTTTTTTTAGTTTTTTGTTTTCAAAATCATCGCTGAAATGATATCGTATGCCTTGTCCTTGCTTTTAAAAATTTGTAGTCAATGCTCTACATCTCTTTATCTATTAGATGGTAAAAATATCTCTTTGATCATGTCTCTTTTTCTAACCTATTTTGGTGGCATAGTTTTCTTTTTCAATCAAAAATCTATTTCAAATTAATAAATTGTGTATGAAATTAAGATATTTTCTAAAACTTGATTAAGCAAATCTATCTTGTATTTATAATGATTAAAATTTTTTTATCACATCAAGATTCCTCGTTACTCTTGTCATTGGTTATTGATTCTATTTTTATGGATAGTTCTTCTTTATGTTAGAGAGAGAGCCTCTATTCTCTAATATCTAGGAGATATACTCACAATTAAGAATCCTTTTTAAGAGTTATAAAAGAGAAAGGAGCATGCAAAAATAAAAAAAATTGGCCAATGATGCCAACAAAAGATGCGCAATGACGCCAAATTGAAAAAAATATATCAAAAAACAAAAGATGCGCAAAGCACCAATCAACCAATAAGAGGCATAAAATGAGCCCACTAAAAGGCAAGCTCTTCTCTCTTTTCAAATCTTTTAAAAACTTAGAAGTTTCCATGTATCAAAGGCTTAATTTCGATTGTTTTGCGATTGTGACAAATTTTCTTTGGTTCATTATTCTATACGATATTTTTTTTATTAAACCAAGTGATGAAGTGATCCTTATCTCATATCAAATTGGTTTTCTTTGAGTTAGGTCATTGATTTCGAAAGATGATTCTACCCTAAAAGAAAGTCCGAGAGAAGGGTAATCATGATCAGATATTCTACCGTTCTTTGGATTGTAGGTGATGTTAACTCATTAACTCACAAGTTTTTAAAAAAAAAAATCACATGGAATACTACATCATATTCATGCCTTGGTTGAAAAAAAAAATTTTTGATTTGCTTTCTTCGTTTCGTCCTCCTTTTTGAGATGTCAAAAGGGGGAGTAGTTTAGGATGTTTGGCTTATACTTTCGATTCCATAAGTTTACACTGCTGTTTTTAAATAATTGTCGTAGTGTTTTGCTATCATCAAAAAAGGGGAGATTGTTGCAAATTCAGTTTCATGGACTATGTTTTGATGATTTGGCAAACACTTTTGCTTTTCTTCAACTGCCTGTTACTACTGACATTTTAGAAATCAAAGATCGGACGGAAATCAGAACCAGCTCAAGATTGGGAAGATTAGGGTTGAATCAGTCTGTATTTTTTTTCTTTCTTGAGTCAATTGTATTTATTTGAAGTGACTGATGTTAAGTAACCCTACACACACACACACACTTGAGAGATTTAGAACTTGTATTTTCACTCACATCGTCCTGGACAATATTTATATCGTCCTGGGTGATCGAGTTCAAAACAGAAGATCTAATCAGGATTTCTTAGTTAAGGCAGCCGTAATTAACTTATCAGACTGGATGATACCTGTATCGGCCAGGACGATATGCTCAATATAGAAAGAATTTGCCGCCATGATCAGTTTAGATATTATGTATTTTTGGAAATCGGCCAGGACGATTATTTAATCATCCTGGACGATATTGTATAATTATGCCTAAAATGATCCGACAATCATGGGAGTAATTAAGGATGATTGATACGATCACATCGTCCTGAACGATCGCAAGATCGTCCTGGATGATCCATTCAAAAACCCTTGGTTTCTCCTGGACGATAAATATCGGCCAGTACAAATTCAGGGCGATACGCTGGCCGATTTGGATCGGACAAATCAAATTCAGGGCGATGCTTTGGACGATTTTCCTCTGATTTGAACTTATCGGCCAGGACGATCGTGAGATCATCTGGGACGATTAAGCAAATTTTTAATCATCCAGTTTGCATTCAGGGAGATGCTCTGGCCGATCCTATGAGATTTGTACTGATTGGCCAGGACGATTTAAATATCATCCTGGACAGATAAAGTCGGCAACTTGCAATTAATGAGCCCCTTTGAAGCTCTTCTATTTAAGAGCTCTTGTTCAACGCATTTGAACATCCTTGGCTGCTGTCTTGACCTGAGAAAACCTAAAGGAGAGAGAGAGAGGGAGAGAGAGAGAGAGGATCTTGTGAGGGGGAGCTTGTGAGGGGATTCACAAGGGTTGCTCCAAGCATTGTTCCACTTCTTCTTCCCTATAGTCTCTTGTCCTTGGAAGGGTTGGGAGAGGCAAGTTTCAGTAAGTTCTCTGCTTGCTTCAGAAGGAAGCAAAAGGAGTTGGGTTCTCTGCCTTGCCGGGTGTGGCAAAAAGGAGGTGTTTTTTGTGAGGGCTTCTCTGCCTAGCTGTGGGTGCTAAAGGAGAGTCACGTTTGTAGTGTAATACTCGGAGGGCGCCTCCGGGGAGTGGACGTAGGTCGAGTTGACCGAACCACTCTAAATCCTTGTGTTCTTATTTTTACTGCTTCCGCACTTATTTTCTTCCGCACTTGTTTTTGTGGTGATTTAGTTTGTGATAATCGTTCTTTTTACTTAAGGAAATTTTTAAATACCAATTCACCCCCCCTCCTCTTGGTTAGCCTCGGGCCAGTTCTATAGGGCTTAACATCCCTAGTGAACTTTCAAATACTACACTTAATAAATTAATTTAAATTTTATCTATTTTAGTTAAACAAGAATCAATAATGTTTTATCACGTATGCTTTATCACATGTCCCAACTTATCAAAAGCTTATATAGCTAAATATAATGCTAATATATAATGTCTAGATGATGTGTGATTAAAATATTAAGGTATGGTTCGCTATACATACGCTATATATTTGTACATATTTTTAAAATTAAAATTTAATAATGTAAATAATATTTAATTTTTATCTATTATTTTTTATTATAAAATTTATTTATTTTCATTTTTACTTATTTTTAAAATAATAAATAATATAATATAATTTTATTGATATAATTTTAAAACATTAATTTTGTATATTTTCGATAGGTATAAATTATATTTAAATTTATAACATAAATTAGAGATTATTTATATATAATTTTAAAATATATATGTAAACTAAATTTATATTAAACATGAATTATATTATTTGTAAAGTATGATTTAAAACCTCCAACTCATTTCTTAGTATGAATATTTTATATGTATAATATGATGTGTTTATGTTTAAGATTAAGGTTAGATTGTCATAATATTACGTTAATTTTATTAATTTTTAATAATATTATTATTTTTTATGTTATTCGGCGAACTGATTGAACCGGTCAAACTGTGAATCTCTTCTTCTTTTATTTCATTTTCTGATCTGATTTTCATAACCTTGTTTGTCTCAACATCTAAAGACTCATTGGCCTCTTGTTACGCCAAATTATAAACTTGTAGCTGGTGCCATTCTTAGCCTCATGATATCGGACATATATAAAGGTTACCAGAAGCATAAAATATGACCAAGATGGTGATGTCTTTAGCCTTCCCACAGTCGGCTCCACAGAATTATCAGCTCTGAAATAAAAATGTTAGTCAAAGCCACGCTGTAGACACTTAGCAATTTTGTGTTTTTACTAGCCACAGTGAAAACATCAGCCCAAAGGTCTATAACACTATCCACTATGCCTCCTACCACATTGTTGATAAAATGGGACCTCACTCATTGAACCCTCAGAAATGATAACACTGTCTATATTTGATAAAGAAGAAACTACTGCTTAATGTTTCTTCATTCCAAACTTAACAGATCTAAACCTGCTCATCTTCCCAAATTGGCTACTATCAGATGTCTCTCTACCAAATCTTTTTATGCCCGCAGTCCTTCGTTGTTGAAATGTTATCAAATCAGTCTCTATTCTCTTGGCCCTCTTGACCAATTGAGCAAAATCTATAATATCATGTGCTAATAGTGGCTGTCTCAAAGTATCTCGAAGTCTCTCCAAAGGTCTATAACAATTTTTCTTAAAAATACTAACTACATAAAATATCTGGGGAGAGTAGTAAACTCTACTCATAGTGCATCACTAATATACTTCACTGAATCAATCTCATAAAAGAACTCTGTAACATGTCCTGAATGTCTTTATAAACTCTTCCAAAGTAATCAAGGTATTTACACGACTTTGAAATTTTTCTCTCTCTTAGCCCAACCACTAGCACTCTGCCTCACCATCCAACAAAAATATAGCTAATACAACTCTCATCTCATGAGGATAAAGCATCCCATCCAAAGTCTTTGTTATCATCATCGGGTAACCCTCGGCTACTATAGGCTCAATAACACATGATAGTCTAAGAGGTTGTAATCTCATAAAATTTTTTAAATATATTTCCATATTATCTGAATGGGTACAAAAAATCCGTATATGAGCCTCGCCTACCAATTGTGCTACTATTCCCTTAATATGAGAAATTATCTCAGAATTGATCATAGGAGTTCTACCCTGAACCTGAGCTGCTTGACTAGGCTTTGACCATTCATTATATCTAGATCTGGTTAACGTGGATCATCCATCACAGAAACACTGAACACATCTGTATGCGACATATGCATATGAAAAATAAATAAAATAAGTGCCCAAAACTATGTAGAATCATCTCACTCTTCTATAGATTGAATCTTATGGATCTATTACGATTTGATTCTCCAACCTTGCTCTGAAACCAAAATGCTTGTCATAATTCGACCCGATATAACCCGATATCACATAAGTCATACCATGTTCGATTTTGACAAAACTGACCCTAATATTCGATCAGAGAAGTGCTAAAATAAAAACTTTTAATATATATAATGTACATAACCATTATTAAACGCAATATAAAGCAGAATACTACTAAATCCCAAAATAATTTTCTATATATCATCCAAAAATATATATAGTTTGAAGTCTATTTACAATAATGCTTAGTAATAACCAATAAAACAACTAAAGGCCAAGCCTGCAAAAAATCAAAACAAATAAAAAAATATACCTATAATACATAATAGAGCTCACTATCCAAAACTACTCAGCTCGCTCCTTACCCTTCCCCTGACCTGAGAATGAAAGCAGAAGTAGGAATGCGCTAATAATGCTCAGTAGGATATCACAGCCTAAAGCATAAATTAATAACTGAAACAAATAAAAAATTGAATATAAGGTACTATAAAAGTACTATACACAAACTTGAAATTGAAACTAAAGCAGAAGTTGAAACACACACACACACACCTTGGTAGCCTGTAGACCCCGACATCAAATTATTAAAAATTGAGATTGACAAAATGATACCTACCTTGAGGCGAACAATGTTTCCAACTAGCCTTACGACTAAAAATGACCTAAAGTGGCTTAAAATTGAGTTTCTTGCACTAGAAACCCTCCCCTTTTCTCTTCTAAATGTCGGTTATATGAGATCAAAATGAATGGAATATTATTTTTAACATATATTTAATTGGTTTTTAATGGCCTAGCACTGCAATGCAACTTGCGAGTGTTGTGGTACTAGTTTAAAATCTAAAAAATCAAGACTATAACACCATAATGTCACTATTTGGCTCCTTGGCTGAGTGCAGCACCAAGGCGATCAAACACCCAATGCTGAGACGCTCTAATAGTAACATTTTTCAGATTTTGTCAAAATTCACACCAAGCACTTTGGACTTGTGTTATAATACACATAATAATTTTTTTTTATCAAAACATGCAAATGAGTTCTAAACCCAAAGCTCAAAATTCAAAGATTTACCTTGTTCCAATTGGGTCAACTGATCTGAATTGAATTTTGATCTTGAAGGTCTCACATTATATCTCCACACTATCATAATTTAGTCACATATACATGTATTTCATCATATTATAGCATTTAAAGTATAATTAAGCAGGTGTTAGGATTATATAGTTTTTTATAATAATAGACAACGAAATTCCTATTGAGTAAAATTTCACAATTTCAAAATATAACCAAATTTCTAGGTATTACTAAAACACTATTTTATGATATTAATTGCATTATAATACTATTTTTTAATGTCTAGATTATTTTATATTCGATAAAAACTATATAAATTTTAAAATCCCTATATTAAATTTCTAGAAAATATTCAAAGTGTCCAAAATCTCAATACCTATAACATATAAAAATTTATGTTGTGAAAATTTTATCAGTACAAATTTATCCCCATTTTTTGGTAATGAAAATGAAATTTTACTCAAAAAAATTTAATAAGAAGTACATATTTTTAAAAATTGAGTTTAGTATGACCTACCTCGATACAAATAACTTTCTCAATGGGGCCGATGGCTAAAAATGATCCGAAGCAATTAAAAATGTAGTTTTCTCACATCCTAGAGGTGTCACATTATCTTTGAATTAGTTGCTTCTATCGCTAATGATGAGATTAAAAGAGTTATCGTCTCCACTCCTAACTCTTCTATTCCTAGCCCTAATGCTTTCACCTTTGAGTTTTATAAAAAATATTGGTTTATCATTGGGAATAAGGTTTTTAAAGCTATTAAGCACTTTTTTCTCACATCTTTTCTTCCAAATAAAGTTAAGGCCACAATTAATTCCCTTATCCCCAAAGGGTCTCATGCCTCTCACATTAAAGATTTTCGGTCTATTGGTTTTAATCATGCTGGCTCCTCTATTTCTCATTTACTTTATGCTTATGATTTACTAATTTTTTTAAAGCTTATTTAGCTAATTCTTAGATTTTAGATGATATATTAGTCACCTTTAAAAATGTTTCTGGTCTTAGTGTTAAATATGACAAGAGTGTTTATTTCTTCTCTGAAGACACTTTAATTATATGGTTATTGTTGATTTATTTAAACTTTCTTTAAGTGATGATTTCCTTAAATACCTTGGTATTCCCACTGTTGCGAGGAAGCTGAAAGTGGCTGACTTCTCTCCCCTTTATAAAAAAATTTATAATATGTTGGAGGGTTGGATGGCTAAGCTTTTATCTTTTATTGGTAGAATTCAGTTTATTAAGTTAAGTATTTAGAAATGTATTGCTTATTGGATTAAATGTTATATTATACTTAAATCTTGTTGCAATTTATTGATAATTGTTGTGCCAAATTTCTTTATCATGGTAAAAAGCTTCACATTATTTCCTGGAGAAAAACTTAACTTTCTAAAAATTTAGGTGGTCTCGGTCTTCCTTCTTTAGCTACTCTTATTCATGCTTATTCTTCTTTTTTTAATTTAGAGGTGCATCTCTTATGATTCCCTCCTTAGTAACTGGTTTAAGAACTCTTATATTTCTTTCTAGAAGCCTTGTCATGGTAAGGCTTCTACCTTTTGGAAGCATTTGGTTAAGTTGGTCAATTTGATTAAACCTAATATTTCTTAAAGAATTGTTGTTAGCAATCGTACTGCTCCTTGGTGGGATCCCTGGTGTGCTGGGAAATCATTCGCTGAGATTTCTCCAGGCTCTATGGGTCTCCTCCCTCCTAATTCTACTGTGGTTGATATCATCCCTTATGGGGTGTAGACTTTACCTCATATTTTTCTCTCTTTTTTGCATAGCTCAATTTCTGATATTAATATCTCTAATGTTGATTCAGATTTTCCCTTATGATGTAATGTCTTGAACAAAAAAAAAATATTATTTGAGGTATTTTGCTTTTGTTTGGCTTGCTTTGTTAGGTGGGCTCAAGATTGCTGATCAACTTATTCATAAAAATATTCATGCTAATCCTATTTGCCTTCTTTGTTATGGTTGTGATGAATTTGTCTCCCACATCTTTTATGAATGTGATTTCTCTTTTAACATTTTCAATATTGTTTTTTAGGGTGCCATTATATTTCTCTTTAGATCTAATACCATTCAAGTTCTTAATTGCATTCATGGAGATCATAGGCTACCAATGGATTCTAAATGTTGATATTATTTAGCCATTTATGCCACCATCTATTATATTTGGCATGGGTGTAATAACATAAGGTATGGCCAATCTCGTTCATGTTTAAATACAGCTTTGCTTCTAATTAGAAGGGTTATTAAAGCTATGATTTTCCATTGGAAGAAAAGAGATAGATGTTTTAGACCTTTATTCTAAGCTTTGTTATTTTATTTTTCTCTAGCTATATTTGTTGCGGTCTGAAAGATTCGTGGCGGTAGAGTGAGTAAACTTTTCGTCTTAGCAATACACGAATATCCAGCACACAAACAGAAAGAGAGATGTAGAACACCAAATCTTTTTTTACGTGGAAAGCCCGAAGAGGGAAAAACCACGGGGCCTTGCCCAGGTGAAAATATTCCACTAAACTTGAGTGAATTACAAGGGTTGACCCATCCCTCGATTTAGAGGTGGTCGAATTACAGTAATTTGGGGAGACAGTCAAAGGTCTAGAGATGGTCGTACGGATGTCCGGCAAGTGGCAGCCAGGCGGTAGTCCGACGAAGGTCGGGCTGAAGTCTGGAAGGCGGCAACCGGGCGATGGTCCTGCGACGGGCGGCTGTCGAGCGGTAGTCTGACGAAGGTCGGTCTGAAGTCCGGCTGCAAGCAGCGTCCAGGCGGTGGTCCGGGGGAAGAAGGCACGGCCGGGCGGTGGTCCGGCGGCAGGCGGAGGCCGGGCGGCAGGCAGCGGCTGGGCGGTGTTCCGGCGGTAGTAGGCGGTAGGCGGCGGCCGGGCGGTGGTCTGGTGGCAGGCGGTGGCCGGGCGGTGGTCCGCGTGGCAGGCGGCGGCCGGGCGGTGGTTCGGCGGCGGCAGGCGGCGGCCGGGCGGTGGTCCGGCGGCGACCGGGCAGTGGTCCGGCGATGGGAGGCGGCCGGTGGTCTGGCGGCAGGCGGCGGCCGGTGGTCTGGCGGCGACCGGGCGGTGGTCCAGCGGCAGGCGGCGGCCGGGCGGTGGTCCGGCGACAGACTGCGGCCGATGGTCCGGCGGCACACGCGGCGGCCGGGCGGCTGTCCGACGGCAGGCGGCGACCGGGTGGTGGTCCGGCGACAGGCGGCGGTGGTGCTAGAGCTCTTGAAGCTTCAGAGCTCTCTTCAATCTCAAGCAAAGGTCCCCTTTATGTAGAGAGTGTGGGTCTATTTATAGATTTTCATGAGTGGCGCACCCCGTAAATCTAGAGAAGATCCGGGGCAGGTTCAGAGTGCTCCATCGGATGGCTCGTATTGATTCCCCCGATCATAGAGAGTTTTGTAACTTTTTAAGTGCCTTAACAATGTCGGAATTCAGATATCTTGGGCTCGTTGGATTCGTCTCGCCGAGACGCTCGATTTGACTATAAGCATGCCATATTTGGAAATAATTTCAGTATCCAAATAATGCTTTAACCCTTTCAAATGTGGTCCGGGCCCTCAATTTGGACCCATTTGGGCTTGGGTTGGACCAATTTCGGTGTTGTTCAGTTCGCCCCTTTGAGATGTTTATTTTGACTATAAGTTTGATGAAATTGGAATTCAGATGATCCCAAATTTAATTTTAAAGAATTTCTAACTTCAATATGCCTTGAGATTCGTGCTTAATCAAGGCAATTTTTGTGGACGAATCAGTTGCCCCCTTATTTTTGGATGTTGAATCTTATAGTCCAAAAATATATTCGTAATTCTAGCATTCTGCAAAATTATAACATTAATCGGTGAAAACATGAAAAATAATATATTAGACTACAAAAAATGTTCAAATCGAACTTATAGGGATAAACATATTACTAATCATATAATTAATTCGTTTTTAACGAATCTACAGTGATTAATTATTGTTAATATAATATAATTATATATATCATTGTTATAGTTACGCATGCCATTATTACCTTTGGTTGTAAGGCATTAACTTTTATATATTATATTAATCTAATGCAATATATATCTTAATTATTATATGCATTAACTATTACCCTGTATATAATAGTTATATATTAAATATTAACAGCAGCGGGCCACAACAGTTTCCGTTTAAAACGGGGAAAAATATATATTAATTTAATTAATTAAGATCTTTAATTGTAAAAAACTATTTTTAGCTCGAAAAATTTCTTGAAAAAATTTCGTAAAATCTTAGAAAAAATCTTGAATTTTTTCTTAAAAGGAAAAAATTAATTTCCTACAAATTTATTTTATTTTTAAATAAAATGCTCTTTATTTATTTCCTATTCCATTTTTTCAATAATAGGAAACTATTTAATTTTTTGGGCATTAAAAAATTCTGAAAATTAATTAAAATTTCAGAAATTTGGCCCTCAAACCTCCTTTGTAAAAACTATAAATACTCTCCTCAAGGGCTAGAGAGAAGGCATCACCTTTCTTTAGCCGGTTCAAAATTTATCCTACGAAGTTAGGAGAAGTTGGACTGGCTAAAATAAAAAATTTTTGGGCGGCGACGATCAAGGCCCAGTACTCTTACGCAGGCTCCAGTTCACTCCCATTTGGGGAAAAACTGTCCGGCAAGAGTATAAATACCGGAGGCGACGATCAAGGCCCGGTACTCTTACGCAGGCTCCAGTTCACTCCCATTGGGGGAAAAACTGTACGGCAAGAGTCTAAATACCGGAGGAGGCGATCAAGGCCCGGTACTCTTACGCAGGCTCCGGTTCACTCCCATTGGGGGAAAAACTGTCCGGCAAGAGTCTAGATATCGGAGGTGGCGATCAAGGCCCGGTACTCTTACGCAGGCTCCGGTTCACTCCCATTGGGGGAAAAACTGTCCGGCAAGAGTCTAAATACCAGAGGTGGCAATCAAGGCCCGGTACTCTTACGCAGGCTCGAGTTTACTCCCATTGGGGGAAAAACTGTCCGGCAAGAGTTTAAATACCGGAGGAGGTGATCAAGGCCCGGTACTCTTACGCAGGCTCCAGTTCACTCCCATTGGGGGAAAAACTATCCGGCAAGAGTCTAAATATCGGAGGTGGTAATCAAGGCCCGGTACTCTTACGCAGGCTCCAGTTCACTCACATTGGGGGAAAAACTGTCCGACAAGAGTCTAAATACCTGAGGAGGCGATCAAGGCCCGGTACTCTTACGCAGGCTCCAGTTCACTCCCATTGGGGGAAAAACTGTCCGGCTAGAGTCTAAATACCTGATGTGGCAATCAAGGCCCGGTTGGTGCAATTTTCTTTTCAACTTCTAGTGAGAAGAAATGTACATATGAATATGTATCTATATAACTCCATTGATACTGAGTAAGAAGTTGAGAACTTTTCCTTCGGAGCAAGCTGATTTGCGATTGGATCTTTAAGACATGCTTTGACATTTTGCCCCCCATATTTTTGTGAGGAAATTTTGGACTACTGAACTTTTTGTATAAGTGATAAATTTTTCAATCACTTACGTTCTTGGAGTCTTTACAGAGAGAATATTGTTCACTCAAAATATTGTTCGGTGATGTTGACCTTTGTTAAAGGGCTCGAGAGAATCCACTAAAGATGTGAGACCAATCCGAGGTTGTATGTCGAAGCCTTTGCTCGACGACGTTAACCTGTGTGGAAGAGGTCGAGAGAATCCACCAAGGATGTAAGACCTATCCGAGGTTGTGTGTCAGAGCCTTTGCTCGACGACGTTAACCTGTGTGGAAGAGGTCCAGAGAATCCACCAAGGATGTAAGACCTATCCGAGGTTGTGTGTCAGAGCCCTGCTCGATGACGTTAACCTGTGTGGAAGAGGTCAAGAGAATCCACCAAGGATGTAAGACCTATCCGAGGTTGTATGTCGGAGCCCTGCTCGATAACTTTAACCTGTGTGGAAGAGGTCGAAAGAATCCACCAAGGATGTAAGACCTATCTGAGGTTGTATGTTAGAGCTCTGCTCGATGACGTTAACATGTGTGGAAGAGGTCAGAAGAATCCATAAAGGATGTAAGACCTATCCGAGGTTGTATGTCAGAGCCCTGCTAGATGACGTTAACCTGTGTGGATGAGGTCAGATCAAATCCCCCTGGGATTGATCATCCGGTGATTGAGATACAATATATATTGTGTATTTCTCGAATCACAAAGAAAGAGTTTGATAATTTTTTTATCTTGCATAAGAGAAAACAATATCACAATCATGTGAACATTGCATTACTGTATTATATAAAATAGTACAATAATTCCCTAGTCTGACTTGGGAAAATACAAGTTCCAACGTACTCAACACATAAGATCTACGTACGGGCACAATATAACATTTAACTTGGAAGAAAATATTAAAGATATCAAAGTGTTACCCTGCTCAACATAAAAGAGACAACAAGACAAGTAGTATTGTTAATACAAATGCACGAAGTGCGTGATCATTCAATTTCTCCAACCAGTTAAATATTATTCAATGGTTGTCTCTATTGTTGATTTTTCCCCCCAGCGGGACGAGCTTCCTCTCGGGCAGATGAATCTTGAATAAATTGTCGAAGGTAGCCCTGGCGGATAAGTCTTTCAATCTCATATTTGAGTTTCTTACAGGCTTCGGTAGTGTGACCATGATTTTGATGAAAGTGACAGTATTAATCTGAATTTCCTGTGTTCGACTTCAAAGGATTCGGCCATTTTAATGTATCTTGATCTCGAACGGCCATCAATATATTTGCTCGAGATGTGTTGAGTGGGGTATACTCCTTCTCCTGTCAGGGTTCCCATCGCGGTAATGGAGGCCTAGGAGGTATATCATTCTTTCTTTGCTTTTTATGTTGTGAGAATGAATTGTCCATCCCAGGTGCACCTTTGCTCTTCCCGTTGATTTGCTCAAACTGTTTCCTGTGAGCATTTATAGCTTCATTTGTAGAAATTTGCGCCTCTACACGATGGATCAGGTCAGCATATGAATGAACGGTGTCACGCATGAGTGCTGAATAGAATGAGCCAGGACGAAGACCTCCAAGAAAAACCCCTCGGAGTAATTCAGGGTCTACTCCTGGAACCTGTCGAGCCTCGGTGGAAAACCGCTAAAAATACTCCTTCAATGATTCTCCCTCATTTTGGCGAATCCCGGAGAGGTGGGAAGAATCCTTAACAATTCTTCGATTAGCCACAAACTTTTCAACGAATAGTTTGGATAATTTGACGAATGAAGGGATTGTTCTGGACGGAAGCGAATAGAACCACGTTCGAGCCTGTCCTTTAAGGGTGGTAGAAAAAACCTGGCAAAGGAGTGCATCTGATGCTCGTTGAATATGCATGATGGTTCTGTAGTAGTTGATATGCTCATATGGGTCGGTCGTCCCGTCGTAGGACTCAACGTTTGGCACTTTGAATCCAACCGGAATGGAGTGCTGAAGGATGACTTCAGTTAGAGGTGATGACTCATGGAAGTTCCTATGTCGGAGAGCTCGCCTCGTATCTCCTCGGGGGAACTCTTCCCGTACTAATCTTCGTAGTTCGTGATGTAGAGCATTGTGAGGGAGCTCAGCAAGGTGCGGTTGGGCAGAGCCTTCTGGGAGATCCGGAAGAATGTGAGGCTGTCAAGTTGAGGGAAGAGGATGTGTTGAACTTGCTGTATCGGCAAGTTCGTTATCCTGTCGTGACTGAGGATGTCTTCCATGTGGAGGAAGATGAATTTCTGCTCGAAGATGTTCGAATTGAACATCTTCAACCCGTGTTAGATCCTGAGGGAGAAGAATTTCCTCTCGTTGTGCCAATGTTGGCTGTCGATTCTCTCGTAGGAGTTGAAGGATCTCATTTTGAGATTCTTCCATCTTGCGGATTCTTTCTTCTAAAGAAGGTCCCGAGGTCCCTTCTCCGGCAGCATTCTGCCCCCCAGGATGAAAAGAGGCAGACATCGGGCGTCTGTGATTTGCAGACAGATTTCTGGATTAGTGGGAGTTGGAGCGAGAAGCTCCGATGATGCGACTACTACGCCTGTTGACCATTGTAGCAGTACTTAACGTTATGGGATAGTGGTTCCCACAGACGACGCCAAACTGTTGCGATCTGAAAGATTCGTGGCGGTAGAGTGAGTAAACTTTTCGTCTTAGCAATGCACGAATATCCAACACACAAACAGAAAGAGAGAAGTAGAACTCCAAATCTTTTTTTACGTGGAAAGCCCGAAGAGGGAAAAACCACGGGGCCTTGCCCAGATGAAAATAATCCACTAAACTTGAGTGAATTACAAGGGTTGACCCATCCCTCGATTTAGAGGTGGTCGAATTACAGTAATTTGGGGATACAGTTAAAGGTCTAGAGATGGTCGTACGGATGTCCGGCAGGTGGCGGCTAGGCGATAGTCCGACAAAGGTCGGGCTGAAGTCTGGCAGGCGACGACGACCGGGCGATAGTCCTGCCTGCGACGGGCGGCGGCCGAGCGGTAGTCTGACGAAGGTCGGTCTGAAGTTCGGCTGCAAGCAGCGGCCGGGCGGTGGTCCGACGGGAGGCGGCGGCCGGGCGGTTTTTCCGGCGGCAGGCGGCGGCCGGGCGGTGGTCTGGCGGCAGGTGGCGGCCGGGCGGCGGTGGTCCGCGCGGCAGGTGGAGGCCGGGCGGTGGTCCGGCGGCAGGCAGCGGCCGGGTGGTGGTCTGGCGGCGACCGGGGGTGGTGGTGCAGCGATAGGAGGCGGCCGGTGGTCTGGCGGCAGGCGGCGGCCGGTGGTCCGGCGGCGGCGACCGGGCGGTGGTCCAGCGGCAGGCGGCGGCCGGGCGGTGGTCCGGCGACAGGCAGGCGGCGGCTGGTGGTCTGGCGGCACGCGGCGGCCGGGCGGCTGTCCGACGGCAGGCGGCGATCGGGTGGTGGTCCGGCGACAGGCGGCGGTGATGCTAGAGCTCTTGAAGCTTCAGAGCTCTCTTCAATCTCAAGCAAAGGTCCCCTTTATGTAGAGAGTGTAGGTCTATTTATAGATTTTCATGAGTGGCGCACCCCGTAAATCTAGAGAAGATCTGGGGTAGGTTCAGAGTGCTCCATCGGATGGCTCGTATTGATTCCCCCGATCATAGAGAGTTTTTTTAACTGTTTAAGTGCCTTAACAATGTTGGAATTCAGAGATCTTGGGCTCGTTGGATTCGTCACGCCGAGACGCTCGATTTGACTATAAGCATGACATATTTGAAAATCATTTCAGTATCCAAATAATGCTTTAACCCTTCCAAATGTGGTCCGGGCCCTCGTTTTGGACCCATTTGGGCTTGGGTTGGACCAATTTCGGTGTTGTTCAGTTCGTCCCTTTGAGATGTTCAATTTGACTATAAGTTTGCTGAAATTGGAATTCATATGATCCTAAATTTAATTTTAAAGAATTTCTAACTTGAATATGCCTTGAGATTCGTGCTTGATCAAGACAATTTTTGTGGACGTATCAATATTGATATTCTTCTATGCGATTTATGGATATGTTGCTATCGCCTCAGATTATATGTGCTGATCGTGTTCCTTTTTGTCTGTTGTGTTTTTTTTTTTCTGGACAATGATGTGATGGCCTTCCTCTCTCTACGCGAATGGTCATAACTTTGTTTGGAAACCTTAGAGGCAAATCAGGATATTGGGCTCTTCTTTGGACTATTGCTGGGTGATTTATTATGGATGATATATTTTTGGTGATGCTCCTGCTGATCTTCATATTTTTTTTTCTAGCATTGCTGTCTTGGTTGGTCTATTTAATTTAGGACTTCTCTCTCTAAGCTTGTAATTGTGATTTTGCCTGTTTTAGAAGGTCCTTAGCCTTGGCAACCAGGTGGGGCCTCTCCTTAGAGATTTTTTTGGTAGGTAGGCTTGCTTTTCCAAAGTCATGTGGGCATTTGTCTCTAGTTTGTTTCCTCTTATCAACCTTTTTGGTAATTTTTGAAGTTGATATTCTCAACCTTTAGGTGCTAGTTGTATTTTTTTTTAGCTGTCTATTTGAAGATTTTTGTAATTCCTTTTTCATTTAATGGATAAGAGAAAATCCTCTATAATTAAAAAAAAAAACCACAGAGGCATATAAAAAGACTAGCATATTGTACAATAGCATCCAACAGAGAACACGATTAATCATACCAAATCTTCTTCCTTCGGAGAACATATTACATTTCCATCGCTAACAGATTGCCATTACCTCTTTTGAATGAATAATTATTAGGTGCGGAGTGCAGACGGGGAGAGCACCGTCTGCACAGACACAGGGTACCAAGTAGTACCTAGTGGTACCCAACGGTACCGAACGGTACCTAGCTTGGGTGGTACCCAGCGGTACCGAACGGTACCTAGCTCGATTTTATACTAGTGTGCAGACGGTTCTCCCCGTCTGCACTCCGCACCTAATAATCTCTCCTTTTGAATAGGGATTCATAAATATTTGCATGAAAAATTTTCTATTTGTTACCTTAGTAAATGATTGATGATTTGTGAAAATTAATACAACGTTAAAAGCATCTTCAATCACAAGAAGAATATGCTTAACATAATGAACTAATTGATTCAAAATATTCTCATCAAAATTTGATCCAAATAAATTTTAAAACTTTTTATATTCATTTTAAGATGAATGAATAATTAATTAATTTTTATATTATATTCATCATAAAATAAATTTAAAATTTTAAAATTCATTTTCATTAAAATTTGTTGGAATATCCTTAAAAAAAAAGAAAGTATTTTTCCATTGGCGTTTGTTCTAAAATAGCCAATCCAGCCATGAACAATAGCTCAAAAAAGGGGAGAATTAATCAATTTGTGTACGAACTTTAAAGCTTTGAATTTCTTAGCAATTTCCTCATTGATAATTACAGCAGAAACTATACAAATGAAGAATTAAGTTGACCATACTAACCAATTTTCGTAGGAAAAAAAAAACCTTTGAATGTCCCAATCAACATCTAAGACAAAGTTCAGCTTGGAAGAGGAACCGTATTGAATTATTTGAAAATCGATCATTCTTATTTAATATTTAAAAATTCTAAGTTCATATTAATTAAATTAGCGATTTGCCAAATAAATTATATATATAAATTTATGGCTTGAGAATTGCTTTTCTTAGTTTAAAATATGATATTTGAAAATTAATACTGTTTTAGTTTTTTTTTTTTGAAAGCTTTATTTATTACCTATCCCTTTCGTGAAGAAGGCAATGGAGAATGAAAACAAACGAATTGCAAAAGCAAAGCAAAGCAAAGAGCAACTTTTCTTTCTCTTTTTAAATATCTTCCTTTTTGACAAAATGTTCTGAATCATCCAGCAATAAAATTCATTGATAGCATCTACTAATTTTAAGAAATGACCTCTAAAAAAGTTATTCCTAAAGCTACAATACATTAGAGATGTGTTATTTGAATAGATTTAGAGTTTGATAACTTGAGATGATAGATTCATAAATCATGTTTGAGTTGTGTTTTTTTTTCTCCTATATTCTTTATGTATACACATTTCTCATTGGAGGGAGAAATTATTACGTGCGGAGATCAGACACAGAAAATCATTCGGTTTGTCTCTGTAAACAATAAAAATGCAGACTGTGCTTTTATTGTTCATAAAGACAAAATAAAATAGTTCTTTGTATCCGATCTCTGCACGTAATAATCTATTCAGTTGTGATATATTCATGAAAGCATAGAAGCATTTTAATTTTTTGCCTATAGACCACTCGTGTTAAAATTTATTTTATTATGGCTTATTGCTATCCTTTCTACCACTGAACAAGTCACCTAGCCATTTTGTGGGTTCAATTTCTTTTTTTTCTTGTTCAATAATATGACTTAGTTAAATAATAATGTTCGACCATTGTGTCACTAGAAATGTGGACGTAAGGATGCAAATGAGTCAAGTTAACTCTTGAATTTACTCTAGCTCAATTTGATAAAGAGATCATGAGCCAAGTTTATCGAGATGCAATTACTCAGTTTTTTAAACCGGTGAAACAATGGTGCCCGAGTTCGATCAAATCCATACTGAACTCAACTGCCCATCGACCGGCTCCATTAACCAGTCCACGGAGGCGAAGTAGCGGGTCGAATACTCAGCTAGCGGAGCGGGGTCGAATTATTTAGGGGCTGTTTGGCAACAAGTGGGATTTAAGTTTAGTGGGATTTAGTAAATCCTGTAAATCTGATTTTAGTAAATCTGAAATGTGTTAAATCTTGAAAGTTGTTTGGTATGCTAAATGTTAAATCCTGTTAAATGCCGAGAAACTGTTTGGTCTAGGGTTTTAGTGAAGGGCGGCGATTAGCGAACGGCGTAGGTGGAGGCGGAACCGCATGACATTTCGCTCTTTTCTTCGTTCCAGCAACCAGATAGGGCGAAGGCAGAGGCGGAACTGCATAAAGTTTCTTTCTCATTCCTTCGTTCTAGCAGCCAGCTATTTTGATTTCCTTCGGTCGCCGTCGCCCGCAGCACAAACAGCCGGACTTCCTCAGGTATTTTTGATCTCTAAGCGAAATATGATTCAGTTATAGGTGTTTGATTTGGATCAACTGGGGTGTGAGTGTGAGTTAAGTGACAGATGATTCAGTGTGCAATTCTTGGAAGTTAGCTGTTTGATCTTTGATCCCATTGAAATGATTAAACCTTGGCAAGTTATATTTTGCAAGTTGCTGTTATATTACCTCTTTTTTCTTGCTGAAGTGTTATATCTTGAGAGTCTTTGTATTTATATTCAATAGGAGCAAGTGTTTAACTTTATATTTACAAGTAACAGAGTATGTTTATATGATCTTTGAAGATTTATATGATATTTACAGGTATGTTTATTGCATCTAAAGCAATTTCTGTGGGATGATACTCGCTGCCTTCTCCAATCACCTTAATTTGCTAAATCAAGAACAATAAAGAACTGTTACTTCACTTATTTTACATGTCATTTCCATTAAGATTTTATAAAAGTGAAAGAAGATTGATTTAGTTGTCATCTAACGGCGTTGAAGTCTTTATTGATTGTTTGAAGAAAATGATCAGAAGGATTCCTCATTGATTTGGTTACTTGTAAATAGAAAATTTATTTTAGAAAAGCGATGATTTTTTCTTAAATTTGTTTTTAGTATTGTTGATTCCTAGAGTATTCGCGGCGGTAGAGAAATATAAAGTTTAACGTCTTAGCGTTGTACGAAGATCCAATACACATACAGATAAAAAGAGATGGTGTTGCAATCATATGAGACACTAGGATTTTTACGTGGAAAACTCCTGAAAAAGGAGAAAAACCATGGGGCCTAACCCAATATGAATGAATCCACTAGTATTTGTAGTTGATTACAAATGAGGCCCTTCCTTGGGGGAAGGCCTTAGCTCGATGTACATCATATAGAATACATTGCATGGTAGGAATACAAAGAATCACCGTTGATGTGTTTGTTTGGTTGAAAGGACCGTAGTCTGTGAGTGATGTAAGTCGGAAGGACCGTAGTCGATGGGTGACAGAGGTCATAAAGACCGCTGTTTAACGATGGAGGTCAGAAGGACTGTAGTCGGGTAGAAATCCAATGATGGACATAAGTCTAGCGTTGGATAGAAGTTCGACGAATGTTCGGCGACGGGTAAAAGTCCGACATAATTTTGGTGTCGGATGGAAGTCTGGCGTCCGGTAGGAATCCAGCGACGGGCCGAAGTCCGGCGTTGGGTAGAAGTCCGACGTTAGTCGGCTGCCAGGTGAAAGTTTGGCGGTGGTCGATGAGAAATTTTGACGTCACTTGGAGGTTGGGCAGAATTCTGACGTCACATGGAGATCAGACGAAGTTTTGGTGTCACTTGATAGTGGGGCGGAACTCTGGCGTCACTTAAAAGTCGGGCGGAACTCCGACGTTACTTGAAAGTCGGGCAGAACTCCGACAGTGGTCGAGGAGCTTTTTCCCTCCTCTTCTTCTCTTCTTCCCTTCTTCCTTCTGTCCTCTCTTAAGAGAAATGAGGGGCTATTTATAGTTTTCTGAGAGTGGCATGACCAATAAATAAGGGGAGAATCAAGGGCAAATATAGAGTGGTTTGGATGGACGGTCAATATTGAATCCCTTGATAGTGGTTCATTAGTCAGACATTTGAAGGTCTTAATGATATCAGAATTCGACGATCTTGGGCTCGTTGGATTCGTCTCGTCGAGCTGCTCGATTCGACTATAAGCATGCCATATTTGGAAACCGTTTGGTAATCCAAATCGTGTCTTGAACCTTCCAACAACGATTCGGGTCTTCGATTCGAACCCATTTGGGCTCGGATTGAGTTGAATTTGGAGTCGTTGGGTTCGTATTTCCGTGACGCTCAGTTCGACTGTAAGTTTGCTGAAATCGGAGTTCAGATGATCCCAGATTTAATTTTTGAAGTTTCCAACTTGATTTTTCTCTTCGAGATTCGTGTCTGATCAAGATAATATTTTGATGATATAACAAGTATGAAAATAAAATTATCTGTTTTTGAGAAAGTTTTGAGAGAATAAATCATTATAGATGTCTAACTATGAACTTACATAAACTTTATGGAGATATGAGGAATATGAAATTATTAGTGAACTTTACCATTTCCTATGAAAAATTACTATTGTGTTTTAGCTTAATGCTGATTTGTACTTTTTTCTATTTTAGCATTAAAATATTGTTACTTAGTGAACTTTGTTAAAAAATTAGTTCTAGTTTACTGTTGGTTTGCAACTTTGTATCACTGTTGCTTTAGTGTTAAAACTATGCTTCTTTAATCGTTTGATTTGTTTGAGAAGTTCTCTTTGTAGTTACGCCATATCCTCTCTTTTTATCTATTTTTTAATTTTGCTTACATATATGAAAGCATTTATATACAATTTATTTTATTCATTTTATTTCCTTAAATGTGATTCTAATCATTTATGGCATTTGAATTACATCTTTAGACATTTTGATGCTTGTGCTGCTTACATGCATTTTTTAGCAATTCATTAAAAAAATCACAAAAAATGCACTTCATTTTGAGTTATGGAGCCTATAAACTAGTCGAATTCGAGCGTTGCTAACAAGCTGAACTCGAGCTGAAATTACAAAATTCGAGTCGGGTTCAAGCTCATGTTCGAGCAACTTGTAGAATTTGTGAGCTGAGCTTGAGCTCAACTCGACTCATTTGCACTCTTAGGTGGAAGCCTTCACCACATGATGGAAGATCATTGACACCGATTCTGCTGAGAAAAACAAATAGCTACATGCATCGATATATTTATGCGGATGTGTGCTAACTCTAGAAGAAATGAATGTTATAATCAAGAAAATCAAATTAAAAAACTGGCTGGATTTCTCAAAAGCAATGTTGTTTCAAGGTCTAAGCTTTGAACAATATATTTTGCAATTTATTATTTATCAATTTTAAAAGTTATTTAAAAAATGTTAAATGAGTACTTAGTTTAAAAAATATGCGGGCTTTGTATGACTGAAATGAGCTATTTAAAAAAAATCTCTTTTTTATTTTGTGAGTTTCATATTTTTCTAAAATAATAAAAATTAAATAAAGACCACATTGATTCATACATATAGAGCAACTTGCTTGATTGATGCGATCTAAAGTTCTAAAATCAAATAGGAGAACACTATGAGTGCAAATTATGACACTGCCTTTTAATATCACATAACCAAACACAAATGAGATTAGGAAGAAGATAGCTCTCAAGCTAGGAAGAAACTCTCATGTTTAAATTTGTTTTCACCAACAACAACCCTCCCAACAACAATTTCGCCATTATACATAGGAGAAAGAAGGAGATAACATTTACTAGATCACATAAATGTGCCACCAAAACAACTAATAAAAAACATTCAAGACAACCCTCATAATGAGAAGTCAAAACACATAGCATAGGAATCAATAAAGGGGAAGCTGAACAGCCAGCAGTAGGGAAACTGATCAGCCAGCAGTAGGGAAATCGAGAGCCAGCATCGAAAACGAGGAGTTATAGCAGAGAGAACTAAAAACATAAGTGGAAAGCAAATGGAGTGAACCTACCTAAGAGTGCCAAACCAAAGCATGATCATGGGTTGTTTTCCATCATAGGGCAATACAAAAATAAAAAAACATAGAGTCCAAAATTACATAGTGGCCAAGACATAGGAAAATAAGAAAAACATAAAATGCTAATTTTTTGATTGCATTTGTTTAAATCCAGCCGTTCCTAGTACAAAGGATCCGACGGACAGAAAGATCAATCCGTGGGATACTCTCATGGATCACGCCATAATGAGGGAACGAATTTAAGAAAGATTTTATTTTCTTATTTGTGTATTAAATCTGTAATTTATTATTTCCTCATTAGGACATCTTGTATAGATCTATAAATAGGGAAGATTGTAATGAATAAAGACAAGCTTTTCCCTCTCAAATCCTCGTTTTAACATGGTATCAGGGCTCACCGGAGGGAAAACTTCGTGAAAGAGGCCTTCGTTGCCGTTGACGGAAAGTCGTCAAAGGAACGTCGTCGAATAGCCACGAAGGATTCGAAGGAGCCAAAGAAGCCTCACGTGAAGTAACAATCCCAATCCAACAGGAGTAAGCATCCGATCCGACAGGAGCAAGCATTCGATCCGACAGGAAGTCCCGATCGTTGAAGTCGTCCCGATCGTCGAAGGCGTCCCGATCCGACCGGTAGAGAAGCCTCCTGCGTGCGTACCCGAATCGAGCGGCTCCTACGTGCGAAAGGAGCGATCGGCTTCTTCTCTGGAGCTCGACCTCCTGCCTAGTCCCGATCTGAGCCTTTTGAAAGGCTAGGCCAATTTGGTTTAGTAAACCAGAAAAAAAAGAGGAAAAGAAGAAGAAGAAGAAAAAAAAAAAACTTTGACCTTTATTGTCGAACAAAGAAAATTTTTAGGAAGCCTCAATTGCTTTCCAATGTCAGAAATTAATTCCTCCCAAAGCGTTCAGCAAAATGAGGAGTCGATGGTGCACCAAGGACGAGGTGACCTTCAAAGCATGCAACCTTCCTATCGTCTAAATGGGAAGAACTACCTGAAGTGGTCTCAGTTTGTGAAAACCTACTTGAAGGGGAAAGGTAAAATACATCATCTCCTTGGAGGAGGACCGAAAGAAGGAGATCCCAAATTTGGGGCATGGGATGAAGCAGACTCCATGATTATGTCATGGATGTGGAATTCCATAACTCCAGAAATTAGTGACACATTTATGTTCCTTTCAATGGCGAAGGACATATGGGCTGCTGCCAGACAAACCTACTCCAAAGCTCGTGATGCGGCCCAAATCTTTGAAGTTAAAGTCAAAGTTGGAAGCACGAAACAAGGGAGTAAGACTGTGACGGAATATGCCACCATTCTACAAAATCTGTGGCAAGAACTTTATCACTATAGGTGCATTGAAACCAGATGCCCGGAGGATGCTGCGATCCTAAAGAACTTTATTAAAAAAGATAGAGTTTATGATTTTCTTGCAGGACTCAATGCAGAATTTGACCAAATTAGAGTTCAGATCCTCGGCAAGGAGGAAACGCCATTACTCAACGAAACCATTTCTGTCATCCGCGCAGAAGAAAGTCGACGAGGAGTTATGTTAGAACCAAAGACAGTTGAAAGCTTAGCAATGGTGATGAACAAAGAATCGTCATGGAAGGAGAAGGGAAAAAGATCCTGCGAAGTTCCAAGACAAGGACTCACTTGGTGCAGCTATTGCAAAAAGTCAAGACACACAAAGGAAACATGCTGGAAAATACATGGAAAACCCCCCAACAAAGAGTGGAATCAAAAGGGTGAAACAAAGAGCACATCACATGCCAACAACACTACAAGTAAGCCAGAAACACGGTCCAGCCTTGGAGAATTCAATAAAGAAGATATTGACAAATTAAAACAACTCCTGGTATCTCTTGAAAAACCAAATGCTTCTTCTTCACTTGCACTCTCAGGTAAGACTCCAATTTCTTTCAATTTAAGTGCTTCCAGAAATCATCTAAAGGAATTATGGATAATTGATTCAGGAGCCATAGATCACATGACCCACTCACCTACCCACCTCATAAACTATACTCCTTGCCCAAACAAAAAGAAAATCATCACTGCTGATGGTTCTCTTACCACGGTAGCTGGCCAAGGAGACATCATATTATCTCCCTTACTCACCTTGAAAAACGTCCTTCACGTACCACAATTATCCACAAATCTAATATCAATACAAAAACTTACCAATGGCCATAATTGTCAAGCTTTATTTAACCCTACTTATTGCTTATTTCAGGACCAGAGATCGGGGAAGAAGATTGGACTTGCTAAGTTGAAAGCAGGATTGTACTACCTGGAAGAACCAAACCAATTTAATAATAACTACTCTATGTTATCCCTAGTAGATAGGAATTCCACCATCTGGCTTCATCATTATAGACTAGGACATCCGTCTTTTGATATTCTAAGACATATGTATCCACAACTGTTTCAGAAAATATAAAATAAAATTTTCATTGTGAAACCTGTGAGTTGGCTAAACATAAAAGAACCTCTTTCCCAAACAAAAGTGAGAGGTGTGACACTCCTTTCTACCTTATTCATAGTGATATATGGGGACCCTAAAAAATCTCCAATATCTCTGGGGCACGCTGGTTTGTGTCTTTCATTGATGATTGCACTAGAGTCTCTTGGATCTATCTCCTTAAAAATAAATCTGATGTTAGCACCATTCTTCCCATCTTTCATTCCATGATCCAAAATCAATTTGGGATAAAAATACGGAGATTCCGCTCCGATAATGCCAAATATTATTTCAACCAAACCCTTTTCTCATACTTCCAGAATGAAGGGATCATCCATGAGTCCTCATGTGTCCACACCCCACAACAAAATGGGGTTGCAGAGAGGAAAAATGGTCACCTTCTAGCCACCACCCGAGCCTTCCTATTAAACTACAATACACCCAATTCCTATTGGGGGGAAGCTCTCTTAACTACAGCCTATCTCATAAACCGATTACCTTCAACAGCTTTAGGCCTTAAAACTCCAATGGAGACCTTGTCCTCTTTTTATCCAGAATTTCGAACCCATCATAATATTGCACTCAAAATCTTTGGATGCACTGCATATGTTCATATCCACAGCCATGAGAGAGGAAAATTAGATCCAAGAGCACTCAAATGCATCTTTCTTAGTTATTCAGCTACCCAAAAAGGTTATAAGTGTTATCATCCTCCCACAAAAAAAACCTTTGTTTCTATTGATGTTACCTTTGATGAGAAAAATTCTTATTTCTCAAAAACTCATCTTCAGGGGGAGACTGAACTTGAGGAAGATGAAGAAATTGAACTAGCATCTCTTGACATTCCTCCACCACCTCAAAACAATCCACCTGAAACCCAAGAAAGGGAAACAAATGACAACATTATTAGATTTGGAAAGGTTTACTCCAGACGTACAAGCTCAAGCTATACTCAAAAGCAGATCCAAGAATCTGAACCATCTCCTGGAAATAAGGTAAGTTCACCATTCCTCTCTTATACCCTATAAACAACTCTATATCATTCAGCAACTTTTCATCGTCACACAAAAATTTCCTTGTTACATTAGAAGATATCCATATTCCTAAAGATGTTTCTGAGGCCTTATCTGATAAAAATTGGAAAAATGCCACGAAAGATGAAATGCAGGCCCTGGAGAAGAACAAAACATGGGAGATTGTCAATCTACCGATAGGGAAAAAATCGGTCGGCTGCAAATGGGTGTTCTCAGTAAAATACAAAGTTGATGGCACACTGGAGAGATATAAGGCAAGACTAGTAGCAAAAGGGTTTACTCAAACGTATGGCATTGACTACCAAGAAACGTTTGCACATGTGGCCAAGATGAATACTGTCCGAATACTACTCTCACTAACTGCCAAGTACAATTGGCACTTGGAACAACTGGATGGGAAAAATGCATTCATACATTGGGACTTAGAAGAAGAGATTTTTATGGAAATACCACCAGGCTTTAAAGAACTCTGAAGGTAACAGGGTGTGCAAACTGAAAAAAGCTCTATATGGGCTCAAACAATCACCAAGGGCCTGGTTCGGAAAATTCTCTAAATTCATGCTCTTGAATGAGTATCAACAGAGTCAAGGGGATCATACACTATTCTTCAAACACTCAGACTCAGGGGGAGTCACAATATTATTAGTGTATGTTGATGATATTATTTTGACTGGAAGTAATGAAGAGGAGAAAGCCAGTTTAAGAAAAAATCTTGCTAAGGAATTTGACATCAAAGAACTTGGTAGACTAAAATATTTTCTCTGAATTGAAGTAGCTCACTCCAGCAAAGGAATCTTCATTTCACAACAGAAATACATCAAAGATCTTCTAAGAGAAACAGGTAAACTTGCCTGTAAGCCAGCACCAACACCAGTAGAACCTAATCTTAAACTGGGAGAAGCTAAAGAAGATCCAAATGTAGATAAAGGGGCCTATCAGAGACTTGTAGGGAAGTTGATCTACCTCTCCCACACTAGACCAGACATAGCATTTGCTGTAAGCATGGTCAGTCAGTTTATGCAGAATCTGAAGCAGATTCACATGCAAGCGGTAGACAGGATATTGCACCACCTTAAGGGAAGATCAGGAAAAGGAATTCTCTTTAAGAGAGATCGTGGAATGACCCTAGAAGTATACACGGATGCTGACTACGCAGGATCACCGGTTGATAGAAGATCTACCTCTGGGTATTGCACATTTCTTGGAGGTAACCTAGTTACATGGAGAAGCAAGAAACAGAATGTGGTGGCAAGATCTAGTGCAGAAGCATAATATCGAGCTATGGCCTTGGGAATATGTGAGCTACTATGGATCAAAATAATCCTAAAAGATCTGAAGGTTAAGTGGGATGAGCCCATGAAGCTACATTGTGACAACAAATCAGCAATCAGCATAGCCCACAATCCAGTCCAACATGATAGGACCAAGCATATAGAAGTGGACCGACATTTCATTAAAGAAAAACTAGACAGTGGTCTAGTAAGTGTTGACCATGTATCATCAAAGGATCAACTTGCATATTTCCTTACTAAAGGATTGGACAGTTCTGTCTTTCTCCATATGATTGACAAGCTGGGTATGACGGATCCATATTTCCCAGCTTGAAGGGGAGTGTTGAAATCCAGCCGTTCCTAGTACAAAGGATCCGACGGACACAAAGATCAATCCGTGGGATACTCTCATGGATCACGCCAAAATGAGGGAACGAGTTTAGGAAAGATTTTATTTTCTTATTTGTGTATTAAATCTGCAATTTATTATTTCCTCATTAGGACATCTTTTATAGATCTATAAATAGGGAAGATTGTAATGAATAAAGATAAGCTTTTCCCTCTCAAATCCTCGTTTTAACAGCATCATTGATCTTAGTAGGGGAGTATCTATGGACGACTTGTTCTTTCTTTAAATTTTAGTAGACTTACGTATCATATATTTGTTACGTATTTTTATTCTAACACCTAAAATTTGATATTTATTTGTATAACATTCAAATATTTAAATAATAAAAGCATCAATAATATTAATTTTTTTAAAAAGTGAAATATACTTTTTCCTCACTATAAGAATAATGTATATTCACGATGGACTTAGCGAATGGAATAAGCTTGGTAATAATTTATTTATTAGTGCAATAGAATTAGCAATTGTAAGGGAGTGGTTACAAATTCTTGAAATAAATCAAATCCACTCTAGCATCTTCCTCTTTTCCATCTCCAAATCTCTAAACCTATCTATTGCTCTCATACTCTCTCTTGATCTCATAATGACCCTTTCTCCTTCACCTGTTTGTTGCAATTCGGGAGGCCGACCTTGTGTTTTGATGATTTATAAACATTATTGGATGTTTATTTTGTTTCTCCAACTTTATATACAATATATTTTTTTGTGTATTACTAATATTTCAGGTTTAACATATATAAAGAATCATTAAAAAATTAGAGCTCAAGAAAGTGTTGCATAGACTTATTTTAAAAGAGTTTATAATTTTATTTTTTTCTTGAGTCAATGTCTATAATAAGGTGTATGTTAGCTTAACAATCTTGCACACACATACCAAGGGGATGAAAAATAAAAATTTTAAATTTTCTATTAATTGTATTGTAAATCCATGTAGTGCTGTACGATAAGTTCAATCTTAAATTAATTAAAATATTTAATTTAAACGAAAGAAATAAATTTTAGCTATAATTAATCGTATTGTATGACTAGCACATCATACTTGACGCTTAGCTATTTTTAGAAATTGTGTTGTTGAATCTAACTTAAAATAAGCAATTTAAAATTTGAAAATTGAATTAATTATACTGTATGATCACATTCCTACTGTATGATATTTAATTAATGTTGCCTAATTTAAGTCCTGAGATTAATGAATCAAATTAGATATGTTTTAATTTTAGGTCACACTGTTCGTTTATATATCAAACTATATGAACCACCTAAGGATACCTGGACGAACTTTGGTTTGTCCTATATGAACTGATGTTTGATTTCTACTAATCGTATTATAAGATTTATAATCATATAGGATGATGTATGATGGTAATGAGCTAATCGTACTAGTACAAAAAAAGTTGGTAGAATTGAAAAATTAGGATTTTTGGATGCCCTCTATATAAAATTTTGTTATGACATTGAAGGAGTTTTTTTGCAGTCAGAGGTCTATTTCTTTTGGTAGAGTGTTTGAATCGAGAGCATTGAGCAAAGGAGAGAAAGGGCGAGGTTGTGCGAGAGGGAAAAGAGTCTTGTGGGAATCAACTTAGTGTGAGAGGGGTTTTTACGCGGTTGCTTAATAGTCTGTATTTTATCCCAAACAAATAATTTTTTTAAAAGTCTTTATAAGTCAAATTTGAAAACCGTTTTCGCCATAAGATAAATATTATAGTGTTTTAATTATAATAATATTTTCGTAATTTTTTAGCATTGGTGTAAATCTTTAAGAAATTGATACCTATTGGTACAAGTGAAAATTTTGAGACTATCAGGTGTCGGTTTTGCAAACCAATTTCATCAGTATTTTCTAAATAAAATGATTTATTTTGTAGATATTTTTTATAATTTTTAAAATCCCAAAAATGATTTATATGAATTGTATATTGAAAAATTGGTTAAATTAAATAGTTATATTAATATTTTATTATAAATATCTTAAATATTTTAATTCACTAAGTTAAAAGCTTTTTTAAATCTATTTTTTCCCAAATCGGTAACAGAGAATGGTTTGAGAAATTGAGAGAGTAAAGATAACCTTTATTTCTGAGCTCGCGGTCTGATTTTCATCAATCAAGCCTGTTTGAAAATTTACCCATCTTGCTGTAAAGATCTATAAACCTATTTCAAATTTCAATAATTTTATTTTGATATTTTTTTCGATCAAATTTGTGTTTCCGCTACCAAAAAATGAAGATAAGTTTGTATTGACAAAACTTTCACCTCATAAGTTTTTTGTATGTGATAAATCTCGTCAATATGAATATTTTAACTGTAAAATTTTAAAATTTCACCAGTTAAATTAAAATATATGATCTTTTTTAAAGTAATGCATAATATACAAATTTGATAGACATTTCTGCATTTCGTATATGATATTGACTTATATTGTATAGAAAAAAGATAGCATTTGCATGTACGCAGGGAAGACTGACATTTAACACTATAATGAATATGGGTTGTCTCTTAAAATATAATATCATGCGCAGGAGGGTGGAATGACATGCTTTTATTTAAAAAAAATATTGGTGGTGTAATCCTAGTTGTAGCCTGTAACTGATTTATTGAATTACACCGACGTGTAGAGGGTGACGACTCTTAAATGATTATTAAAAGCCACTTATAAAAATTTATAGATTGAGAGTTAGGACAAATAACAGATGTACGGATGAAAACACTACATTAAAACTAATTGTAATGCCTTGCTTTTCATAATTATACTCATGATGATATTTACCTGATAGTACATAAAACAGATTGACAGATTGATAGCTCATATTGACATTAGTATTGATATAACATAACATAGCATACCTATATGATTCATTGGGTGATAATACTCTTTATTATATGTCTTTTGACTTTATTGAATATATTGATTTTATTATTAATTTTTAGAAATTTTTATTGCTTATATAAAGTGATAATTGATATTGGCTATATATATATATATATATATATATATATATATATATATATATATATATATATATATATATATTATATATATATATATATATATATATTCTTTTGCTTTGCATTAAAAAAGCAGTGATAGAGTTTTGATTTATTGTTAGGTTTTTTAGTTTATTATATGTGTTTAATGATTTCAGGTTCGGGAAAGAATTATTATTAGTTGAAGTGAGGTTGATAGATATCTTCAGGTTTTCTTTTTAGATTTTGTTTTGCCTTTTTGCCGCTCTGAGGAGGTGAAAGGGATTTGAGTCTTTATGGGCTTCTCCGCCTAGTCGTGGGGCTGAAGGAGAGAAACTGTTGAGTAGTGTATACCTGAAGAGATGACCTTTAGGGAGTGGAGGTAGGTTATATTGATCAAACTACTATAAAATTGGTTTGCGTACTCTTTACTTTTCGCATTTTACTTCATGTAGTTTTATTTGCGTGCAATTTAATTTTCTGTTCTTTGATTTGGCTGTGATTGCATTTGTGACAGTTGATTGCGATTCAAATATTGCCTTGAAAAGAAACAAATAAATTGTTATTTGATTTTTCTGCTAAATCTAAAAATACATAAATATTAGTATTTGTTTTAACTTGTAATTTCGCTTCCGCATTAAAAGTTAATTTTATTTTTATTTCAAAATTTTTTTAAAACATTCAAAACACTAATTCACCTCCCCTCTTGGTGTATCACTCCCAAGTTCATTTGGTATCATAACCAATTATTGAACTTTCACTACTGCCATCACTCGTTGCGACAACAAATGATGACTCGCTCCTGCCAACCGGCTTCCTCATCTTTCCATCTTGCAAGGTGAAGAATGCCTCTCCATACCCCTCTGTCGATCTCTAGTTCTTCCAAATTTTGTTTCTCCATTGAGTTTTGACTTGTTAGAATGTATATCATTATTTCTACGAGTTAGAATGACCTCTCTTGTGAGTGCTACCTATTCTAGGCTATGTATAACTCGAAATCATATTTAACACAAGATATTTCTTATTTTAGGCTGCGTAACTTGTCTAGATAGAAATTAAGACTAGGTTACTTTGATTTTGAGATATTTCTCATGATATTTCCTTCAATCTTTCATAGTTTTCTTAGCATCCAATTTTATCTTACATAAATTGTTTTAAAATAATTAACTCAATAAATTTTTTGTTGTATTTTTCATGTCTAACTAATTCTCTAGTTTCGGGCTAATGTTGTCAAAGCATAGCAAGTACTAATATATACTCTTGTGCCTTTAATGAATATATAAATGTTTTCAATATCTCCCATTTTTCATTTAATGCATATAGTGGCCATGCGTGTAGTTAAATATCTAGTGTGATGTATAGCCTCGATGGAGAAATGTTGAAGTAATTAAAAGTATTGAAATTGAATGTTGGCATGCTTAGACATAACATATTTTATTCTAAGTTCTATGGAGATAATAAAACTGTAGGAATGCCATAAAACTTTCTTTTCACCCCTTTAAACTCGATAGAGATTTAGGAATCCATATTCTCTGATCAACATCTAAAATTAAGAGTTTCGTTAGGAAACTATATTGTTACATTCATTTGTCCAAAATATTTTATTTTCATTTATATTAATTTTTTTTAAAGTTTTCTTTTAGTGAAAAAAATTTAAAAATATCTTTTTTATGTTCAGTAGGATAAATTGTTCATTTGAATTAAGCAGTAGGAGATCACTCATCTCCGCTATTAAGCGAGCTATCAGAGATCGTTCGTCTCCGCTATCGCATCTCTCCTCGCGGTAATCTACCTAGGCTACATCCCTTAATTGATCAGAGGTCACTCGTCCGCTCAGGTATAAGCTCGCTAATCTACCATGGTGATTTCAGATTACCTACCATTTCTATATTATAAATTTCTTCTTCGATTTTCTTTCTTCTTCGATATGACGAGCTTTCGAGTGCCGGGATTATTCTAATCATTTTTGAACTTAACTCTTTCGATTGTCGGAATTCATGGTGACTTCCGATAACCTAAGTTTGCCCAGGAAGTGAGCACACTAACCATTGTGAACTCATCTGGCTTCACGCTCACATCTTACATCTCTTGGAAGATCTCGTGCACCTCTTTAAAACAATTTTCCTTCATGTATTCATCAATCATGACTGCTCATGATATAATCTCTTTCAGGCATTCAATTGAAAAGCTCTCGAGCTTGGTCAACCTGCCCGAGATTAGCTAACCAAGCAACCATTGCAGTCCATGATATCACATCCTTGGCTTCCATATTCTCGAATAAACTCTAGACGGTCCTAATGTCACCTTAACCATCATACATATTAATCAATGCATTCTGCAAAGCTAAATTGGGAACTATCTGGGACAGTTTTTTAATTATAAAGAATCATCAATATAACAGAGAGAGATATTCAAATGAAGAAACAAATAGCTAGCAGTACTTAAGAAAAAAAGTTATAGCTGTTGAAGGATTGATTGATTGCCTATTTGAGTTAAACAAACATAGAAATTTCATCTCTAAATTCTCTGATTAAATCCAAAAATAATTGTGATTCTCTAAGTGGTTGAAATTAGATATAAGGATTATTTTGTTTCTTTCTACTATGAGATGCATTTTTTTTATTTGCTCTTTTTTTGTCAATGTTGCATAAAGCCGTAAATCTTTTTTAAAAATTTTTTAGTACAACAACAACAACAACAACAACAACATCAAGCCTTTATCCCACTACGTGGGGTCGGCTTAAAAAATTTTTTAGTAGTAGCATTAAAAAAAATTATGCAAATCTTACCTTGATTTTATAATACAACAATTAAGAAATTAAATTGGGTAAATCAAAGGATGGTGGAGCATCTGCAACATGGGAGCAAAATGTGAAGATGATATTATGTGATTTATGTATAAGAGAGATTGAACTTAGAAATCGACTGACAACTCACTTCAATAAAGAGGGTTGGTTGAATTTAAT
The DNA here is from genome assembly GCA_019514585.1 of Dendrobium officinale. Taxonomy (NCBI): domain Eukaryota; kingdom Viridiplantae; phylum Streptophyta; class Magnoliopsida; order Asparagales; family Orchidaceae; genus Dendrobium; species Dendrobium officinale. Next base: position 19,078,811 of record CM033694.1, read on the forward strand.
GAAGAATTTAGTGAGAAAACTGGAAGAGAGTATGATAAAGTGCAGCTAAAAAATAAATGGGACCAAAACTAAAGAAAGATTGAAAATTGTGGAAGGATCTGAAGTGTGGGTCGACTGGATTGGGTTGGGATCCTAGGAGAAAGACCATTGATGCACCTGATCAATGGTGGAAAGAAAAACTACAGGTGAATGTTAATTGCATACATTATTATATATTTGGCTCTTTTGAACTTCATATTATAATTTTTAGTTCTCTTAAATGAATTTTGATTTGTAGGTTGTGCCAAATCTGGAAATGATATACGAAACTTTTGTTTTCCACGAAATTAGCTACAACAAAATAATTATGATCGTTAGAACCGAAGAGAAATTTATATCATATTTGAATTGTCTATCTAGTTTGAATTTATATTGTTTAAATTTATGTATAATGAGGGTAATAATGTAAATTGTTTTTATATAACTGCAGTAAAACATTTTTACAGTTATAGTACCCAACAAAAAATACTGTTTTCTGTATAGCAACTTCTGAAAGCAGTTTTATGTAAAGTAACTTCACAACCTTCTTTACCAACAGCTGCAGCCATCCCAAACGCACACTAAGTTGCCCCATAAAATCAATTGATATATACTCTTGCTTGTGATGAAGCCGAGGAAGGTGCAATAGAGGAGGGAAGTTGTTTTTTCTGAAATTGTCTTTAGCCGGCTGGTCAAAATTTGTAAGCTGTTTTGCAAATTTGTCCTGTCAAAGTTGAACAAATTTGCAATTTCTGACATTCTGTTACTGAATCATAATACATTGATAAGAAGCATTAATCAAAATTTCATAGACTGATTCCTCTTGATGTATCGAGTTTAGTACAATCATCTTATGGCTAGTTTGTTTCTTTCTTAGATTATTGAAAACAGTACTTTTTTGGCAATAGGATATGACGGTGGAAGGACGGTGAGTTCTGCATAGTTTATTTGTCTGCCATGTAGTGGTGTAAATCAATTGTTTGAGGGTGTTTATATGTTATTTAATTTAATTTGTTATGTAAATTTGCTTAAATTTATTATTTATTTACATATTTTTAATGGTTGTTTGTTTTGATGTATTTTTAGTGTATAGTGAAATAAATGCTAGGATTTTAAATTTTAATGTATTTTAATATTAATATTCATGTTATGCTATGGTTGAATGATCCTTGCTTTCTTACTACAGTTTTCTTTCTTGTTACAGCTATCTGTATTCATGAATGGAATTTAATATGAATACAAGCGAGTTACTAGATATTAAAAACTCGGAAAAATCGTAATCTCAGCTTTATGACTTATAAATGAGTATTATGAAATATATATTTACAAAGTATCGTGCATGACCTCATCATATAGTGTAGACAAATGAATTGAAGAGCTATTATAAGATCATCCATTGAGGTTTCATATAGTTGAGACAATTAGATTGAAGTGCTATTAAAATTGTTTTTCTTTGTTCTTAGCTTAAAGTTAAATAATGAATGCAATTATTCATTTTCAGGTTTTTCGCAAGAGTTAATTTGCTTGAAGAAAGTAATTCTACATTTTATCAAGAGTTAAAAGAGTATCAAATCATTTGTGATCAATTATGAAAGATGCTCAGGTGCTTTTGGTAAAATATCACAAGTTCCAACACCAGTCTTACAGGTTAGTTTTGCCCTACCGCTAGTATTTACTGTACCGTTATGTTATCCCTTCCCTTCTTGCAGATGACATTTATTGGGCTGAAGAATGGCGACATCTAGAGTCGAAATCTCCATATCCTCCCATAGGCGTACATCTTTTTTCCGTTGCTATCTTACAAGATGCTTAGTTGCTTGCCAACTTCCAAGTCTGCAGATAATAGTTGGCTTAAAGTCAAAAATAAAGATTTTGATTTCGAATTGAGTCGAGCAGTAGTTATCAATTTTGATTGGAGCTTTGAGTATAATATATTAATTTTATAAAGTCATGTTTAGTCACTAATCAATATGATAATCCAGATAGAAATATTCAAATTTATTTATAAAAATGTAATATCAATTATATTAAAATTAAATGCATATACATGTTAACACACATTAATATGTGCATTATATATACTTGAGTTGAATTGCTCTGATATGGAGCACGTAATCTCCTTGTTTGAGTATAATGAATTAGAGTCAATTAAAATTCGAGCAATTATTGAGTGAGTTTTAGACTTCATTTGGGACAATTATTTTATCCTTTTTTGAAGTAGTTTTTTATTACAAAGAATTTTTAACTAGAAATTTTTCCATTAAAAAGCTTTTTTAAAAAATAGTAAGAAAGCTATCACAAATGAAGTCTTAGACATTATTATTAACCGCATGGGCGACCCAATTCCTCCTTTTCCCTTATTTAAGTTGAGCACCCTCTTCCTAGCATAGCATTCTCTTCCTTCCCTCCAATTCTCTATAGGGTCAATCTAAATCCTTTGAATGGCCAAACCTACAATGTCTTAGATTTCAGGTTGGTCTATATCACTTTTTCTTCTTCTGTGGACGGAAAACTCATTTGCTAGGGTTTTCTCATTAGGTTCTCTCGGCGACGCTGGCCTCCAAGGCTATTGTCAGGGAAGATCCTTAATTCTTTTCTTCTATTTTCTGTGTGATATTCGGTTTTGCTTTTTACGTTTCGTCCACCTTTGCCCCGTTGTGGCCGGAATGGCGGTGAAACTTTTGAAAGATCCTGGTTTTTTTTGGATATTCCATTGAAATCACGTTTGTTTATGGAAGCATTCGCTGGTAATCCGTTTGATGTTTGTTTCCCTGAGCTAAAATTGTCGATTTTTCGTGGTTTACCTTTTCTTTGGATCTCAGAAGAGGATATCCTCTCTTTGGCAGCTCTAAAATTTGCTCTGGTCGGATTTTTCCCCTTGCGATAGCCTAGCCTTGACTCCATTAGGAGGTTTTTCTTCAACCTTAAGCTGAATGGTGATTTTTCGGTTACACAGCTAGATTCGCCTCATGTGTTGAATAAACTGGTGAATGATCTCGATTACAGTAGGGTCTTTTGTCACAGATCTTATTTTATTAGTAACTGTTATATGAAACTTACAAAATAGTTCCATTTTGTCAATATTAGTGTGGAGTCACGTATTATCCCGATTTGGATCTCTTTCCCAAACTTGAGGCCTCGTTTCGGGAACTCTGTTTGATAACCTATTGAAAGTTGATAATGCTACTTCCATTGGTTCCCGTCCGTCTGTAGCGCGTGAGCTTTTCGAAATGGACATCACTAAAAATTTTCCTGAAAGAGTGTGGATTGGTTCAGAAAAGTTTGACAATTTTCAGCCTATTGAGATGGAAATGTTTCCTCAAATTTGTGTGCACTGTAAATGCATTGGTCATTTGAGGAGTGATTGTCATCTTTTGGCCTCTGGCCTGGAGATTGCTCATAATAATGCAATTACTATTATTAATTTTGATGGGAATACCAATGAGGCTAAGGATAATATTTCTAATGTTGCTATTTCTTCTTTAACTCCTGCTTTGAATGTTAATGATTTGGTGGCGAATGCTGTGACTAATCTTCTTGATGAGGGATTTAATGGAGGTCTTGGTGTTGTTTCTATTTCGGTTGGTGTGGAAGTTCGGGGTGTGGTTCTTGTGGAGGGGGATAACCCGTCGGATGTCGGTCCTATTGTGGGGGAGAACCTGTCAGATTTTGTTTTGCCTGTTGCCATTAATGGTGGAACCAATACTTGTTTGTTTAATGTTACATCTTGTCCCATTTCCTCCAGTAGTTCTGATGTGGGTTATGAAGTTGTTGAGAATTCTGGTGCTAATTTGAGTTCGTTGGAGGCTTGTAAAGCTGTAATGGAGGTTTTGGTTTCTGAGCTGTCTGTGGATGGCGATCTCAACGTTGTTGTTACTGTTGCTTTGCCTTGTAACTTGAAGATAGGGGATGTGTTGTATGTTGATGTGTCGGTTGAGCTTATTTATCTGATGAATTAAAAGTTAAATTATCATCCAATTTGATAGAAACTCTTATGGATCACTTTGATTGGCTAGTTTGGTATGTTTCTTCGCATAGTGGGGACGTTGGGGATGATTGGGTTGAACCGGTGGATGAGTTTCATGAGCTATATGGTTTGAATGTAAGTCATAATGTTAAAAAAGCCTTTTCTAATGGTGGAAGCAAACGTCATAGGCAAAAATCTAGAAAGAAGTAATTGGTGTTTGGGCTTATCTTTTCCTTTTGGTCTTCCTGGATTGTTGATTTGTTGGCTTACCGGCTTGGTTTGGGGAGGTTTTTTTTCTGTTAGGTGGCTGGTCCTTTTTAGGGGCTTCTTGGTGAGTCCTCTTTATTATTTGTTGGTTTTGGTGGTTGCCTCTTGGAGCTCTTGTTTTGAGGTGGCTCCATTTTGCTTTTTTTGTTGTGCCTTGTGTTTTTTGCAGGTTGAAGATTTCATGGATATTGTCGCTTGTGCTGAGGCTCTGTTGGTTGCTGCTTCTCTGTTGGTTTCATCATTTTTCTATTTCTGATGGTTGGGGTCGACTCATGCTGTCATGCTACTTATTTTTTTTGAAAGCATTGCTAGATGTTGCTGTTTGGTTGGAGCTTTCGATGTGTTGGCCTTGCCATCTTTTAGATATCCTCCCTTGGGTGATTCTATTGTTGTTTTAACTTCCTTTTTATTTAGTTTGTTGATATTTTCTTGTCGATTGTAATCGATTGATTTAATGACTCATAGGTTTTGATTCAAATGTTGTATTTTTCGAGTGCTTTTGAATAATTAAGAATTTGTAATTATTATTTATATTAACGCATAGGGCCCTATGTGAGTTTTATCTTTAAAAAAAAGCATTGGATTTGTTATTTACTATGTCAAATGCAATGATCTCACAAGCTCATTCGTTGGTTATTAAAAATTCCAAAATTTTGATAGATGGGGATTGGAAGAAATAATTTTGAGCATGTTCATTACCTCCTGAATGAATTAAACAAAAAATGACATTGTTGTCTGAACATGTTTTTGTGGATTAACTCCTTTAGGAGCATTTTTGGACAAGCAACTTACCAAATATTTGAGTATTGAAGGGATTCTGGTTTTGAGATATTTGAATTTTTTTGGTTCACATTACAAACTAATAAACACCCCTTGGTATGATTGGAGGACATTAACACAGTATTCAGGATTGACCAAGTGGGCTCTTGTTGCCATTGGTTCTAGCAACGACATTGAAGCTAAACCTACATGCAACTTTTTCCACTCATGGGATAGATATTAATAAAGAAAGTGCACTAACTCAAGGATGAACCACGAAGTAACTACAAAAGCTATTGATCATAACAAAAAAAACATAAAAAAAATTATTAGTTTGGCTTAAAATATCTTATGTTCAAGACAGTATTGAGATCAAATAATCCACTTCAAACAAGATATAAGCAAAGATATCATTTTATCCAATTGAGAAAAAATGCAGTCACTTGCTGTAAAGATGATTGCAATATGCAAAGATGATGTTTTTCTAATTACTCAAATATTTCCTTTCTATTAAAAGAGTCCAAATCAAAACTATTCTTTATTATGATCAAAATTTTCTTCTCTTGATATAATAAAAAATAACAACACTTATTTTTTCTTGAAAAAGTTGGACTCCCTTGAAAGAACCCAATTTTTTTTCTTTCTTAGATGACACCCATCTCCTCTGTTTAATGCTTTTTATCATGGGTTAGATGAAAAAATTGTTGTCTTCCTCCTTCATTGTTGCACTATAGGTGGTAAATTTGAAAGAAAAAGCATGAATATAGCTTGAATTAAGTAGCCACCAACATGAAAAAATAAGTATCAATCAATCTTGAGCTATAGTAGCCAACAATCTTGAAAAAACAATAAAAATAGATCTTGAGTTTGATATTCACCAATCTTGAAAATCTAACCAAATCTTTTCCGAGATAATAAGAAAAAAATAGACCCGCATCTCTAACTTAGACTTTAAAATTTTTGCATATCTATTTAGTTGTCATATCTGAACACTTCTTTGTATGGCATCTTCTATCATCAATCATGAAAGTTAATTAAAGCTTTCTAATACCTCAGTTTATTAGTAGCAAAATTGTCAAACTTTGCCTTCTTATTATGCTGTTCCTTTATTATGACTATTTTCTTATCTTACAATGCTCATCTATCTTTTAGGAGTTCTCACTTGACAAAAGTTTTGTTTGTATTGCTCTTATATAATCACCAGCAATAAATTTTGAAGAAGCTCCCACTTTCATAGCACTTAATATTATATACTTCGTGTTATAAGAAAGTTAATGTTACATGAGAAATACTGACTAATGATATTAATATTGTTACAAAGGATGTGTTTAGAGTATCAAAATGAACAACTAATAATAATAAAAATAGTTGGTGGTAGAATTAAAATGTGTAAGGAAAAAAGAAGAAGCTTTATTATAAAAATTGGTTTAGATGTAAAAACTCAGAAAATCATGAAAGATATAAAGGGACCTGTAAGGAATCTAAGAAAATAATATGTGATTAAAAAATTTAGTTTTTAATGATTTATATAATAAATTAGATATTAAGGATAACGATATATATATATATATATATATATATATATATAGAGAGAGAGAGAGAGAGAGAGAGAGAGAGCTAAGCAAAGAGATAGGATAAGTAAGGATTTAGTTCAAGTGAAGTGCATTAAGGATGAAGAGAAAAAAGTGCTTTTATTAGAAGATGATATTCAACAAAGGTGGATGAGATATTTTGATAGGCTTTTCATTAAAGGTTGTGAGAATACGATTGACTTAGTAACCTTCGCACTCTAAATAAAAATAAAGATATTTGTTTTTATCAGCATATATAAAATCGAAGTTAGAGATGCTTTAAAGAAAAAAAAGTGCAAAAAAATTGTTGGATATGATGATATTCTAGTAGATGTGTGAAAATGCTTGGAGATAATGGAATTTTTTGACTTATGAAACTTTTCAGCATTATTTTGAAGACTAAGAAGATGTCACATGAGTGGAGGAGTGTGTTGATTCTTATTTTTAAGAATAAAGGTGATGCACAAAGTGTGCGAATTATAAAGGAATTAAGTTAATGTTTCATACTTTAAAATTTTTGGAAGGGGTTATTGAGCATAGGTTATGTCGTGATACTAATGTTTCTCAAAGTTAATTTTGATTTATGCCAAGTAGGTCTACTATGAAAGCTATATATTTATTGAGAGGTTTGATGGAAAAGTTTAGGGAGAATAATGCGGATCTACATATGATATCTATTTATTTAGATAAAGCATATGATGAAGTTCCAAGAGAAGTGCTATTGAGAGTTTTAAAAAAGAAGATGGTTAATAATGTTTATACTTAAATAATTAAGGATATGTATGTTGCAACTGTTACTTGTGTTCAAACAAAGGAGGTTGGACCAAGTCTTTTTTTATTTCAGTTGGATTACATCAAAGATCAGCTTAACGCCCATTTCTTTATTGCTTTTGTCATGGTTTCTCTTACTAGACATTTGTAGGATGATGTACCATGGTGTATCTTTTTTGCTGATGATATTCTTCTTGTTGATAAGACTAAAGAGAGAGTTAAAGGTAAACTTGAATTATGGAGGTCAACCTTAGAGTCTAAAAGTTTTCATTTGAGTAGATTTAAAATCGAATACATGGAGTATATATATGTGACTTTGGGCGATCAAGACATTAATAAGAGTACACATTTGAGATATATTGGGTCTATTGTCCAGAGTGATGGTAAAATAGATGGGGATATTATTAATAGAATTCAAGTTAGATGTTTGAACTAGAGGAATGTATTGGGCCTATTGTATGATAGAAAAGTACCACTCAAACTTATGGGAAAATTCTATAAGATGGTGGTGAGACCTACAATACTTTATGGTGCAGAGTGTTGGCCATTAAAATAGAATCATATAATTATGTTAAGTATTGCAGAGATGAGGGTGTTTAGGTGGATGAGTGATTACTTTGAGAAATTGAATGTGAACCAACATATACATGAAAAGGTTGGAGTAGCACATGTGTTACAATATTTATGGTAACTTTGCTAGAGAATCTATATCTTTTATTAGAAGGAGAAGTTAAAGAATTTGTATTATGCTTCAAAGATAGCACGTTTCTAAATCCAACTAATAATAGAGCCTCCTCTCACACTTGCTCCCCTACATTGCACCTCATCGCTTGCTCTTCAACCGATATCTACTTCTCCTATCTCACTTGCTAGCTTCTGTTTGGTCCTCCTCGTCCCTCCTCCACTACAACCTTTCATCTCTTCAACTCAACAAACCACTTCCTCCTCCTCCATTGCACCTCCTCGTCATCCCATGCTTACCCATTCTAAAATAGGAAATATGAAATTGAGGCTATATTAAATTTGCAACATCACATTGTCCCTCACACTCCTACTTGCTTTTCTTAAGCAAATCAACATTGTGTGTGGTGTTCAACCATGTTTGAAGAATTTGATGCTTTGTAGAAACATGGTACTTGGTTGCTTGTTCTACACACGCCAAAATGTTCTTGGTTGCAAATGATCATTCAAAACTAAGATCATTTTGATGATATTATTGCTCATCACAATGCTTAGTTAAAAATTTCCTACCATTCACATTTTATTCACAGTGGCAACTACTTTCAAGTTGCCAATCTATCAATTTGATTCATTGTGCGTTGGATGAAGTCGTCTACAGGAAGAAGTCTCCAAGATATCAAGATTTGTGATTCCCAAATCATGTGTGTTGCCTCTATAAATGAATTTTTCATTACTTATATGGTATTACATCATATGGTCTTCACAAGCTTGAACTGAAGGCTTATTTTGACTCAAAATTGGGCAGCTAACAAAGCATGTTGCCAACCTATTATCGATGTGGTCAGACCTTGATGCATGTCCTGGTGTATCAAGAAGCAAACTATAGTTGTTCGATCATCTACGAAAGCTGAATACTTGTAGTTGTAAGCAAGCTTGTGGTTATGAAGATTACTTGCTGATTTTAAAATTTTGATTACTCAACCTACTCCTCTCTTTTGTTATAATGTTTCATCACTTGCTTTAGCCAATAATCTTATTTTTCATGCTCAAACCAAACATATTGAGATTTATTATCATTTTATCATAGATTGCATCAAGTCTAAATATATTTTTGTTCATCGTATTGCTTCTCAAGATCAACCTACTGATATATTTACCATACCAAACCTCTAACTTTCACTTGAATTATTCAGCTTAGAAGAAAGTTAATAATTTAAGAGCTCCTTATTAACTTGAGGAGCGGTGATAATGGATGAGTGATATGTGCTTATATGTGACCCTTCAAAAAATGTTGAATAAACTGCACATCTCCTTATTCCTTTGCATGCTACACTTTTCATAACCTTTTTAGCATCATCGTTCATGTATTCATTGCATAAATCACAGCCTTTGCTGTACAACAAACTCAGCAGTCCTTATATGCTGAATACACATGCATATACATGTTACTATATTATGTATGAGTTGGAATGAAAGACAACTGAGCTTTCCTATAATGCTTAAGTTTATTCTTCTTTACTTTGCTTTTGTTAACTTCAATTCCATAAAATGTGCTTCTAAAATTTATTAAGCTCTTCAATAAAACCCTAATTAATGATAAAAGAATGAGAACATGCCAACAACTTCTGGAGGAGGAAGAAGGCAGCAACAAATCCACCAACAAGGTTGTAACACTATTAATAAATCAAGTTTTCCCAGCACTTTTTATGACCTACTACAGCGGTTTAAACACATACTAATTTATTTGTAATGGTTTATAAACCGCTACAAATCTGCTGTATTTGTGTTCGCTGCAAAGACTTTAGCAGTAGTTTTATGAGTGCTACTGTAAGAAGGCTTTTGCAGCGTTTTTAGCAGGTTTTAAAACCATTGCTAAAGGGTAGAATAAATTAAAAAAATGTAATGCCAAAAAATTCAAATTTTGTGATCAAATTACAAATATTAATAAAATACTATACAAATACAAATTGAGTAAATATTAACAATTTATATATCTACAAGTATTTTAGCACTTGCTCTTCTGCAACTAAGATATATAACTCTTATATGTGCACCTACAAGCACCGCTATAATAAAGTTATCACATTTGAATTAAAAAGAAAGAACAAATAGAAAGATGCAATAAAGTTATCACATTTGAATTAAAAAGAAAAGGTTCGAGACATGTTTTATTAACTATTGTGCAAAGTTTTAAACAAAAGCTCCTAAGAACAACAAACACAAGGTTTTACAGGTAAAAAAAGTGATATACATGCCAATCATAAAAGAAGAAGAAAGCAAAGGAAACTAGGTTGCTATGTAACTTTTCTGGTGTGGTTTTTCCTAGTAGTGTCATTGTCTTTGAAATTCTCTTTTCACCCACGAGTCATATCCATTATATTCAACATCTTTTTTTTTAAAGGATTGTCAACCTGGAGATATATCAGCAAGAATATGATTATCATTCAATATTAAATTTAAAAGGCTAACAACATAGCTGCAACATCTGTAGCATTGGGAAAGCTACTTGCCTGTTCAGATAGGTAAAGACATTAATGATTCTTGTAAGTTGCATGCTCCACTTGTGGATCCCAACTTTTCAATTAAATCAATATGGAGAGTAATAATAGTGAAGGGAGATGGTATAATGAAGTAAGATTCAGCAAAAACTAAATAACTAACTGGCTTAGGCGAAAAGCCTTAGGTAACTAATTATGCATGCTCCTAATTTTACCAACACTACCAAGCTACTTGCCTATTCAGATAGGTAACTTTTCATCAACAATTCAATCATAATTTTAGTACTCATATCATGTGAATTTTAAACTACCTCAACAAGGGATGATTTAATTAGTGGTAAGTTTTGCTAAGTTGGAAGAAAACAGCTGTACAATTAAGAATTTATTTTTCATGCTCAATAAACAAAATGAGCTTTTGCACAAATACCTGGAGTGCAGTTTGCTGAGTTGAAGTTATCATTAGTGGCAGCATCTGATGGAGGTGCACACTTGCAATTAAGATAAGAACAAACAATAGAATCCTTAGAATCATTTAACTAATGGATTGTGAACATATTGGATGAACCCTTTTTTGCAAACTAAATAAAAATATAGAAAAAAATTAAAGTTTGCAATCATAATAAAGCTCCAGTTTTGAAATTCAGAAATAAAAACCAAGTCTATTACTAGAATCATAGTTTGCCGATCCAATTAGATTTTGAATAGAATGAAAGGCAACATCAGATAACAAGGTTGGAAAGATTACCAGAAAGTTCTACAAGAGAACAAGATTTTATCTCGATATCAAAGCATCCACAAAGGGCTAGAAAATAATTGAAGTAGTAAAATAACATAAGACGAAACAAGGAAGCAATTTAAGCGGGGTTGTCTTGCTTCTTTGCCGTTTGAACTAATTCCAACTTATTCTCTGCAGCCAAATGAAAAAGACAACAAACGGAGAACTGCTTGTATTTGTTTAAGGGAGTATCCAGAAGGAAGCCCATACCATAGTCAAATGCGATGATAGGCTTCAATTTTATTTCTTCTTCTTGAGATGAAAAACAAATAGTCATGATAGTCTAAAAACGCTGCTGTGAAATCCAAAATAAGAAATTAAAATAAACGTTTTGATACAATAAATGGGGTTAAGGTACCATTTTTGATGTGTATACGTCTCCGATAATGATTTCTCGACTTCAATGGTGAAATGGGTCGGTGAGCTCGATGGTGGCAGAGAGATGGCTAGTTGATGTGTTGAATAGTGAGAGAGAGGGAGGGGGAAGAAATGGGGTATGAGCAGAGCTTGTGTGAGAGAAGGACGAACAAACCTATTTTGTGGTTGCTTGAGCGAGAGGGAGTGATCGGGATCGGCTAGGGCATTGAACAAGCGAACGAACAAAGGAGGGATGAGTGGAGCTTGCGTGAGAGGAGGACGAGCGGACCTGTGCATCCTTGGCCGAAGGGAGGAATCGGGACTGGCTAGGGCATCAAACAGGCGAACAAACGAGAAGGATCGCGCGCGGGGGAGGTAGCGGGTTTTAGGCTTTTAGCATTTCAATTACATAAAACAACAACAGTTTTAAAACCGCTGATATTAAAAGACTGCAAAAAATATAAATTTTTAGTATTGTAATTTGAAGGACCTGATTGATAGATTGTTACTACCTTAATAAGTACCCCACAAATCTATCATAAATTTTGGCAAGCCCAAGTCTATACTAAACTTTGAAGGATTTAGTTAAAAATCACCCTTCTAACAGCCCTTATAGTAAAGAAGAGGTCAGATGGTCTTCTCCGGATTCTTGATTAAAGAAGAGGTCATTTGGGAGTCGTTAATGGAAGTTGTAGGCTTCAACTTAGCTGAAATTATATTATTCTGATAATATAAACTTCATAGTCAAATTCTAAAAAGAGATATTTGTATTCTCAGGTCAGTGTTTCACAAGTTGAAAACTTCCGTTTTAATCATGCAATTAAAATATAAAATCCATAAAGTACTGAACACGTCTTTTGAACTACTCTTCCTCCATTATCTCATAAATTTTTACATGGAAGTACTTGCTCTATTTCTACTTCTAGTCTTCAAAAAACAACTTTTTCTTTCATTTTCTTTCCCCTTTTTAGTCTCAAATCCGACCAAATATGCGATGTTGAATTTTGGAATTTTGATTTATTTGTGACTTTTTTCGTTGAAAGTTTCAGCAGCATAAGCTGCTCCTGCTTCTTACCTTCAGGTACTTAAGAAGAAGTATCGAAACCACAAGTTCTTTTGGGTGCAAAAGACAAACTGTCATTTCTTATTGGATCATAAGATTGGCTTCTTTTATAAAGAAATTTATATTTAAATGGAATGGAGATTATTTTATTTTAGCTTTGTGAATCCAGCTAAAAAACATGAACGCCGGTTTATGTACGCTATGAAAAAAGAAAAATAAAAAGTTAGAATATATTTATCTTTTTTTAATTTTTGATCTTTATTGAAATTAATATAATTATCATATTTATTACTAATTTTAATATAAGTTTAATAGTTTTGAAGCCCATTTTAATACGTCTTCCATCATAATAACCAAAAATAATATTTTTTTTTCAATGTTAAATCAGTCAGTCTCCCACATTATTATGTTGGCCTGTTCAATCAACTAGTTTTTATATAATAATAATAATAATAAGACTAAGGTCAGATTAAGAACACTTAAATTTATTTTAAGATGAGTGTAAAATAAATATTACATATATTAACTTATCTTTTTAAAAATACAATCTTTAAATTCGTTTTTAATTAAAATATTCTTTAGAATACTCTAAGTTAATTAATACTATTTCAAAAAACTCTCTTAAGGAAAAAATTAATATCTCTACTATATTATGTTTAAATTAGTTACACTATTGCTATGATCACCAGCATATAATGGTCAATAGAAAGTACTTGAAATCCATTTATTTTATATTATATTTGTGTACGAGTCAAATGCCATGCCTTTATTACGCAACTCATTTTGATCTTTAGTTGGGAGCTTTAGCTATCAACTAAGATGCTTTAATTCGAAGCATGTGTAAGTGATGTATATGTGAGTTTTCTTTGACTAAATAATAATAATAATAATAATAATAATAATAATAAACTCTTCGAAGAAACCTAGTTTAGTTGAACAAAATTCTTAATACGACTTGATGTCATTTACTGTAGTCTTTGTGCTATCGTTGCATGTTTATCCTGTCCGGTGTGACTTTTAAAGTTGAAGTGACTTGAATTATATGTCCAACTGAAGTATTTTCATGACATGCAACTCTCCTTAGTATGTTGGTTGAGAGCTTTGGCTACAAACTAAGAGGTTATGGGTACTTTATAAGTCCTTAAGTGAGAGTCATCAGTACATTTGGCTTTTTTCCTATCATACTTCTATCAAAGATTTATACTCATGCCCTTATTAAGTTTATTGCCATCATTAACTTACTTTAGTAAGGGGCTATTTCATTAGCTAAGAAATAAAAATAATATAAAAGTAATGCTATGTAAATGGAATATGCACGAAATGAATACTTTAGAGTTATTTGGATGAGTGCAAAATGAATGCATGAGATTTTTTTTTGGGTTTGGAGTAAAATGTGTGCAATCTAAGTCCAAAAAGGTGGTGGTCGGGCGTGGTAGGTGGTGGTGGCAATGGTGGTTGCACCGACATGCAGTGTAGGCCTATGACAGCAGTGGTGTTTATCGTTTTCCATAGGTGATCGGAGGTTGGTGACTATTCATGAAAACAGTGGTGGTGGCAATGGTGGTGGTTGGTGGTCAGTGGTCAGTGGTCAGTGGTGGTAATGGAGGATAGTGGTATGAAGTCATTGTTGGTGGTCAACGACGACAGTGGTGGTGGTTGTCAGTAGTGTTTGGTGACTCTTGGAGGTGGGCGGTGGCAGACGACGATGGTTGTGGCTGACGAAGGCAATGGTTGTGGCCAGAGGTCATGATTGTGCTTGGTGATGAAAACGACAATGACAGTCAGATAGTGATGACGGTGATATGACAATTTAAATGATTTCTAAAGAACAAGCAAAATTGCCACATGATAAACATTGTGATAAAAGTACAAAACTAAATAAATTTTCTATCGATGTGGTTTGCTATGAATATAAAAAAGTTAGGACATATTTGATCTGATTGCACGAAAATAATGAGTCACCTAGCGAAAGAAAATAGTGAAGAAAAAAGAGTTAGGAAAAAGAGCAAGCAAATAACTCAACACGCTTTTTGGGCAATTCAAATTTAGATTCGTTAGAGATAGAAGTTGAAGAGGAGGTAACAAATTTTTTTCTCATAGAAAAGAATAACACTAGTGATTCTGACAGTGATCAAGTATGTGATCTTACATACGATCAACTATTTTTTTAGAACAATTGCATGATAGTTATAAAAAGCATAAAAAAAAGCATTCATGTCTTAAAAAGGAACACTCTACATTGGTAGATGATCATATTAATTTCATTAGTGATTTTATAAATTTAAAAGCTGATTATGTTGCATTGTAAGAGAAGCATTAGGTTTTAATTAAAAAGTACATTCAATTAGAAAATGCATTTAAGGAGCTCATGAGAGATGTATTGCATTTACTAGAAGATGAATATACATTGCAAGTTAAAGTAAGCATGTATGAGAGTGGTAATGAAATCACCCAGCACTTTCAAAAATTGCATTAGGGCCAACACAGACAGGTAAGACACATAATAGAACACAACATGGCCCACCCTCCTATAAATAAATAAATTATTCTTCATATATATTAGTGCATCTATATCTAGGAGTGAAGTATTTTTCTTGTAGCATGATAAGGCATATTACACACATATGCACACATAGAGTCCACTATAGATCACATTTTGTCTAGAGGCCCAATACATCATCTACAAAGCATAACATACATTCATTGCAATATAAGGCCGGACCCAAACTTTTTTGGGATCCAAAAATTAAACATTTATTGATTTTTTAGGTGCGCTTTCATAAGAGGTATGATAAGAGCATGTGATACCATGACATGGATATTTATGGCATATGATTGGGAACATGAAGAAACTCATCTCGCTGGATGCCAGGAGCATATGAAAGGTAACACTTGGATGAAAAAATACCATAAAGTTAGTGGGAGCAGGTATAATAAGTATAATGGATGGTTTTAATTGAAAAGGTTTTGCTTGTAACAGGTTTAAAATATAATATATTAAGCATAACTCAGTTGTGTGATAAAAGTTTTGACATAATTTTTTTTTCTATAAAATGCTTATTAATGTTTAATGGTAAAACTATGTTAGAAGGCTTAAGAATTAATAGTGTAAACTATTTATTTGAATTGCATTGATAAGTATCATGATGCTTTTTTTTGAAGTCCATTGTTGACAAATCATTATTGTGGCATATGCGATTTTGACCTACAAGCATGAGGACTCTTATGCATTGCAAGACTGAGGAATCTTAGGAAGATTATTATATTAAAATTAGCTAGAGACATTCCCAAGATAGAATTCTCAAAGGAACATCTTTGTGATGAATGCCAACTAGGGAAGAAATTTAAGTCATCATTCTAATTTATTAAGAATGTAGTCACCACTAGTCCATTAAAAATGTTTCATATAGATTTGTTTGGACTTATTCGTATAATGATCTAGGAGGAAAATATTTTGGCTTTGTAACTGTTTATGATTATTTTAGTTTCAATTGGGTTAAGTTAGTTATAAATAAGAGTGATTCATTCAAAAAAAAAAAACATTTTGAGTTTGGATTCAACACAAAATAGGTTGTTTAATTTCTATAATCCATAGTGATCATGGATGAGAATTTGAGAATGATAAGTATGAATGGTTTTGTCAAGAATTTGGGATAAAACATAAAGTTTTAGCCTCTATAACCCCACAACAAAGCACTATAGCTGAAAGAAAAAATAGGACACTGGTAGAGGTTGCTAGGGCAATGCTTAGTGACTTTAATTACCTAAGTATTTCTAGGCAGAGAGGCAGTGAATACTGCTTGCTATGTTAAGAATAGGGTAAACATAAGGTCTAAGTTAAATAAGACAAAATATATGTTGCTTAAGGGCATAACACCTAATTTGTCTGATCTGTATGTGTTTGTGTGTAAATGCTTTTTTATTAAATAATGAAAAATTACATCTAAATAAATTTGATACAAAGGAAAATGAAGTAGTATTTTTAGGATATTTTTGAGTAAGAAAAGCATATAAGATATTTAACAAGAAATTTTTAGTGGTTAAGGAGTCCACCCATGTTATGTTTGATGAATCTGATGGAATTTTTGAAGCTAGAAGAGTTGATGATGAAGAAGATATCACGCTTAGAATTGAGAATATTAGATTAAGATAGAGAAGAAAGTCAGGATTTATTGCCTAAAGAGCATAGATATACTTCTAGTCACTATTGAAATTATCATATGAGACCCATCCATAGGGGTTAGGTGTCTTGCCTAGGCGTGTAAACGAGTCGAGTTGAGTTGAGTTTAGGCCTTATTGAGCTTAGCTCATTAGTTGGAAAGCAAACTTGAGCTCAAGTTTGAGTCGATCTCGACAGGAAAGCTCGAGCTCGAGCTCATCCCACTATAAATAAGCTTGAGCTGGCTCGCAAGCCATGGGTGGGATTTTTAAAATTTAGATGAGATTTTTAAAACTTATGTGGGATATTTAAAACTTAATTGGAATTTTTAAAACTTAGGTGGGATTTAGAAAAAAAGATGCAATGTTTAACATTTAAATAAAATTTATTCATTTTTTTTAATATTTAAATTTAATAAATAAAATACAATTATTTTTTATTATTTGAGCAAGCTTGCAAGCTCACGAGACGACCTGGCTTAAGCCCGAATTTGAGCTCATTTAGTAAACTAGCTTTTGTTTGAGCTCGAGCTCGACTTGTGAGCTCTATAAGCTCGAATCATGGCCAATAAATGAGTCAAGCTCAAGCCGCCTCGGTTCATTTACACCCTAAGTCACGCCCTAGAATAAAATTTGGAAGAATAGTTTCTTTTATCTTTAATAATAATAATAATCACCAGAGCTATCTAATTTTTTTTATCAATATTATAAATATTATTGAAAAGAATTTATTAATAAAAACATCAATATATATATATATATATATATATATTGTATTTATGCTCCAAAAATTATATATAATACCTATAAGTCATACAAATACAACACCCCTCTTTTCACTCATGAGTGTAAAAGAATATCTAAAATGAAAAGAAATAAATAATAGAAAAGCCTAGGGAATCTTGTAACTGATCCGTCTCACACTCCATATCACACTCCATATCCTCTTCCCTTATATATGAAATCATTTAAAACACATATGATGAGCTAAAAATTCTAATAAGTCACTAAATGCTACAATTGAACTCAAAGTATAGTAAAGAAATAATATGCATGTTATCAGTTAATTCATAGTAATAGAAGTCAATTTGATCATGAATTTGTGTAGAAATAATAAACTATATGCAGTAGCAGTAAAATCTAAAAAGCAATGGAACAATATAATATAGATAGCAATAAAATAGTACACTATATAAATAGTGAAATTTGTAAACCAGTAAATTGTTAAACCAATATAGATGTTAAATTGATAAAGCAGTCATTATAGCTGTACTATCAAATCAACAAGAAAATTATATAAATCAGTAGAACTAAAATATCCATGAAGATTATCAGAATCATATTAATGCAATTAAATCATATAAGAGTATATACATAATATTCAACTATTCTATATCAGTATCAATCAATATCTTTTATCACATGATTAGTGATAAAAAATACATGTTCAATAATAGTAGATTAATTAAATAGCATGCATTCTAGTAATCACACAAAATAAGTAAGGAATTCTAGCTTGTATGATGTTTTTCTAGTAGTAAGTTTATAACCGTTAGCTCAGCAGCAAAGTTATCACTCTTACTTATTGCTACAATAATAACTTCTTATGACTCATAATTAGTGAATCACATGAATTAGTAGAGAATAATATCAAACCACAGTATTTAAAGAAAGCCGGTTAGTCCACCATCTTGTACATGCATAAATCAATCTCTAGCCAATGTTAGTAAAACCAACCTTTACTTGTCTTTATATATACTATTATCATAATATTATACCAGTAATAAAAACCAACTATTATAAAATAATATCCTTATATTTATTCACAATGTTTGTATTAAAAATATACTTATATTAAAGTACCAAAATAACTATACTTTGTAAATCATACAAAATATAATAACTTTTATTTTATCGATTGAAATTATAAAATTAAACAATCCAAATATTCATAATAATCAATACTATAACAAATAAAAAGTTATGCAATGAAAATTCACTAAATTCAGAGAAAATATAATAAAATTAATTTGGAAGAAATCTAATGGTTAGGATCAAAATAGTTGAAAATAGGAATATTAAAAAAGTTACCTAGAACAATTTGAGCAATTTTCTTAGAAGCGGCAAAATGAATTGAATTCCAAAATCTGAGTTGTCTCTTTCTCTCTCCAGTTTTTCTTTCCCTCTTCTTCTTCCTTCAATGGCAGGCCGTCATTGGTGTAGTGAGTGGAGAGAAATGGAGAGAATATATATATATATATATATATATATATATATATATATATATATATATATATATATATATATATGTATATATATATATATATATGTATGTATGTATTTTAGTGTGTAACACCAAAACATTGTATGTTAAATTTAGAAATACAATAGAATAGAACCTTCAATTCCACATTAGAAACTTCTGCATTGTTGCACTTTCAAGCCCAATTCCGTAGTATTTACAAACTCAATGCTGCAGTGCTCCAGTTCACACAAAAATTCAAATATTTCATTTTTAATTTTTTTTAAAATATCAAGATGTTGTATTATGAGTAGGCATGAACTTAGAAAAGAAGTTAGCTACATAGCCTTCATCTTTATGGTAGAGCCCACTAATATAGAACAAGCTATGGAAGATGAATTTTGGATTGTAACTATACAATAAGAAATAAATCAATTTGTTAAAAAGATGTGTAGGAGTTAGTGGCTAAACCTTCTGATTAAAGTGTTGTTGGAATGAAATGGGTACTTAAAATAAACTAAATGCCTTTGGATCAATTGTTAAGAATAAAGTTAAGTTGGTAGTAAAGGATTATAACCAAATTGAAGGGATAAATTTTGAGATATTTTCCCCAATAGTTAGGTTAGAAGCCATGAGGGTACTATTAGAATTTATATTTTTAAGGGATTTAAATTATACTAGATTGATGTGAAGAGTGATTTTCTAAATGGGATGATTAAGGAAGATGTTAATATAGAACACCCCTAGTTTTGAAATCTCAATATTTTCACCTTTTTTACAAACTCAAGAAAGTATTATATGGGCTAAAGCAAACACCTAGGGCATGGTATGATAAGGTTTGTACTTTTATCTTAGAAAAATCTTTTATTAAGGGTATCATAGATACACTTTGTTTATTAAGAGAATTGGAGATTATATACTCATTGTGAAGATATATGTGAATGATATTCTTTTTGGAACTACCGACAATGATATGTAAAAAAATTTCTTCCACTATAAATAATGAATTTGAAATGAGTAGGATGAGTGAGTTAACCCATTTCCTTGTATTTAATGTAAAGAAAAGAAAATTTGGAACCTTATTGTATCAAATTGAATACATAAAAAAAATGATTGGAAGGTTGGCTAAATACCAAATTAGATACACTACAGGAAAATCACTCATTTACGGCGGCAATTTCCGGCGGAAATTGAGCATTTTCCGGCGGTTTTGTAATTTAGCGGCGGTTTTCCGGCGGTTAAAATGCCGCCGGAAAAAACCGCGTAGGAAAATAAATTCCGGCGGTAAATTATTCCGGCGGTTAGCCGGCGGTCTTAAACCGCCGGTCAAATTTAAAAAAAAAACAAAAAAAAAACCCTCGCGGTTACCGCCGCACCGCTCCCGCGTCCCGGAGCCGGCCAACTCCAGCTTCCGGCGCTGCCGGCGGGCAGCAGCTCCCGCGTTCCGCGCAGCCGGCGGGATCCCGCGTGCAGGCGCGTGCTACCTCCTGCGATTCGAACCCCCGTCTCCTGTGAAAAATTTCAAGCAACGAACCAATATGCTAGTTATGCAAATACGTTTGTTTTGTCAATATTTTTATTTAAAGTAATGCAGACTGAAAATTAAATATTTTTTCAATTTTTCTTTTAAAATAAAACTAATTAATTTAAAATAAAATATAATATTTAATATAAAATAAAAAATAACTAACTAATTAATTTTAAAATGATAATTAATTAAATAGTTAATATAAGTTTTAATAATTTTTTGTTAAATCATTTAAATAGTAAATTTTTTTTCATTTTCATTAATTTTTTAAAAGCCGCCGGAAACGTGAAAAAGCCGCCGGAAATTCCGTCGGAAAATTACTTTGGAAAAAACCGTCGGAAATGCGTCGGAAAGCTGCCGGAAACGTGGCCGCCGGAAAGCCGCCGGAAAATTCCGCCAGTAATCAATGATTTTCCTGTAGTGATAAGGATTAGTATGGTAAATTAGTTTGCTATAAGAAATTTAGAGGGATTATAAGTTCCTTACTTGACTTGACTGCCAATAAGCTTGATATTATGTTTAGAGTTTGCCTATTTACTAGGTTTCAGGTTGACCCTAAGGAATTCTAATGTCTGCCATCAAAAGAATCCTAAGATATCTCATAAGCACTTAAATCTTAAATATATTAGTAAACATAGTTATCACTTTTTACCTGTCGGCACATTAAACAAAGTTATCACTCTTTGCCCTTTGGCGTAGTAATAACTCCTTATAATTCCCAATCTTTGTATCACGTGAATCTGTAGAGGATAACACGCAATCATAATATTTAAAGAAAAGCCCGTTGGCCCATCATCCAGTATAAGTCAATCAGTCTCCAACCAATATCAGTAAATAACTAGTGTTTAATTATTTTCTCCATACACAAATTATTATCATACTACTATACATTAATAATGACTAGATAATTATATAAGCACATTCATTTTTAATGCATTACAATAAATAAAGTATAATTAGGTTTAATTTATAAAATGCCAAAATGTCCTAAAGGTAGGCAAAATAAAACCTACTTAATGAAAATTTACATTTTTTAAAATTAACCAAATTACCAGAGATTGTAAATTATAATATTCTAAACTTTATTTAAATTAAAGCATTATTTTTAGTTGTCAAAATAAAATTTGAATCAGTAAAAATCTCCTAGAAAAAAATCTCAAGTAACACTACAGAAAAATTGCCATTATCGGTGGCCAAATTCTATTGATAACCATGCTATTATATTATAAAGGAATGTATTCTTGCACCTCCGTTCTATATTGGATCAAACTAGTCACAATTAAATAGATACACATTATTCTTGTGACCGTGATATTCCAACTATAAAATTTCTTGTAATACCCCATACTACTTAGAATCATCACATGTATGGGTGTTCCCTCAGACACAAACACCAAAATTATCTATCTTCCTACCATCACACCAATATTTGGTTTGAAATTTATATTCATTAACAAGAAAAGGCCAACATTTCAGTAATATATTTAGTCCAAAAACTAGATCTCGTAACCCATGATACTACAAATCACTACCTTGAGTGTGTACCAAATTGGAATATCCAATATATTATTAGCATGCTTATTGACAACTGTTTTGACTAATTAAGACAAATTAGTATAAATAAATAGTCAAAATATATATCATATTTTTGAACCAACTCGGGAATTATGTTTCTACTATCTTTTGGACTTCTACTGGTACTGATGTATTGAAATCATTAATGAAACTCCTACAAAATTAGGGTTTAGGATTTATGAGTAACAAATATATGAACAAGATAAGTCATACTTACTTGAGATATGACTCAACTTCATCATAGTCAAGAAATACATATAATATGGAAGCTCTCATATCTTCATCAGTCAAATAGTGGATGTGGTGCTAGCAAATGCGGGCTCACTACTTCTGCTAAAAAAAGATAAATTTGAGGATTAGATGCACATACAATTTACACTTAACATACATGCACATAAAAAATAAAATAGAATGATCACATGATACTATGCAAAACTCTCCCACTCTAACTATAGATTAATCATATGGCTTTGTTATAAAAAATTCCTCCAAACCATTGCTTTTATAAAAAAAATTTCTTTCAGAAACCTCACTTGATATATATAATCCACATATAAAGCTGGTCATACCATGTTAGATCATGGTAGGATAGAAATTTCAAGATCTAATTTGAGAGAATTTTTACAATTTTAAATATTTAACAGACAATAGATATGTTAATACTTCAATTAAAGAAATAAATACTCATTATCAAAACCATTTTCATTCATATGAAATGATTCTTATAATCAAAATCGTTTTGTAAAAATAGACTGCACACCAATAATATAGATATTTATAAAATATTTTATGTAAGTGCCGCAACGCTTAGAGAGCTAACATTGCAACACTTAGAGGCCTAGTAGTGCCAAACTCTTTTAAATACCCAAGCTGGTCAAAGAACACGACAATGTAGTACCCAAAAGTAATGCTACAACACCCCCAAACTAAACCTAGTACTATAGCTCTCAATCGTACTGCACTATAGAGCCCTAATTAAATGACTAAATGAAAGAGAGGTCGTTGCCCCCAGCACTATGGTGCTTATAAGAAAAAAAATATAGAATTTTGATTTCACACCCATGGAATCTTTGAATTCACTACATAATATATATTATGCATTCAAACACATACAAAATATTCACAAACACGGACAAAATATTCACAATCACGTGCAGAATGAAAGTGCAGAAAATTTAAATAAACAAGACTTATCAAATCAGATCTAGACCCATTCATAGCACTATAGCTATAGATGTTATATATAGAGCACCCATCTAATGTATTTTCAAATGAATTAAGGATCCTCTTGAAGCCATTCTTTACTTGAATATATTCAAATAATAATAAAATCAAATTTTCACTAGTTCAACCACACATAAATTGAAAAGATAAACAAAAAAATAAATTATTACAAATCTTATTAAAAAATAGTTAAATTTTGTGTAAGAACATCCTAATAACTTATAAACTCATCTAACCAAAAAAATTCATCCAGATTTACACATTAAAGAATATAAATACAAAAAGAAATACATTTTTTAATATTTTTTTGGTTAAAACTCATATAGGGGCCTACGTGTTAATTAAAAAATGGAAGATTATAAGTCCTTAAAAATCATTAGATCTCTAAAAAATGCAATATTTAAAGAAGAACCTATGAGTAATTGATTCAATCTAAACATGAAATAACACAAAGAAAAGGAGCAAGACAAACCACCGAGAGGACCTAATGAAAGTAGCCAGAAATGCCACAACAACCTACTATCCAATAATGCATCTAACTGACATGAATCACCCACAAAGCCACACACAACAGATCTAGGGGAGAAATGAGAGAATAATAGAGAAAAATAAGGGGTCGAGGGAGGAAAAACCTAGCAAAACACGAAAGCAACTAAACCCACAACCATGGCCCACAATAGCACCAGCAAACCCAAATCAACCACTAGAAAAAGTCCCCAGCCCAGGATAGAAGACACCAGGCACCCAAGATCCGCCACAATAAAACCCCACAAGACAAAAAGCAAAACCAACATCAATAAAAAGCACAACTCAAATTATTTTTAACCTTATTCTTATTTTTTTTCCTAAGATAGAAGAGAAACTAGCTTTATAAATTTTTAACACATTCAAGATAGAATCCTCTAAGGGCACATTAGAACAACCACCATGGAAACCCCCATCTGGACACAACTTACCAGCGTCTTCCTTAATCCAATCAAAAAGACTAGCAGGGTAATTAATACACACATTCAACAAGGCATAATGGGGATATTAATAATAGGGACTCTATTAGACACATCCAAGCCATCAATAAGAATATCAAAATTAGTGATAGGTTAAGCACTATTAGTCACGATATTAATCGAAGGATCTTAACCAACATTTGACAAACTTAACCCAGTAGAGGAAGAAATTAAATGCTTACAAGAACTACCAAAATTAAAATCAGCGTCATCCATTTTATCACCATCACAATCCAAATTATTAGAAGAATTAACTCAAGAGGGAGTAGCAACAAGAGAATCATCATTATTGTTAACACAAACAACTTCAGTAAGATAAATAATAGGAGAAATCAAAGAGCCCGTTCCTAAATGCACATGATCATTAGAAGAAATATGATCATCCAAAACCATCTTACTAGAATCTCTAACCAAAATAAGGCCAATATTAGTATTTGGATCATTTAAAGCCAAAGCCTCATACTCCACAATAGGAATAAGGACAAAAATAATATGGGTTGAATAGAAGTTACGTCAGCCTTCCTTAATTGAGGATTCAACTTAATATATTCAAAATTTTTAGGACCCGCAACTTTGCAACGAGAACAAAGACTAGGAAATCCTTCCAAAACTACCTTTTGAATATAGCCAAATTTCTCTAATCCAAGCCAAACAGAATCAGGATATGTCCTAAAAATGCCCAACTCCATAAGAATACAAGTGACATAAAGCCTAGAACCCATAGTAGTGGCATTATCAGTTTGAAGTGGCCGACCAAATAAAGAGCCCAAATCGAAAAGAATAAAAGGAGGAAAAAAAAAAGATGGGGCACAATTCTGGAAATAAAATCTAGACACGGACAATCAGGGACTCTTCCGATAAGTCAAGAAATGGCATCCATTTTTTCAATTTTATGAAACACTCATAAACGAAATAAGATCTATGCGAAAAAACCCTTATATAGTCAAGGTCGTTATAAAGTTTGATCAAAATGTTGTGCTGATCCAGGAGGGTTACTAAAAACTCACCAGATAGTTTAAGATTGAACAAAAAATTCCTTATAATGTCTAACACAGAGCGGCGGAGCGAAAATTTTCCAACTAAAGCCAGATCAAAAGGCTTCTCAAGATGAAGAAATTCTTCCCCTAAGATCCATAAAGTTGATAAACCCCTAAGCGTAGTAACATTCAGATATGAAAAATCTTTCAAAAAATCAGAGCCATATAATGCATCTTTGAAAGATTTGAAATGATTCTTGTAAGAAAAAAAACTAGGATCTATACTCTTAAAGGCAGTCGACATAGAATCACCACACAAAGCCAAACAAGAAACAAAGAAAAATAAGAGTAGGAATCACAACGACAAGAAAACTGATGGAAACCAGAGAAAAATCCATTGAAAAGCCCACAGAAAGAGAAATGAAAATGAGAAGAAAAAGAAGAGGAAGAAACTTCCCTTGGCACTAGACAATTTGCGAAGGAAGAGATGGGATGGAGATCAAGAACTGAACGGAGGAGCCCGTAGTAGAACAAATGAACCAAGTGGAGAAGGAGCCGACGACCGTGGGTGGATCAAAAGTGGTGGGAGGTAGCTAGGACGATGCCCTAGCGGAGCCCCAAAGCATCGAGGAGAGATGCTTTTTTTAATTAATTAAGTTTATTATTTAAATATATTTTTCAATATAATACACAAGGTTAGAGTCATCAAGGTATCACAAGATGTCCTGCTAATAGTTGAAAAATAAAAAAATTAAGGGAGAGCCACATATAAAATTTAACATTTTTTAAAATTAATCAGATTACTACACAATGTTCATAGCTACGTTTCAAAACTTTTATAATATTAAAATTCAATTTGTATGTGTTAGAATATTTTCTAAATCATTAAAATGATGTATTTCTAAAATCACATAATGAAAATTCATAAATAAAATATCAAAATATCTAGAATATTTCTAACTATGACATACCAAAAGTTAAGGAGTAAAATTTTACCCAAATAACCGATATATCTAATTTTGCCATAAAATTTTAATTAAATTGTAAGGAAAATCTAGAAAACTTTTCATTCTTAAAATCCGAGATAGACAAACTTGACCTACTTAGATTCAAATAATTTCTCAGATTTCTTCTACATACAAAATCGAGCTGAAGTTGCCAAAAATATACATTCTCTCTAGCCAATGGATTAAGTTGGAATGGTAGAGTCTTGATCATCTTGCATTGTAGAGTCTTAATCAAATAAATGACCAAGTGAAAGAGAGGTGAACACCCCCCAACACTACGGTGCTCTCAAGGAAAGAAAATTAAAATGTTGATTTCACACCCATAGACCCTTTCGATACTCTCTAGAACTTAATCCATGCATTAACATAGACAAAATATTCACAAACACATGCAGGTTAAAAATGCAGAAAATTTAAATGCACAAGACTTATTAGATTGAATCTAGACCCATTCGGAGCACTATAGCTTTAGATGTTCCATAAAGAGCACCTAGATGGTGTAGTTTTAAATAAAATCTTATAAAAATGTACAGTAATGTGTCTAGTTATAATTTCATGTCTTTTTTATTTTTTTAATATAATGTACTTTTTCTCTAGTTGAGCCATATTAAATCGAAAAGATAAACAAAACAAACAAATTATTACAAATCCTATTAAAAAATAGTTAAATTTTGTCCGAGAACATCCTAATACAATTTGTATAATTATAGGTCTAAAAATCTTTGTATTTTTTTTGAGATTACTGTAACACAAATATTTTATTTTAAAAAAAATTATGTGAGGATATCCTCACATGAATTATTTTAGGATGAGTTCAAAAGTTATTAAATTTACTTTTAGATTAATGCATTTCTAACTCTTCATACAAAGTATATTATATTTTTAGCCTATTATGAAACAATTTATATTTTGATATTCTAGTATAATATTTTTTTTTTCATTTTACAAACAACCCTAATCGTAAATAAATTCAATTAATTTAAGCACATCCTTATACAAATTATATAAATATATATATATTGACACAATTTTTTCATAAAAATTGACGAGGATATACTAAAACAAAATTGAATCTATTTAAAATGAGTATACTATATAATTAATCAATATTATGCTAATTTTAATATATATTTAAAAGTCTTGAGATCCATTCAACAAGAGAATCAGCATTATTGTTAACACAAACAACTTCAGTAAGATGAATAATAGGAGAAATCAAAGAGCCCATTCCTAAATGCACATGATCATTAGTAGAAATATGATCATTCAAAACCATCTTACTAGAATCTCTAACAAAAATAAGGCCAATATCAGTTTTTGGATCATTTATAGCCAAAGCCTCATACTCCACAATAGGAATAAGGACAAAAATAATATGAGGTTGAATAGAAGTTACGACAGCCATCTTTAACTGAGGATTCAACTTAATACATTCAAAATTTTTAGGACTCACAACTTTGCAATGAGAACAAAGACTAGGAAATCCTTCCAAAACTACCTTTGAATATAGCCAAATTTCTCTAATCCAAGCCAAACAGAATCAGGATATGTCCTATAAATGCCCAACTCCATAAGAATACAAGTGACATAAGGCCTAGAACCAATAGTAGTGGCATTATCAGTTTGAAGTGGCCGACCAAATAAAGAGCCCAAATTGAAAAGAATAAAAGGAGAAAAAACACTACAAGAAATTGGGTCAATAGCGACAAAAATAATAGAGACAAAAATAAATTAGTCGCTAAAGATATCTTTTAGCGACCAAAAATTAGTAAGGCCTCTAAATAATAAGAAAATTGATATTAGCGACAAAAAAATAAAATGGTCGCTAATTTTGTCGCTAAAAATCCAGAGTCTTTTTCTCATATATATACATGTCATTATAGAGACTAATTATTCTTTTTAATTTTGTACATAATCCTATGCTTCGCATATATTTCAGGTGTCCAAGGGGGTAGTACCTCCTAACGGGGTTCGACCTGATTGCAATAATATTTTTAAAATTCAAATTAATAAATAAAATGATTAATTTAATTTAATATTTATATTTTTATGATAATAAATTTAATAATTTATTAATGAAATAAATTATATTATATATTATTTAAATTTTATCAATTACTTATTTTAAAAAAATATACATTATACCAAGTCCAAAAGAACTCGCGATCTCAGTCTCACGTACGCCATATTCTCTCGTTTTAGCTATTTTTGCCCTAGACGCTTCTTTAGCGACGACAACCGCCAACTGCAATGGCCAACTGCAAATTGAAGGTAAGCAACCACGACATCTCTCATATAGCTTCACCCGAACGGTTCTCAAATAACTTCCCCTTTGGCTTCACCGTCAAGCACCTTCCCGGCCAGCGAGTGTTTAACTTCTCTAATAAAATAAAAACCTAGGCGAACGCAGCGAGACACTTCTTCTCTTCCTCTCGCCGATTGTTCCCGCTAATCTTCTTCTCTGCCTTTCGCTATTCAGCCAAGTTCTGTCGTCTTCGCCTTAGGCCTTCCTCCCCGAAAGTCCTCCCGCTCGCATAAGAACCGACCTTGGCGTGAGGTTGCCATCGGTCTGTCGTCCTCGCCGAAAAAGGTATGGAGAATCCACCATTTGTATTTATTTTCTTGCTTATTTTTTTGGTATGAATATGCCATTTTCTTATTCGTTTCTTTCTCAATCTCTTTTCTTCTCAAAATTTTATTCTCGATGTTCTCATTTGTGATGATTATATATATAGTTAATGACAAAGAAAAGGACCTTCTTTTGAGCATTTACATTAAAGTTACTGCCATTTAATTAACAACACGATCCTCGGGCAGCCTTCGCCACTCATCAGCAAACCACGTCGCTGCATTGTCCTGTCTGTCACCGAGCATTTCACCATCGGAGCCCTCGCAATTTTTTTTTCTGTTTCTTGCTTTCCACCGAATTATAAAAGTTTGTCACTACTAATTAATCAAGTTTTCGGCGAAAACAATATACATTCAGCCAATGGGACTGGAATCCTTTAATAAACCTGTTGTTTATCCTAATGGAAAATACATCATACCTGCTTTTGTTAGTGACAAATTGGCTTCCAAATTTGAATCCATCAATACAATAGGAAAGAAATAGCTTATAGATGTACTCATGAATACATTAATTGAGGTTGACGAGGGAAAAATAAGGAGATTCAATAAATATTTTCCAAAATTCATGCTCTAGATAGAGTTGATTTCAAAATCGTTCTCTTTGCTTCTCAAATGTGATGGAAATTTCAAGTGTATATCCGTTGGAAGCACAAAATGTGAACATTAAGATGAGTATTATAAGTTTGAGTTTTATTCTTTTTTAAAATATACCTATTGTGATGATTCTTTTGATAGAGGATTGTATTATTCAGTTTTTTTATTATGTCTTTAGGTTTAGTTTGCGAGTCATTTCAATTCAACACTAGGATTCGCTAGTTCAATTATTTTCCATTTCATTGTTTCCAGGTGGAATAGCATTTCAGTAGACTAGTTGCTTCTATGGTCTAGTCCATCATGTTCATGTGACATATTTGTTTTATTCAAGTGGTATAGTAGAAGTTCAGATCTACTTAATTTTTTATCATCTCCTTCACCTTATGGGTTGAGTGTTTTTTAACCAATATGTATAACTTGATATCAAATTTTGAGAAAAAGATAAAAGATTAATTCATCAAATTCTTAGGGACTATTTTGTTGACATAAAATTGGTGTAATTTTTTTTAAATGATTAATTTAATCTTCTAATGTATATATAAACCTACTCTCGCGATCTCAGTCTCACGCACGCTAACTTCTCTCGTTTTCGCCTTACCTCTTTAGCGCGACCTCAAACTGCAATCGACGCTAGCGGCAACGACCTCTCTCATTTGTGCATTGATATGAGTTTATTCACGGACAGTTCTTTGGACAATCCCGCAAAAAATCCACCGACGGATCCGTCGGGTTCTTCTTCACAGGTTATCCCTAATTCCATTCTTCTTGTTTTAATTTCAAAAATTATATGATCTTTTTTAAACTATGCTTTCCCCTTATTTTTATGGCATTGTTCAACATTATTGGTTGTTATTTTTGCTTTAAGAGGTTAGGGTTGATTTTTTGTTGTATTGATTCTTTCACCTCTTTATCATGAAAAAGAAAAAGAAATGAAATCCTATTGTTTCATGTTTATATGGTGTACCATCTTTCCTTAGTATTTTGTTGAAATTACAAAATCTGAACTTCACGAAGGCTTGTGATTCTATAGAACGTACAATTGAGTTTTGCCGAGAGACTCAACGAGGAATATTGATACAAAGTGTGGACAAAGATATTAATGGAGAGCATCAATGAAGAGTATTGATAGAGAATTTCGATGAATGACTTAGTGAGGACAAATAACAGGGTACAATCGTCTCTGGGCAATAGATGTATGATTTAATGTACATGATCGCATCGCAGCACTGCTTATTGTGCCACTTCTGAATTTTAAACCTTCTTTGTACAAGTGCTTTTGGAGATAACTGTCCACCTAAGTAGCCACTAATGCCTTAATGATCATATTGACCTTACAAAACCCTTTCAACACTTTCTCATCAATTGCAAAGACCATCCAAATTAATTATACTATGATTTTCTTTGGAAGAGCATCATGGCTTGGCACCAACAATGTTGCTATGATAATTCTTTGATCACCGTTGAAGTCAGAATTCTTTCCATTTATTAAAGAATAATGAACAATAGAGCTTTACGGCCTTTCATAGAATTAACTAGTAAAAAAAGTCAAAAAGAGACTCTCGAAGAGTTCCATTAAGGTTTCCAATGGACGCGTTGGATCTCTTGAGTTTTAATGCATCATTTACTAATTTGGGTGGTTTTCAAAGGTTTTATAGCATCCTTATGAAGCTGGAAAGTAAACCTAAGGATTCTTAAAAAATATCAAATCCTGTTGTGTTTTAATAGTTTACAGGCTAGGCTCCTAACTCCTCTTCATTGGGACTCTCTGCTGATTGATGAATTTAAGCTTGGATTAAATCAAAGTAACCTCTTTTTTCTCTAAAAATTCCCCTCCCTTTCTTATCCATCATTCTCCAACGTTTCTCTTCTCTCTTCAACCATTCCCCACCCATTTTTTGTTCTCAATCAATAGCAAATAACAAAGAATGATGATACCAAGTAATACCCAAAAAATAACGCCAAACTAAAATAATACCTAAAATTTTTTGATAGATGATCTATCACGGTATAAAAGCACAAGCAAGCATTTCTCTAGAATTTTTATAGTCTCTTCAAAGGTCAAGTCCTCTCTCCATTCAGCACGCATAATTGGCCTTGCCAAATGATTTCCAAAACCAGTTGCAACATGGTTATCCTCATAATGTGTTCCAATCATGCCAACCTAGAAATCATGAAATAAAATTGGCATATCAGTTGACAAACAAGAAGATTTCCTTGAACAAAAGAGGAAACGTTGGAATAAAGCAAAATTTTTCTGACCATCCCCAGATACTTCTGCCCATTTTTAACTCCACCAATCACAAGTGAGTTCCACAAAGGGTTGAATTTGTTGCGCCTGTTGTACATTACTCGATTCAAATAGTTATGTACTTCTTTAGGGCCCAGAGAGTATCCATCATCCCACATATGATCATAAATACTGTAGACAAAATAAAATTATCAAATTTCTTGTAAGACATGCACCAGAATAAAGAAATGCAATATTATCATACTTCTTGTAAACTCTAAGTTATAAGATTCAATGGACTTTACATTAGTTCATCAAGATAATGCAAGATCTCTTGGAAGTCACTAATTTCTCCACTTGCACCAAGTAGAGTATGTTTACTAATAGGCTTTATCCGTTCCACGCTCTTGTATCGTAGAGTTGATCCATAAGAACCTATTGCTCATAAATTATGGTAAAGAAGGAAAATAATTAGAGGATATGAATTTAAAACAAGCAAATGATAAAAATAATCCCTTAAGTTTTTTAACTGTATCAATTTTAGTCATAAGCTTTTTGAGGTGTTCAATTTAGTCCCTCAAATCATAGTATCATCATAATAATTTGAATTTTATATTGTCTTCACACAAAAAAAATTTAAACGAGAAATGATTTGAAGCATATTATTTATGAATATTTCTCAAAATTATATAATTTTTTAAAAGAGGTGTAAGATTTTTCATGCAATAATTATTTTTATTCATAATTTTGTCAGGTCAAAGCAATGGATAAAAGCTGGATTAATCTCAACGATAGACGTTTGTGACAATATAAGGATGGAGTCACTGCATTTATTAAGTTTGCCCGTGAAAATAATCCTCAAAAGGAGAAGATTCGGTGCCCATGTCGATACTGTGCAAATATCTTTTCTCAGACTTATGGCGACGTAGAGAATCATTTACTGATTAATGGAATGCAAACATCATACATTGAGTGGACTTGTCATGGGGAAACATTTCAAGCTTTCAGTGATGCAGATTTAGGCAGAAGAGATGTGAATGATCTTAATAATTCAAATGAAGGGGTTGATGAGATTCAAGAAATCTTAGAGGATATACATAGGGGAACTTTTATGAACTCTTCTCCCAATAAATCACCAGATGAGGAATGTGATAATATTATCGACAAAGATGAAACAGATATATTTGATAGACTACTAAAGGATGCACAACGTGATTTATACACTGGTTCAGAGTTATCTATGCTATCTGCTCTTGTAAAGTTACTACACATTAAAGTTCTTAATCGTTGGACAAATAAATCATTCAACATGATCCTTGAATTCATAAAATCTATCTTGCCAAAGGGTGAAACACTTCCGTCTTCATATTATGAATCAAGGAAGATTCTATCAGACCTCGGATTGGGATGTGAAAAGATTCATGCTTGCAAAAATGATTGTGCTTTATTTTGGAAAGATAATGAGGATAAAGAAGAATGTCCTAAGTGCATGGAATCAAGATGGAAAGTTAATGATGTAAAAGGAAAGAAAATTCCTCATAAAATTCTACGCTATTTTCCCATTACATCTCGATTACAACGATTATTTATGTCAAGAAAAACTGCTCATGAAATGAGGTGGCATAAGGAAAATCATTTTGTTGATGAAAAATTTATTAAGACATCCAGTTGATTCTAAAGTTTGGAAGGATTTTGATATTAGCTTTCCTTGGTTTGCAGAAGATTCTCGTAATGTACGCCTTGCATTAGCTTCAGATGGATTCAATCCTTTTGGTAATATGAGCACTTCTTATAGCATGTGGCCCGTCATTCTTATACCATATAATTTACCTCCTTGGAACTGTATGTCTTCTGAGTTTATATTTATGACACTATTAATTCCTGGTCCAGTTGCTCCTGGGAAAGAAATAGATGTGTATTTAAAGCCCCTTATTGAAGAATTAAATGACTTATGGGTGAATGGTATCAAAACTTATGATTATGTTAGTAAGAATACCTTTCAAATGCATGCTGCTCTTCTATGGACTATAAATGATTTTCCAGCTTATGGTATATTGTCAGGTCATAAAGTACATGGTTATAAAGCTTGCCCAATATGTGACAATGAAACTACTTCACAATATTTACGAAACAAAATTTGTTACATGGGTCACAGACGTTTCTTGCCTAAGGAGCACAAATGGAGAAAAAGTAGAAAATTTAATGGAAAACATGAAGTTAGAGTGAGACCTCAAATTTTATCAGGAGATGAAATATTATCAGAAATGGAATCATTAAAGGATTTGAAGTTTGGAAAGCATCCTAGCTGCAAAAAAAGAAAACGTAATCTTCATGAATCAACTTGGACAAAAAAAAGTGTATTTTTTGAGTTGCCTTATTGGAGAAGTCTCACGTTACGTCATAATCTTGATGTAATGCACATTGAAAAGAATATTTGTGACAACATTCTGGGGACCTTATTAAATATAGAAGGAAAGACAAAAGATACAGAGAAAGCTCGTTTGGATCTACAAGATATGGGCATAAGGCATGAGCTACATTTGCAAAAACAAGGTGAGAAGTATCTTAAACCTCCAGCCTCTTACACACTTACTCCAAAAGAGATAGAAGGGTTTCTCAACTTTGTTAGATCAATAAAGTTTCCAGACGGTTACGCAGCAAATATATCTAGATCAGTTCATATTCGAAATGGCAAGCTTATGGGATTAAAAAGTCATGATTGCCATGTGTTGTTACAACGAATCCTTCCTTTAGGATTGCGTGGATATTTAAATAAAGATGTGCATAATGCTATAAGTGATTTGTCAAGATTTTTCAGGATATTATGTGCTAAGACATTGAGATTGGATGTGTTGGAGAAATTAGAAGATATGATCGTTAATACAATTTGTCAGTTTGAAATGATATTTCCACCTGCTTTCTTTGACATAATGGTTCACTTGGCTGTTCATTTGCCGCGTGAGGCTAGGCTTGCTGGACCTGTTCAGTATAGGTGGATGTATCCAATTGAAAGGTTACTTCTTGTACTAGTAACATTTACTTTTTACATATATTTTATTCATTATTTGCATAAATTTTTATTAAAATTTGTTTATATGCTAGAAATCTAAGTGTTCATAAAGGGAATGTTAGGAACAAAGCTCGCCCTGAAGGATCAATTGCAGAAGCTTATGTTGTTAATGAGGCATTAACATTTTGTTCTAGATACCTCCCTGGCATGAATAGTAAAAATAATCAAGATGAAGAATATAATGATGATGTTCATTTGCATGAAAATCAACTTTCAATTTTCTCTAGAAGAATTCATTCTTTTGTTCAACCACATTTCACTACATTATCTTGGAGTGAGTACAATTTAGTTCGATGGTATGTTCTGAACAATTGTGAAGAGTTAAAGCCATACCTCAGGTACGTAATTAACTAAATTGCTGATGATATTCAACTTATTTACAAATAATATATTACTCTATGATTAAATCTTATAAAAATTATGTATCAGTGAACATGAGAATGAGTTAATAAAAGAAGATTCATTTATTCAAGATGTGGCAACAAAGCAAAAAGATCAATTTCCTTTATGGTTTGAACAAAGAGTAAGATACTCAATTCTTAATTTTATTTGTTATTTATATTTCCAAATTTTTTCCTAATGTTAACAATTTCACAAAATTTGATTTTTTTTCTATCTTATAGATGAAGAGCTTGAATCTTCAAAAATCAGTAGAAGGTAACGAAGATCTTTATTCTTTAGCAATGGGTCCAGATATTCGTGTTAATGTATATTCAGGGTGCATTGTTAATGGAGTTAAGTTTCTAGTCAACCAACGTGACATTCGAAGGGTAACCCAGAATAGTGGTGTATCAGTTCAGGGTTCTCATAGAGATGAAAGTATTGATTTCTATGGGGTTTTAACTGATGTTGTTGATTTAAGCTATATTGATGGAAATCATGTAGTATTGTTCAAGTGCAAATGGTTTGATCTTGAGCATAAAAAGCCCATTGTAATTGATGATGATTTCACATCTATAAATATGAGTAAAACTTGGTATGATAATGATCCTTATGTATTAGCAGGTCAAGTTACTCAAGTATTTTATGTTCAAGATACAAAGTTAAGAGGTGATTGGCATGTTGTACAGAAAGTGCAACATAGGCATTTATTTGATCCCACCCTCTTGAATTACTTGAATGAAAATCAACTTAACACTGATCAGCTAACAAAAAATATAACATATCAAGAAGATGAGCAAAATGATATAAACTTCCAAGATGATTTTGGTGAGATTGGTCTCTTACATAGAGAAGATGTAGAGCCACAAATTTTGGAATCTGTACAAAATGTGCATTTACAACCAACTCAGACTACTGATTTTCTATGTGATGAAGATGAAGAAGAGGAATATGATGCAACATTAGCTGAATATTTTAGTGAAGATGATGTTGATGTACATATCAACATTGATATTGATAAAGACTAGGTTGTTCTTTATGACTTATTTGTTTCATATATTATAATAACTTGATATATTTGCTTTTCAATAATGTATTTTTTGTTTCATTTTGCAGTTTATTAAGTCATGGCTCCAGGAAAACGGATAAGCGCTCGAATAATTGCAAATTACTCGCATTTATTTGCACCATCAACAAGTAATAATGTGCAGTCTTCCTTAAAAAATGATGCTTCACATGTCGTATCAACTGTTAATAATGGTAAGTTGGTATTTTTTTTTATCTCATTAGGTTAAATTATTTTTAATGTTTTTTTTTCTCTTTCAGGCTTAAATACTATCCTTTGATAAATATAATTTCTTTTATACATTAGTAGCTCTTACTCTTAACTGTTTGCATGTATCAATTGAAGGAGGTTTGCCTATAGGAGAAGCATCTCCAATAGCTGATAGACCAAGTTTACCTCATCCGTCAGTACCAGAGACTGAGACAACTATCATTGGTATTATTACTTATGGCTTCTTCAAATTTAATAATAATGATAAATATAAATGACTTTCTTATTTACTTTTTTTTTCAGCTTCAAGTTCTAATAAAAAAAGAGGTCCTAATAGAGGTGTAGCATTAGAGGAGCATTACAGAACAAAAGGTAAGGTATCAATAATCATTCCAGAGGGCTTGAATAGGCCAGTTGGAGAGCATCACTCAAAGTTGTCTAGAGAAGCGGGTATTATAATTAGAAACTTTGCACCCATGCAAGTCGAAAGATGGGATCAAGTTAGTGATGCTGATAAAGAAATACTTTTAAAAAAATTGATGGTAATAAATTTAAAGATTTTTTTAGTTATTTTTTTATCAAAAATTCAATTCCGTTTATGAATATCATATATCTTTATGTTTGACCTTTTGTTACTTTCGACATAGAAGCTAAAAAATTGATGGTAATAACTATTGTGCTTTTCTTCTACTTTTACATAGCACTCTTTTTTTTTAGAGACAAAATTGATGGTAATAACTATTGTGCAGCTTTTTAGTACAAGAAAGCCGTCCCAAACAAAGTCTTAATCTCAGTAATTCATATATAACCGTTAGATACATTTATGTTTACTGTTTGTGATGTATTTATAACAGTAGTATACAGCTGTTGTAATGTGTGATGGATACAATGGTTGTCTTTACCTCATAGATTTGTATTATTTTATCTTCTTTCAATATCAATAAAACCTGCTTCTACAATTGTAACTTTAGATGCCCATAAGAGTATCTAACTGCTGTTGTTGCCTGGAAGTATCCTATATGTCTTATTATAAGAGTCTAAATCAGAATTTTTAGACTCTTTTACAGCATCCAATAAATTGTTGAGGTTCGACCAAACCTGTTGTGCTTTAGTCCAGTTTTGCTTAGTCAAAACTAGTCTCGTTATGTTTATCATTAAATTGACATTTAGTTTTCTTCACCAAGAATTTGGAGCTGATTTATGAGTTTGACTTGTTGTTTTACATTCATCTTATCAATGCATATTATGATGATTCCAAATGAATTTAGTTGCTCTATCTCATAATATGATTTGATACAATATTTCTGGGCTTTTCAAATCAAATAAGCATGACAGAGTTAATGATCTCATGGCTGACATGCTTGCAAAAGAATTGACTCCCAACGTTGTGACGTATGGAGCTTTAATATCTGGTTGGTCTGACAAAGGAATGATAAACAAAGCTTTTGATTGTTATTTGCAAATGACTAGGAAGGGCTTGAGACCAAATTTGTTTATTTGTAGCACCCTTGTAAGTTGCTTGTACAGGCAAGATAAAATCAATGAGGCCAATTCATTGCTGCAGAAACTTGTAGGTTTCAACATACCCTCAAAGTATGATTTTTTTCAGAGGTCTTATAATCTTGATTCGAATAATCTTTCTGTGAACAAAAATACAGATTTCTTTCATGAGGTTTCAATTAGCATTGAACCTAATCACGTCATTTGCAATGTCGCTATTGCTGGAATTTGCAAGTCGGATGGGGTAGAAGATGCAAAAAGTTTCATCTCCTTCTTGTCTAATAGAGGATTCTTGCCCAATAACTTTACTTATTCCAGCTTAATTCATGGATATTCATCACGTGGCAATGTAAATGATGCTTTTTTACTGCGTGATGAGATGCTTAAAAAAGGTTTCCTTCCTAGCATTGTGACATATAATGCACTCATCAATGGCTTGTGTAAGTCTGGCAATTTGGAGCGAGCTGTGAGGCTTTTTAATAAGCTTCCTGAAAAGGGTTTAGATCCTAATGCTATTACATTCAACACAATGATTGATGGTTATTGCAGAGCTGGTGACCTTACAAAAGCATTTAAATTTAAACAGAAATCCTATCTTTCTTTTCAGTGCACACGATGAGCAATAGTTTTTCTCTTTTCAGTGCACAGAACTTTGCATCTATGAGTCTCTTTTTTTTTTTGTAGGTAAAGATTAATTTGTCCATTGAAGAATCACATGTAAAAGATTGTGTGATGCACACGATGAGTAAGAGATTTTCTGATTTTCGCTCAAAGGCTTATGTACATTATAAAAAACATGGAGGTGGAATGTTAGCAAGACAAAAGCCTTACAAAGAACTTATTGACAGACCAGATGATTGGATTTGGTTATGTAATTTTTTTGACTCGGAAACATTTAAGGTATATCTTTAATTCAAAAAAAAAAAACTATGGGTTTGCTAATTTACTTATATTGCTATTAGTGATTGATGAAACTTTTTATTATGTTATGATTTTGTGGGAAAAAAATTGAGTATTAAAGATAATATAACAAAAATTGAGATGAACATATATATAAAAGACATCCATATTAAAATGTTTAAATTTCAAGCATATGAAGATCAAATTTTCTCGCTACTTTTTTATATTATGTTTAATCAAAATTTTATACAGAAAAAATCGGAAACAAACTGCCGAAATCGTTCAATGTTGAAGGTCATTCACCGAATGGGCACAAAGTCCCTCGTAGCTCATTTATATGATCAGGTATTTATCATTTTTTAGTTGCTTAAATTTTGAAAACTATTAATGTGTGATATATATTTTGTTATGGTGTAGAAATTAAGCAGGATTGAGTTATACAAGGAGGAGTTTACAAACAAAGAAAAAAAATGGGTTTCTGAAGATTGTCAGGCAAAATATGTTAGTATAAATTTATTTTTTTAGAATTGATTTATTAGCAAATTTTTTTTTTTTTTTTTGTGTTGATTTTTCTTAAAACATGCAGGACAAGATGATGGAAATTCGTGAGAAAAATTATTGACGATGGAGGAATAGTTGACGAGACAATCATTTGTGCTGAAGTTTTAGGTGAAACATCGTCATATATTCGTGGCCTTGGTTATGGGCCAAAGCCGATAAAGAAAACTAAAATTGCCAGATCAAATGCATCGTCCGAGAGAGAGATTGAGCTTGAAACCAGTTTAAAAGTTATACAAGAGAAATATGAGGAACAGAGTAAGATCATTAAATCTCAACAAAAAACTATAGATTGGTTAAAAATGATAGCAAAAAAAAATGGGCATGCAACCCCCTAATGATGATGGTAAGTATTTAAAATATGCACATTAAGCTTGACTTAATAAAATTGAAAATTTTGTTTAACTAATATTATAAATTTCTTCTTGTAGGTCCAGACTTCTCAAATGAAGAAAATGATGATTAGAGATCTGATTTATTTATTTATTTTTTTTTTTTTTGAAACTATAATGTTAATAATTCGCTTTCAATTTAGCTCTTGAACTAACATATTTTATTGTATCATTTTTCATCTTTTTTAACACATGGTTGTTTTCTCTATTTATAATATATTCTCGTAGTAGCAATTTGAACATTGTTAGAAACATAATTTTGACATGGAAACTTTTTGTTTTAATTTATTCTAAGGTTGAGAATTTTTTGTTCTTGCTGAAATCCAAGTTTCCTGAATTTAAATTTGTACTGTGAGCCTTTGACTTGTGGAAATATAAGTCTATTGTGGTATAGGGAGCAGGTTCACAGTTTATGTACAAAGTTTGGGCTTGAAAAAAATGCATTCGTGATGATCCTGCTAAAACCTGCTCTCATTCAGACCAAGAAGACAACACAATGAAGACTCATGGTGAAGAGATGTCTATATCTATTGGTGAATTTTCAAATGGAGAACTTGTTAATTAATTTGTCTGCTAGCTGTTTTGCATATTCTTGTAGTTATGGTTAAATGAATAATTAATGATTTTAATGGTTTTTCTTAATGACTGTAGATATACAGAGCTGTACTCAGTGAATCTAACTTGTGCCACTGTTAAGGTAAGATGCTTTCCCTCTTATTTCCTTCAGGATTTCAGTTGATGTGATTATTGCATTATATAAAATGGATTGCTAAAACTTGCTCTCATTCAGACCAAGAAGACAACACAATGAAGACTCATAGTGAAGAGATGTCTATATCTATGTGGGAAGCCTTGTTTTGTATATTCAGGGTGCATTGTTAATGGTGAAGAGATGTCTGGCGCCAGGATATTCTTCGATGCTGCATGTAGGAAACAACACTCATATGGGAATGGGGATGATGTCATACAATGCTGCTGCTGTGGGAGAGCATCAGGATATGCAACAGTATTCTTTTATGCAGGATCACGTAATTCCTGTGGCAGCCGTGGCGCCTGGGGTAGATTATGACCTTAACGTCTCCGTTTCTTCTGTATT
Organism: Dendrobium officinale; assembly: GCA_019514585.1. Lineage (NCBI taxonomy): Eukaryota > Viridiplantae > Streptophyta > Magnoliopsida > Asparagales > Orchidaceae > Dendrobium > Dendrobium officinale. Next base: position 19,119,875 of record CM033694.1, read on the forward strand.
TACTGGATTTAATAGGGGGACCCTTCAGTCCAATTCTCCGCATCATCACCACCTTGATGATGGTGCAAACTTGCCTTTCTTCTTCGGTTCTTCTCTTCCAATTACAGCAGCAGAGGGAGCCTCCTCAGAGAACCAGTATCTTGGTGGTTTCAATGGTTGTCTGCAGGTTTTCTGTAACGAGGCACATAGGCACCCCAAACTGAAAGGGGAAGGAAAGGATCGACGTCCTCAATGAACCTAAATAATGTTTCTGCTCACTGGTAGCTTCTCTTTTCAGTCAATTCTATTATCAGCTTTTATATCTATAGTACTTTATGCTCACTTTTGACAGGTGAAGTTATTTCATTATTAATTTACTAGCATAACGTTTTGCATGTCTTTTAGCAATCCTCAAATTTAATACACCTTTGGGTATATTATATTTTTATATGATGTTTACACCCGCCTGTATCTATATTTTATAGAGTTTGCCAAGCCAGTAGTTCCTGCAAAGTTTAATTCTGAAATAGTTTCTACCTAGATAACCAGTAAGGATATTTACCCAAAGTTATGATTCATTTAATTTTCAAGTTGTCTAATAGTTTTGTTGTTTCATGCGGCATTACATTATTTCATTTTTGGGCTTACTGCTTATTATGTTAGTAATACTGGACATTCCTGAAGTCTCAAAGATGCTCCTTAAGGAGGTATAACTCACAGATTTATAATTAAAACTTTGTAGCCTTTTATTTAATTGTCCAAGGCAATGATTGGAAATGTACATAGGGATATGAATGATTCTCTTCAGATTTTCATTGATATTGAAAATGAATGTGAGCAAATATTATATGAATTGATTGTTAGCATCATTAAAGAGAAAAAAAGGCATGAAAATGAATTGATTGTTCTTAATTGTAGAGCTGACTTCCTTTTTTTAATCGAAGTATGTTTTCATAAATGGTAAGAATGACATTGCATCATTATGTGTTAGTGATAGGAAGTGGATGCAATTTTAGCAAAACCAGTGAAATGCATAAGAAATTTAGGAAGAAGAAGACCAAGAACTCTTTTTTTATTGAAAGAACTAAGAAGAAAAATACAAAATGCTATTGGATCTTCAATTGGAGAGGAAGATATGGTTCTCCCAAATCCCTACCCATCGTCTGGAGCCCACTCAAACTATGCAAAATTAATTCCAGCAAAATCAAACATAATATGAAATCACCCTATTGTTAGCCTAAAATAGGCTCCCCTAATTCTCTCCCAAATTTGCCCCCTTTTTCTAAATAATTCCCTCTTAGATTTGAATTCAAAGTAGATCTATTTTCATAATTATATCACTCCTAATTGTAATTAAAACTTTTCTAAACAATTCCCTTTTGATTCCTCCTTATATAATGAATATTAACTCCTCTGGGTTTTTGTTAAATAAATTGCTCTTAGATTTGAAATTCAAATTGGATTTCTTTCCCAACTAATTCCCTTCCAATTATAATTAAAGCTTTCCTAAACAATACCCCATTTATCTTCTTGCCTGCCACCCACCCTTGTGGGGCCCATCAACTCAGCCGATGATCCATTAATACTCCCCTCCCGAGGCGTCTTTGTGGGAAGCCTTGTTTACTGTATCTCTTTCTTGCCATCTTTAGTGTCTGGAGTTCACTTTTTAAAGATCATAGCATGCCTCAAGAAATTCTGTGTATTCACATATCCCAACTAATTCAGTGTATATACTCATCTCAAAGAATTCAATACTCATACACTCTTTTTATACGAGTTGTGACTAGAATACCAGCTGAAGTAGTTTTAAACGATTTATTTCAAAATAGTTTATCCAAACTTTTCAATGATCTTGTTCTGAAATTTAAGTGTGTGAAACTACATTTAAATTAAATATTACATAGTTTGCATTTGATATCCTTCATTGGGTAATTTTTGCTCCTTTTTGCTTTGCTGCCTTGCTAAATTTGCCAATGTAAATTCCTAAATTCTTGCATCTACAGCTTGATGAGCCTGTTGTTTAGGATGATGGTGACGAAGATGATGATGAGGACGATGATGATAAAGATGATGTTGATGTGGATGGTAAATATAGAATCCTTTCACTCTCAGGCATTATTAAAAAATGTTTGTTAACTAATATGTTTTCAGCTTGCTTGATAAAATTTCTCTCTCTTGGTGACAGCTACTCCTTGCGAACTAAACTAGTGTGAATTTTATAGTTTTACATTTCATGTCATTCCTTCAAATATTATTGTGAATTATTTATTTCTTGTTCAATGGTGGAGAATTGTGCCAATTGTCCAATTGTGCCAATTGTCCAATTGTTGTATGATCTTTGTTCTCTATTTATTCTATTATTGATCAATATGCCCATTGTAAAAACTGAGAGAAGAAACCCAACATATTCTTATCATTTACATGTAATATTTATGACGAACTTGAAAATTTTGCATCTTCAATGAAATTGAATATTGGCTTGTACACTCCATTCTCTTCTCAACAGTGAATAACAATATATATATATATATATATATATATATATATATATATATATATATATATATATATATATATATATATATATATATATATATATATATATATATATATATATATATATATATATATATATATATATCACTTTGAACACATGTTCCCTTTCATAATAGGCGTGATATTATATTCATATTTAAATATTAGTGATTGATTCTCTTAGCTAAACCATCAAAAGAGCCAGCGAGATCTTAAATAACATGCTCTTTGAATCTTAAAAATTATTATTATTTGCTTTGTAAAGCTAGAACCTTGTCTAGATTGTGGACATTAATTTCTAAGATGTCTTCATGTTTGCATTCCCTCAAAGCCATTTTTATAATTAAAAAGCTTTAAATTTAGTATTTAACTGCAGATTGTTAACTATTAATTTTGTTGGCAATGATCAGCATCCTCAAGATAGCATGATTGGCATTGATGAAGAGGCTTTAGAAAGTAGAAGATACCAACATCTTCATGCTATAAAGCCAAATTCTTTGCATAAGTTGTTAATCAAACATGAACATTTGAAGATGGTAATGGGCATGCAGGGTTGTTCATGGCGTTGTAGCTAGAGATTACAACATGTGGGAATAAGGCATCAACTTTTACTATGGGAGTGAGATTCCTTGTCGGACAAGCTGTTAATGTGACAACCTTCATAGTTGATGACCTTTGCAATGTTCAACTATAGAAGTTATAGTTGATTATTTTGTAAACATTAAAATTTTAGAATTGATATTTCAAAGATTATATTTTGTTTTTTTAATTGATGAATGTATTTTTAAACGTATATGAATGAATACAATTTTCGTTTTCTTCTAGCAAATTCTTGTTTACTACATTGAAGAATGATTTTTTTTTTTAATTCATTACTTGTTATTTTTGTTACCTCAATGTAATAAAATTAGTGTTTTTTATTTAATATGTATTTTATATGTCTAATTAATGAGAAGTAATTAGATGTGATAATATCAAAGAGTGATTGATTAATCTTAAATGTTTTAGAAAATGTATAATAATTAAATAATAAATAAATTTTACTAAATATGACCAAAATTGATATGCATTAAGAACCACATTTCATGAAATTAAAGGGGATTGTGATTTACTTTGTTGATTTTTTTGGTGACCAATTTTTATTTTGGTCGCTATTAACAAATGTGATAAATAAAATTAATAATTAAAATATTAAATAGCATCCAAATAATTAATCATTAGCGTCAAAAAAAATGGTCGCTAAAATGTACCATTTTAGCGACCAATTTAATTGGTGGTCACTAATTTAGCAACCAAAAGAAATTTTGGCCGCTAAAAGGCTCAGCGACGGGGCTACTGCTACAAGCCAGCGACCCAAAATTTTTTGGTCGCTATTTGTTTTAGCGACCAAATTATCTTTATTTGCGACCAATTTTGATGGTCGCTAATAACCTTTTTTCTTGTAGTGAAAAAAGATGGGGCACAATTCTGGAAATAAATTTCAGACACGGACAATTGGGGACTCTTCCGATAAGTCGAGAAATGGCATCCATTTTTTCAATTTTATGAAACACTCATAAACGAAATAAGATCTATGCGAAAAAACCCTTATATAGTAAAGGTCGTTATAAAGTTTGATCAAAATGTTGTGCTGATCCAGAAGGGTTACCAAAAACTCACTAGATAGTTTAAGATTGAACAAAAAATTCCTTATAATGTCTAACACAGAGCGGTGGAGCAAAAATTTCCCAACTAAAGCCAGATCAAAAGGTTTCGCAAGATGAAGAAATTCTTCCCCTGAGATCCATAAAGTTGATAAACCCCTAAGCGTAGTAACATTCAAATATGAGAAATACTTCAAAAAATTAGATCCAGATAATTCATCTTTGAAAGATTTGAAACGATTCTTATAAGAAAAAAAAAACTAGGATCTATACTCTTAAAGGCAGTTGACATAGAATCACCACACAAAGCCAAACAAGAAAAACAGAAAAATAAGAGGAGGAATCACAACGAGAAGAAAACTGATGGAAACCAGAGCAAAATTCATTGAAAAGCCCACAAAAAGAGAAATGAAAAAGAGAAGCAAAAGGAGAGGAAGAAACTTCCCTTGGCACTAGAAAATTTGCGAAGGAAGAGACGGGATGGAGATCAGGAATTGAGCAGAGGAGGAGCCCGTAGCAGAACAAATGAACCAAATGGAGAAGGAGCCGACGACCGTGGGTGGATCATAAGTGGTGGGAGGCAGCTAGGACGATGACCTAGCGGAGCCCCAAAGCATCGAGGAGAGATGCTTTTTTTAATTAATTAAATTTATTATTTAAATATATTTTTCAATATAGTACACAATGTTAGAGTCATCGAGGTTTCACAAAAAGTCCTACTGACAGTTGAACAATAAAAAAATTAGGGGAGAGCCACATATAAATTTAACATTTTTTTTTTTTTAAATTAATCAGATTACTACACAATCTTCATAGCTACGTTTCAAAACTTTTATAATATTAAAAATCAATTTGTATGTGTTAGAATATTTTCTAAATCATTAAAATGATGTATTTCTAAAATCACAAAATGAAAATTCATAAATAAAATATCAAAATATCTAGAATATTTCTAACTATGACATACCAAAAGTTAAGGAGTAAAATTTTACCCAAATAACCGATATATCTAATTTTGCCATAAAATTTTAATTAAATTGTAAGGAAAATCTAGAAAACTTTTCATTCTTAAAATCCGAGATAGACAAACTTGACCTACTTAGATTCAAATAATTTCTCAGATTTCTTCTACATACAAAATCGAGCTGAAGTTGCCAAAAATATACATTCTCTCTAGCCAATGGATTAAGTTGGAATGGTAGAGTCTTGATCATCTTGCATTGTAGAGTCTTAATCAAATAAATGACCAAGTGAAAGAGAGGTGAACACCCCCCAACACTACGGTGCTCTCAAGGAAAGAAAATTAAAATGTTGATTTCACACCCATAGACCCTTTCGATACTCTCTAGAACTTAATCCATGCATTAACATAGACAAAATATTCACAAACACATGCAGGTTAAAAATGCAGAAAATTTAAATGCACAAGACTTATTAGATTGAATCTAGACCCATTCGGAGCACTATAGCTTTAGATGTTCCATAAAGAGCACCTAGATGGTGTAGTTTTAAATAAAATCTTATAAAAATGTACAGTAATGTGTCTAGTTATAATTTCATGTCTTTTTTATTTTTTTAATATAATGTACTTTTTCTCTAGTTGAGCCATATTAAATCGAAAAGATAAACAAAACAAACAAATTATTACAAATCCTATTAAAAAATAGTTAAATTTTGTCCGAGAACATCCTAATACAATTTGTATAATTATAGGTCTAAAAATCTTTGTATTTTTTTTGAGATTACTGTAACACAAATATTTTATTTTAAAAAAAATTATGTGAGGATATCCTCACATGAATTATTTCAGGATGAGTTCAAAAGTTATTAAATTTACTTTGAGGTTAATGCATTTCTAACTCTTCATACAAAGTATATTATATTTTTATCCTATTATGAAACAATTTATATTTTGATATTCTAGTATAATATATATTTTTTTCATTTTACAAACAACCCTAATCGTAAATAAATTCAATTAATTTTAAGCACATCCTTATACAAATTATATAAATATATTTTTCATAAAAATTGATGAGGATATACTAAAAAAAAATTGTATCTATTTAAAATGAGTATAATATATAATTAATTAATATTATGCTAATTTTAATATATATTCAAAAGAGTTGAGATCCATTCTTATCAAAATTTTAGTCAAAATAATGAAATATTTTTTTATTAAAATATGTTCATAAAAAGTTCATTACAATGAATTTTAATATTCCTAAAATTATTTTGAGTTAAGTACAATATATGCCTCGACTAAATTTATTTTAAAATAAATACATAAATTAATTAATTAGTTAATTAAATTTTTATTTTACTAATTTTTAATTATATCTACTAAATATAAATTTATTCAAAGATATTTTGTAGGTTAATGAGATATGCTGTTCTTAATTATTAAAAAAAAAAAAAACAACGAACTTCTGCCAGCCGTTAGTTGGTGCCCAACGAAACATAAATTTCCTGAAAGGCTATAGCGACCCTCTGCCTTCCCGCAGCCGTCAGACCGTCTTTGCCATACAGCGGTTAAGCTTCGCTTCCATGTCACTATCCGCCAACTGCTTCCGGGGTCCCCACAGTGTCCCCATCGTACCGTCAAAGCTCCTGCCATCTAATAACCAAACTAGGGTCAAACTTCTCAGCCATTCGCCGTAGGTCTTCTCCTCCCAATACTCAAATGACAAAGTCACACTAAAAACGTTTGAAAATGTTTCTCTATTATACATCACAAAAAATATGATCTTGATCGGGCACAAATCTTGAGGCACATTCAAATTGGTAACACTTAGAATTGTATTCACGAACATTTGAACTTTGGTCTCAATAAACTTATAATCAAATTGAGCATCTCAAGGAGACGAAGCCAACGAGACCAAAATCAGTTCAATATGAGCTCAAATGACTCTAAAACAATGGATCAATTCATATTTGGAAGATTGAAAGCATTAATTGATTAAATAAATGATCTCTAAATATGACATGCTTATAGTGGAATCGAGCAACTTGTTGAGATGAATCCAACGAGCCTAAGATCATTTAATTTTAACATCATTAATGCACTTAAATATTTGAAAAACTCTCCATAATCAAAGTAATTAATATTGTCCGTCCAATGGTGCACTCCGAATTTGCCTTAGATCTTCTTCGTATTTACAGAACGTGTCACTCTCAAAATATATAAATAGACCCAAACTCTCTACCTAAAGGGGGCTTTTGGTTGCGAATTGGAGAGAGCTATGAGATTTCAAGAATCTAGAGCTCCATCCAAGCACCACGATAGGTGAACTTTCATTGGATGACCAAACCAACACACAGCCGAATGACCACTTATGGTACTCCACCCAACAACAAACCATCTCCGGACATCGACTACCATTGGATCTTATGTCGTTCGTCGACAGAACTGATGCCTGGCCACCATCCCAAACTATTGTGAAATTCATCGTCTCCAAGTTAAGGGACGGGTCAAGATTTGTAACTCACTCTGGTATAGTGGAATCTTCTCAATTGGGTAAGGCCCTCGTGATTTTTCCCATTTTTTGGGTTTCCATGTAAATTTTTTTTGATTTTTCTTTGCCCTATCTCCAACTATTTATTTGTGTTACAGATATTCATGCTCCGCTAAGAAGAAAAACTATCTCACTCTACCACTGTGAATATACTAGCCCACAACACATATAATTTAAATTATCTATTAACTACATAATAATTTAAACAAAGAAGAAAATAAGATATTTGTTCTTTTATAGAAAAATCATTGTATTGATCCCAAATTTAAGTCATTTATTATTCATAAAAAAATTATATAAGCTATCAACCTATAAAAAATTAAATAGCTTTTTATATAATATACTTCTTGGAGAATTAGAAAAGATAAAATTGGGATGTTAGATATGTCTTCAAGAAAATCGATGTGAATTTTATTAAATATAAATGATGCTTGGAGTTGAAGTGTGATAAAAGGAGGTTATAGTATAATCATGGTTGAAGATAGCTATCACATAGACTTGTTGACTTAAGAAGCCTAGTTTATGAAATTTAAGAGAGAATACCTAAGAAAGTTATCATGTATCAAATAAAAATACATTCATGAAATTCAACATAAAATATCTAGAAAAATAATCCTAAGTGTTGTTAACACCAATATGGCCCCTAATGAAAAGCTCAGCATGGGCAATTTTAACTATTTTGCCCGCCTTCAAAAGAGTGATTGGTTACGCCCCTCAATATTCCACCATGAGATGGTGCATGAACTTAGCTACCATGAGGTCTTGCTTCCTCAAACTACCTTTCAATTTGTAGGTGATAGCTTGAACTCATGAAAAGCTTTGTTCTTTGTTGATGGAAGAGGGTATACTCGAATGGGCTCATTCTTTATAGCGGTCACTTACGATGGATTGGTTGATTTTGTGTAGTCGAAAAGGTTATTTGTAAAGATTTTGGTAATCTGGGTGGTCGTAAATGGGTTCTTTAGGGCAATAAATTGACCATATTTAATAAAGTGGTTGATGAAATTCGGGATTATGGTATCCCTTTTTAGAGTGGCCTCCCATCTATAAAACCCATAGAGATGATGGTCTATATTTTATGGTAGTGAAAATGGGTTGTATTGATTAAATCAAATTTAGAGAGTCCAATTCAAAGGAAAAGGATTATATTGTTTAAGAAATTCTTTAATTGCTTGACCCATGATAGTCATAGGAAAATTTATTTTATTAATCTAAGGGTCTTATAGAACTCAAAATGTTTCTTAATAATATAGATGAGCGATAGTCTACAAATATGGTCGGGTGCAATAATGCCTCCCTTTTTCAAACTAGATCTCATCTCCTTGGATGAAGCTATTTATAGTGGGAAAGTGGAGCAAGGTTTCATAGAATGGATCTTTCTCCCCAGGGCCTAAAGAGTTTTCCACCTTGTAACTTATGAATGTGATGGTGAACATAGCTGGCCCTTGATTGTGAATGACATGACATCAGTGCCTTGATTATCTTATCCCTTTTTATACTCAATTGGTAGTCATAACCAATCAATTTATGAAGCAATCTAGTAATACATTATTATAATATTATTTGAGACTCTTTTGATTATTATTGGTGATAAATGCCTTCCCAAGCAAGTAAGGTCATCACTTACAAATAACATTGATAATACCAAGTATTTATTTTTTGTATGTTGTGAGTGCAAGGATGGATCCTTTAGTTTCTTTACTATATGATGCCATCATATTGAGTAAGGATATATATATATCCTAATCCCATCATGCTTGTGTAGGCCTTTACTTCAATTTTATGATATAACTTTGTAAGGAAAAGTAGTAGGGGTGATGTTAACGCTTCCTTATGTAGTTTAAAGGCGAGTGTTGTGATAAATCCCAACAAAAACTGACCAGGTGATGCAAAGGGTTAGCCGAATGTGCCAAAGTTATAGATAAATTTTTATAAATATCAAGTGTGTTTGTTGAAGTTGCATGTCTTCTTGGGCAATATAGGCATGGTCCAGTTGTGTACCATCCTATCTTTTTTAGGGGTTGACTGTTACACCTCCCTGCATGATGAAGTGGCATGGGTAGTTCACTTGCGTGTCTCAAGATCTATATTTTGACCTTTTAACATATAAGTAATAGATGACGACTCTAGCAATACTTAGCAAAGGTGATTGAGGTAATCTCCCTAGCTTAGTGAGTGCACCAAGATGTTATACATGAATATGATGATGCATGAACTACCATAATTACTACTATTAGATAACATTATATATGTAAAAGCCTACCTACTAAATAATTTTTTTGACACATTTTTAAAGTAACATTCAAAATAACTTTTTAAGACTTTTAGCGAACTATCATGAATACCATAAATGCTATATTTAATCCATATGTACAAAAATCCAATACTGTGTCACTCACCTCCCTGCTATGGGAAATGAAAACCACACTGATTTGATTTGTGAACATTTATTTTGTGATCAAATGCTGCATTGAGAATAACATGCCATTTTGGGAGACAGACACAATATTCTATAACAAATTCAAGCATAAAAACAGGATTTTAGAAAATATTATCTGTAGAATAAAATAAAATTTAAAGAATGTTATATCATCTAGGGAGATAAATATGAAATTCTATAAAAATGTGTTTGAAAAGAAAGATAAGTTTTTAAAATTTTTGTCCTTGTAATCAAACACATCCAAGAGAATATTATATGATCTCAAAAGATGAATATAATATTCTACAAGGGGTGAACTAGGATGAATTTTTGAGAATGCACCATTTCTACTATCAAATATAAAGGAAAGAATATCATGCTATCATATAAAATAATGATGATGTTCTACTATGTCTTTAAAAAGTAAGAATGGGTTTTGTAAATACTATCTAAGTTCCGAAAAATTTTTACCCTATTTTATATAAAAAATGGTTTATTTTAATCTATAGTTCTCAATTCTCCAAAAAGGCAAGTCCTTATGGTTAGTTACATCTTATAGAGGGGCGCTCTTAAGACCCCTCTCATGAGAACTCTCGATTAAATCAATGATTCATTTCTTTGGTAAAAAAAGCTAAAGATAAGGATATATGTGGGAATTTCCAAAAGATAGAGCTTAATGTTAAAGTTCTAAGCATGTTAATGGAGAAACGTTGGAGTTGTGAGATTATAAGAAACTCATAGGTAATCTTAGTCTATCTTATATAGGCTTTATATTTTAAGATGAAAATTCAATATTTGAGTTAAAATTTTATTTAAAATGTTGGATTATATTCCTGGAGGGCTAGTACTTATGATTTTGGGTTTACCTCAAAACTTAGAGTGAATGTGAATCAATACAATGTAGCTATTTGAATTTTGTCTAATAATATGTAAAATGAAAACGAGCCTAATATCTTTAACTCTTGGAAATAGTTTGAGAATGCTTGACACTTGGACTTATGTTCCCATGTCCTAGCTACAACTCCTAATCACTTTAAAATAACTATTCTAGTTTAATGTAATACAAGATAGGTAAGGTATTATTATAGATTTTTAGAGTATGAGGCTGACATCTAAGAAGTCTAAAAAGGCTCCTAACCATGACTGAGGATTATTATTCTGAGGCTAAAATATAATTTAAATTTAACTATTTTAGTTAGAAAATACAAGAGTTCTAGTTCTCGTAAATAATAAATACACCAAAGAAATAAATAAATAAAGTGTAATGTCCAATTTGGCAAGTACCATTAAATACAAACCAAGGTCTACAAAAAGTAAACTAGCTACCAAAATTAGATTTTTAAAACTATAAATGATTGAAGTCCTTTTATAGAGTAAATTGGTTTGTTTATTGATCTTTGAGTCTAGTATAACAAATCATCTCTTAGAAAGGCTCCCAAAAGAATGGAATCCCGCAAATGGGATGGTATTCCTTCACTTCATGTTCCTTTATCATTGGAAAATACAAGAGTTCAAGTTCTCATAAAAAAGAAAGAAAGAAATAAATAAAGTGTAATGTCCAATTTTTCAAGTACTACTGAATACAAACTAAGGTCTATAAAAAGTAAACCAGCAAGGCTCCACCACTACCAAAATTAGATTTTTAAAACTATAAATGACTGAAGTCCTTTTATAAAGTGAATTGGTTTATTTATTGATCTTTGAGTCTCGTATAATAGATCATCCTTTAGAAAGGCTCCCAAAAGAAAGGAATCCGCCAAACCGGATGGGATTCCTTCATCCTTGGATGAATAAACCAATTTCAATAAATACTTTCACAACTCTTGAATTTAAATTACATTTTTAAAATAAAAGACATTAAGGATACTTTCTGCATGGTTAATATGAAAGTAATGTATCAAAATAATTATCATATAAACATTTGCTCATATCTAAGAAACCCTATATATGCTATGTTTTTAATAATTATGTAGCAAAAGCAATGTAAAAACCTACATAAAATCATATAAATTATTAAATTTTAATAATCTTAGCCCTATTTATGGTCTTGCATAGTCATGGCCACATGCATAAGACATGGTTAGCAGTTTAAACATCTAGATCATTCCTAACCTAGAGTAATCTAAGTTACCATCATAGATCATATCTCATCAGAAAGCATATAACATCCAACCACAATATATTCTTTTTTCTTTTCTTTCTATAGTATTTCTATTGTAATAGTACAATCTTTTCTTTTTCTTTCTATAGTATTTCTATTGTAATCGTACAATATAGTACATAGTAAGGACTAATCGAGCTGAACTCATAAACTAGGCCGATAAATTATCGCATTTAAATTATGTGTCAGATCTACTAATACCCCATCCCATCCATCTGGAAATCTTGGTTCAAATCCTTCAATGTTGGATCAAAGATGTTCATAACATCACACACATCAACAAAAAATGACAATAATTTCCAAAATTCACATCAGTGAAGAAGTAAAAAAACATAGCATATCATCGGCCTAACATAAATCAATAATCTATTACCTTATAAAACAATTCGATGTACGTGCATGCTAAGACTGGGTTAGCACTCTAAACATCTAGATCACTCCTAACCTAGGGTAATCTAATCTACCATCATAGATCATATCTCATTAGAAAACATATAACATCAAGCTACAATAATTAGCATCAAACACATCAACAAAAAATGGCAATAAATTTTATAATTCACATCAATGAAGAAATAAATAAACATAGTATAACACTGACCTAATATAAAGTGATAATCTGTTTGCCCTATCAAACAATTTTATGTATGTGCTAGATTGTGTGGATTGTTTATGTCCATATCAAGGTTAAGATGAATTATTTATGAGTTAAGATTGGTTAGAGGCTAAGGAATTCAATTGAAGTTTTAATTTTAATGTGTTTAATATTTTTTTATTGAATTCTTATTTTATTAAAATTTGAATTTTATTTTAATTTAAAAAAACCATGATGATTATTAATTCCAAAATATTTTGGAATTATTAATTAGCAAGTCCTTAGCTTCAAAAAGAATGATTTTGTTTCATCCCTAAGAAGAAAGAAAAGAAATAAAGCCAAATTAATTAAATTTATTTGTTTAATTTCATTTATTTTAAATAGGTTGGTTGAATAAGTTAATTAAGTATAATTAATGATTTTAATTTGATTATATGAATTATTTAAACTTAATATTATTCATGATTTACTAAAATTGGTTTGATATTTATATAAATTAATTTATTTGTTTGTTATATATTATATATTTTATATTTTATATTCATGTTTATGCTTAAGGATTATCTAATGAGTTTAAATACAAAACAAATGGCTTCAATTGATCATGAAGCTTTGCCAAAAGGACAGGAATGACCTAGCTAGAAAACCATAAAATTAAACATTATTGGGTTTATATTAAATTTTTATAATTTAATTAATTAATTAATTAATTAATTAACCATTAGAGGGGTAATAAATATTTTTTATTTAATTTTTCATAAGGCTTTAATTTTTTTGAAGTTTTATTCTTCATTATTTGATGAATGCAATTTAGTTTTTATTTATTTTATTTATTAATTAATAAAATTTCTAAAATTCAAAGTCATTCTATAGGCAAAAATTTGGGTTTGCTAATCAAATGACCAAATAGACAAAAAAATTCACCAAATTAAATCCACAGGTCAATGATGACCTAAATATTATGTGGTAAATGTTTGGGGCATTTGGATAAAGGGTTGTATTTCTAAATTTTCCTAAGATGTCTAACCCTAATAATAAATTAATTTTTCTAAGGTAGATCAAAGTTTGGATTATAGTGAAATTAGTGGCCATCTAACCCTTATATTGAGGCCTAAAATCTACATGAAATTCATTTAGAAACACCCTATGGATTTTGAGTTATTAAATGTTGAATATGTAGGTCCAAACCCTATCCTAGAACTTTGAAATTTCATTGGGGCCAAAATAGGCATCAAATTCACCTGAGAAAATTATGGAATGTTTGAAACATCACACAAATCTCCCCTGTGAGTTTTGGGCCAATTGGATTTGAATATATACATAATTAACAAAATAAAGTATACTATATTAATTTTATTTCATGCAAATTACTAAACTATTAGCCACAATGTCACTCTCATTGAATAATGCTTTCTATCTTTAAGCCAAGAGGTGTCAAAGACTCAATTTGGCTATCTAGATTAAGAGCAATAAATTTTTAAGGTTTCAAACATTTAAAACCACTCAAAATCTTAAAATCCTTAGATTTACATAGTAAATAGCCATCTCAGCAAGTGCTTCTCACAAAGTGCATATTGGTTGGCCTCTTGATCCGTGGTGGGGCCTTGTGAAAAATTGAATTGAATAATGGTCTTTTGATCTAGGATTGAATCACCACCATTCAAAGAACTAAACTATAGGGAAGTGAAATGAACCAGATAGAATGTAATCAAAGAGATTGTAGAAAAATATATAAAATAAATGGCTATGATTTCATCTTTAACCTTTAGCCTAAATAATGTACATTCATGCATAACCCATTGATTTTAGAATGTAATGGCTCAAATGGCTTAAAATTGATCTAGTAGGATCTTTACAAGGAAAGTCATCCATCAAATAGTTAGATGCTTGTGGAGTGGAGATTTTCTTCATAAAGGTCTAGACTCCTGAAATAAGGAGCTCGAGTTTGGATTTTACCACAAAATTGGTCCACTAAAGGGACTTTCAATTCCTCTGAATTAATGGATGTGTAAGGATCAACTTTGGTGAAGACTTTAGGAACTTAGGAAGGCTAGTCTAGAAATTGGGTTCTCATCATGAAAACTTAATCGGAGCTCACTCGACCAACCTATCTAATGCACCAAATGGCTGGAAAAGCTTGGGTAGCTAAGGTTTTATTGGGGAACATGCTTATAATAAAAATAAGCAAAGGGAAGGCCTTAGTAGTGAGAATCAGAATGATCTACATTTTTGTCTCTCCCATCCTATTCAGCTATTAAGGGTAGGTATGGATGCTCTGGATCAATTAGGGCTAGTCCATAGGATCGTGCTATGCGGAGTAAATTTTTTGTGAGCATGGTAGTGGAGTGGCGAGTCATTTTTACTAAGTTTTGGTTTGATTGAATGATGTTTACTTTTTTTTTTTTTTATCTTGCAATGGATTCAAGCCAAGTGCCTGACCAGTTGGGGAAAAGGTTTGGGAAGTTTGTAGGGATCTAAGGGAATGAATTGAAGATGTTTGACTAGTTGATTTGGTCTAAATCAAGTTTTATACCATTTGGGTTCTATTTGAGCTAGCCCAAGGTTTTAACTAGGTTAAACCTAGGTGGGTTGGCTAGGTTAGTGTTTAGAATGTTAAGCTATTATTTTTATTAAGTTGGGCCAAAATGTTGGGTAGATTTGAGTTGATTTGAGGAGGGGGTACAAGGATTTTTAGACTTTAATTGTTGACTTGGTCAACTGATGGGTCCAATAAACTTTAGCATACTTAACGAAGTTGTTGGGTAGGTTGAGAGGCCATGACATGGCTTGAATCTCAAACATGAGAAAGGGTGTAAAGGTCAAATGGGTAAGATATGGTCAACTTTGTTAAACATGGCTAATCATGAGGGATCAAGTGTCTAAATAGGTTTAGTATAGTTTTGTAAAGTGTAGAAAAGGTTAAGAAGGTATATTTAGAGTTTGGGTATAACTTATAATATGGAAAGGTCATTTTGTATATAAAAGGACTTTTTTGGGTAAATTTGATTTTAACCATGGTCAAAGGGTTGACCATTACTTTATTTATGCTTACAGTGAATCAAATGAATGTTTAAAGTGTTGAGAATGCAATGGAAAGATCCAATGTGTGTGGGATAATCATGTTGCCAATTTTATAAGTTTTAGGTATGTTGGGTATTTTTAGAAATATTAGTTAACTTACATAGTTTTAGGGTTTTAAATGCCTCGAAAGGGTTTTAATTTGTTCAAGGAAGGTCAATGGATGGTATATTTGAAGCTCATGGTTAAGGGGAAGCATTTTCCTCGGTTTTCTCAAAGAATTTGAGGATATAAGAGTTTAATTATAAGCTTTAGTTTTGAAAGGGTTAGGGGTAAATTAACCCAAGGTTATGATTGGAGAGGTCTTTTAAGATATATATTTGGCTTCAAGCTAAGTTCTTTGGTTGTTCCCTAGAGTACTTATAAGTTGGCTCTAAAATAGGCTAGGAAGACCTAAGAATTAAAGATAGGAGGTGATAAGAAAATTTGGCCACAGATAAGAACGAAGTCAACACCTGTTAGCAGAATATTCCTTTTCATCCAAATTCCTCTAAATTGAACATTGAGTGTCGTAACGCTCTTTTACAATTCCACAGTGCTCATTCATTTATTTTTTGCAAAATTAAGAGGATAATTTTGCAACACCATCCCCCTAACTCCACAACACTCCAAAGAGCAATTTTCCTACTATGGGTTTCTCTTCACCATTCCTATTTTAAACTCATTTAAAGTTAATTCGATACTCTAAGATTTATGATTAATATCTAAATCAGGATATAATGAAGTTTTTTTTTAAAGAAAAATAAAATTATGTCAATTAGCTAGGTGCTATGATATCAAATATTACAACTCATACCTATGATCTCAAGACTCTAATACTTGAGATATAAATTTATGGTAGAATGAATGTTGGTTGTTCTAAATAAGTGGTCAGGATAACCTATTGTGAATTATACAATACATTAAAATTTTTCCTAAAAATTAATATTTAGAGAAAGAGAAATTCATATAATTAACTGTTTGAACTTAATAGTCTTTCAAACTATCAATTTTATCTATTTGACCTTATTCTCATTCCACATGCAATCTGATCAATATTATTTTACTAAAAAATAAATTAGGTTACATATACAAAAAATTAAAATTACATATATCCAAATGGTTTTTCTAACAGGTTATTAGCATGTGGTTTATGTACATGCAATTACTCGTAATGCCCAAACCTGCAACAAATGAAAAGAATCTTCCGTGTTTCCTTTGTTAAGGTTATTAGATTCTTCCTTTATATAAATATGTTAGTATAATACCACATAATGTGTAAGTTGAAAAAAATTTTAATGCTTCTAATAAAGATAAATGATATAAATGAACTTTGAAGCCTGATGCATAAGATCATAATGATTTCTATGATAAAAATAATATATACATGAATGCAAAGAATTAATTCTAGATAAGAGATATTCATACAGGATTAACGGGCGAGAGCCCACCATAACCAGTATAATAATAAACAAGTTTGCATATAATTCTGACCCAAACTAATTAAACTTTGATTAATGTGTATTATTTAGGTCATTGTAATTGAACTCTAGAATTGGATGTATTCTAATGAGTATATCACAAAAATTCATCCAACTTGAATTAGACAAAAAAAAAAAATTATATTTCATAAGTGTTTCTCAACCAACTTATATGCTAAGAATAATCCTAATATATTAGAGAGTTATGATTATCTCTCCTATAAGCAAATTAATGGTTATTATTTGCGAGCACTTGTGCTCTACTAATGTAATCAATATATGATGATATAAGTATATAAATTGTAGATGTTGTAAGCTTATAACATTATTGACTTTGATTTTTACTAAAACTTAGGTCAAGTGGAGTTGACTTGGTCAAATTGACAAAGCCATAATGTAAGACCACTTTCATTGGATTCAGAGGTTCAAACCAAGTCTGTTGAGCACATACCCAGGTCCTGGGTCAACCTAGTTGACCAGGCTAACCTAGGTTGACCAAACTACCCCAAATCACCTCCATTTGAGTTTAAATCAATTTCAAATCCTCCTTTTCCCAATCCATCACCCATTTGGACTTGATTGACCATGTTGACCTAGTCAACACTTGGCTTGGTCAACTGAAGCCTAATTTGGTCAAATTTGACCTATTTAGGTCAAATTCATGGTCCCTCTAGCATTTAAACTCCTCCAAGCCTTCCCTTGACCCATAACATGGCCAAAGAGGCTTGATTCCCTTCTAACTAACCCTAGATTGATCTTAGCAGTCCATCATAGGATTATGACTATAAATAGGAGTCTTAGGGCTTCATTAAAAGGACCTTGCATTATTTTTCCTCCCAAGCCTCCTCAAGCCCGAGACCTCTCTTGTGTGAGCTCCCATAGCCCCCCTCCACCTCTCTCAATCCAAACCCACCATCAAAGCCTCGTCGGTGGCGAGATCTCGGCGAATCAAAGCTTTATTCTTTTCATGTCGATTTCCCATCAAACTATTGCGTTTCGAAATGTGATTTCTTTTACAAAAAAGAATGTGGATAGTCTAAAAGTACAACAAGCCCAAGAACTCTTAAATCCATCCATTGGATTAGGTAAAATCTTAAACCCTATTCTAGAATAATTAGAGTTAAATAACATTTCATACAACACATTTTATACCGTGAGTTTTGTCCCCCCATGAATGCTCTTCATGTGTATATGCTACATTTAAAATTAGGTTTTATTTGATTCATGATATCAAGAGAACAAGCCAAACAAATATCTCTAGGGTTCAGTTTATGTAACCTTTGTGTTATGTACGATTAAAACTGTTGATCTTACGATCAACAGTTTGGATCTCGTCATTCTGCACCTTGTTCAAACATAGATACAATCTCGTGGCTAGTTCCTCCGTCCGGAAAGATCATAGCCATTGATTTCAAACAACGGATAATTGGACTGTTGCAAACTATTTTCATGGCTTATGTTTTGATGATTGACAAACACTATCTCTCTTGGACTACTTGTTGCTTCTAACTTTTCAGGAATCGAAGATCGGACGATCAAGAGGAAGCCAAGTCCAGGATCACATAGGTTTAGGGTTGAGTCAGTCTGTAATTTTATTTTTCACCTTTTGAGTCTACTTGTAAGAATCAAAAAGACTGATGCTAAGTAACCTGTCACACACACACTTGAGAGGCTTAGAAATTCTGTTTTTGCCCACATCGGCCCGGCCGATATTTATATCGTCCGGGACGATCAGCTTAAAACAGAAAGTCTAATTAAGGATTCTTAATTAAGGCAGCCGACATTAACATATCGGCCTGGACGATACGTATATCGGCCAGGACGATAAGCTCAAAATAGAAAGAGATAGCCGCCTTAGACAGTTTAGGCATACTGAATTTTAAATTATCGTCCAGGACGATTCCAGGATCGGCCTGGACGAAATTACCAAATTATGCCTTAATTGATCAGGAAATCAAGGGAGTAATTAAGGATGATTGATACAATCATATCGTCCAGGACGATCGTGAGATCGGCCTGGACGATCAAGCCAAATTTCAATCGGCCAGGACTGTTCCTGGGCTGTGCTCAGGACGATTTACCTCTGATTTGAACTAATCGGACAGGACGATCGTGAGATCGGCCTGGACGATCAAGCCAAATTTCAATCGTCCAGGACTGTTCCCAGGGCTGTGCTCTGGCCGATCTTCCTTGATTTGTACTAATCGGCCAGGCCTATGTCCATATCGGCCGGGACGATAAAGTTGGCTACTTGCAATTAATGAGCTCCTCTTGAGCTCTTCTATTTAAAGAGCTCTTCTTCAACGTTTTTAAGAGACCTTTGGCTGCTGCCTTGACCTGAGAAGACCTTGAGGAGAGAAAGAGAGAGAGGGAGAGAGAGAGGATCTTGTGAGGGAGAGCTTGTGAGGGGATTCACAAGGGTTGCTCAAGGATCGCTCTGCTTGTCTTTCGTCTGGAGTTTCTCGTCCGTGGAAGGGTCGGTAGAGGTAAGGAGTTTTGCTTTTGGTTGTGGTTCTCTTCCAGCTTCAGAAGGAAGAAAAAGGAGGAAGGTTCTCTGCCTTGCCGGGGTGGCAAAAAGGAGTTTCTTGTGAGGGCTTCTCCGCCTAGCTGTGGGGGCTAAAGGAGAGTCACGTTTTGTAGTGGAATACTTGGAGGGTGCCTCCAAGGAGTGGACGTAGGTCTAGTCGACCGAACCACTATAAATCTTGTGTTCTTATTTTTGCTTCCGCACTTTTAAATTCCGTATTTGATTTGGTGGTGTGATTTGGTTTGTGAATTTATTTCTTTGTCTCAAGAATTTTTAAAATACCAATTCACCCCCCCCCCCCCTCTTGGTTAGCTTGGGACTAAGTTCATAGGGCTTAACATCCCGAACGAACTTTCATGGACGACTCCTTGCCACATCCTATATGGTTAAAACCTGTGGCTCGAATTCCTGTGCCACCGTAATTATTACCAATAATTATGCTACGGTGCAATCATTGACAATGATTGCAAACCCCATCTGCATTTTGATCTAGCAAATTGGGTGACGCCGCATGTCTGATCGTCTCCAATTATTTAAAAATTGATTTTAAAATTAATTTTAATTCCTTTTAAAATCAGAATTATTCAAATACTTTTTTAAAATTATTTTTAGATCCAAAAAATACATATATTATATCAAAATTTTTAGAATTTAATTACCTTTCATTTAAAGTTAAATTATTCTAAATACCCTTTTAATTACTTTAAACTTTAAAAATTTATATTAAATTTAATTTAAATCCTAAAAAATAATATAATGCCTTAAAATTTTTAGAATATTAAATATTTTTATTTAAAATATATTTAAATATTAAAACATATTTTTTCTTAATTTATTATTTAATTACTTTAATACTTAATTATTATTTAATTAAATATTTTCAAAATTAAAATTTTATTTTGAATTATTTTAAACTATCTTTATATGATCAATGGATGTCTCAAAAAATATTTTTTAAAATTATTTTAATTTTTTTATTTTAAAACTTACATATTTATTTAGGTTATTATATATGTATTTTAAAATTATATATATAGTTTAATCTTTTAATTTTAAGAAATCCCTTTTAAAATTTTAAACATGGGTGAAGCATGTGAATAGAATTCTTGGGGAAGGATTATTCAGTAATTGTACCCCAATTATTTTCTAATCAAATCTCTAATCATGTTAATTATTATTTAATCTTTTATATATTTAGAATGCACGAGCACTTAGCCTAGGCTCTCCTAATTCTAAGGACACGGCTTATGATGATGTGTTGCTTTTTTTCTTATATTACTCAAGGGTTAGTTATGGACACTTGATTTTAAACCTACTAAACCTAGGGACACCCTAAGGATAATAATTAAGGACCGATCTAAAAAACTTAGAGAAATTTTAGGGATTAGGGTATACCTCTGAATGACATGAAACTTGAAACCATTTAAACTTAGTGACATTTCAAATATCCTATAATTTTCTAGGAATTTTTAGAACCCTTTAAGTCACTTAATTAATGAACACTAATTTAATCCTTTAATTAAAACATAATAATTTCAAAAAATTCTAATAAATTTAAATTAAATTAAAAAATTATGAATAATACATCAAACTCTTTAAAATTTAATCCTCAATCTACTAAAATTAAATGGCCCTTAATTGGACCTTAATTTGAATACTAATTTAATTTTGATAAAAATTTTCCCCTTTAATTAAATTAATTAATTAATAATTATTAAAATTTCCTAAATACTTGAAAACACTTACTTAGGTTATTTCTGACCTTTTGAGGTGTTCTTAAGAGGTTTAAACTTGATTTAAATGAAAATCCCTAAAATACCCTTAATTAAGTAACTTTAATAATTCATTAAATAACCAAAATTTGAAAAATCATAATTAAATTTAGAAAAATCTAAGTTGAGTAAACTAAAGGCATTTAACTTCAATTAAAATATAGTATTTACTAAAAATATGACTATCCTAGAAATTAGCTTAAATTAAAAGAGTTAACTCCATAGTCATCCATAGTTTAATAATTAGGCCCAAAACTTCTAAAAATAATAACTTCATGTAGAAAACTCCAAATATAGCAAACTCAATGTATAATTACTTCCCATAAAGTCTAATATTTAATAAAAATATTAGGACCCTAGAACTTAGCTTATCTAATTTTAGGACTCCTCATCAGCGGGTAAGTCCTCTATCCTTCAGAGGCTATAAATTCAATATATTCGCATCACATGGATGATTCCACCTAAATATTTCTCTCTTATATAGTCAAAGTGTCGTATTATCTTTTCTTGAGTTTCTTTCCACTATCTTAGTCCTTCTAGTTGATGATGTGAGTCGTGTATGTTGAATAAGCAAAGTTGAACCATTCCTTATCTCTGAATAAGAAGTTTCTAGACTCCTCCCTGTGTGTCAAACCCATATGAGAGAATAATGCATAATTCTTAATCGAGAGTCTTATTAGGCCTTGTCTTAAGATGTAATTAACCATGAGGCTTGTGCCCGTGGGAAACTAAATCCTATATCAAATAAATCCCACTCGAGCTGATGTATCGAGTGGGGGAAATCTCATGAATTTGATCAGGTTATATATATTATTACCTATCAAGGTGCGTAGGTGAAAGCAGCTATCCTTAATAGTTAATCGTATATATGATCTCATATGGCCTCCCATTGGCCCTCTTGCGAAGAGTGAAAAGGCCTACGACCATTTTGTCCTACAGGATAGTGCGATCGTACCATTTACATTATGTCCCCCATAGAGCGATGTCCTTTCAGCGGCCCACAAACATTTGGCATCATAAGTGCCTAAATGAACCTTGGACACTCAATCAACCACTATCTTGCAATGAATAGTTGGTTGGATTCTTTCAATATTATTCCATAAATGCAAGTAACTTTATATTAAATAAACTTTTGTATGAAGTTTTAGTTACAATTACTTACCATTTTTGAATGTGCACTTGGTGAGAACCCAACAAGTGCCAATACTCAAATGAAGCACATATGGTGGTAGATTTACTATGATGGCCACATTATCAACATCACCTTATTCAACTTTGCATCTCTTGCTTATGCTCTCCCAATATGCAAATTAGAGATTAAAATCTTGAGAATTATATATGAACTTATATATCTCTCATTTAAGTTGTGTAATTTAGACTTATATTGGGTGTGGCCATGTTTAGGAGTAGAGAGCTTTTTTGAATGAGTTGTACAATGTTGAAATGGAGGGCTCACCTTGATATGAAGGGTATTTGTTAAAAATTAAGGTAATTAATGGGTTATTAATTCTGATTAATATGAGATTATGAATAACAAGTCACATTGTTATGAATTTAAGTAGTCTCTAATACATTTTATGGGGAATATTGAGGGATGGTGGGTGATCACCTGATATCATCTCAAATCACCCATCACTTTTAGTATAAGATCCCCTTTTAATTAAGAACTTCAAAGGATGGTGGAGAAACCCACTTGAAATCATACCAAATCATATGTCACTTTCAATGAAAGACGATAAAATCTGAAAATAATTATAATAATGGTGAAAACTAATGATGATTACTATACTTTGAACACTATTAATATTGATTAATACATATTTATGGGTAAAATATTAATGATATTAGGACATAAATCATCATTGGATAACCTTTTATTGGAGAAGAAGGATATGATAGGAGCCCACCCATTATACAATCCATCACTTTTAATGCAAGTGGATAAACGGAGGGGGCCTACCTGTAAGAGGATAAGTGCGACATAACAAGTCCATATGGTTGGATATAACAAACCCTTATGTTCTTTGAACCATGAATGACATAAGGTACATTACATGATATTTATTAATTTCTTATACTTCTATATTTCCATTTTTATACTCAATTTGTAAAAAGTAAGCTAGCTAAGTTGGGTTCATTTTGATTGTTGGGAAGGAATTAATATGATGGAACTCCTATTTAGTAAAATTTATTTAAGATATGTTATTCAATCAAGATGTACATTTTTAGCTTTGTGTGCCATTGAAATTCCATAAATTATATAATGCATTATAAAAATTTTCTTTCAAGATGTTTGTAAAATATTGAGTATGCTAATTTTTTTCTAGTTTAAGATATTCATCTCACTAATCTTCTATATTAAATTATTGTAGATGATGTGGAAACATTATTGCATTAAAAAAAGCTAATCCAAAAATAAGTGAAACATAAGACAAACCAGATTAATTATTCATTGATTAACCTAATATAAGTGATATGATAAGAAAGATATCATTATATAATAACCACCTATGAAATTAAATATGATAGTGATATAAATAATAGAGTAAATTATAACATCATCTACACAACATTATAACAAATTCTACAAAAAAAAAAAAAGAGAAGATATGTATTATTGCCTAACAACTTCATAATTTCTCCTTCTTAATAACTTGGCATTTGAGCTTGCAATTGTGTTTAAGTGAGGTAGCATGATATATAATTTTCAATTTGTAGTTAAATCTCTTTCCAATTCACTAAAGTAATAAATAACTAATTGTGCTTACAATATCAAAATATTTTATTCATTAGTTATTCATATAAGTGGAATATGACATCATCCTCTGTGATATTCAATTATTGATACATTATAACTTGAAATCCTATTATTTACCATTCACATGGTTGTATTGTACAACTAAGTTGGGATGAATCAACTTATTATATCTAATCTAAAGGAAATTAAACCTGGGTGTATGCCTATTTATCTTTTTAG
Organism: Dendrobium officinale; assembly: GCA_019514585.1. Taxonomy (NCBI): domain Eukaryota; kingdom Viridiplantae; phylum Streptophyta; class Magnoliopsida; order Asparagales; family Orchidaceae; genus Dendrobium; species Dendrobium officinale. Next base: position 19,144,539 of record CM033694.1, read on the forward strand.
ATTTTTCTTGTAATTGTTTCCATCGGGATCTTACTAGAAATACTCATAATAGAACACAATGCATTCTCATGGCCTCCACATGTAGTCTCATCATCAACTTATCATGATCTAACTTCTAAATATATAATAATAATAATAATAATAATAATAATAATAATAATAATAATAATAATAATCTTTAATCGATTGCACTTACATTTTTAATATCAGATAGATGATGCTTCACTAATTTCTCGTTAATGAATTATTATTAGCTTTAATAAAAGGTTGTTTGTTCCCTCGCTAGCTTTCATAAAACTACATCTTGCATCATTACAAGATAAGATGGTCATTAGAACAACTCATTCAAAATTCTAATGAAATGAAAACTAAAGGGTTTGGATCCAATTATAATGGTTGCATTCTTACTATAAGTTTCTCTTAAATATACATTTATGACTCTAATTGAAAGTTTGTGAGGGTTGTAAAACTCTTAAGAACTAGCCCGAGGCTAGCGAGGAGGGAGGGGGGGGGGGGGGGGTGAACTGATTATCTTAAAAAAATTTAGTGAAAAATAACTTCTTTAAAAACTTTTCAAACCCACACAAGATAATTGATACAATGAATACGAAAAAAGTAAATTTCACAACAACGAGATAAAAAGATTTTTCAACCACACATATAATCGCAAAAAAATAAAGTACAAAAAATAATTAAAATAAACACACCAGAATTTATAGTGGTTTTGTTAACCTGACCTACATCAACTCTTTGGAGACTCTCTCTCCAAGTATTTCACTAAATAGTAGTGACTCTTCTTTTGCTCCCATAACAAGGCGAAGAAGCTTAGACAGACATTGTTTCACCTTCCCAGTGCAGTAGAGAATTGTGACTCTTTATAGGCAGAGAATATCATCTCTATTTTCACCCTCTTGGTGATGGTCAGATAACTAAAACTCTATTTTTACCCTCCTGGTGATGGTTAGAGAACCACAACTCCTTTTTCTTCCTCATCACAATGGTTAGAGAACCTCAACTTTATTTTCACCCTAGGCCTCTTGGTGATGATTAGAGAATCACAACTCTATTTTCACCCTCTTGGTGATGGTTATACAAACACGATCTTTGCTAAATAACTTCTTCCTCAGAGCCACAGAGAAACCAGACAGATGCTAGTGATACTAGGAAAGATACTTACTTTTAGCAACCTTGTGAATGCCCTCATAACTTCTCCATCACAAAATCTCCCTCTCTTTTCTCACAAATCTCTCCTTCTTTTCTCCCACAAGGCTCTCTCTCTTGAAGTCTCAACAGCCAAAGATATTTTAATTGGAGTATTAGAAAACCTTAAGTAGTGGGCTTCAAGAAATCCTATTTTTTAAGAGATTTGTCTTCTATTTGTATAGTATGATACATGTATCATACAATACAATCAATGCAATTCAGATTCATCCAATAAGATTATTCAGATGAACTATTCAACTTTTATAACATTTCATACAGTACGATCATAACATCTTATGATGTGAACTAAAGAAATTCATTCTGTTCTTTTGGGAAAATCCTTGGGATGGAAAACTTCATACATTATTGATCATCCAGAATGTGGACATTGTACAGTCCGATCATTACAAAAAATATGTATTTTGTTTGGTATGATCTTTGGGATGACCAATTTCATACACAGGTAATTGTATAATATGAATTATATCATAAAATACAATCAGTCATAATAAATGTCCATAATTTGCTTGTCTGATATTGAGGGATTAATTAAGAAAGATTTTAATTAGGGTGTATAATATAAATAAATTCATATTGTACAATTTGTACAAAATTAGTATATTTCTTAACTTTTGGCGTCTAGGGTTTTGACAGAGCATAACAAATTCTACATTATGAATTAAAATTATATTGTATGAATAAGGTCATACAGTATGAATCTGGCATCGTATAATATAAAGTACTTTAAAAAACCCTCTAAAAAAAATTCTCTCTCCTCCTATATGTGTGCAAGGTTACTCAGCAAAGATATCCACCCAATTATGTGATACAACTAAAAAAGGAAAAAAATATATATTAAAATGAAAATTGATTAGAACCCTAGTCTACCCAGTCTTGAGCTGATCAGAATTATAAGTGAACGATGGATTGATTTCCTAAAATATTAGTATACACAAAAACTAAAAAAAATATCACGGAAATAGTAGAAAATAGTACCAGACGTAATAATATTTATTATCATTAAAATCACAGTGCTTGGACCAGTTTTTAACTCTAATATTATGCACAATTATATCCAACTTCACTATATGGTATCAAGTCGGCCAAATATGTCCTCTTAGGTGCAATAACCCTAAATTTTAAATGATTTATGATTAAATTGAAATTCATGTAATCATAAAATTTTGACTACAAGAATTATAGTGTTATGCTTGTAGGCACATCAATGTGTCCCTCTATGTCTGAGAGTTCTAGAATGAACAACAAAGCATTATTGGATTTAGGCTTTGTGGCACCAATCTTTAAGGTTTATATGAGATTGAAAGTGCATTGTAGTGTTGGATCAAAGATTTTATTTTTTAAATAAAATATATATTTTCATTTATTTAAACCCTTACCACCCTCATTCAACTCCCCATTCCCTTGAATGGCTGGGTGAGAGAAGTGAGGAGAAAAAGAGAGAACAAGAGAGAGGATAAGAGATAAAGCAAGGATTTAGTTTGTATTTTCTATATGAAAGTTATTCTGATTACGATATGTAACCTTAACCCTATCTTTATTTTTGATGATTTTGAGTTTTGTTAATTATCTCTCTACTAAATTTGATAAAAATACATTATCTTCTAATATAGACATCCATTTTCACCATATAACTTTTATAACTTTTGATATGCAATAGATATCATCATCCTGAATATTTTGATGTGCTTATATTAAGATTTCACTATATATATATCACTTTATTCAAAATAAGTAGATTTATAAAAATTATAACATGATCAGGGGTCATCATAATAAATCTGGACCTGAAATATATGATTTGCATAAAGTTAATGCTCCTTTGGTTTAACATGTATGCTTGACATAATATATGTTTACTAATATGCATACAAGATATTTTACATGCTACAATTGTTACATTGGATGTGCGTGCACTAGATGTTTATTATTATGATATATAATATGCACTTGTGTAAGAATAAGAAAGGGTACCTAAAAATGATTTACTGGTTTAGGTTGGCTGAAGACATGTTACCATGTATAAGAGGGTGGTTGGATGTACTTTCCTTTAAATAATGTTTATAGTGTGAACATAAAAGATATAAAAAGGGAGACATAAGGAGATTGATAAAAATATTATGATACGCTAATGGGGTGGAAGTTACTACTTCTTACATGAAAGTCACCTTACTTATGACAAATGATATAAGAATAATTCCTTTTTATAAGAGTGATATGATTGATATTGGTTCATGTTAGATCTGAAGGACCTACATAACATGATGCATGTAAACCCCCAAAATTGCCAGATGTTCTATCTTTATTATTATTATTATTGTTACATGACATATATAGATGACATAATTACATATGATATTTGGATAAGTGATATGATATGACATGACATAAATAGGATAAAGGAGGTGATTGATACATGCATATAATAATATTGGTAAGATTGATATATAACATATGTACATGCTTTGATACAAATTGATATGCATATAATTTGGCATCTAACACATGATATTACATGATAGGCATGTTGATGCACATGCCATGGCATAGAGATAATATTTATTTTTTATAATTGATAGATATAGATTCATATATGATATATGCATAGATTCTTATTTTTTCATAATATTATACAACAAATGATATGGATATAAAACAAGTAGAACATTTTGATTATATTAATTTATATTATTTACTGATTAAAATTGATCATAATGATTCATTCTATTTACAATGATTGTCATTTAATTGTTCATCTTGATCTTGATTGAGTGATAGGAATTGTATGTTTTGATAACCTATTGAGTTGTTAGCTCACTTTGTAGTTTTCATGTTTTAGGTTTGGGTAGGGATTTAGTGGAGTGAAACTAATTTGATTTCAGGATTTTAGGTAAAAATTTGTATACTTTAAGATTTATTCTCTAATAGTTAGGCGTATTGAAAGTTAGACTAACATATTGATTAAACATTTTAATTAATGTAAATAAGTTTTGATGAAAAAATATTATAGTGAAATATTTTTGTGTATATATTACTTTTGTATGGTTTATTTAGATAAAGGGATTTAGTAGCTTTGGTTGATTAATTAAGAGATACAATATGCAATTCTTCCAAATTTTGATCTTGGGGAAGAACAAAAATGGTATCAGAGCAATAGTTATTAGAAGAATTAAATAATGACTAAAGCCATATATTGATTATGAGATGGGTAGAGATTTTGGTAGAAGGTGCAATTTCCACCCATTCATGATATGTATGTGTGTGATGAATTACAAATTTGTTAGTAAAGATCTATAAGAGTGTGCAAATGAATATAAATGAAGAAGGTGTACCAAATAAGCAAAGTGTAGAAGCTCTAATGACATCAAATAACATAATGTAGTTTGCTAGTTTGGAAGCCTAATTAATGAGTGATGTAAAAATGAAGCATGCCAGAATTAAGGAAAATGAGAAAGATAAGAATTTATTAATATTTCAAAAACTATATCCTTCATTATTCAAGGGTGTTGTAGAACCAAAAGTAACACAAGATTGACTATTGAGGATAGAGAAAAATTTTTATACTATGCAATGTCCAAAAAGTATGAAAGCACCGCTAGAAGTATACCTATTTGAAGGTGAATCTAAAAGTCGGTGGATTGGGAAACACATACAGAAGTTCCAAGGAAAGCTAAATTCACAAATCACTTGGGAGGAATTTGGTTCTACCTTTAGAGTTTGGTTCATACTTCTATCTGTTGGGCAGCAAATGGAGGAGGCTTTTATAAGACTAGTACATGGAGACAAGAAAGTGATGCAAATGAAGTTGAGTTCATAGTGTTAGCCAGGTAATGTCCTCAACTGGTTAGCACTGCTGAGGAGAAATGTTACAAATTTTTTAGGGGATTGAAATATGAGTTGAGGCACCCATTAGTGCCTATAAGGATCCATGAGTTCTATGAATTAGTAGAAAGAGTGAGGTTAGTTGAAAATGATTGGGTTATTCCCCAATTAAGACAAAACATGAATAGGAAGAGAGTAAGTGTCAAGATTACGAGGGAAGATGGTAGTGAAAAAATGGTAGATTCATTAATTTTAGGAAAGGACATATGGTACTAGTTAATAGTGTGCCAGAGTATGCCTGGTTTGTAGGCGGCATGTAGGATAATATTTTATGATCACAGGATAATGTTTCATATATTGTCAACACAGACATAGAATGGTTTATTGCTTATAAGTTTATATGGAGAAAGATCATAATCCAGGATAGATCAGCCAATACAAGCCTATAAATAGAAGATCACTGGATCTAGAATATCCAACAAAGGTTTTGACTGATGGTAGGAATGTGAGTGAAAGTCAGAGGCAACCTATATCATTAATGATGATACCACCAGTGTAGTCAAAAGTATATAATCTGATTCACTAAGAATGAGAGAAATACTTGAGATATCCACTAGTATAATTCTCTATCCAAATTTGAATTCTATAAAACTTTATTAATTAACTTAATTGATAATTATATAACATAATTGAGTGTCATATGATTGATTGAAATACATAATGTGTGAATGATTTGATTGAATACATGATTTGATTGATTGGCATGGTTGATGTGATAAAGAACAATAGTATGTTCTATAGATTCATAAATCTTACGGATTTATCGGGGATAATATTGTTTTAAGGTGGGTGGATCGTAATAACCTGAAATTTGAAATGATTTAAAATTAAATTGAAATTTTTGCAAAAAAAAGTTTGAAGGGGAGCAATACAATGTTATGCTTATAAGCGTAGTGGTGTTATCATCTCTGTTTGCGAGTTATGTAATGAGTGGCACAGTAACATTAGATCTAAGTGTTGAAATTCTAGTATATCTAGTTTATAAGAAATTAAATGAGCACTGCAGTGCTGAGGATTTGAGCATTATAACATTGGGTGGGTCAGATATTTAATTTATTTAATAAAATATCTATTTTCATTTATCTAAACCATCACCACCCCCACTCACTCCTCATTCCGTTAAATAGCCAGGTGAGAGAGGAGAAGAAAAGAGGAGAGAAGATGGAGAGAGAAGGAGGAGAGGGAAGAATGAGATTTAGCAAGTATTTTATATCTCTCTAATTATAAATGTTATTTTAATTGTGGTAAGTAACTTTAACCCTACCTCAATTTTTGATGATTTTATGTTTTGTTTTTTTTTCCTCTCTTAAATTTGAAAAAAAAAATTCTCTGTTGATAGAGACTATCTCCAACATATATCATTTAATTTGTAGTAGATATAATCATTCTGAATATTTTGACAGGCAATTGAGATTTTACTAGTTGGTTTTGCATATATGTCATTTTGTTCAAAATGAGTAGTTACAAAAAGCATAAAATGATCAGAAGTCAATGTAAAAAATTTAAACATGAAATATATGACATGCCTTAAGTTACTATCCATTTGGTATAACGTACATTTTGATATAATACATACATAATGATGAGCACATTAGATAGATTTGTATGTTATGATAATTATACGGGATGTGTACATGATTTATGCTATTATGATATAAATATTATGATGCATGCATAAAAGAAAAAAAGGTGGTTAAAAATGATTGACTGACTTAGGTTGGGTGGAGACATTTTATCCTACATAGGAGGGTAAAAAAAAATCCTACATAGGAGGGTAAAAAAAAAATCCTACATAGGACGATCGGTCGATGGGTTTTCCTTTAAATAATATTTATAATGTGATCCTAAAAGATATAAGAAGGGAGATATAAAAAGATTGATTGATACAATGTGACAAATTGTTGGATAGGAAGTGACAACTTCTTACATGAAAGCCACCTGACTTGTGACATGTGATATGAGACTTATTCCTATTTATAGGACTGACATGATTGAGGTTGATTGATATGTGGTCTAAATGGCCTATAGGACTTGTTATAGATAAAAAACCATAAGTGTTAGATGTCCTACCTTACTTAATATTAATGTTACAAGACATATGCATATGACATAATTACATATGCTATTTTTTAAAGTGACATGATATGACATGAAAAAGATACATGATTTGATTGATTGAAGCATATAATAAGACTCACAAGATTAACCCATATCATATATTTATGCGTCGATATATATCGATATTCATATAAATAGACACCATAAATGTTATATGATAGACATGTTGATGCACATGACTTGGCATAGAAATATTATTTTTATTATAATTGATAGATATAGATTCATATTTTTTTTCTAATATTATACTAAAAATGATAGGGGTATAGAACTAAGAAAACTTATTGATTATACTGATTTGAACTATTTATTGATTAAAATTGATCATATTGATTCACACTGTTTATAATAACTGTTATTTGTTCATACATATTTTAATTGAGTGATTATATGTATATTATTTCTTTTATTATGCATTGATACCAATTATAAGTTTTGAAAATCTACTGAGCTATTAATTCACCCTATGGTTTTCATATTTCAAAACGGGTAGTCTTTCACAGGATTGAGGCTAATCCGATTTCAAGATTTCTTTTTTTTTTTGGGGAAATTAGGGGCATAAGCCCATATATTACTATGTAAAAAAAAGTTACAAGAAAGGTATAATAAAAAGATTTATCCTCAAACAAAAGGAGAATAAACCAAAAACCTATACCTCCTAAAAGAGCTAGAAAAAGCAATGAAATAAGGAAAAGTGGACAACAACAAGTGAAAGACAGACATGGAAAAAGTTATGATGAGCTCCCAAAAATGGACTCAGACTGCTAATCTAAAAATAGTACGAATTCCAGCATAATCGAGCAGAGATCTCCTGGTTGCCCAAGAGGCCCTTCAAGGAGATGATTAGCAGCTACATCATCGTCCTCCAACGAAAAACTGTCCCTTCCTGGTTGCCAAAAGCCATCCAGGATAAAATGATTCCAGCCGCTGCTCGGTATACAAAATAGGAGATCCGTCCAAAAAACAGCATACATAAATGAAGTCCATCCCAAAAAAAATCAGTGAATAGAGGGGCTGCAACTAGCGGAAGAAAAAAACCAGATTAACACCTTCCAACCAAGAGTCTAGCAAAGAAATACTGAAAAAAACTGTGAGAGAAGGATCATGCATATGTTGGCCAAAGAATCCGCAAGTTATCTTTATGCTTCCAGGTCAGAACCTTCTCCTCCACAGCACGTTTGATGATATAGCATAAGGTGGATATGCTTCTAAATTTGAAGTTGAATCTTCTCTCATTTCTTTCCCTCCAAAGGTAATAAGTGATACAACAGACCGTAAGTAAAGCAAATTCCCTTTGGTTTTTATACATATAACTTCTTTCACCCAAAAAATGAAGCACTTGTAAAAGCCTAGGATGCAGAAGGAACTCCTCAACTGCAGGTACCAAATTTTTCAATACCGCAAAACCAAAACCACATTCAAACAACATATGAGCATTAGACTCATAATGCCTAGAACATAGTAAACAAATAGGCTGCACAGTTATATTTCGTTTAGTGAGCTCATCAGCCGTTTTGAGCCCACCATTAAGAGCAATCCAAGTATAAGTGGAATATTTCAGAGCATGAAATTTGTGCCACACTAGCAAGTGCCATTCAGTAATAGGTTCTTCCCGGAAATAAAAATTTTTAAAAGAAGAAAAAGTAGGCTTTTTCTTATCAATCCAACCCATCGTGTAAGAAGAGTCATGTATCATAGTATTTTGACAAAAAAACTGGTATAGAATCTCATGGACAGAACCTGGAAAACACCAGCCTCCCTCCAACCAAAAATCAGTAATCCTGGCATGCTTCGGTATAAAAGCCTGAAGGTTGCTATTGGGTAAAACAGACATAAGGGACTTACCCTGCAGCCAAGGATCCCACAGCAAAGCAATTCTTCTATTAATATTTATCTCAAAATGAATGCTAGAGCAAGCAATATTAGCCACTTTCCCAATCTCCCTCTAGAGAACAGAGGCTTTCAAAGTTGAAGGAGTCCACGGGGTACCATATTTAGTGTTTAGATAGGAGAAGAGAAGCGAATTCGTATTATAAAATCTGAATAACAAAGAGCAATGATTAGCAAATTGATGTGCTTGAAGATCCAGATTTCCCAACCCACCAAACTTTTTGGGTTTACAAGTTCTCTTCCAAGCTATAAGTTGCAATTTCCTAGCCTCCACACCTCCAAAGAATAGAAATCTCGAGCATAATCGACTCAAGTTTTTAATGCAAGCTTTAGGAAAAATAGCACCCCTAATCCAATAAGCAATAGTGTTGCAAACCGTATACTTCAAAAATTGGAGTCGACCGGCAAAAGAGAGGAGTCTAGCTTTCCAACCAGCAAGGTGGTTAGAAATGGTTTGCATGAGGGGTTGAAAATCAGTTATGCCCAGCTTTTTAACAGAGATAGGTATGCCCAAGTAATTCATCTTGTTAAAAGCAGTAGGGATGTGAAGGGCATCATAGATAACTGAGGGGTTTTCAATGAAATTGGAGATAATAAGCTTACTCTTGTCATGGTTAACCAGAAGTCCAGAAATTTTTGCAAAAGCATCCAGTAATTTTAAGAGAATGTCACAATTAACAGTTGTCGCTTCTCCAAAAATGAGGAGATCATCGGCATAAAGCAAGTGAGTAAGATGCATATCCTTCTTTTTTATGCCTATAAATCTTTCTGGTCCATTAGTCTTGTCTATCATACAAGTAAAAGCGTCCATGGCAATACAAAATAGATAAGGGCTGAGGGGGCAACCTTGCCTGATCCCAGAAGAAGAAAGAAAGTGCCCCTCCAAAGCACCATCAATGGAGATAGAAAAATGGACATTAGAAATACAAGCTCTAATCCATTGAATAAAAGTAAGAGGGAAACCTTTTATCCGCATTCTATCAAGAATGAAATCTCTAGAAACTGAGTCAAAATAATGATTATAGTTAAATATCTTTGCATATATGATTACTTTTATTAATTTTTATTAAGATAAAATTGATTTAATTGTTCTGGTACATTAATTAATAGATAGAATATGTAATTCTTTTAAAATTTGATTGTGGGGCATGACATTTGGTGTTAAGCATGTAATAATAAAAGGGGAATCTAATACTATTGCCAGCACTAAAATCACAATAACTAAAGATATGAACAATGTATAATTCTCCTCAAAATTTGTTCTAACCATAGTAATTTATATTGGACTCCTCTTTTAATTATCTCTATTGGATTTCTCGTAGTTACAAACTTTATAATAAAAGAACTTCATACTTGCATTATAAATATTATGTTAATTTATGAACAAAAAAACTTTATTACTTAATAAAATATATTATAGTTAAAGATAATTTTAATTTATTTAATATATAACTAAATAATTTAAAATTGTTTATTATAGATTCGTAAATATATTTATTAGCTCATATTTCTGTTTATTTTCAGATTAATTAAACAAATCACAGTAAAATATAAAAAAAGAACTCCTAAATTTTTTCCATAAAAAAAATTATATTTTCTAAAAAAAAAACGCCTATATATATATATATATATATTATATTTTTTGTATGACGCGGCCCAATTACCCCTTAGTCGCCCATATGCACCGGGGTTTAATTTTTTTTTTTTTTAATCTGACATTTTGAAAATTCGGCCATAAATATCACCAATTATAATATAAAAATTAAATAAGATAGCTTCAGCCGTTAAAGTCCAACATATTTTTTTGATATGTTTCGAAACGTATATAAAAAAAAAGAAGACACTAAATAGCGAATTTTCTTGACATCTTTTTAAACGCTCAAATTTCTGACAATAACAGAACAGCAGAAGACGGTCTTTCTGATAAAGTCGTTCAAATCCCGCTACCCAACAGGCGCAGTTAAAGCTGCCGATCGGCCGTTACGCTATGCGCGGCGTTTCCCTTACCGTGGGGCCCATTCCATCGCCAGTCAGTTAATCTCAACCGTCCATCGCATGCAACGCCTCCAGCACCATTAAGTCTAGGTTTCGTAACTGGGGACCACGGTACGCTCACCGACAAGTACCGTTACCGTTACGATCCCACCAATTCCGCGTGCAATAGCCGGTCGAGCTTGGTCCTCCTCCGACCGGCCGATCGATATGTCAATCTCAAGCCGGTTACTACGGTTTCCTAATAGAAGATTATTAGGCAACAAGCGGTTTAGGAGGACAGGTTTAAATGACTGCTGTTTCCGGTTCAGACCAGGAATCCAACAATTTATAACTATATTTCCATGTATCAATCTTTATTTATTATTTAAACTTCATATATTTATTTATATAATATTTTAACTTTTACACCATATTAAAAATATTATATAGATAAATATAAAATATATAAAAAATTGAACTAAAATTTATTTATTTATAAAATTAATATTTTTATATTTCTTTTTTAATTATTGTATTTGCGAATATCAGGGTAACATTATTAAAATTTTGATTATATATAAGGGAGAATTTAAAGATAAATAAAAACAATTTATTATTTTTATAATAAATATTTAAAATTTAAATTTTAGATATTAAATATATAAATCCCCAACTAACTATATATCTAAAGTGAAACGGTTGTTGAATTAAATCGGAAATTTTGAAAGTGGAAACTCTATCTCTTTTCCCTTCGCACCTAAACCGAAACGAGACAAACGAAGAAACGAACGAATACCCTCCTGCTTCCCTGAGCCCTTCTGCTTATAAACAGAGGAGGAAGGAGAGATGAAAGAAAACCTTGAAGAAGAGAATGGAAGGGGGAGGGGATGAGAAGATTAAGGGATCTTGGAGTCCCGAAGAAGATGCTTTACTGATGAGGTTGGTGGAAAGGCATGGGGCTCGGAACTGGACGCTTATAAGCGCAGGAATACAGGGGAGATCGGGGAAATCTTGCCGGCTCCGATGGTGTAATCAGCTGAGCCCGGACGTCCATCACCGCCCTTTTACGGCGACCGAGGATGCTATCATCGTCGACGCCCATAGGGAATATGGAAACAAATGGGCGACTATTGCACGGCTTCTTCCCGGTCGCACTGATAACGCCATAAAGAACCATTGGAATTCTACTCTCCGCCGCCGACGCCGCGTGGAGGCTACGTCTATTTCCGCTGCTCTCTCCGCCGCTGCTCTCTCTGTCCCTGAGTCAGATTCGGAATCGGGAGGAAAGCGGCCGTGTAGGAGGGATGATTTGATTCTGAGAGTGGTGGAGCCAATGACACCGGAGGCAGTGGATCCGGCGACATCGCTGTCACTGAGCCCTCCTGGAGAAAGCTCAGCGGCGGCCGCTCCCTCGGCACCAGACATCGGCACCGGCGGCGGGTGTATGGAGAAGGGGTGGTTGGGGAATGCGACTTTGATGTCTGTAATGAAGAAAGTGATCGCCGAGGAGGTGCGAAAGTACATGGGAGAGCTCAGGCTGCAAAGCGGCGGTGGATTTTTGTCTATTGTGAAGGCAGAGAGTACATCCAACGGCCAAGATTAAAGCTTCGTTTTGAGATATTTCCGATATTTTTGCTTTTCCTCGTCAGTCGTCGCTATTCTTTACTTTTTTGCTTCGAATTAGGAGAAATAATGTCCAAGAAAATGTAAATAATTAGTAAAATCTATTTTGTTTTTAAGTAAATATATGCCTTTAAGGGATAACTTGATCGACATGAATTTTAATATAGTAGTTTGAAGTAAATTTTTTTAAAATTAAATACATGTTGATTAAAATTATGATTTCATCGTAAATTTATATTCAAACAAAAGATTTGATAAGATAAATTCATCGACACCTGATCTGATAACTTCAAATGAGTTCAAATAGAACATTTAAAACATAATGGAAATTTTGGAGACATTGGTAAGAAGACTAGACAACCCTCAAATCTTACATGCTTGTATTCAAATTGATAAGATGAATTCAATTAGCCCAAGATCACTCATTTCTAATGACATTAAGATACTCAAATGTTGCACAAACTATTTATCATTAAGAAGATCAATATTTGTTGTTAGATTTAGTGTTTTGGATCTTGACCAAATTTACGAAAATGATTGTTTAAAAATTATAAATTAGACCTTGTTTTCTATGCGAATGAGCATCAATAGCTAAGGGATCTTAAAAACTCTACCATTTTGCTCAATATTCGCTAATGATGACTATCATCAACAATCGCGACCTTCATTGTCTGACTGCTAACAATTGACTATTATCCAATTGTAGACACTTGATCTCTCTTACATCATCAATGATCGAGTGATATCATATGATAATCTTCACCTTCTATCATTTCTTCTATAATCCCTAAAAATGAAAACAATAGTTTTTTTCAGTTATATAATTCTCTATTCTTTAAATTTGGAGAAGAGTGGACTCATGTATTTTTAATTATATAGTTTATGTTTCAACTATGCCACGCTGTATGATTTTTTTCCTTTATAAGATTTTCACATACAAAATTTTGACATCTTTTATAAATTTTATATTTACATGATGAATGTTTATATTGAGTACACTTTCTCTTCCCTTAAAATTTTTTAGCATATAATAATGTGGTATTATATGTGAAAAGTTCTGATAACCCTTACGTGGATTAGATTAATGATTTATTAATGACCTTTTAATGACCCAATCGAACCATATTGAAATTCTTGCATGTCTAAAATTTCTGCTTAGGAGTACTAGAACCAAGGTTTTGAAAATCGCACTGGACTGGCTGGTTCGATCGTGAATTGGTCTTATGGTTGGTTCGATCCTCCTAAAAAACCGATCTAGCATCAAACCAATTTGAGTTGTCTGTTCAACCGGCCTACCGTTGAACTGGTCCTGGTTAGTAAAAACCGACCAGTTCGATTCATAATAAATTTAAATAATTTAATTTAATATAAAAATATTTTATTAAATATTAAATTAATTTAAATAATATGTATTTTATTTAATAATATAATTCCATTTTTTTAATATTATGTATTAAACACTAATTAATCATACTAACATGATTCAATCACCCCATATGGGCTCTTAACTCATTGATACAAGACAACATATAAAAACAACACAACATAAAGCTTATAAGTGATGTGATACTAAATAATTAGAAGTTTCTACAATGTGAGAATGATAAATGCTTCTATGAGAATTTGTTGGGAAAATTTTGTATAGAATATTCAATTAAAAAAGATTATAATAAATTTTAAAATTCTTAAATTTATAGTTGTTTAAATAAAAATAATTATTTATAATTTTTAAAGTTTTAAAACTTCTCTATAAATATAAAATTAAATGATAATATGAAAAAAAAATAAAATAAAAAATTATTTTATAACATTTTAAATATAATTTTATAATGTGAAATCCATATATAATTTCTAGATGTAAATTAAACCTCAATGTATAACATAAATAAGTAATTATTTATATTAAATTTATATATTTAAATATAAACTAATTTTTTTATTAAATATGAATTAAAATCAGAGATTGAAGATATTTATATTTAAATTTAAAATTAATAATTATTTATATTTAAATATATAATATAAATGTAATAATTATTTATATTTAATTTTAAAATTATGTAATATATTATATTTGTTTGAATTTTATTTATTTTTTACTCTCAAAGTTCTTTAAATTATGAAGTTTTTTAAGAGTAGATTGTCATCATTATTATATTAATTTTATTAATTTTTAATAATATTATTATTTATTACGTCATCTAGTTTGACATCTTGGTTCGACCGATCAAACCGTGAACCACTCATTCTTCCGGTTTGTTGTCCGGTCTGATTTTCTCAACCTTGGCTGGAACACTGACCAAGCGAGCACAACATTACTTCCCTCTCTATTTGGAAAGTTCTGGGCATGTGGGCATTGTTGCGCAAAGTTCTATGGTCTACATTGTTTTGAGATAGTATTGTTATCATGCCCTAAAAACTAACTTAGAAGAATTTCCTACTTATCTTCGAATCACCAACTAGAGCCACCAAAAACATACATATAAAATAATAAATACAACATAAGCTATTTTAAGTTTCATTTCATTAAAACATGTATTTCATTTCCAAAAGAATCATTTATACTAGTAATGAATACATTTTTTAAATCATTATATCTAAATACATTTTAATGATTATAAACAAAATTAACAAAATATATAGAAGAAATACCTAAACTAGAATATAATCTGATCAGCCTCACTCTACTAGGTCTTTACTCCTAAAATAATGAAAAATTAATTGCATGATGAGCAAAGCTCAATAGATCACAAACCCTACCACTACACCCAATACAAAAAAAGTAAAATAAATGAATGAGATTATTCAAATCAACAATAGAGCTTGACTATCATAAATTCATGTACATAGGAAAATATCAACATGGACAATAATGATCTATATGAACAATATCAATCAATATGAAGCATAATCATGAGTTTAAGTAGTAATCATTGTCTCAATTCTATCCCAGCATATGAAAAGGGCTAAAGAAAGACTATCATATGAATTAATGAAGAAAGAAATTGTATCTTAGATCTATTAGTTATCAATGTAGGTCAACATCAAGATTGTCATATTATTTTTATTATGTTATTTATGCAGTATGCACTAATCTAAAGTGTTAGGTATATCAAATATTTGTATATATATATATATATATATATATATATATATATATATATATATATATATATCAGTATCATTATACATCATGTTCATGTATTATATTATATATAATATATATTACCTATCATATAACTTTTCCTTATTCATATTATCTTTAATTATCATGTAACATATGCAAGTACATTTGCATATTAATGAAAATTAGGGCATCTGACTAATCATGCAGTATTTTTATATCTTCATATCTTGTCATATCATGTGTCATATATCAGTGTGTTAGGTTGCTATATTGTAAGATTTGTCACTCTTACCTGTTGCCATATCTTATCTACTTATTACTATCTATAAAGAATCCTAGCCCATCCTATTGTACAAGGTAACTTGCATGCTAGCTTTTCTTGTAATTACACATACATATGTTATATCATAATAATATTATATGCATCTTGTATCATATAAGTATTTAGTTCGATTAACATGTCGTGCATTATTTTATACTATCAATATACAAATCTTATCAATAATGTACTCATGTATGTATGCATGCATATCATAAAAGTTATATAATATGCATGTTATGCCAAACGTACTACTTTACTATGCATATTATGTATGCCACCTCCAAACTAAATATATTAATTTCTACTTATTTTATATATACTTTTATCTTAATCATTTCATTTAAAAGACTACACATGCAAAACTAACTCATAGAATTTTAATATAGGGGGTGTTTTATTCGAAGTAAAGTGAGTGTAAAGCTAAGTGAATGCAGGGTTTTAAAAGTTTGGTGTTTGGCTGGGTGAAAAATAAATTTAATGAAAAGTAATGTAAATATAGTGTATTACATTCTAGTTCATTTTTGAGGTAAACTATTCTCGCCCAATTTTGAGAGAGAAGTGTTTACACCACTCTAAATCTTGTTTTCCCACTTCCAAAGGCCACCGTCTCCAATGCCATCCTACTGTTAGTTGCTAGTAACCATCATCCACCACCGGCCGACCACCATCTCCACCAGATAGCCTCCCACCGTCTCCACTGCCAATCGCGCTGCCCACTTGCATTGCTGTCTAGTGCTGCCACCACCAACCACCACTACCCATAGTTACTACCATCGCCCATTAAATTGGAAGATAATGCATTTTAACAAGATATGGAAGAGATAAAAAAATAAAACTTAAAACCTTTGGAAACATAAATACTATTATGGTTACTTGCCAAGATACAAATAACTTTCAAAATTAGGAGCATGGACAAAAATGCTCTAAAGGAAAACTTTCTCTTTTTTCTCTTCTCTCCTTTATGCATTTCTCTCCTCTCCTCTCCTCCCCTCCCTTATCTCCACTTTTATCTTCCTCTCATTCATTGTCAAGGAAGAAAATGGAGAATAGCTTAGGGATGGCTTGGGGTATTTAATATGATAGTGGATTAGGATATTTTTAAAAAAAATATTTGTAGACGCAACACCATAGAGTTCCAAACTGAAGAATAGTAGCACTCCCTTTTATTACTTCAAACTTGAGAAGTCACAAAAAGTTCACAATGTTGTAGTTCTCTCATTCAGATTTTCATGCATGTAGAAATTTACATGAGCATTATTTATAGGTCATTAATGATTATTTGATTGTGTAAAAAATTTGGGTTTTTTATAGCTTTAATGTTGTGGTTTCTAGCACTGCAACGCTAGGTTACTAAAATTATTTTTTAAATATCTAAATCTACTACTTCATTTAAGTACTCTTAAGCTATTTCACTCACCTCATATCACTGCTCTTTGCTTGAGAAGAGGAGGAGAGAGGGGGGAGAGGGAGTGTAATATCAGTTTTTGCTCCAGGTTCGTCCGGACGAAGTCGGATCGTCCGGGACGATCGGTACAGGTTGTGCAGAGAAAATCATGTTTGGCTGTATGGTTCGTCTGGACGAAATCAGGATCGTCTGGACGAAAATAAGTCAGAGAACCCTTCGCCGGGGACGATATTCAATTTTCGTCTGGACGAAATAATTCTCTTCATGGATCGTCCGGTACGAAGCTCGATCGTCCAGGACGATCAGTCTGGATATATATAGAAGTGAGATATTTTGAAGAGAGAGAAAAAGTTGAGGAGAGAGAAAAACGAAGGAAAAAGTGGAAAAGTGGATTTTCGGGCGACGCCGAGCTGTTTTCGTCCGAAGAGACTGTTGAGGAAATTGCTGTACGCAAGGTAAGGCACAATCCGACTTTCTCAATTTTCAGAACCGTCGAGTTTGGCGGTATTATCTGTCCGGAATTAAGTTTTGTTCGCAATTTTCGTCCGTAATTTCCGACTGGTTTAGTTTCTACCGCGTAACTTTCTGTATTTTGTTGAAGTGCCGAGTGTGAATATTTTGGTTATTTTTTTAAGATTTTTGTCCGGGTATTTTTGATTCGACTGGATTTTTCTGTGAACTTGGAAATTATCTGTGCAGTAGAATAAATGTTCTAAAATGTTGATATCTATATTCTGTGCGAATTTGGTGAATTTTGATTTTCAAGAAAATTGTGTAAATTCTGTATACTACCGTTGTGCTGCCCGATTTTTGAGTAATTTCTGTTTTGTCCGGAAATCTTCTGAATTGATATGCTATCTGTATATGCTATATAAAGGGAGTTATAAGGGGCCTGGATCCTATGAGATTCAGTTAGTGTCTGGGAATTCTGAAATGAGCTCAATATGAAATCTGATATCTGTTCTGTTCCGGATCCGAGGAAACAATCTGTTTAGGTGCTATATGCACTATATATGTATTCTGGTGCTATAAGCACATCTGATCTGATCTGTTTTGGTGCCGTGAGCACAAAGGGAGGCATAAGTGGCCTGGATCCTATGAGATTCAGTCAGTGTCAGGGAATTTAGCTATTAATTAAATATCTGATATCTGCTATATGATTCTGATATGATTTGTTCTGTTCCGATATGATCTGTACGATTCTGATTCTGTTGATCTGATGTGTCTGATCTGTTATGTTTCTGATTTGATACAACTTCCATTTCCGTACAGTTTTGTTGATTTGATATCTGTCCGAATCTGTTTCGATTCTGTACGGATTTGTCTGCTGTGTTGGTTTTGAGATTCTGAGAATTTTGATTGGAGGTTTGTTGCTTTACTGAGCTGTTGAGCTCACCCTTGCTTTCTGGTGGTTTTCAGGTTCTAGGAAAGGCAAGGAAGTCCAAGATTAGTTCAGAGTCTGATCAGTATAGGTACTTTTGTACTTTTGGTTTTTGTACAGTCATGGCTTTTCTATTCTGTCTTTCTTTCTGTCGAAAGCCATGTACTGTTCTGTAGATGATTGTTTTGAGGAAATGAAATCGGATAGATGTTTTGTTCCGCTGCATTTGATGATACATAGTAGCTCTGTGTTTGTTAGTCTGTGTGAATTAATTATTTGGAAGATTCAGTTCCGAACCAAATTCCAAAGCTAGATCCTGGTTAGTGCAGCTCCGTCGCGATCCAGCTCGGGCGGGATCCGTCTCGTCTCGGGTCGGGTCGTGACAGGGAGAGAGAAAGAGAGAAGAGGGGGAGGAGAATAAGGAGAGAGAGAGAGAGAGAGAGAGAGAGAGAGAGAGAGAGAGAGAGAGAGAGAGAGAGAGAGAGGACTTTAGGATATTTATAATGTCCTCCAAATTAGCAAAGTTATTTTGATCATTGTAGATAACCTTAGCCCTATTTTTATTTTAACACTACTAATTACAGGTCCCAAGTCTTAGATGAGAAAGTGGAGGGTTGCGTTAGGTAGTCGACAGCCAGAGTAAAACTTATCGAATAATCATGACATGAATCCTTTAAAATATTGTGTTAATGCTAGTGCATCCAATAGAAGTGACATGATGTATTGCCTAAATACAATGACAAGTGTGTAAGGGCAGCTACACTATCACCTAGGTGCAGTATTAAATAAGCAAGGGTTCCCACATCAAGGATAGATTTTGGTAAAGAAGCTAGTCCAATAAAATAACATTAGGATAGGAACTTGGCATATAGGTTCCCTAATAAGAAAATTAATAGAATTAATATATATTATGATTCATAGGTGAAAGTTCATCAGGGATGTTAAGCCCTTATGGACTAGTCCCGAGACTAACCAAGAGGGGGGTGAATTGGATATTTAAAACTTCTTTAACTAAAAGAAAAATGTTTTTAAATCTTATAGTGGAAATGAATTAAGTCAATAATAAAAAGATTAATAGTGGTTCGGCCAAATCTTGTCCTACGTACACTCCCCGGAGGCACCCTCCAAGTATTGCATTAAACTTTTAGTGACTCTCCTTTAGCCCCCATAGCTAGGTGGAGAAGCCCTTAAAAAATCACTTCTATCTTCCCTGGTGTGGTAGAGTAGCAGTGTCCTCTAACACCAAAGAGATATTCTTCTTCCCAAAACTTCCCTTAAGACAAACGAACATTGAATCCGATGGTACTAAGGTGCAAGCTTGCTGGAGTAACCCTGTGAAACCTCCTCAACACTCCCTTGAAACCCCCTCCAAGGATCTTCTCTCTCTCTCAAACTCTACCCTTTTCTCTCTCCCTTTCAAGTTTTCTCTTCAAGTTTTCTCAAGAAGAATGAAGCTTCAATGGCTGCCAAAGACACATTTAAAATCTTTGACAAAGCTTAAATAAAAGAGCTCCAAATTTGCTCTTAAAAGCAACAAACTGACATTATCATCCGATCACTACAAATTTAGCCCTATCAGCCAGGACAATTTGGGATGATCAGAAGGTTTTTTGTTCATATAGTCCAGGACGATAGGATATCGTTCTGTACGATTAGTACAAGTCGTTGAATATCATCCAAAACATTACCATGAATAGATATCTAGACGATTGAAAAATAACTTGATCGTCCAGGCTGATCTCACGATCGTCCCAGATGATTAGTTCAATTCAATGCATATCGTCTAGAGCATCGTCCTGAATAGAAGCATGCTGATGTTTGATCTTCCAAGAATAACTAAGGTTTTTGAACTGATCGTCCCGGCTGATCCTGCTATCATCCAGAATGATATGATCGAGCAATTAAACCTTAATTGCTTTCCTTAATTATAAGATTAATTTAAGCATAATTATACTACACCGGGTAGGATGATGTCTAAAAATAACAGATACCTAAATAGAACTGGCAGCAGATTCTTTCTGATTTGAGCCTATCATCCCGATCGATACAAATATCATCAAAGATTATGTGCTTAATGATGGCTGCCTTAACCAGGATGCCCTAATTAGGGTTTCTATTTTTAACTGATTATCCAGGCCAATTTTTGGATTGTCATGGATGATGTGAATAAAAATAAAAAACTCTAAAATAGATAGAAATTTTCCCAAGTGTATGTGTGCAAGGTTACAAGCAAGAGAATACCCTTATAAGACATGACTCAAGAAATAAAAAAATATCAATAAAAAATACAAATCAAACTTGACCAATCAAATCTTTAGTCTTTAATGGTGTACCGTAATCCTGAAAAGTTAGTAAACACATAAATAAAAATATATTACAAAAATAGGTAGACATCAGAAAGTGAGCCACAATATTTATTATCATAAAAAATATAAACTCAAAAGCTTGAGTTGTAACAATATGAAGATAAATATTTTGTGCATTCAAGAATCTAAATGGGTTGGAGAGAAGGCTAAGAAAACTAATAGTTTATGATTTAAATTATGGTATTATTAATCTTATTTTTCTTCAAACTCTTGGGTCAAAGGGTTAACTTGGTCTAATTGACCAAGCCGGTTCCCAAGACCCCTCCCATTCAATTAAGTGGGTCAAACTAAGTCTATTGTGTATCATACATGGTCAGATGTTGTTGGTGGAAGACAGAGGGGGAGGGTATATGGCATGGGTTCATAGGCTTATGCTATTGAGGGCAATTCATACACCTCTGCATTACATGATCCAAGTGGAGCTGAAGAATCTGTAAGCAAGAGGGTTGCAGCGCTAACTAGGGAGATTGATGAGATGGGAATGGTTCAATCTAGAGAGATTGAAGAAATGAGAAATATTCAAAATGAAATGCAAGCAGTGCTGCAATCCTACAGAGTTGAAAATCAAAGGAAGAAGGAGCAAGAGGAGCAGCCATCTCAAGACAGTGAGGATACAGCTGAAGATTAGATCTTTTTTATGTTTGATGATTGTATTTAGAACTTCTGAACTTGTGATTGTAACCTTATTGAATTTAGAACTTGGTGAACTTGTTTTATATTTGATGAACTTATTTAGAACTTCTTAATATTTGATTGTAAACTTGTTTATTTAATTTGTGGTTATGTATATAGTTGTGATAAATATAGCGGCATGTTGCCCAAAATATCTTATTATGTATTGCTATTTATACAGGTTTAGAATTTAGGGTGAACCTCCCTCAAATAGAGGGAATGCTGTCAAAATTTTTTTCAGGTGCTACAGGTTTCCGGCGGCCAACCGGCGGTTTGGCCACCAGAAACGACGATACCGGACGGCTAAAGATGAGCCGCGGGTAATTTCCTTACACCGCCAGTAATATATCGGCGGTTACCGACGACCATCGGCGGTTATCCGGTGAAAGCCCGGGGTGTATACCGCCGGTAATGCTACCGGCGGTGTACAGACGCTTGCCGGCGGTTGAGCGAACACACGACGGCCTCTTTAACCGCCGGCATGCCGTCCGTAAAGTGACCGGCGGCTTAACGGCCGGAACACAGCCGGTTGCAAATCTGGTAGTCACCGACGGTATTAGCCGCCGGAAGGCCGCCGCCTCATAAAATTGCCGGTAATAAACCGCCGGTAAGTGTTTCCTACGCCATTTTTACCGGCGGCTTTAAAGCCGCCGATAAGCCGCCGGTATATTGGAAAACTGCCAGTTTTACCATACTAATCGCTGGAAAAAATTGCCGATTTTTGGCATTTTTCCTGTAGTGACACTTCCCTGCCTATGGATAGAGTCTGGATAATCTAGCCTATGAGGATAAGGTGCCAGGCATGGTGAAGCCCAGTTTTTTCTAAAAAAATTATTTTTATAAACTTTTTTAAACTTCATGCATTTTTGATTTGGAGATCTTTTAACTAGCATGTATTGTATTAGAAACCAATCTAATTAAAATTTTAATTGCATTAGTTCTAGGAGCATTCACCCTATATAAGTCCAAGGCCAATTAGGAAACTATCTAGATGTTGGCCTTAACTTACAGAAATTGATCTACCCACCCATCTTTCATAAATACTAGACAACATAAATTTTATGCTCTTAGGTGGTTAACTAGCTTTCCTTTTCAGGCAAGATATAAGTTCAGGACGTATTGCTAGGACATGGGTGTTATTATTTGGTTGTAGAATATTAAACCCACCTTAGATTTAGGGTTCAAAGCTACTACATTCGGTGTCTCGTAGTATGCCTCATCAGTGGGTATGTTCCCTGTCTTTTAGTGGCTATAAATCTTACCTATCAGCATCACACACATGACGCCACCCCTATTTTTCCCTCTTGTATGCTTTAAATGTATTATTTCTTTTTCTCCAATTTTTTCTCAGTGCCTTAGTCCCTCCGAATGTTGATGTTAGTCATATATATTGACTAAGCCCACTTGAACTATTTCTTCCCTTTGAGTAGGAGCTTACTAGTCTCTGCTCTCTTTGCCAATCCCCTCTAGAAAGTATAATATCAGATACTTAATCGAGAGTATTCTTAGGCTCTGGCCTGAGATGTAATTAACCATGGGGGCTTGTGCCCATGGGAAATGAAATTCCACCATCAAATAAACCCCACTAGAGCTGATATATCGGGTGGGGGAAACTCAATGTTTTGATCATGCCATGCATATTATTACCCATCGGGGTGTATATGTGAGAGTCACTATCCTCAACAGTTAATAGTATGTGTGATCTAATTTTCTCTTCCATTGGCCCGCTTGCGAAGAGCATGGAGGCCTGCGATCGTCTTGTCCCTTGGGATGGTGTGGTCATATATCCTTTGCACTCTGTCCCCCGATGAGCGAATCCCTTTTAGAGGTCCACACCCATCACTTTTTCAAAATGAATACTTTAATATTTAAATATTTAATATGAGCCGTTTAAAGTTTCAGCCAAATTTACCAAAATGTCCTACCCAAAATAATATAAATAGATCCTCATTTTCTAGATGAAGACGAAGTAGACTCTAGATTAGAGAGAGAGAGAATGAGTGTGTGTGAGTTTAGAAATTTGAAGAACTATATAGCTCTACTTAACGTTTGACGTTGATGATCACCACTTTTCATCACCATAACCAAATCACTATTATCTAATTGTCATCATCCAACTATAGTTGCTTGACCATGACTATTTGACTATTTTCATTGGCATAGCATAGTGCATTCATCATTATTTGATCAATGTTATGTGACTATTGTCGCCACATCACCGTCTCCTTATCAACATAGGTTGATCACCTTTGCCTAGCTGACATCACTCGATTGCCATCCTGATCCCTCTGTTATTTCTCCAACAATCCCTACTAGAAGTCCACTAAGAGCTCCCAATATTATAATCTCATCTTCTCTATCTATGGAGATGAGTGGATTTTTAGAACTTCAATTATATAATGAATTATTTCAATTAGGCCTCACTCTATGGCTTTTTCCCTTTTCATACTTTCATTATAAAAATTTTGATGTCTCTTGTATTTTTTTACATGTATGTGTGCTAAATCTCCATACCAAACTACCACACATAAATCCCTTTCTAAACTTTTCTCAATAATCATAAATTTTCTAGCACTCAATAAACATATATAACTAAATTAACTCAAAAAAATATATTTTATTATTTAGCCTATTTATAAAATCATTTAACCGTTTGTTGAAATTTTAAAATCTAAATTTAAAACTTATAACCATATAAAAATATTTCCTAAACTTTTAATACATCAAAATATCAAATACTATATATCATCTCTTTAACATGTTTTCCCCTGTCAGGTTCTCAATCAATCAATCAACAATGACTGGTGTAATAATTAAATTATCTTATTCAGGACAAGAAGATCACAATACCAAATAGAAAAAAAAAAAAAATCACTAAAAAATATATAGAAAAAATGTGTTATTAAAACATTGATAAGCTAAAAACTCTTGCACTTAATTGCATTTGGAGCTTATTTTGATACCAATATCGATTCTACTATTAGAAAATAAAAAAAAAATAATAATATTTGTCAATTTGTTTAAAGGCAACGTCCACAGGTTCTGGGCAACATCCTACTTCGTTGTTAGACAAGTTTTATTCCCAGCAGGATCTGGTTGGTAACAATGATCCTCGTCTTCTGGAGTGACCTTTTTAGCCAAATTAGTACGGTGTGGAAAGCTGGTCAATAAATGAGACAAATGTATTTTTTTTTTAAATAAAAAAAGGTTTTTTGTTTTCTAAAAAAGGGTTTTTGCAATTAAAAAAAAAATCTTTTGAATTGTTTTGACATGATGCATGTTATGATAGTTATGGCTGTATAAATATATTTGTTATTTATTTTTTTATTTTTTAAAAAAATATATTTGAAAGTTTATTTAAGATAAAATTATCATCAATTTTATTTACGGACTACTTCTCGAGATATCTATCTTGAATGATAATGAATCGAATTTAGACTTTCGTTTGAAACTTTGCTTGTTCTTCATGAGCCAATCGCATTATGGCTTTCTCAATTGGCTCCATCTATTAGTCGCTTTCTCCTCGCATGCAGCCTGGGCTTCCCATCATGAATTCTCTTTTTATTCAAATGTTACTGTTCTACGATGCCATTTATAGTAAGTTTCGTCCATGACTCCACTTCTCCTTATACGCACCCGATGTCATTGTAGTCTTCCCCACAAGCATCCATCGCAAACTCCCCTTCCTCTTCATGCACACGTGGATGGCTTTTCAACGAACATTTGAAGTTTGGCTGATCAAACCAATGTTTGAACGTGATTTGAACAAGGTTCAAGCAAATGTTTAAAGTGGGTTCTAAAATAGATTTGAATTAGTACTAGTTTAAAATAATTTTGTTCGGGGCGGATTTCAATATGCAAATAATTATATTTTATTGGGTGTAATTTCATCCGAATTAAACCTTCACATTTATTTCTCAATGGAAATAAATTACAAACATATTAAGCCAATCAAACATGCCATACGGCATATTAAGTTAAAATTTCGAAGTCATTTACCATTAGTTTTTTTTTTTAAATAGTAAATATATTTTTTGGTCAAGTATGATAGCAAAGGTTTAGTTGAATGTTTAGAAGAACTTTTTTTTTGGGAACGTTGATTATGATATATATATATATAGAAAATTATTTTAGATCTTACACATCACCAAAAATCACCTATATAAGGAATGAATCTCGAGGCATATCCTAGTTAGAAACATCTGAAATTAAATTTGGGGTCATCCAAAGTTTGATATCAACAAACTTACAATCAAATTGAACAATTCAAGGAGTCGAACCCAACGACAACCAAAATCAATCCAATCCAAGCTCAAATGGGCCCAAATCAAGGGATAGAGTCATACTTGGAAGGTTTAAAGCATTAATTGGATGAACAAATGATGACCAAATATGGCATGGTTATAGTCAAATCAAGCGGCTCGACGAGATGAAATTAACAAGCCAAAGATCTCTCAATTTAAACATCATTAAGGCATATAAACGATTCAAAAATTTTACATGATTGGGGAAATCAGTGTGGGCTTTCCATTGAAGCACTCCAAAATTTCCCAGGATCTTTTCCATATTTAGAGAGTGTGTCACTCACAAAATTTAATAAATAGACCATACTTTCTACATGAGTGAGTCTTTTGCGTTGATATTAAAGAGAGTTTTGAGGCTTCAAAGATCTAGAGACCTACCAATAAACTAGCGTCGATGAACTTTCGTCGATCGAGGTCGGACCATCGTCCAATTGCCGACCTTCACTATACTTCCACCCGGCCGCCGATTGCCTGTGAACTTCTACCCTACCATCATCAAACCATGGCCCAACCACCGACCGCCATTGGACTTCTTCCCTACCATCAGTAGACAACCTCCGAACCACTAATTTCGATCCAACCACCACCAGATTTTCACCCAATCATTAACTACCATGAGATTTCAATTCGACCATTACTGACCACTACCCGATCGTGGACCACGGTCAGACCACCGCTCGCCTAATCATAGCTGATCTTTATCTTAACCTTTATTGGACCACCGCCCAACCGCTGGACCAAAGCCCAATATCATACCACCATTGGAATTTCATTCGGCCACCAACCTTCATTATACTACTACCCAATCATTATCGGACTACTAACAAGCCGTTGACCGCCACCAAACTTTCATCCACTCACTAACCGTTGCTGAAATTTATCCGAAATGACATCAAACTTCATCTTGACCGTCGTCGGACTTTTGCCCAACTTTCTAAACTCTTGTAATTTCACTAATTTTAAGTTAAGGGATGGGTCAACCATCATAAGTATATTAACGCGTAACGTCTCTCTGCTCTGGTGCTCTCGGGTGATTCCTGGTGATCAAGGGTTTGCCTGCTCGCTCTCTCCTCGAGCTGTTACTAGCATGGTCTCATGTAGTTTTTCCTTTCATTTTCCTTCAGTCTTTGATCCTTCTTTGATTTAAGAACTGGTTTTGTATTTTATTTTGATTTTTATTCTCATTTTTGCTGATTTTGGGGATGAAGACTCCATCAACATCTTTCCCTCCAAAAGTTGTGGTTCCTAATGGAAAATCCCATTCATTTAAGGATGTTCTTGCTGGCTCTTCCTCTGGTTTATCCCAGCTTTAATTTATTCATACTTAATTTAAGGGTTGTCCCACTTTAATATTTGATGATTTGGTTGTATCTCAGTTGGTTTCTTCCTTTGCTCTTACTTTAGTTAGAAAGTTTTTGCTTAGGCGCCCTAATCTTTATATTATTCATAAGTTTTTAATTAATATGAAGCTTACGGGTTCCTTTCATATTAACTTACTTGATCCCCTTCATGTGGCGATTCAACTAAGCAATGACTTGGATTAAATCCATATTTTTTTCGAGAAGATCTTACTATATTCAAGCTTGTCAAATGAGACTCCTCAAATGAACACCAGATTTTGATGTCCATGAGGAGTCTTCGATTGCTCCTGTATGGGTTTCTTTCCCTAACAAGGGCTTCTTTTTTTTAACTAGCAAATTCTCTTTGGACTTGAGTCTATTCTTAGTAGGTCATTATAAACGGACCAAGCTACGACTTCCGTTTCTTGTCCATCGTTGGCTCGTGTTTTAGTTGAGTTAGATATCTCAAAAAAGCATCCTACTGAGATCTAGATAGGATCCGAATTGAATGGCTATTTTGTTGAAACTTGTTCAATATGAATTAGATTGTTAAACCTAAGCTTATGTCCCAGCGGCTAACCAAGAGGGGGGTGAATTGGTAATTAAAAATTTACCCTCTTTTAAAATTTTATACCAAAAATTTACTTTAATGAATTTTATAGAAAATGTTTTTCAACCACAAGTTAAATAATAAAACAAAAGGCAGCAGAAAATAAAAAGATACAAGATTTATAGTGGTTTGGTTAAACACGACCTACATCCACTCCTCGGAGGCACCCTCCGAGTATTGCACTAATACCACTAGTGACTCTCCTTTTGCACCCATAGCAAGGCAGAGAAGCCTTTATAAAACTCTCTTCCACCACTACCCGGTGCGGTAGAGAACCATTGTCCTTCTACACTCTCCAAGTGTTGGTAGAGAACCGTCCGTCCTTTCACACTCTCCAAGTATGGGCAGAGAACCCTTCGTCCTTGCACACTCTCCAAGTGTAGGCAGAGAACCCTTCATCCTTTCACACTCTCCAAGTGTAGGCAGAGAACCCTTCGTCCTTTCACACTCTCCAAGTGTACGCAGAGAGACCTTTGTCTATTCACACTCTCTAAGAGTCGGTAGAGAACCGTCATCCTATTACACTCACCAAGTGTTGGCAGAGAACCATCCATCCTTTTACACTCTCCAAGTGTGGGTAGAGAACCCTTCATCCTTTCACACTCTCCAAGTGTAGGCAGAGAACCCTTCGTCCTTTCTCACTCTCTAAGTGTAGGCAGAGAACCCTTTATCCTTTCACACTCTCCAAGTGTAGGAAGAGAACTTTTCATCCTTTCACACTCTCCAAGTGTAGGCAGAGAACCCATCGTCTGTTCACACTCTCTAAGTGTCGGCAGAGAACCGTCTCCAAGTGTTGGCAAGGAATCATCCCTCCTTTCACACTCTCCAAGTGTTGGCAAGGAATCATCCCTCCTTTCACACTCTCCAAGTGTAGGCAAAGAACCCTTCGTCTGTTCACACTCTCCAAGTGTCGGCAGAGAACCGAATCTCCTTGACAGATATTCTCACAAGAAATTTAGAAGGATGAGAGAAAAGAGTGAAGTAATCACAAACCACAAGTGGAGACTCTTACCTTTGAGTACCAAGTGAATCCTTCACGCTCCAATAGTAAGAATCCTCCTTCAGACACTCTCTCCATGACTCTCCCTTCAGTTGGCATGAAGATCAGTATGCAAAAAGACTAAGAGGCAGTTCTAATTGGACTTTATATAGGAAAGACACAAAAAACCGTCAAAAAATTGCTGATTTTCAAGTCTGTACATAGTGGATCATCCCATACGATTCTGGATCATCATGAACAAATTTACTTAAATCAGTTGCATACAAACCCAATATATATTGGTATGAAATGACTTTGTATCTGATTATCGTCCAGTACGAACTAAGTTCGTTCGGTACGAATAGTTATACCATGGGTCGATTTCAATAAACTGCAGGATGTTATCAAAATTTGAAAGGATAGAGCATTTTCATCCTGGGACGAATAGGAGTTCGTCTGGACGAAATTTTTACAGAGAGCATTTCACCCTGGGCTGAATAGAAGCTTGTCTTAATGAAAATTTTCCAGAGAGCATTTTGTCTTGGGACAAATTGGAATTCGTCTGGACAAAATTTTTACAAATAGCATTTCGTCCTTGCACGAATAAGATTTTGTCTAAACAAAAATTTTCCAGAGAGCATTTCGTCCTAGGATGAATAGAAAAATTCATCTGAACGATTAGGACTTAGAAAAATTTTCTCTCTTCATGTTCGTTCCATTGCTCTTCCGATGGGATAACTGACGTGATCGACCCGTATGAACCTGGTTCATCTCGTATGATAAGTATGATTTTTTAAAGATCTCCCCAAGTGTGTGTGTGCTAAGTTACTTAATAACAACCACTCGCTTTCAAACTCAATACAATGAAAAGTACAAGCTTCAATTTACAAATTATCTTATGCTGAATTTTGATTTGAATTCTTCATTAGTTTGGAATTCGATTATCCTGAAATGTTATTCCACACCAGAGCAAAAATAATTCTTCTAAACAATGTTAGGAGAAAATAAAACTTTAAAACAATAATATTTAGAATCATCAAAACTTTACAAGTTGCAAGAAAGTAAAACATGCAAATAGCAACTCTCTTAACAATCTCTCCCTTTTTGATGATGGTAAAATAATTATTATTTGTATAAATTTCAAATTCTAAGAATCTCCTAAATTCCCCCTTAATTTATGAACATATGAAAATAAGGAGGCATTGCACAACAATTTTATCTTTTATCATTTTTTTTAAATACAAACAGATATAATACAAAGATACGAAAATAATACGATAACATAAAACAAAAAAACTATGATACAAAACAAGCACACATATATGATACGGATAATATTTTCTCCCCCTTTTTGACAACAACAAAAAGAGAATAAGAAAAAGAATAAAAATCTAAGCAACCATATGATAATCCGTTGATAATTGATCCTTGAAAGTGATTGAAATAAATATTGCAATTAAAATCAAATTATTAGGTAAATAAAAATGATTCATAGAATTTAAGAAGAGATGTAACATTGATAATTAAAAGTATATATAAAAAATATGAATAAATTTAGACACTAAGCTAAAGAAAATCATTGCATAAAGGATGAAAATAAAATTTATATATTTCAAATTCCAATACGAAATATAAATGTACAGAAGATCAATTTGAATTAAGAGATTAAAAGATTATGGAAAGAAATAACTACAACATGTGGCGCTTTGCGCATCTTTTTTAATAGTTGTGGCACGTTTTTGTGCCTCTTTTTACTTGTGGGCTTATTTTGTGCCTCTTTTTCAAATTGCGAACCATTACGCATTCCTTTTGATTTTGTACATTTATATATTTTTTGAAGAGTAATCTTGATCTTTCCAAAATAAATAATAAAAAATTTTAAATTTATTTAAGTGCATCAATATTTATTGATAAGTGAAATATAAAATAAGAAAACATCACAATTGCAATAATAATATTGAACATTAATGTAGTCTAAAAAGAGACATGAAATTCACATTCTTAATTATATCAAGTTATAAGCAAAACTTAAATTAAAAAAAAAAAGACTTTCTAATGAATTCAATTTTAAGTTGCACTTCAAGGTATAGCACTCTTAAGATAAAAAAATTTAAAGTTTGTCATATGGGTTAACACATATTTCAAAATCAGATTAAAACCAAAATAAGATAACTTGGATTTGATATCATTATAATGAATATTATAATTTAAGAAATGATATCAATACTACATAAAAACTCAAATACTAAAACATCAAATGAAACAAACACATGATAAACTACATCACAATCAAAAGAAAAATACATCACAAACTATCACATTACAATCATATCAACTAATAAGATCATATGCAAGTACTTGTGTCACTCTGATGGGCCTTGATCTGGAGGAGGAGGTACAGTACTGAAGAAATTATAATAACTGCTTATCATAAGCATGTTGGAACTAATATCATTCATCTGCTCTCTCATATACCCCATGTCCTGATTTTATTGAGTATCCTGCTACTGTAAGTGAGTTTCAATTTGATCAAATATTTGATCAAAATGAGACTCTAAATGATCAAATCTCTGAACCAAATCTTGGCAATTTGGTTTACTAGCAGGTGCAGGTGCAGGTTCAGGTTCCTCCTCCGAGTCACTAATAATATGTGTTTTACTTGATTCATCTTTGTTGAAGATTGCTCTAAAAGATCCATCGTTGTAGTCGAGAGATTCTTCAAAATCTTTAGCTGGATGAACCAATTCATACTTCTTCTCCAAAATGTAGGCAACAAGATGTCCTAAAGCTATGTTCTTCTTTCTTTTATGGGCGACATGACCAATTTTAGAAAGTACATAAAGATAGTCAATGATTAGTTAGGCTTCATCTATTGGTTGCTTAGCCATAATCAAGTAGGTTACTGTAGAGAGAAGATGAGTAATGTTGACTTTATCACCGGCTTTAAGAATTATTGAAGTTCGAAGAACATGCTGGATGATACGAGCATTGCGAACAAGAGAGGACACTTTAGGCATATGCTCCTTAAATATAATTTTTCTAATCACTTCATTAATTTCAGTCGAGACAAAATCAGAAGTACTGGTTAAGGTATTGGCTCTAATCCCTTCAGTCCTTAAGTTCATAAAATTTTTAAGTCTACCTTTGTGATTTTTACTTTCTTCTTAAAAACATATGACCTTATGATAGAATGATAAGAATTGAAGGACATA
Source organism: Dendrobium officinale (assembly GCA_019514585.1). Taxonomy (NCBI): domain Eukaryota; kingdom Viridiplantae; phylum Streptophyta; class Magnoliopsida; order Asparagales; family Orchidaceae; genus Dendrobium; species Dendrobium officinale. The sequence continues at coordinate 19,176,965 of CM033694.1, forward strand.
TTTACTAGGAAATAATGGAAGGTCTCTTTATTATAGAGGTGGACTATTATGAGAATGAGACCAAATTGAGTTGAAGCAAACAAGTTCGTTACCTGAAAGGTCAATTGTTCTTGAATATGAACTCTAGAAGGGGTGATCTTAGCAGAGGCAAATCTAGGAAATGATTCTTTGTTGACCTTGGATAGAAAGTTATCGCTAGAATTTTTGTGTGGACCCTTGGCTAGAACCTTTTTTCGTTTGCTTGAACTTGCCATAGAGAAGATCTAAAGGAAGAAAGGGTTCTGAAAGTGATGTGTGAGTGTGACTATTGAGTTCATAGCCAGTCAATTTAATGAAATATGACTGTTCGTACAGATGAAAATATTTTCGTCTCGTATGAAAAAATTTCGTATGGACGAACGAATGAGTCCAAAATGAAATGGCTTTTCTTAATCACACAACTTACGAAGCATCCTTTCATACAGACTTTTGACCCAACGATCGTACAGACGAATAGGTGTTCGTCCTGGACGATCAAAAAATTTAAGATCGTTTTAATGGTAGTTGAAATCATCCCCCACATCGATTCACCAAGCGTTCGTCCGGATGAACCAAAGGTTCGTACGTATAAAAATAATATTTAAAGCGACCTTATCCATTTAACTATCAACCAATTGTACAGACGTTTGAAAATTTTGTCCAGACGATCATGACGATCGTATAGACGAAGTGAAAATTAAAAACTGAAAAACTATATGCAGACGGTTCAAATCCGACAGTTAACACAAAATATCGTTCATCCCGTACGAAAATAATGTCGTCCTGGATGATTTTAACTCAATTTTTCAAAAACATGCACTCAATCAAAATTAAAACATAAACACACAAAAAACACAATAGAAAAATACATAAAATCATAAAATCCAAAATACAGAAAATAACACACTTATAAATACACATAAAACATTAAATAAGAACACACATCAATGTTGCAGAAACATTTTAATTAAGCATTCAAATCGATCACACCAAGCCTTATTCTTAATGCACTGAAAGTATCAAAAGCTAAAGGTTTTGTAAAAATGTCTGCAAGTTGATTTTCTATAGAAACATGAGTGAGTTCAATTTCTCCTTTGGATACATGATTCCTTATGAAATGATGTCTGATGTCTATATATTTGGTTCTTGAATGTTGAATAGGATTTTTAGAAATGTAAATAGCACTAGTGTTATCACAATAAATTGGAATAGTGCCTATAGTTAATCCTAAATCAATCAACTGTTGTTTCAACCAAAATACTTGTGCCACACAAGTTGCTAATACAATGTATTCAGCTTCAGCAGTAGATAGGGCTACTGAATTTTGTTTTCTATTGGACCAATAGACTAAAGAATTTCCAATAAACTGACATATTCCAGAAGTGCTCTTTCTATCCACCCTACAACCTGCAAAGTCAGAATCTGAATAACCAATTGTTTCAAAAGAAGAGCTCAACTTAGGATACCAAATTCTTAAGTTCTGAGTTCCTAACAGATATCTTAAAATCCTTTTTACTGCTATCAAATATGATTCTTTTGGATCTGATTGAAATCTAGCACACAAACAAATACTAAACATGATATCGGGTTGGCTACCTATCAAGTAAAGCAAAGATCCAATTATCCTTCTAAATTTCTTTTGATCAACAGATTTTTCCTTAGGTTCCTTATCCAACTAAACTGAGGAACTCATAGGTGTACTAACAGGTTTATCATTATCCATTTCATACTTTTTGAGCATGTCCTTAATATACTTTGACTGACTAAAAAATATACCCTCCTCAATTTACTTAATACTAAAGCCTAGAAAGTAACTTAAATCTCCCATTAGACTCATATCAAATTCACTACTCATTATTTTAGAAAAATCACCACAATGATTTTTATTTGAATACCTAAAGATGATATCATCCACATAAATTTGTATAATGATTATATCCTTTTCAAATTTCTTTAAAAAGAGAGTTGTATCCACACTTCCTTTTTTAAATGATCTATCGAGTAGGAAGGTACTCAATCTCTCATACCAAGCCCTAGGTGTCTATTTCAATCCATATATTGTATTTTTCAATTTGAAAACATGATTTGGTTATTTAGAATTTTTAAAACCTGGAGGTTATTCTACAAAAACATCCTCTTGAACTACCCCTTTTAAAAAGACACTTTTTACATCCATTTGGTACAGTTTAAATCCTCTAAAATAGGCAAAGGCTAACAAAACCTTAATTGCTTCAAGTCTAGCTACACGGGAAAAGTTCTCCTCAAAATGAATCCCTTCAATCTGATTATACCTCTTAGCAACGAATCTAGCCTTATTTCTAATGACTACTCCTGAGTCATTCATTTTATTTTTGAATACCCACTTAGTTCCAACTACACTTTGATCATTTGGCCTTGTAGTTAATTTCCAAACTTTATTTCTTACAAATTGATTTAACTCTTCTTGCATAGCCAAAATCCAAAATTCATCCGAAAGTGCTTGTTCAATATTTATGAGTTCTATGGTTAAAATAAAGGCATAATGATTGACTTTTTTGTTTAGTCCATGCCTAGTTCTTACACCCTTACTAGGTTCATCAATTATCAATTCCTTTGAGTGGTTTTTAAAAAATCTCAAATCCCTAGGCAAAGGGTTTTCTATCTCAAAGTTTTCTTCAAAATTTTCTTCCAAATTTATTTTATCAATCTTTTGGGAGTTAATCAGAATTTCATCTTTTATAATATTTGTCTCTTTCAAAATTCTAGATTCATCAAATACAACATGTGTGGTCTCCTCAATTACCAAAGTTTTTTTTATTGAATACTATATAAGATTTTCCAACACTTGAGTATCCTACAAAAATATCTTCATCTGATTTTGGATCAAATTTTCCTAAGGCAGATCTTCCATTGTTATGAATAAACACCTTGCAACCAAAAACATGCAAATGTCACAAATTAGGTGTTCTTCCTTTTAGAAACTCATAGGGTGTTTTATTTAATTTAGATCTCACATTCATCCTATTCAGAACATAACATGCAGTGCTAACTACCTCAGCCCAAAAATATTTAGGAAGAGTTTATTTTGCCAACATGGCTCGAGCGGCTTCTATTAATATTCTGTTCTTTCTTTCGACTACCCCATTCTGCTAAGGGGTTCTAGGTGTAGAAAAGTTATGATCAATTCCTTTCTCCTTACAAAAATCCTCAAATCTTTCATTCTCAAATTCTCCTCAATGATCATTTTGTATAGTCATAATTTCATATCCTAGCTTTCGTTGAATCCAAGTCAAAAAGTTTCTAAATTCCTCAAATAATTCACTCTTATGAAATAGAAATCTAATCCATGTGAATCTAGAGTAATCATCTATAATCACAAATATGTATACCTTCCATCCTAGACTTACAGTTCCAATTGGTCCAAAAAGATCCTTATGCAAAATCTCCAATGGTTTACTAATTCTAAGATCCTTATTGGACTGAAAAGAGGACTTCACTTTTTTTCCTAATTTACATGCATCATAAAGGTGGTCCTTAGTAAAGTCTTGTTTTAGTATACCTCTTACTAGGTTCTTTTGGGTAATCCTCCTAAGAATTTTTATGCTAGAGTAACAAAGTCTCCTATGCCAAAGCCATGACTCATAAGAAATAGTTTTTAAACAAAAAACAGTATGAGTTTGAATACAATTCAAATCTAGCATATACACATTGTTTACCCTTATACCATTCAAAACATCATTTCCCTTTAGACTTACTATGCAGCTAGTAGGAAAAAAATTTACACAATACCCTTTGTCACATAGCTGGCTTATACTTAACAAATTATGCTTTAAGCCTTCTACCAATAACACATTTTCAATATAAAAATTCTTAAGATTTTTAATCATACTCGACCCAACCACCTTCCTTGTGGTATTATCTCCAAGTGTAACCTTGCCTCCACTCCTAGCTTTCAGTAATATGAATTATACAGTATCTCCAGTCATATGCTTTAAACTTTCACTGTCTAGGTACCATATGCTCTCATGAGATCTTGTGTGAGAACGACCCTGCAAGATTATCAAACATTAGACCTGGGAACCCAAACAAGTTTGGGTTCTCCTTTTAGCAATTTATAAAGAGAAGCATGTATGATATGTCTAGGTTTATGCATCTTAGATTTCCACACAAAATAAGTTTTCGTCTTCAAAGGATAGGTGTGAGCTATGTGTCCAATCAATCCATAATTATTACATTTGACTTTTGGAAAAGGATTCCTAAGTCTTCTACTATTCATTTATCTATTTAGGGATTACATTAATTTAGGATACAAAAAAGGATTAGTGAAATCTTCAAGTTTAGGGGATATCCTATTATACTCGAGAGCTTTTATAGTCAATTTATAAAATGAATTCATATCTTTCAAAATTCGATTTGTATAATTTATTATATAAATTTTGCTCTCAGATTCATCCTTAAAATTTTTAAATTCATTTTCAAGTTCTGCATAAGATGATTTCAAACTTTCATAATTTTTATTCATGTCATCAAACTCATCAAGTAATTTCATGTGGTTGTCATCAATTAAAGCATGATCTTTCTAAAGATTTCATGTTCCTTTTGTAGTTCCTCAAATTCTAAGCTCAGACAAGTATGCATTTTCTTCATCTTCCTATATGCATCATGCATGTGTTCAGAAACTTCAAAAAGTTCATCGTAAGTTAAGTCTCATACCTCTTCTTGATCTAACTGATCAAGATTGTCGGCCATTAAGCACAGATTAGTGACTTCCTCTTCCTTTTTCATCTCTAACGAGTGCGAAGCTAAGTCAGCCCAGAAAGTTCTTTGGAATTTCTTCTTGCCCTTCTTCACAATTGGTTTCTCCTTTATCTTCTCCTTGTTAGGTGTGGCTTTAAGTTTTGGGCAATCTGTCTTAATATGTCCAAGTTTCCTGCACTCATAGCAAATAACATTATTTGAAATCTTGACATTCTTATTAAATTTATCTCGATTTCATTGCTGGCATCTCTTCTGCTTTCTCTTCAGAAAACTTATGAATTATCTAGTCATTAGTGCGATGCCATATTCATCCTCAGGTTGTGAGTGTTCACTCTCAGATTCTTCCACTTTTAGTGCTATGTTCTTCTCTCTTCGTGGTTCACCTACATCAATCTTTCTTTGGCTAACTCCTTGCTTGTAAGTAATTAGTGATCCAAGAAGATTGTCAATAGAGTAAATGTTTAGATCTTTAGACTCTATAATTGCAATAATTTTAGTATCATAAGCAGTAGGCAAACAACGAAGAATTTTATTAACCATTTCAGCATTCGTTAGTTCCCTACCCAATGCATGTAAAGAGGTGACTATTTGTGTCAATCTTGTGTACATATCAGAAATGGATTCTTTTGGTTTTATACGAAATAATTCATAATCATGCAACAAGATATTAAGTCTAGATTGCTTAACCTTATTAGTCCCCTCATAAGTTATACAAAGTCTATCTCATATGTCCTTTCCACTCTTGTAAGTAGAAACCCACATGTAATCTTTTGATTTAAGAGCACAAAAGAAACTATTTAAGCATTTGGCGTTTAGTTGTGCTAAGTCACATTCTTCTATTGTCCAGTCCACAAAAGATGTTTCAACTCTAATTCTGTCAACAAATCTAGTTGGTTTTGTATACCCTTCATAAACTAAGATCCCCATACGATAATCAACTGAATATAAAAATGTAGACATGCGTGTTTTCCAAAAATTAAAAGGAATATTATCGAATAATAGAGGTCTAGTTATAGAGTAACCCTCAGGTGTATTTTAGTTTTCAAATGTAGCCATCTATATTAATCAAAAAGTAGTGTAAACTTATGATTATTAAAACAAAGATCTGATACCACTTGTTGAAACTTGTTCAATATGAAATAGGTTGTTAAACCTAAGCTTATGTCCCAGTGGCTAACCAAGAGGGGGGTGAATTGATAATTAAAAATTTACCCTCTTTTAAAATTTTATATCAAAAATTTACTTTAATGAATTTTGTAGAAAATGTTTTTCAACCATAAGTTAAACAATAAAATAAAAGGCAGCAGAAAATAAAAAGACACAAGATTTATAGTGGTTCGATCAAACATGACCTACATCCATTCCCCGGAGGCACCCTCTGAATATTGCACTAATACCACTAGTGACTCTTCTTTTGCACCCACAGCAAGACAAAGAAGCCTTTACAAAACTCTCTTCCACCACTACTCGGTGCGGCAGAGAACCATCGTCCTTTCATACTCTCCAAGTGTTGGCAGAGAACCGTCCGTCCTTTCTCACTCTCCAAGTGTGGACAGAGAACCCTTCATCCTTTCACACTCTCTAAGTGTAGGCAGAGAACCCTTTATCCTTTCACACTCTCCAAGTGTAGGCAGAGAACCCTTCGTCCTTTCACACTCTCCAAGTGTAGGCAGAGTTATCTGTTCATACTCTCCAAGTGTCGGTAGAGAACCGTCGTCCTTTTACACTCTCCAAGTGTTGGCAGAGAACCGTCCATCCTTTCACACTCTCCAAGTGTGGGCAAAGAACCCTTCATCCTTTCACACTCTCCAAGTGTAGGTAGACAACCCTTCATCCTTTCACACTCTCTAAGTGTAGATAGAGAACCATTCGTCTTTTCACACTCTCCAAGTGTAGGCAGAGAACCCTTCATCCTTTCACACTCTCCAAGTGTAGGTAGAGAACCCTTCATCTATTCACACTCTCTAAGTGTCGGTAGAGAACCGTCATCTTTTTACACTCTCCAAGTATTGGCAGAGAACCGTCCGTCATTTCACACTCTCCTAGTGTAGGCAGAGAACCCTTCATCTGTTCACTCTCTCTAAGTGTTGGTAGAGAACCAGATCTCTTTGACATATCTTCTCATAAGAAATCTAGAAGGACGAGAGAAAAAAGTGAAGTAATCACAAACCACAAGTGGAGACACTTACCTTTGAGTACCAAGTGAATCCATCACGCTCCAATAGTAAGAATACTCCTTCAAACACTCTCTCACACTCTCTCCATGACTCTCCCTTCATTTGGCACAAAGATCAGTAGGCAAAAAGACTAAGAGCCAATTCTAATTGGACTTTATATAGGAAAAACACAAAAAACTGTCCAAAAACTGTTGATTTTTAAGTCTATATATAGTAGATCATCCCGTGTGATCGTGGATCATCCTGGACGAATTTACTTAAATCTGTTGCATACGAACCCAATTTATATTGGTATGAACTGACTTTGTACCCGATTATCGTCGTGTACGAACTAAGTTCATATGGTACGAACAGTTATACCATCGGTCGGTTTCGACAAACTGCAGGACGTTATCAAAATTTGAAAGGATAGAGCATTTTTGTCCTGGGACGAATAGGAGTTCATCTGGACAAAATTTGTACATAGAGCATTTCGTCCTGGGCCAAATAGGAGCTCGTCTGAACGAATATTTTCTATAGAGCATTTCATCCTGGGACGAATTGGAATTCGTTTGGACAAAATTTTTACAGAGAGCATTTCATCCTGGGACGAATTGGAATTCGTCTGGACAAAATTTTTACATAGAGAATTTCATCCTTGCACGAATAGGATTTGGTCTAAACAAAAATTTTCTAGAGAGCATTTCGTCCTGGTACGAATAAAAATTTTTTTCTAGATGATCAGGACTTAGAAAATTTTCTCACTTCCTGTTCATTCCATTGCTCTTCCGAGGGGATAACTGACTTGATCGTCCCGTACGAACCTTATTTGTTTCGTAAAATCAGTATGATTTTTTAAAGATCTCCCCAAGTGTGTGTGTGCTAAGTTAATTACAATCACTCCCTCTCAAACTTAATATAATGAAAAGTACAAGCTCCAATTTATAAATTATCTCATGCTGAATTTTGATTTGAATTCTTCATTAGTCTAGAGTTCGATTATCCTGAAATGTTAGTCCACATAAGAGCAAAAATAATTCTTCTAAAAAATGTTAGGATAAAACAAAACTTTAAAACAATAATATTTGGAATCATCAAAACTTTATAAGTTGCAAGAATGTAAAACATGCAAATAGAAACTCTCTTAACATATTTTTAAAAAGTCAAATTTGAAAATTTGCTTATTTTTTACTCATATTGTAAGATGCATGGGCATGGTTTGAGTGAGTTTTATAAACTTCATCCGCATCTCAAGGAGGAGAAAGAAATTGCCAAGCATTCCAACGTGAAAGAGGGTATTTCAAATAACCATGAATGTTAATTTGAACCGTGTTATTGCTAAGGCTAGTGGTGAGAAAGTTCAGGGTAATGCTGCTGTTACTCTACAGCCTTGTATAACTCAGACTGAACCAACCTCTTTTAAAGGGGTTGAACTTCTCATTAATCAAAATGTGGATCCCAAGATGAACACAATATTATGTTCTGATCTCACTAGCATGGAGAAACAAATGTTATCTAGCAATTCTAATAGCATTAATGTGCCTTCTTCTTCATCTAATCCTTGTGTTTTGAAGAAAACTTTCTCTGATAAGGTTGTAATTTCTTTAGACACTAACTGTTCTAATCAGCCTCAATCTCATGCCATTATGAATGAGTAGGTTAATGAGCTTAGTAACAATATTCTCGAAAGAGCTAAGGCTCTAATGGTGGAGGCTGATTTTCCCCAAGTAGAGAGGCTGGCTATTCTCCATACCGAGGAGGTGAGGGAGATAAGTGGAATTGCTGTGAATAATGAAAGATTTTGTTAGAATAGACATCATTGGTGATATTACTCAAGTCTTGCATTGTAATATTGAAGTTTTAATTTTCAATGTTGGGCTTCTTTTATTTATGCTGCCTCCTCTAGTTATACTAGAATGGGATCAAATCATACATTTCTATAGTATTTGCAATCTTCCTTAGCTTGTTGGTGGAGATTTTAATACTATTACTAACTTGTATTAGCGCATAGGGGTCTCTCTCCCTATCTATCAGTCGATGGAGGATTTCAATGGTATGATTATGGATTCTAACTTAAATGATATTGGGTTTTCTGGTAATAAATTCACTTGGCATCGTGGGTATTTATGGAAAAGATTAGATAGGGTTTTATTTAATGATGATTGGCTCAATTCTTTTGAGTCTACTATTGTTGAGCATCTTAACAGGACCCTCTCTGATCATTCTCCTCTTCTTGTTAAAATTAATACTAGAGCTAGGGGTATTCCATCTCAATTTAGATTTCAAAATATGTGGTTACTTTATAACTCTTTTATGAATGTGATTAAGAATAATTGGCAAGGCCCTGTGTATCCTGATAAATCTATCTTTGGTATAAAAAGATTTTGGCTTAAGCTGAAAAGGCTTAAGCAAGTTTTAAATTGATGGAATCATAATATTTTTAAAAAATATTTTTTCTAACATTTTAATTGTGGAAGATAAGGTGAATTCTTATGAGAGTCAGTGTCAATTGGTGCCTTCTGATGCTAATTTTTGTCTTCTGAGAGAGGCTAAAGATGAGCTTTATAAATTAAAAGCTTAGGAAGAAATTTTTTTGAAGTAGAAAGCGACTGTTAAACATCTGGTTGAAGCTGATAATAATACTAAATATTTTCCCGTCTTAGTTAAAAAGAAACGTGCTATAAATTGCATTCATAAAATTAATCGTGTTGATGGTTCTGTTACTGAGGATGATGATAAAATTGCTAATTTAGTTGTTCAACATTTTCAAAATCATCTTAATAAAACCTTTCAGCCTTATATTATTGACAATCCGTCTATCATACCTAATCTTATTTCTCATGATCATAATATTGGCTTGTCTAAATCTCCTTCTCTTGAGGAGGTTAAAGATACTGTTTTTTGTATGAATGGTGATTTTGTGGCTCGTTCGGATGTCACGGTGAAGTTTTTTCAAAAAACTTGGCCTATTATTTATAATGATCTTTTTTCTGTTGTTACTGATTTCTTTAATGGTAATCCTATACTTAATTTTTTACTTCTACTTCTATTGTGCTTATTCCCAAGAACAAATTTGTGAGTTCTTGGCATGACTTTAGACCTGTTAGTATGTGCACCATTTTTTATAAATTACTTTCTAAAATTTTGATATATCGGTTAACTGTTTTTTTTCCTAAGCTTATTAAATGGCGTGATATTGCTTACAATATCTTTTTGGCACAAGTATTTTGTCAAGACTTGGATGTCAAGATTAGAGGTGGTAATATGATTCTAAAACTAGATATTACTAAGGCTTATGATAATATTAATTGGAATTTTATTTATAATATCTTTAATTTGCTTGGTTTTGATTTAAATTTCATCAACCTCACTACGAATTGCATTGAAAGCTCTTATTTTTCTATCATTATGATTGGTAAGAGCCATGGCTTTTTTACAGCATCTCATGGGCTGAGACAAGGGGATCATATTTCCCCTCTCTATTCATTATTGTTGCTGAGTACCTTTCTAGAGGCCTTGTTGATCTTTTTGAGAAGTATCATATCCTCAACTTCAGAATAATAGGTGGCTTTAAAATATCGTACTTATGTTTTGCTGATGATTTCATTTTTTTTATGAATGCTTCGATGAATAAAATTCATAGAATAGTGGTTTTATTTAACCATTTTGAATTGGCTAGTGGTTTGGCCCTTAATAAACATAAGTGTTATTTTATTTCTTCTAAAAAAGTTCATTATGATCATATTGTGGCTATCAAGAATTTAATGGGTTTTAGCCTGTTGACCTCATTTTTGTATGAGGTCACTAAGGCTCTTCCAAACTCCAGATCAATCCTAGATAGAGCTGCAAATGAACTGAGCCGAGCCGAGTATATGAGTGTTCATGTTTGTGTTCATTTAATATCAACTTGTTCAAGTTTGGTTCATGTTTGTTCGAGCTTTATTATTTTGTGTTCATGTTTGGTTCATTTAAATTAATGAGTGTTCATGTTCAGTTCATGTTCGTTCGTTTAGTGCTTATCGAGCTTGTTCGCGAACATATTTAACGAAATTTTTTTAACTATCAAACAAACACGTTCATGAACAAATCTATGAACAAACACATTTATAATAAAAGCAATTGTCTATGTTATAAAGGCAATGATTATTTATATTTATTAATTCTATAGTCAAATATTAATTTTTTTTATCGTGCTTATTCAAGAGTTCAAAATCGAACACGAATCGAGCTTTTATCGAGCTTCTTATCGAGCTTGTTCACGAACATCAAATGATGTTGTTCGCGAACATAAATGAGCCGAACGCATTAGTGTTCAAGTTTGTTTATTTAAGAATCGAGTATTTAAAATATTGTTCAAGTTTGTTTGTTTAGTTAATTAAACGATCACAAATGAGCTTTAATCGAACCGAACAACAAGTTGCTCGTCGAACATTTGGTTCGCTTGCAGCCCTAATCCTAGATCCTAGGATCCACTTTAGACTTTAAGACTCTTTCTTAGAGTCAGACCTTAGGGCCTACTCTACAGCTTAAGATTTTTTTCTAGATCCAAGACCTTAGGGCCTACTCTAGAGCTTAGGATTCTTCCATATCCCAAATTATAGAGCCCCTCTAGATCCTAGATCTTAGAATCCCTCTAGATCATAGGACCAACCCAGACTCAAATTAATCCCTACCTTTGATCAACTCCAACCGCAAATTAATCCCTACCCTTGATCAATTCAAATCTCAAACTTCATTCAATTCAAATCCAAATTAATTCCAGCTTCAAACACATCCAAACTTTGACCCAATCAACTTGAGAATCCAAACTTCAATCTAGACTTTGATCCTACCTTTGATATATCTTTGACCCTATCCATTCATTGACAATAACCACATGATTGTAAATGATTTGGATACTTCAATATTAATCATTCAAACATAAAATCCATTCCAAATCCAGAAATTCAGACTCAAATCCAAATTCTTAAGGCCCTGTCCTAAAGACCTTTTTCAAGGATTTTTCAAACATTTCAAAACCTAGTCAAGTGACCTCTGATTTAGGGTCTATCACTTACAAAGTGATAAGATATGTCTCTAGAGGTTACCCTTCAATTTTGAGCCCATTCTGAGATCTCTAACCCTAGAATCTAAATTAAAATCCAAAGGCTGTAAAACCTTCAAATATTTACAACCTATGCCATTGGACCTAACACCTTGAAGATTTTGGTCTTGGAGCCTTCATCAAAGCCTCCAATCACTTCCAGACCTTTGATTGCCACCCATTGAGCAGTAAACTGCATTTTTCAGACTCATTTTTGACCATAGTTGACCAATGGGTCAAAATTGACCAAAATACCCCTTTGAGATTTCAAATGCCCATTTCAACTCAAATCAACTCCAAATTCTTTGAAACCATTTTCAACAAGTTTCGAACATCAAACCCAACTTGTTGAGCTCAAACCCAGACCTTGGGTCAACCTGGTTGATCAAGTCAACCAAGTTTGACCCATTTACCCACACACCCCTTCTCTTTCAAATCCTTGAATCAAGACCACTCCAAGTCCTTTTGAATGTAAGGGATGACCCCTTGGGTACCCAAGAGACCTCTCTTGGAGGTCCAAGCCTTGGGCTCACTTGGGTTAGCCATTTAGCTTGACCCAAGTGACCAAAGAGAGGTCTCCTTTGAGCCATCTCTTAACCTTAATCAAATTGAATCCAAATCAAGGTGTCATTGGGTTCCCATTAACCAAATGCACCTTCTTTGACCAGCCCAACCCTTGGGCTCACTTGGGTCAAGAGTTAGGCTAACCCAAAGTGCCCAAGATCACTTGGGATTGAGCCAATTCTTAACCTAAGCCCAATTGAACTTGATCAACACCTCCCATAGGTGGCCCTAGGTCCAACACACCTCCTCCAGCCAGCCCATGCTCTGGGCTTATCTAGGTGAGGTTTTAGGCTAACCCAAAGTAGCCAAAAACACATGGACCTGAGCCATCTTCCAACTCAGATCAAATTGGACCCAACTGCCACTTGCATTGGGTCCACCAGACCCAGACCCACTTCCCACCTCAAGCTCAGGTCTGACTTGACCTGGGTTGAGCCCAAATCGACCCGAACCGAGCAGATTTGGATCAACCCGAGCCATCTTTTAACCCTGACCAAATTGGATTCAATTGCCACTTGCATTGGGTGCACCAAACCCAGACCTATCTCCCATACCAAACCCAGGGTCTGACCAGACCTGGATCGAGTTCAATTCGACTCGAACTGAGCAGGTTTGGGTACAACCCAGCCACCAACTCAATCCAGACATTCTCAGGCCAAATTGACTCCACCCTCGACTCCAGCGTGTCCCCATCGGCCTCCCCCAGTCAACCCGACCCAAATCATGGTCGGTGGCGGTCGGAACCAATGGAGAATGAGTTCCGGTGGTCCCCCCAGACATCCCCTGAATCAAAGCTGCTGCCCACCAGTTTGATCCCCACGACCTCCCTAGGACGTCGCCATCTTCCACCTGGCATCAATCCGAGCCCCCTCCAGCTCAATCTCAGTCGTCCAAGCCCGTGAGAGGTGGCCGAATAGGCTTGAGCTCCCTAGAGTGCCAGACGAATTCCCAATCGCTCGAAATCATTCCCTAGAGCTCCTTCGTGTTGCAACCCATGACCCCGAGTTTGAGATTTTGATGATGGCAAATAATGATTGTTTTAAAATAACTTTTCATTGGATATTATTTTATTTGCTATTGTCTTTGAGTACTAACATTTCAGGAAGATGACAAGTGACTCAGGACGAAAGGAAGACTCAAGAAAGGGTAGATTAGGAGTATGAGTGATATATTATATTTTTTTATTTATTGTATTTTTATTTTCTTGAGTCTGGCCACAAAATACATAAGAGTAAGAGCAACCATGCACACACACATAGGGGGAGAGTTTGTTTTTAAATGCAAAATTTAATAGAATTTCTTCTCTGGAGATCGTACTGTATGATTTTAATTCGTATCGTACGATCCGAGTCTATTCGTACTGTACGATATGTTCAGATCCAAAACCCTAGCCATAGTTTAGTTTAAGTAAGTGATTTTGCGCCGTTCGTACTGTACGAACCTTTTCGTACTGTACGATTTATTTTAAATACTTACTTAAATTAGCTCGTGATCAGTGCTTGTAATCCAGGCCTAATTATATTTTGAACATCATACTGTACGAACAGGATCGTACCATACGATGAACAGAGACGAAGTTTGATCGTCCTGAACGATCTCTTGGTTTTTGTCTCATCATACTGTACGATAATAATTGTACCATACGATGAACAGAGATGACATCTGGTCATCCAGACCATCGTCCTGTACGAATAATATTTTATGGATCGTACCGCACGATATTATATCATACAGTACGAATTGTTTTTTAACTGTTCATACATCTTCGTACCAGGATGAAGTCTGTTTATGAAGATTATACTGTACGATGTTGAATCGTACTGTACGAATAGTAACGGCTACTTTTGAAATCAAAGGGATTTTGGAGCCCATTTTAGGTGTTAATCTCATCCTTTTCAGTAAGATTTTACAGAGAGGGAGAACGTGGTTAGAGAGGGATTTCAAGGGAGAGAGCTCTAGAGAAGTTCTTTAGGGTTAAGAGAGGAAGGAGAAGGTGAGCGTTATGAGGGAGAAGAGGTGTGAGGGAGATCACACGGTTGCTCTGAACTTGCTGCATCTTGCTCCTCCTGTGGCCCTAGAAGAATTTGAGGGAGGATCTCCAAGGGAAAGGCTCGTCTACATCCGTGACCTTGAGGTTCTCTGCCTTCTCCTAGAGGGAGAAAAACGAGAAGGTTCTCTGCCGTCACCAGGAGGGCGAAAACAGAGTTTGGCACTCCGCCAAGCCGGATTGGTGAAAGGGAGGTTTGTAAAGGATTCTCTTCCTTGCCGAGGGGGGCAAAAGGAGAACTATATTTGGTAGTGAAAATTCCGGAGCGGAGGACTCCGGGGAGTGGACGTAGGTCATATTTTGACCGAACCACTATAAAAATTATTGGTGTGTTTTTTCCTTATCGTCATTTACTTTTACTTGCACTTAATTTTTCATAATTATTGCGTGGTGAAATTTGTGGAAGAAAATTCGTTTAAGTTTTTGTTGTCAAATTTCAAAAATAACAAAAAGATTAGAACTCCTGTTTAGGGTTACTTTTTATTGAGAAAAAGTTTTTCACAATTCACCCCCTCTCTTGTCATTTAGTAATTTCAATTGGTATCAGAGCTTGTTTTTCAAAAATAGTGTTTTAGAAAACCTTGAAAAAATGATCATGTCGAATTTTGGTAATCTAACACTGCGGAGGGTTATTCAATAACTCGTCCACCACTTTTTGATAACATTCCCTCTGATTTCTGGAAAATTAGAATATCTATATTTTTGCAATCTATAGATTACCGCATGTGGATGTTAGTGAATGATGGATATGTTGCACCGTTTAAAACTATTAATGGTTTGAAAATTCCTGTGCCTTTTAATGAATGGAGCAATGAGGATAGGGATTTAGCCCAACTGAATGCTAAGTGCTTAAACTGCTTTTTTTGTGCATTGAAATCTGAGGACTATATGAGAGTATCTACTTGTGTTTCTGGTAAGGAGATTTGTGATAGACTGTGCATTACATACGAAGGAACAAACGAAGTAAAATAGTCCAGGCTTAACATTCTACTGCATGATTATGAATTATTCCATATGAAACCTAGCGAAACAATTTCTGACATGTACACTAGGTTCACCCAAATCGTGACATCCTTGCATGCATTAGGTAGAGAAATTTCAAATTATGAGAAAGTGAATAAAATTCTTAGATGCCTACCTAGTTCCTATGATGCTAAGATAACTGTTATCACTGAGTCCAAAGACCTTAATGTTTATTCTATTGATAACCTCCTTGGTTCACTCATTGCATACGAGCAAGGAGTGAGCCAAAGGCAAAGTGATGCATGTGAAAAGAAAAAGGAGCGGACGGTGGCATTAAAAGCTAGCAACTCAAAAAGTGATAGCTCTGTAGGGGAGGAAGAGGATGAGATAGCACTGATGACCCGATAATTAAAAAATTTCCTGAAAAGAAAATAGAAGCGTCATCAGAACAGCTAGAACAAAGGTAAGAGCTCAAGGTCCAATAAGGTTTCATCTGATACAATCTGTTTTGAATGCAGGAAGCCAGGTAACCTTTGAGCCGATTGCCCTAATCTGAAGAGTCAACCAGCTAAGGAGAAAGGAGATGACAAAGCAAAATACAAGAAAGGAAAGGCAAAGACACATAAAGCTTTTTGGGCTGACTCTGCCTCAGAATCTTCAGAAGAAGAAGCGGAGGAGGAGGTAACTAACTTGTGTCTTATGGCTAACGATAACCTTGATCAATCGGATCAAGATGAGTTATGTCAACTTTCATATGAAGAATTGTTGCTTATTTTTGAGAATATCCATGACTCGTATAGGAAGTTGAAAAAGATGCATGCTAAGCTTAATGTTGAATTTAGTTCTTTACAAACTAAGCATGCTAACTTAGTTAAGGAATGTTCTGATTTAGATAGAGATCATATGCTACTTCTTGAAGAGTTTGACACATTAAATAAGAAGCATATTGAACTAATTGAAGCGCATGAATCCTTGAAAACATCGCATATTCAACTAGATGTAGAGTTTGAAAAACTAACGGCAGTAGCAAAGGAGATAGATCATAATGAGCATTTGTTATTCTGGCAATTCGATGGATTGGCATATCAAAATAATACATTTAAACAAAGAATCAAAGAACTAGAAGAAGAAATTGCATCACTCACAGGCCAACCTAGAAAACCACCAACACAGCATGCATCACAAAACTTTAGGAAGAGGCACCACCACCCACATAGATTAGTAAACCCATTTCCTGGTGTTAGGTGTTTCTCTTGTGGCATGTTAGGTCACATAGCCCGCACATGCATAATTCACCATAGGACACACTTAGTATGGAGACCTAAACTGCATCCATCACAGCATAGCATGCATACATCTCATTCATGCAAGCATAAAGAGGAACCCAAACTCACTTGGGTTCCCAAATCTAATCTTTGAATGAAATTGTAGGGATGCTCTCACAAAAGACCTAGTGAGAGCATGTGGTACCTGGATAGTGGCTGCTCATGACACATGACTGGAGATATGAAGAAGTTCATCCTACTGGAGACCAAAACTAGAGGCAAAGTAACGTTGGGAGACAACACTACCAGGAAGGTGATAGGCTCAGGTACTGCTGGTAATGCTAAGAATTTTTTAATTGAAAATGTTCTATTAGTTGATGGTTTGAAGCATAACTTACTTAGCATTAGTCAATTGTGTGACAAAGGTTTTGATATTAAATTTTTATCTGATAAATGGCTGATTAGTTTATTTGATAAACTTGTTTAAAATGAAAATGAATGAACAATGTTTACATGTTAGACCTTGATTGCATTGATAGCTCAAATTCATTCTGTTTGAAAACAATAGTTGATGACTCGTGGCTATGGCATAGGAGACTATGCCATGCTAATATGAAAACTCTTAGAAACATCACTCAGAAAAACCTAGTTAGAGGTGTACCTAAGTTAGACTTTACCAAGGATCACTTATGTGATGCTTGCCAACTAGAAAAACAAGTCAAATCATCCTTTCACTCAATTAGAGATGTGATCACCTCTAGGCCACTAGAAATTCTACATATGGACTTATTTGGACCCGTTAGTACAGCCAGTCTAGGTGGAAAGAATTATGGATTTGTGATTGTAGATGACTTCACTAGATTTACTTGGATATGATTCTTAGCACACAAAAATGAGTCTTTTGAGGAATTTAAAGTATTCTCCATATGGATTCAACAAAAATTAGGTTGTGAAATATCAACAATCCATAGCGATCATGGTGGAGAGTTCCAAAATGATAAGTTTGAGTCATTCTGTCAAGAGATAGGAATAGAACACAATTTCTCAGCCCCTAGAACACCCCAACAGAATGGTATAGCAGAAAAGAAGAATAGAACTTTGGTAGAAGCTGCTAGGGCAGTGTTAGCGGAATATACCCTTCCTAGATACTTTTGGGCAGAAGCAGTCAACATAGCCTGTTATGTTTTAAGCAGAGTAAATATTAGATCGAAGCTGAATAAAACTCCATATGAACTCCTTAAGGGTAGGACACCAAACCTTTCACATTTACATTTTTTTGGGTGCAAGTGCTTCATCTTGAATAATGGTAAACATCCCTTAAGAAAATTTGATCCCAAGTCTGATGAGGGTGTCTTCTTAGGTTATTCTTCTCTAGGTAAGGCCTATAGAATTTTTAATAAGAGAACCCTTGTAGTAGAAGAATCCACCCATGTGGTATTTGATGAATCAGATAAGCCCTCAGAATCTAAAATTGAAGATGATAAAATAGAGGAAATTCAAGGAGTAGAGACTATGACCTTATGAGAAAGGGTCAAACCTCAGGAAGATTTGCTTAGATAATGGAGATATTCTTCTAGTCATCCTTAAGAGTTAATTTTAGGAGACCCTTTAGAAGGTGTAAGAACTAGGCATGGACTTAGGAAGGAGGTTAGTCATTCAGCATTCATCTCTATGATAGAACCTACAAGTATAGATCAAGCCTTAGGAGATGAATTTTGGATTCTAGCAATGCAAGAAGAGCTGAACCAATTCACCAGAAATGATGTTTGAGAGTTAGTCAAGAGACCTAAAGAACAAAGTGTTGTTGGAACAAAATGGGTCTTCAAGAATAAGGTGAATGATTTAGGAACAATAATAAGTATTAAAGCAAGACTAGTAGCTAAGGGGTACAACCAAATTGAGGGAATAAATTTTGAAGAAACCTTTGCCCCGGTTGCTAGACTAGAAGCCATAAGAGTGCTCTTAGCTTTTACTTGCTTCAAGAACTTTAAGTTATATAAAATGGATGTAAAGAGTGCATTTCTGAACGGGGTAATTAAGGAAGATGTCTATGTTGAGAAACCCCCCGGATTTAAAAGTTCACAATTTCCAAACCATGTATTTAAATTAAAGAAGGCACTGTGGGATTAAAGCAAGCACCTAGAGCATGGTACGAAAGACTTAGCTCATTTCTTTTGGATAGAGGATTTAAAAAGGGTAGTGTAGATACTACACTCTTTTTACAAAAGGTCAAAGAAGAAATTCTCATTGTTCAAATATATGTGGATGACAACTTGTTTGGATCTTCGGATAAAAACTTATGCGATGAATTTTCAAAAACAATGAGTTATTAGTTTGAAATGAGCATGATGGGAGAACTTAATTACTTTCTTGGCTTTAGTGTAAAACAAATGGATAATGGAACTTTTCTTAGCCAATCAAAGTATATTAAGGATATTTTAAAGAAATATGAAATGGATAGTGCAAAACCCATGAACACCCCAATGAGTTCGACAATCCAATTAGATAAAGATCCTAGTGGAAAATCAGTAGATCAAAAAAAATATAGAGGAATGATTGGATCCCTTCTTTACCTGACTGCCAGTAGACCGGACATAATGTTTAGTGTGTGCCTTTGTGTCCGTTTCTAAGCCGATCCTAAAGAGTCTCACTTAACTGCTGTCAAAAGAATTCTTAGATATCTACTAGGCACCCCAAATCTAGGAATTTGGTATCCTAGGCACAGCACTTCCTTTGAAATCTTAGAGTACTCAGATTCTGATTTTGCAGGATGTAGGATAGATAGAAAAAGCACCTCTGGTACCTGCCAATTCATAGGACAATCATTAGTTTCTTGGTCCAGTAGGAAGCAAAACTCAGTAGCCCTTTCCATAGCCGAGGCAGAATATATTGCAATAGGAAGTTGTGTTGCACAGGTACTATGGTTAAAACAACAAATTCTTGATCTTGGACTACCTGTTGGAACCATCTCGATCATGTGTGACAACACAAGTGCAATTTGTATCTCTAAGAACTCAATTCAACACTCTCGAACGAAACACATAGACATTAGACACCATTTCATTAGAGATCACGTTGCAAAGGGAGATATAGAATTGCATCGCATCGCTACAGGAGATCAACTAGCTGACATATTCACAAAACCTCTAGCTTTCGACACCTTTAGCACCTTAAGGACTAGATTAGGTGTCATAGATATAACTGCATAAAAAAAAAAAAACAAAAACAAAAATAAAAACTAAAAAAAAAACAAAAACAAATTTTTTTATTAATTAGAGCTGCTCCTGATCATCACACACTCACAACACAAAAACTCTGCCTTGACTGTTCATCGTACTGTACGATACACATATCGTACCGTACGATGCATCTCAATCTACGTAACATCCACAAACAAGCAGATTTCGTCTCTGTTGATCGTACGGTACGACCTACATCTTACTGTACGATATGCATCTGACATTATTGCTTATCGTATTGTACGATATCTCTTCTTCGTATGATATGATACTCGTCAGCAACAGATTGGGACGAATTAAAACCGGTTGGTACGACATTACTGATTATCGTACTGTATAATACATACCTTTCGTACGGTACGATACACATCAGCACAACGAATAAATATGAGTTATAGGTGTTTGGTACGATATTTATTATGGATCGTATTGTACGATACACCTGTTCGTACAGTACTAAACTTTTGGTCAAAAGTCGTACTAAGGGCCTCGGGACGATCGAAATTCTCCTAATCGTACTATACGATATTCATCGTATTGTACGATTTGACTGCCTTTTCCCGAAACGATCGGTCAGGATATTGATTGACTATCGTATGTACAATCCGAAATCGTACTGTACGATCGTCAAAATTTTCTATAAGAACCCTTTGCTAGGCCATTCCTTTCACTCAAATCTTTCCTCACTCACTCCTTCACCTAGTTTTGTGCCCTCTTATAAGGTCTAAATGAGGTCGGTTGACTACTAGAAGCTCATCCTTGTCAAGTCGCCCACCTGCTCATTTTCTGAATACTGAAAACGAGGAAGCCTACCACAGGTATAAAACCTGTAAAATTTCTCCTTCCAAAATGCTTAATCAGGCTGCTCTTAATTTCGAGGTAATGGGCCTCTTCGCTTCCACCACCTTCTAATTCCTACTCACCCTGGTATTTCCCTACAATTTTGAACTTCTCTTCGAATTTCTCGCTAATCTCACATTCACTATCGACAACACCACCTTTCACTCTTTTGTTTGCGGCCGAAACATTGAGATCACTAGAGCCGACATTGCCCAATATATTGGGTTGTCCACTGAAGGACCTATGGTTCGCTCATTTCTTACTGACGAATTTGATTGGAGCGATGTTAATAGAGTCCTTAGGAATGCTACTTTCCATCAACACCAACCTCTCGTTCAATCCCTAACTCGAAATGCCCGAATAATTCAACATGTCCTTCGAACCTCAATAATATCCAAAGGTGACGACCGTATCAATTTGACTCCGATCTTATCCGTCGCTACCTATCTTATTATGTCCAACATAAAATTTGATGAGGTTGATTTAATTAGTAACTACATTCTCCACATGACTTTTGTTCACTTACCTACCACTCAACGGAAACAAAATCTAGCTTTTGGTCACCTAATAGGATATATCCTCCAACATAAATATCAATTGACCTACCCTGGTGAACCCGACATGCTTCCTATTTTTTATACGGATGCCTCTTTCCGTATTCTCTTTCATCGGGGACACGATCCTGAAGAACCAGTCTTTGACGAAGAAGAAGGAGAAGATGCCCAGCAGCAGCTCCAGCTCGACCACGACGACATGCCGCACCCCGAGCACCTGCACCAGCACACCCTAACGATGATTTGGTCGCATGCTTCGACCAACTGCAGACTCGTCTCGATACGCATAT
The DNA here is from genome assembly GCA_019514585.1 of Dendrobium officinale. Classification (NCBI taxonomy): domain Eukaryota; kingdom Viridiplantae; phylum Streptophyta; class Magnoliopsida; order Asparagales; family Orchidaceae; genus Dendrobium; species Dendrobium officinale. The sequence continues at coordinate 19,198,721 of CM033694.1, forward strand.
TCAAGAACAACATTAGCAACATGAGACAGATATGCAATGGTTTGGAGAACGCTTTACTGCAATTGATCACTGATTCGATGCTCTATTTCAATATTTTCAACCGAATCCACCTCCACCACCAACTGATCAGGACCCTTCTGTTTAGATTGTTTGTCTTTGTACTGTAGTATCTTTCTTTTGCTTTCTGCTTTAGTTGCTCCTCCTTTTTGTGCTGTTAAAAGGGGGAGAAGTTTGTTGTACTTGTTGTTGTGCTTATTATAGTTTGTTAAATACATTCCTTTTGTTTTATACTTGCATTTAGTATCTTTTTTCTTGTGTTTAATTTAAAAAAAAATAAAAAAAATAAAAAAAAAACAAAAGAAATGTCATTCGTACTTGCTTACAACAAATTATTTAACATCATCAAAAAAAGGGAGATTATTGAAACCCATGACCCCGAGTTTGAGATTTTGATGATGCCAAATAATGTTTGTTTTGAAACAACTTTTCATTGGATATTATTTTATTTGCTATTGTCCTTGAGTACTAACATTTCAGGAAGATCACAAGTGACTCAGGACTAAAGGAAGACTCAAGAACGGGTAGATTAGGAGTATGAGTCAGATATTATATTTTTTTATTTATTGTATTTTTATTTTCTTGAGTTTGGCCACAAAATGCATAAGAGTAAGAGCAACCATGCACACACACAGGGGGAGAGTTTGTTTTTAAATGCAAAATGTAATAGAATTTCTTCTCTGGAGATCGTATTGTACGATTTTAATTCGTACCGTACGATCCGAGCTATGTGGACGATTCTGTGAAAAGATCGTACTATACGAATCTATTCGTACTGTACGATATGTTCAGATCCAAAACCCTATCCATAGTTTAGTTTAAGTGATTTTGTGCCGTTCATACTGTACGAACCTTTTCGTACTATACGATTTATTTTATATACTTACTTAAATTAACCCTTGATTAGTGCATGTAATCCAGGCCTAATTATATTTTGAACATCGTACTGTACGAACAGGATCGTACTATACGATGAACAGAGACAAAGTTTGATTGTCCTGGATATCGTCCTGGACAATCTCTTGGTTTTTGTCTCATCGTACTGTACGATAATAATCGTACCGTACGATGAACAGAGACGACATCTGGTCGTCCAGACCATCGTCCTATATAAATAGTATTTGTGGATCGTACCGTATGATATTATATCGTACAGTATGAATTGTTTTTTAACTGTTCGTACATTTTCGTACTAGGATGAAGTCTATTTATGAAGATCGTACTGTACGAAGTTGAATCGTACTGTACGAATAGTAACAGTTACTTTTGAAATCAGAGGGATTTTGGAGCCCGTTTTAGGTGTTAATCTCGTCCTTTTAAAGTAAGATTTTACAGAGAGGGAGAACATGGTTAGAGAGGGATTCCAAGGGAGAGAGCTCTAGAGAAGTTCTTTAGGGTTGAGAGAGAAAGGAGAAGGTGAGCGTTGTGAGGGAGAAGAGGTGTGAGGGAGATCACACGGTTGCTCCAAACTTGTTGCATCTTGCTCCTCCTGTGAAATTTCATCTGAGTTTGCCGGCGGGATCGCCCGGATCATGCCGGAAAAGCCTCACGATCTCGAATACGTGCGGGAGGTTGAAGACGCAATCTCAGCCGTTGATTCCGATCAACGGCTCTGATTAGATCCCGTGGTATCGGAGCGCGTTTAATCCCAGTCGTTTGATCCGCCATCCGACGGCTGTGGTTAATCGGACCGTTAACAGTCAGCTCCAATCATTGCCTAGCCAATCGGCGCGTGTAAAGGGACGCTGACTGTGTAATGGCCGAATTAATAATTCTAGAAATTCAAGGGAACATCAAAAAATCATAACTCCCTCCACACTTGTCCAAACTAGGTGTTCTTAGACTTATTGGAAAGGTCTCAAGGAGACCTACAAAACCCCTATTGTTCCAGGTCCTGGTTAAGTCAGTGTTAGGTTTAATTTCAATTTGAGCATTTTATCATTTTCTTTAATTACTCTTTAAATACAAGTCTACCAGGTCTGGAATTTTGGGAGATTGAAATTAAACATGTCTTTGATATGTCCAAATTTTATCTCCCCATTTTAAGATGTTCAAGGGCACTTTCCCTAAATTTTGAGTTCAAGGGTCATGGTTTAACCCATATATTCAAAATGGGGTATAGACCTATCCAATGGGAATTAGGGTGTGATTCTTTGTGTGATGATGATGTGCAGGATAAGGAGTGTGGAGCCACTAATTTTTCCCCAATCCAAGCTTAGGATAGATCCCTATAGTAATTTGCAGGTGACTTAGAGCTCACCTTGGGTGGTTTAGTTAACCACCTTAGAGTACTCCATTTGAGCTCAAATTTGGTGGGTTTAGTATTTAGGGTCAAGTGATCCTATGATCCAAATTTCATTAAATTTGGAGTTCATTTGGTTCCCCAAGTAGGAGCCTAAAAAATCCTTCTTAGAAATGGCCTATTAACCCAAATCAATTGATAATGGACTACCTTTGACTCATAAAATCTATTAAAATGTTTCTATTTTTTCCTAATTAATTCCCTAATCAATGTGAATTGAAACCCTCTTAAATTGGCTTCTAAATTTGTCTTAATTTAGTCTTTAGGTAAAATCAAAGGTTAATTAGTTTTAATTAATTCAAAAAAACATTAAAAATTCCAAAAGATCTTTAAACACTTGATGATCTATCCTCAGGTCATTTATGACCTTTGGAACTGATCTCAAGGAGTTTGGGAATCATTTGGGTTCAAACCCTTGAGTAGCCCCTTAGTTGTAATAATTTGGTAATCCCTACGAATGCATAAAACATCCAAAATTCACTATTAATTATAGAAAAATTCAAACTAATCAAACTCAATGGCTAATGACTTCAATTAGAATCTAGTATTCTCTAAAAATATTAAACCTCCAAAATTTGGTCAAAATCAAGGAGTCAACATTTTAGGTAACCTTAGGTCAAAACGGGTCAAAACTTCTAAAATTCATAACTTTTAATAGAAAATTCCAAATTGAATGTACTACCTGTCTAGCAACTCATAATTAGGTCTAGTATTTATTAAAAATCTGAAACCCTTAAGATCAACTCTAATTCTAAAAGTCAAGATTTTCTCCCTTAGTTAGAATACCCGGATAACTCTAAGGATCTCCAGTTTTCTCTAAACTACAAAATTTTCTTAATAGGTTTATAAAATCCTTAACAAACCCTTTAAAATTAGTAAACAATCTTTTCTATATTAATCAATTCCTTAATTACAACAAATTTGAAGTAATTTAATCAACCCTGATTGCTATTGGGTAACCCAGGCCTACGAGGCTATCAATTTAGCCTTAAGGAAGGTGAAATAAACTTCACGGCCTCGGTTTGAAATGAAGGTAGTAATCAATTAACTTTTAAAATATATTTAATTAAAATTCCTAATCCACTAATACTTAAAGTTTAACCAAAATCCCCCTTTTAAGCTTCAATAAACCTAGAATCTTAGACAACCTTGATTAATCACCCAACTTAGGATCTACCCCTACCACATGACCTTCTGCACACACTTTAGATGATGTGCTAGGACAACCAACTCTAGATCTAGGTTATGCCGGTGTTTATTTTACTGCTGTGTGCCGGATTTTCCGTAGTTTTCACTACATGTTGTGGATGAAATTGCTTTGCTGTGTCTGCTTACTTTTTCTGCACTCTGTGGATGGATTGATGTGTGTGGCGATTAGATTACCCTTAGGTTAGGTACGATCTGGATGTTCACACAGTTTTCTGCAGGTGGCCACGCTCATGCAGGGCAGTAAAAAGGGGGCTAAATTCATAAAAATTCATAACTGCAATAAATTCTTTGCACATGTGCTTCAATTGCTAAAGCCCCCAAGTAAAAGGAGCGTGGTCAGTGTGTTCATTTTTTTTTTTCTGCATATATTTACTGCTTGGGAATAACTTTTTATACATATATTAACTGCTTAGGATAACCCTGCAGGTGAGTCTAGATTTTTATTTTTTGATATAAATGTAATTTGTGTAATTGTCAAGTGTTGTGAAAGTTAATTTTGAGTTGGGATACATAGGTCCAAAGCTTGGATTCCAAAGAGGAAAGGATGCCCCTTTGGGAGGTATTCTTTTTCCATTTGGAAATCCAAATTTGGATCATACTTTTTCTATACCCAAAGAAGAAAGAGTGGCCTTCCCCTTAAAAAGGGAAGTGCCCTCTTATCCATTTGGGTAGTTTACCACAAAGAATCCAAGGGGTTTGAAGAAAAGGAGTCCAAAGAAGAACAAGACTGAAGATTTGAAGATTGAGAGTATCCCATTCAAAATAACTTGCGTCATTATTAGGCTTAGAATCCAGGTTGTTGTCAGTGGTGCCCGGCCACTCTACTTTTTGCAAGACTATGGTTTATAATAAGCAAGGCAATTCTGTCTATGGACATTTATTAATTAGTTAATTTATATTTGATGTGTTGAATTGATCGCCTTTAGGATTACCTACTTTTCTTAGTTTTTTGGCGATTGTGTGCCGCTTTTGTTTTCGCCTGGATACGTGAGACTCGTGAGGGTGTGAAAGTTTTCTACTCAAAATCTTAAATGTCTAAAATTTTAGTGAGTCTAAATAACATAGAAAGATAACGAATCTAGAGAATTAGTCGGGGATCGACCACGGGGTCGCATGAATATTTCTGCATTACTCTTTCCTTGCTTTAGACCCTTCCCCGCCTGCGGGTAGAGTCCGGATAGTCTTACCTATAAGGACGAGGTCCCGTACCTGGGGAAGTCCAGTCTTCTAAAAAATTATTTTATAAGCATGTTTTTAAAATTTCAAGCATATTTGATTTGGAAGTTATCGACCAGCATGCATTGCATTATATACAAATTAAAAGAGTCAAAATTTTAATTGCATCAGTTCTAGCATTTCAGCACCCAACATAAGTCAAAGGGGCCAATTAGAAAAATCTCTAGAAGTCGGCCCCAACTCTCCAAAACTTTAAACACAACATCCCTACCACTCTTTCATAAAAGACCGGACTCATCTCTTCTCATTCGATTAGGTGGTTAGCTGGCTCCCCAATCCAGGCCGGGGTAAGTCCAGGCATTGCACTACATTAGTTAGGTTCGGACGACTGTGGTCTAGTGTCCAAATTAGACTTAGGATCCGGGGAAGATTTTTGATTATAAGACCCCAAATTTTGGGAATATAATCTAAAATTTCTAATAAAATGCTCAACTCTAATTAAAGCTTCATTTCAATCCTAAAATATAAAGCCTAACACTTAGATTAAGTTGGGACACTTTCGGATGGTTCTGGAATCACAAAGTGTCCCCTACCTTTCTTCCCTCGATTCTGTTAATAAATGTTCAATTTTGATCCATTCCCTCTTGATTTTCCAAAAATCCCATTCGTTTTTGATATCACTCCTAGAAAATCTAACAAAATTTCATCACTATTTTAATCGATAGTTTTCGTAGGGGACTATGTCTCCTTACGATATAATTAACTATGAGGGCTTGCGCTTGTAAGAGATTTGGAACCACACGCACCTGATTTCAAAATTAATCTTTTTAAAATCTTCTTAGATTTCTTTGGGAAAAGTTAAAGAATGATCGTCGTTATTACATTAGAAGAATTATTATTAAAAAGTGTCATCTCCCTTTGGGGAGATACATCCTTCTTTGATAAGGCTTTGGATGCGAATTCGACGATCATACTTCTTGAATATCATAACTGGATATTTAGTTGAACTTTATCTTATTCCCTCGGGGCCATGCAAAGTTCTCCTTAGAATTTAGTCATGATATTCTAGATGAGTTTCATAATTCTAAGTCTGAACACCATTATGAAATTTATTTTCGTCCTTTGGGATGATATACTCTTTCGAACGAGTTGATTCGACTCTAGAATAAGAATTCAATCTAAATTTTAAAATTCCTAAAGAAAACTAATATTTTCAAAACCTGTTTTCAAAATTCCACCAACAAAAAAATGGCACGCCCGGTGGGACAAATCTCTCTCTCGATCTTTAATAAGAATGAAATGTTGTTTCATCGGTAGTCTTAACTACCTTCCTTCCGTTGGTCCCTCAACCCATTTCTTTCTTGGGGGAGTGTGACCAATATCTAAAAACAATTTAAAACATCAAAAGAGAGGTCCTACCTCCCAAAATTTGTTACATGCTAACTTAATCGTTCTAATTTTGACCTTCTACCCTAGGATTTCCTATGAGGCGACAGTATCAAATCAGGTCCCTAAATATTCTTTTTTAAACTTGTGATTAACAAATTTCACATTCAATATATCAACCTTTAAGATTGAAAGGAGTTTGAAAAATCCTTGATTTTAAGAAGTTTTGAAGTATTTTAGTCTTAACCCCTTTACTCCCCTTTAACTTTTAGGAATGAGGAGGGTTAGACTATTTGCTTTTCTTGGGTTTTTTTTACAATTCCATAAGCCTTCGGGCAAGGGGAAACCCTGTCCGTTATGTTTTGGATTTTGTAGAAAAAAACCCATCCTAAATCATTCAAAATTTAAATTCCCTTCAAAACATAAAAAATAAAATACTAACAATTTTCTCCAAATTCCAAACCTTCATATGCTACCCCATACGACCATCTTATGGGCTAACATATGTTGACCTTTTGAGAAAACCCTTCTTTTGGCATGTACTTAGTCTCTTTATCTTCCTAACGTGTGTTGGGTGTTTTCTACCACTCAACATGTGTTGGAAGGTTGAGAATATGCTATAAGCCTTAAGTTTCAAAATAACAAACTCTTTTCCACTTCTCTTAAAAGAAATCTAATTCCAATCCCTTCTTTAATTTTCAGAAAATTCAAATGGCTGGCAAGTTAATTTTCACTTTTGACCGAGAACTGTCGTCAACTGTCAATGATCAAGGAAGGACTGTGATTTTTGGACTGGGATTTGATACCCTGGAATTTTACATGGATGGACATGAGATAGTCAAACTGGATGCCAGTAAAAAATCCTACCCCTGAACTTGAACTGATTGTGGGAGCTACATCTGCTGTACCAGTAGAGAGTGAGACCCAGAAACTGCCTGAACCAGTTGTTAAGACCCCCACTGATGTTAAGTCTGTTTTTGAGAAAGGATCTAGTTCGGGATTTAACTTTTCTACTAAGAATCAAAAGAAGAACTATTTGAGGAGACTTAGAAAGAAGATCTCTAAGGCAAAGAGAGTAGTGCCTTTTAAGACTTTAGCTCAAGTAGAGCCTGAGGCTGCTGAGGAGCTACGTATTTCTGCTTCCTCTCCCCTCCTAAAGGGGAGTCGCTTTTACCCCCTGGCTTCATCTCAAGGGGAGGAGAGGGAAGCTAGGATAGCCCGTTCCCCACCATGCCCAATCGACTACTCGACTAAAAAGACTCCAAAGGAAAAGCATCTGTAGAAAACAAGGGCTTTGAGAAACATAATTCATACCTGTGCTGCACAATCTGGGCAAACAAAGGAGCAGTACATGAAACAGTTGAAGGGAGTGATCTCTCATCGCTTCCAAAAAGAAGTGTTAAAAGAAGAGGCGTCTAAGGCGAAGAATCTGACTCCACAACCTGTTAGGAGAAATAAGAAGTATGTTAGACAGCCCGCCACTTCAGTACTAGTTGATGGATACCACTGAGCGCCACGCCCTCCGTCCTCTCAAACGGAGGGTATTTTGTTAACTGGGTCCGAGAGAGGCCACCATCCTACTGGTAGACCCCCGCTACCCCTTCATAAACCTGTGCAATTGGCCTCAGTGATTGTTAAGCCAAAGGGGGTCGAGATTCAAAAGTTTATGGACATTAAAGGGAAAAGACCCAAATCTCCTGGAAAGAAATATGTGCCAAAGAGAAATAAGTTAGAGAGTCTGCCACTACCTCTTAGAACTTCTAAGTTCATTTTGCAGCTCCAACGAGTTCCAGCCAACCCTACTCCGGTTTCAGTTGACTTGATGGATGTTCAGTTTAGTACCCAAGTTGTTACAGTTGACAGTCCTACCACAGCCAATTTAGTTCGAGATCCAATAGCCACCACCCCTGTTGCCCCAGTTGATGATCCCCAAGGTCCGAGTGTCATTCCTAGGCTCCCTAGTCAGGTGTCTGAGGACCTTACCTTTCCAGATGTAGGAGCTATCACTTTACAAGCTCCTGCTTCTCCCCCCGAGGTATATGTCCCTCTCCCCATAGAGGATGCCACTCTTTAGACTACTAGTTATGGGATAGTCGAAGAGGAGAGAATTGACCTAGATCTAGAAATGGAAGATGAACCGGTTACAAAGTCTCAACCAGATCCTAACTCAAAACTTACTGAAATCATTGCTCTCTTTGGATTCTAAAGAATTATTCGATATGGCTGAGTACAAAGGATACTTACCCCTCGATCTTAAGTCAATTGGGGATAGACCGGTCGAGGAGGTAGTTCAAGAAATAAGAAATATTTTGTTGAATAAAGAGGGAATGGCCTCTTTTGACCCAGACCTGGATGACCTCCTTGGAGAGGAAGATGATTGTGTTGGTAGCGTCTCTATGGTCGAAACTAGAGGTTCCAACAAAGAGGCCAAACCTGGTAGGCACCAGCTTGCTAGAGATTATGATCCACATGTTGCTGGGTCCGATTCAGATGAGTCTGTAAGGGCTAAGGGTGAAGAGCATATTAAAAACTTGGAAAATAAGTTGACAACTATGATGTCACAAGTTAACGAAATGCAAGAAAGATTTGACAATTCAGAGCAGGATTCACTTAAGATTCAACAAACGGCTCGAGAGATTATGGAAAGGGTTAGAAAGACAGAATCTAGTGCCAAACCTCTCGAGTCAACACCAGTGATCCCTCGTTGCCTACCAGAGGCATCTCCAGTAGCACCTACAGTTCCCCCTGTTCCTCCAACTCTTCCTCAGAAGGATATTAAGCAACTGATTGAGGACCAGGTAAGGGAGGCCTTAGCCTTTTCGCAAGGAACCGCATCTATCCCAAAGCGTAGACCCTACCCCGAAGAATATGACCTTTCCCAAAAGGCTTTGTGCCACCAACTTTTAAAATTTTCACTGGAATAGAAAACCCGAGACAGCATCTGGCCCACTTCAGAGCAAGATGTTGCAATACAGGAGGGTCGGATGCTCTACTATTTTGCCAATTTGTAAGTAGTCTATCCGGCATTGCTTTTGAGTGGTACGCTGATCTGCCCAGTGGTTCAGTAAGAACCATTAGCGATCTAGAAAACCTTTTCCTTAAAAGATTTTCTAGAGCACAACAACGAACTACCGTGAACGATCTTGTTGTTGAGAAACAAAAGCCGGGAGAGTATCTGGTTGAGTACATCTTGAGGTGGCGAAACCTCTCGATGAAGTGTGAACCCCAGTTGCAAGAGCAACATGCGGTGGAGATCCTCTTTAAGAATATCCATGGCCCTGTTGCTTTTCTCCTGAAGGGTTTCACCATTAAAACTTTTGAAAAACTTCTTAATAAGGCTAGCAATTTGCAAGAAGAGGCTCATAAGATGAAATTCCTACGATAGCATTCTAAAGACAAGAAAGGTCCCAGATTGGTTAAAACTTTTGAGAAAAAGGCAGTAGTGTCGGTAGTTGACAAGGGAAAAAGGCCAGTGGCTAGTCAGCCCAGTGTTCCTCCACTACCTCCACCACAGCCAGCTCAGAGTCAGCTCTTTCAGATAACTCCTCAGTAAACCAGAGACCCTAACTTTGTCCCTTTTAGAGAAAGATTGGCAAGACCATATCCATTTAAGAGGGAATCTGTTAAGAGGATTTTCAAGAGTTTGTTAAAGAAACCAGATTTTCAGCTACCAGAGGCCAGGAGGCCTGAAGATGAAAGTAAGAAAGATGCAAGTATTGTCCATACCACCAGATGCTTAGTCACCCTCTTGAAGACTGTGTTGTGTTCAAATATTGGCTTGAGAGGAACTACACCCAAGGTAACATCATAATTCCTAAGGAATACTTGGTCGATCCAGAGAAAGCTTCCATTAAAACCATTTCAGGTAACCCTATTAACTCTCCTTGTTTTGTTGAAGATGGTTGGGACATTGCTTTGTCCCGGGCACTTAAAAAGTTTATTAACAAGTCTTTTCGTCTTTCTCAACAGCTGACTATGATAGCCCAGGCCCCGGTGTAGAAGGTTGACCTGGACGCTTCGCAGGAGGATGTTGAGCCACTTTTCTCTCCAGTAGTCACAGGAACTACTGTCAAATGTTTAATAGAAAAGGAAGTTGATTTTGTAAAGAGGAAGTGTGTAGATGAGAGATGTATTAGGATGGCGGATGGGGTGTTAAAACCCTCTCCCCTCTTTTGTTATGTGACTTTTACTTTTCCCCATCAAAGGCGAAGGGTCAAAAGATGAATAAAAAACATCCTTCTGCTTCTGTCTTAATGATTAACCATGGAAATGAAATGCAAATTGATGACTCTCTTGTTTTAAATCAAAGTTCTGATGAAGAAAGTCTTAATATCAAAGAAATTGACCTTCCCGAATCAGCTATTCAAGAAGAGGTCGAATGTGAAGCTTTATCAGAAAGTGATTTCCCTCAAATCAATTTTCAAGGAAATCCTAGCTTGATAGAACTTTCAGATTCTGAAACGCTTTCGGGAAATGATGATCCAACGCCTATGGTGTGCGTAGACACTGCCCTAGTTTGCCCTTTCGAAGATATCGAGCAGGTGCAACTCCACGGTTGTAAAGTCTTACCCCCTAGGCTTCCCCCTCAGGAGAAAGGCAAGCAAATTCCCTTTGAAGATTTAAATCCAAATTCCCCTCAACAATCAGAATTTCCTTTAATTCCTCCGGGTTTTGAGTCAGTCGTTCCTAAGGTTGATTACAACATTTTGGCCCATCTTAGAAAGTTGCCAGCAAAATTAAGCATTTATGACGCCCTCCTTCTTTACAAAGAAATGAGGGAGTCTTTAATTAAAGCGCTTCTCAACCCCGAGATTTGCTTAACCCAGTTGGCTGCAACTTCAAAAGATGAGGCATTCTACTTCAAAGAGGTTCCTGGAGTTACCTTTTCGGATGAAGATTTGCTCTTGAGAACTGATGACCATAATCGTCCCCTGTACATTACTGTAGATGTGGAAAATTTTAAGTTATCAAGAGTCCTCATTGATCCAGGTGCATCGGTCAACATAATGAACATAAAAACCCTCGCATACCTCAGAGTTGATACTAGCAAGCTCTCAACCGATAGGTTGGTGCTTCGTGGGTTCAATGAAAAGAGCGAGAGGGATTTAGGTTCAATCACTTTGCTCTTAAAAATAGGAGGCTTGAAAACTGAAGCTAAATTTCATATAATTGATTCGACGACGTCCTTTAATGCCCTTTTAGGTAGACCTTGGATTCATGAATATAGAATAGTTCCATCTACCCTTCACCAATGCATCAAGTACCAATGAGATGGCATTGAACTCATGATTAAGGGTGATATGCAACCATTTTCGATTCAAGAAATTGGGATCTACGAAGATGCTACATATTTTGTTCCAAATGGGTCCTCGTCCCGCTCTAAGTTAGAGATCAAAATTGAGGAGAAATTGGCTGGAAAAAAGTCCAATCAAGAGAAAGAAAAAGGAAAATTTATTGATCAAGAAATAATACAATTAAGTAGTGAAGACGACTCTGACATCGTTGTCCTTAGGCCTCCAAACACATTACCTCAAAGAGGTGGGAGGATGGCCTTAAGGGCACGAGGTCGAGGCCGTGTTTCATCAGAGAGGAGAACAACACCTGTTTATATTGATTTGGAATCAGATTCCGATGTTGAGTCCAAGGTCCAAGGTGCTGCCTTCTCCCTCGATTATAATAATATAAATGCTTCTCCAAACTTTGATCTCACCTTAGATGAGGACAGTGACATTGAGGAAGATGTTGTAAAGGTGAAAAGTGACGAGCCTGAATTGACAATGTACGAAAAGCTCAGTAGAAGGATTGAGGCCCTTTCTCTGATCCCACTGTTAGCTGGCAGGATTGTCGGGTTAGAAGTTAAAGTGTCCCCCAACTTGAACGGAGAAGTAAAGAAAGTCCAGAAATTCTTTCCTGGCTCCTCCTCCGCAAGGGATGAAAGTGATGTAATCCTTGAGGAGGCAGATTTTAATGAATTAATAGAATTACCTTTCGACTACTTCCCTGTTTGTGTGAAAAATACTTTCTCTAAAGGTCCTATACCATACCGATGGACTAAGGGTCAGGCCAGATACCATGAAAATATTTGGCAAGCAAAAATTAAGAATAATCCTATAAGTGATATCGGCTTTGGAACCGTTAGTTCATTCGATGATGATGAGTATTGCCTATTAATAACTTACCATCTTTAATCGCCAAATGTCCCTACTGATCCCTTCTGTGCTCTTGATGAGATCTGTTTGAAGACTTTAGATGATCCCGATGACCTTCAAGTTTGGGATGCACCCCCTGAATTCAAAGAAGAAATTAAATCGACAGTCGATGAGTTAAAAGAAATTAACCTGGGAACCGATGATGACCCCCCGTCCAATCTTTATAAGTGCTCTACTGAGCGAGGGTGAAACCAAAGATTTAATTCAACTGTTATCTGAGTTTAGGGATTGCTTTACCTAGACATACGACGAAATGCCAGGTTTACCCGCTGAGGTAGCGATTCATAAACTTGGAGTTCGGCACGATGTCATTCCTGTCAAATAAGCTCCTCGACGCATGCACTTGGAAATCGAGAAACAAGTCATATCCGAATTTAAAAAATTGGCCAAAGCTGGGTTTATTCGAGATGAACAATACCCCTCTTGGGTAGCCAGCGTCGTGCCGGTTCGAAAGAAAAATGGTCAAATTCGGATTTGCGTCGATTATAGGGATCTGAATAAGACATGTCCTAAGGATGAGTTCCCTCTACAAATACCAGAACTCATAGTAGACATTGCCTCCTCACATGTCATTTTCTCAATCATAGATGGCTCGTCGGGTTATAACCAAATCAATATGGCCAAAGAAGATGAGAGAAATACTGCGTTCAGAACCCCTATTGGAATCTTTTGTTACAAGGTGATGCCATTTGGCTTAAGGAATGCTGGGGCAACCTACCAGTGTGGCCATTACTCGCATCTTTGAGGAGTTAATTCATAATCAAGTTGAGTGCTATATTGACGATTTAGTTGTCAAGAGCAAGGTCAAAGAGGCTCACCTGTATGACTTAAGAGTTGTGTTTGAGCGGTTGCGCCACTACGATTTGAAAATGAACCCCTTGAAGTGTGCCTTTGGCGTCACCTCAGGGAAATTCTTAGGATTCGTAGTGAGGCATCGCGGAATTGAGATTGACCCTGCTAAAATTGAAGCCATCTTAGATATGCCATCTCCTAAAAGCCTTACCTAGTTAAGGTCTCTACAAGGTAGATTGGCGCATATAACGAGGTTTATTTCTAATCTTTCCGGGAGATGTCAATCCTTTTTCGTCCTTGCAAAAAAAGACACTAAATTCGTATGGGACGAGAAGTGCCAAAATGCTTTCGATAACATTAAACAATACCTTTCTAATCCACCAGTTTTTGCAGCCCCAATTTTGGGAAAGCCGTTAATTCTCTATACTGCAGCCTTAGATGAGTCTTTAGGCGCCCTGCTGGCTCAAGTCAACGACGAAGGGAAGGAGAATGCTCTCTATTACCTTAGTCGAAGACTTCTTCCTACAGAAATTCGATACCCTTCAATAGAGAAGCATTGTCTTGCTTTAGTTTTTGCAGCCCAGAAACTGAGGCACTACATGCTCTCTCACTCAGTCAGCTTGATTTCAAGAGTTAATCCTTTGCAATATCTTATGACCCGACCTACGTTGTCAGGATGTTTAGCCCGTTGGTCTATGATATTACTGCAATTTGAGATTACTTTCACTCCCCTTCGTGCAGCGAAAGGACAAGCCGTTGCCGATTTTCTGGCAGCACACCCGCTGCCGGCAAACTCTCCTCTGAACGATGATTTATCCGACGAACAAATCATGAGTTTGAGGGAATCTAACGAGGCTGTCTGGGAATTATATTTTGATGGAGCAGCATCATCCCGTAGGAATGCTACCCAACAATCTATAATCCTTGGAAAGGCTTGAGTCGGTCTAATTTTTATAACGCCAGAAAAAGGAATGATGCATTTTTCCTACCATTTATCGGAGCCCTGCACAAATAACGAAGCTGAATACGAAGCTCCGATAACTGGTTTGGAACTTGCAATTCTAATAGAAATTAAAGAGATTAAGATCTTTGGAGATTCCCAATTGGTGATCAACCAAGTCGCAGGAACCTATAAGGTCTTAAATCCTAATCTTTTGAAATATCACCCGTACACACTTTACTTGTTGGAACAAATTCCTACTGTTACTCTGTATAGGGTTCCCTGTGGAAGTAACTCCGCAGCGGATGCCTTAGCAAAACTTGCAAAGGAATTTACATGTCCTGAGGAGGATTCCATCCCTATAGAAATTCAAGGTCGTAAAGCCCTCTCTCCTATAGATTTGGAACACATCAGTAAGACTCCCCTTCAGATCCTTTCTGACTCTTTGACAACCGAAGAAGAAGGCGTTTGGAGATGACCCTTAATCGACTAACTTTAAGAAGGGAAGCATCCCCAGGATAAATCACTCTCCAACCAGATTAAGAAACGTGCCTTATCTTATGCACTAGTCAATAATTTGTTATACCGTCGGTCCTTCGATCATATGTGGCTGTGCTATTTAAACCAGCGAGAAGCCCTGAAGATTGTTAATGAGGTTCATTCAGGACTATGCGGTGCACATCAATCGGGTCCAAAAATGAAATTGAAAATTAAAAGACTTGGATACTACTGGCCTATAATGATTGACGATTGTATGAATACTGCAAAGCAATGTCATCAATGTTAGGTTCATGGGGTGGTTTTGCATCAGCCGCCTAATGTGTTACACCCCACGATAGCTTCGTGGCCCTTCGAGAGTTGGGGCACGGATATCATTGAGCCGATTGAACCTCCCTCCGCAAGAGGTCATCATTTCATATTAGCAACGACTGATTACTTTTCAAAGTGGGCGGAAGCAATTCTCCTACGCAACGTAACATCACACCATGTCTTAAAATTCTTTCGTGACCATATCGTATATCGATTCGGCGTACCCCACAGAATCATATCCGATAATGGGTCCGCATTCAAGTCTACAAAAATCAACAATTTTGTAAGACGCCATAACATTAATTGGAGATACTCGACGATCTATTACCCTCGGGCAAATGGAATAGCTGAGACCTTCAACAAAATCTTGGTGCAAATTATTAAAAAGACCCTTGATGATAACAAACGACAGTGGGATGAGCGGTTGGTGGAAGCTCTATGGGATTATCGTACCACTTATAGAACCCCGACTCAATCCACCCCGTTTACACTAGTGTATGGATCTGAGACCGTTCTACCATTGAAAATACAAATCCCTTCTCTCAGGATTGCAGTTCAGAATCAGATTACAAATGAACAAAATGCAAAACTGCGGTTGGAGGAACTCGAAGGCCTTGAAGAGCGACGTCTCCAAGCTCAACAAAGTTTAGAGTTATATAAGTCCCGTATGGTTCAAGCCCATGATAAGCTAGTGCGACGTAGGACCTTCCAAGCGGGAGACTTGGTGTTGGTCCGTTGGAGGCCTATCTTAGCCCATCGAAAGTTGGGAGGTAAATTTGAACCCACTTGGGAAGGACCCTTTGTCATAGAGTCTGTCTACGAAGGAGGCTCGTATCAGTTAGTAGATTGTGAAGGAAATCATCCAATGCTACCTGTCAATGGGCATTTCCTTAAGAAATACTATGCTTGATGTAGCTCGTTTTATCAATTTATGAAATTTTCCTCCTTGATTCGCAACCCGGTTCCTCCCTTTTAAATTCTTTTACTTTTTAACATTCTTCGCCTTCTCCTTAGGGCCGGACTGTCCCCTCCCTTAGGATCGCACCTGCTAGTGGTGGAGTACGCCCTCCGTGGCACCACCTTGGCATTTGACTTGGGGATCAGTGGTGGAGTACGCCCTTCGTGGCACCATCCTGATTCTCGCCTGCTAGTGGTGGAGTACGCCCTCCGTGGCACCACCCTGGCATTTGACTTGGGGATTAGTGGTGGAGTATGCCCTTCGTGGCACCATCCTAATTCACACTCGCTAGTGGAAGAGTACGCCCTTCGTGGAACCATCCTAGTTTGCCAGTTTCGGTCCGATATGTGGAGCAAGTTTCCTCCCTACATGACCATCCCAGTTAATTTACCTATTTTGAATAAGTCTTCTATCAGCATCCTATAGGCCTAAGGTTGGGTGATGCCCTTCCTTAGACCCAAAGCTAGGTATTCCCTACCTTGGTTCCCAGTTAATCCGTCTACTAGGAGTAAGTCTTCTATCAGCATCCTGTAGACCTAAGGTTGGGTAATGCCCTTCCATAGACCCAAAGCTATGTATTCCCTACTTTGGTTTCCAGTTAATTTGCCTATTTGGAGTAAGTCTTCTATCAGCATCCTATAGGCCTAAGGTTGGGTGATGCCCTTCCTTAGACCCAAGGCTAGGTATTCCCTACCTTGGTTTCCAGTTAATCCGTCTACTAGGAGTAAGTCTTCTATCAGCATCCTGTAGACCTAAGGTTAGGTGATGCCCTTCCTTAGAACCAAAGCTAGGTTTTCCTTACTTTGGTTTCCAGTTAATTTGCCTACTTGGAGTAAGTCTTCTATCAGCATCCTGTAGGCATAAGGTTGGGTGATGCCCTTCCTTAAACCCAAGGCTAGGTATTCCCTACCTTGGTTTCTCCAGTCCTTTTGTCTAATAGGTGTAAGTCTTCTATTAGCATCCTATAGGCCTAAGGTTGGGTGATGCCCTCCCTTACACTCTTAAGATTCTACTTCTATTCGGTCAACGCCAATGTGTGCAGCAGAAGTTCCTTCTACCACACACATTGGGGGTCCATTTATTGACCTCATTTTTGTATGAGGTTACTAAGGCCCTTCCAAACTCCAGATTAATCCTAGATCCTAGGATCCACTTTATACTTTAAGACTCTTTCTTAGAGTCAGACCTTAGGGCCTACTCAAGAGCTTAAGATTCTTTTCTAGATCCAAGACCTTAGGGCCTACTCTAGAGCTTAGGATTCTTCCATATCCCAAATTCTAGAGCCCCTCTAGATCCAAGATCTTAGAATCCCTTTAGATCCTAGGACCAACCCAGACTCAAATCAATCCCTACCTTTGATCAACTCCAACCTCAAATTAATCCCTACCCTTGATCAATTCAAATCTCAAACTTCATTCAATTCAAATCCAAATTAATTCAAGCTTCAAACACATCCAAACTTTGACCCAATCAACTTGAGAATCCAAACTTCAATCTAGACTTTGATCATACCTTTGATCTAGCTTTGACCCTATCCATTCATTGACAATCACCACATGATTGTAAATGATTTGGATACTTCAATATTAATCATTCAAACTTAAAATCCATTCCAAATCCAGAAATCCAGACTCAAATCCAAACTCTTAAGGCCCTGTCCTAAAGACATTTTTCAAGGATTTTTTAAACATTTCAAAACTCAGTCAAGTGACCTCTGATTCAGGGTCTATCATTTACAAAGCGATAAGATATGTCTCTAGAGGTTACCCTTCAATTTTGAGCCCATTCTGAGATCTCTAATCCTAGAATCTAAATCAAAATCCAAAGGCTGTAAAACCTTCAAATATTTACAACCTATGTCATTGGACCTAACACCTTGAAGATTTTGGTCTTGGAGCCCTCATCAAAGCCTCCAATCACTTCCAGACCATTGATTGTAACCCATTGAGTAGTAAACTACATTTTTCAGACCCATTTTTGACCCTAGTTGACCAATGGGTCAAAATTGACCAAAATACCCCTATGGGATTTCAAATGACCATTTCAACTCAAATCAACTCCAAATTCTTTGAAACCACTTTCAATAAGTTTCGAACATCAAACCCAACTTGTTGAGCTCAAACCCAGACCTTGGGTCAACCTGGTTGACCAAGTCAACCAAGTTTGACCCATTAACCCATACACCCCTTCTCTTTCAAATCCTTGAATCAAGACCACTCCAAGTCCTTTTGAATGTAAGGGATGACCCCTTGGGTACCCAAGAGACCTCTCTTGGAGGCCCAAGTGTTGGGCTCACTTGGGTTAGCCATTTAGCTTGACCCAAGTGACCAAAGAGAGGTCCCCTTTGAGCCATCTCTTATCCTTAATCAAATTAAATCCAAATCAAGGTGTCATTGGGTTCCCATTGACCCAATGCACCTTCCTTGACCAGCCCAACCCTTGGGCTCACTTTGGTCAAGAGTTAGGCTAACCCAAAGAGCCCAAGATCACTTGGGATTGAGCCAATTCTTAACCTAAGCCCAATTGAACTTGATCAACACCTCCCATAGGTTGCCCTAGGTCCAACACACCTCCTTCAGCCAGCCCATGCTCTGGGCTAACCTGGGTCAGGTTTTAGACTAACCCAAAGTAGCCAAAAACACATGGACCTGAGCCATCTTCCAACTTATATCAAATTGGACCCAATTGCCACTTGCATTGGGTCCACCAGACCCAGACCCACTTCCCACCTCAAGCCCAAGGTCTGGCCTGACCTGGGTTGAGCCCAAATCGACCCGAACCGAGCAGATTTGGATCAACCTGAGCCATCTTTTAACCTAGACCAAATTG
Source organism: Dendrobium officinale (assembly GCA_019514585.1). Lineage (NCBI taxonomy): Eukaryota > Viridiplantae > Streptophyta > Magnoliopsida > Asparagales > Orchidaceae > Dendrobium > Dendrobium officinale. The sequence goes on from CM033694.1 coordinate 19,217,389, forward strand.
GATTCAATTGCCACTTTCATTGGGTGCACCAGACCCAGACCTATCTCCCATACCAAACCCAGGGTCTGACCTAATCTGGATCGAGCTCAATTCGATTCGAACCGAGCAGGTTTGGGTCCAACCCAGCCACCAACCCAATCCAGACATTCTCAGTCTAAATTGACTCCACCCTTGACTCCAGCGTGTCCCCATCGGCCTCCCCCAGTTAACCTGACCCAAACCATGGCCGGCGGCGGTCGAAACCAATAGAGAACGAGTTTCGGTGGTCCCCCCCAGACAACCCCTGAATCAAAGCTGCTGCCCACCAATTTGATCCCCACGACCTCCCTAGGACGTCGCCATCTTCCACCTGGCATCAATCCGAGCCCCCTCTAGCTCAATCTAGGCCGTCCAAGCCCGCGAGAGGTGGCCGAATAGGCTCGAGCTCCCCAGAGTTCCAGACGGATTCCCAATCGCTAGAAATCATTCCCCATAGCTCCTTCAACCTCCCAGGGTCTCCCTTCGAGTTCCCAAAGCGATCCTTCATCCGTTCGAGCAAGCGACTGTGAAAGCTTCTGACATCCCGCTCGAAGTCATACCTCTGGCTGTCCTCCGGTCCCGACATCTGAAGGAGATCAGTTCGCCATCATCCCCTGAAGCTTGTTGATAGAGAAGCTCATTCATTGAGACTTTCTCTGCTGTAATCTCTTCATCCCGAGCTCCCTAGCTAGGTAGTCCGGTCAAGTGTGAAGGAAACCTTTACCCCAATGGATTTCCACCGTTGGATTGAAGGTTTCCACTGTCCTGATCCTCCCTATGAAATTTCATCAGAGTTCACCGGCGGGATCGCCCGGATCAAGCCAGAGAAGCCTCATGGTCTCGGATACGTGCGGGAGGTTGATGATGCAATCTCAGCCGTTGATTTCGATCAACGGCTCGGATTAGATCCCGCGTTATTGGAGCGCGTTTAATCCCAGCTGTCTGATCTGCCATCCGATGGCTGTGGTTAATCGGACCGTTAACGGTCAGCGCCAATCATTGCCCAGCCAATCGGGGAGTGGCGCGTGTAAAGGGACGCTGACTATGTAATGGCCGAATTAATAATTCCAGAAATTCAAGGGTACTTAAAAAAATCATAACTCCCTTCACACTTGTTCAAATTAGGTGTTCTTAGACTCATTGGAAAGATTTCAGGGAGAACTACAAAAGCCCCATAGTTCCAGGTCCTGGTTAGGTCAGTGTTAGGTTTAATTTCAGTTTGAGCATTTTATCAATTTCTTTAATTACTCTTTAAATACAAATTCACCAGGCCTGGAATTTTGGGAGAATGAAATTAAACATGTCTTTGAAATGTCCAAATTTTATCTCCCCATTTTAAAATGTTAAATGGCACTTTCCCTAAATTTTGAGTTCAAGGGTCATGGTTTGACCCTTATATTCAAAATGGGGTATAGACTTATCCAATGGGATTTAGGTGTGAGTCTTTGTGTGATGATGATGTGCAAGATAAGGAGTGTAGAGCCACTGATTTTGCCCCAATCCAAGTTTAGGATATATCCTTATAGTAATTTGAAGGTGACTTAGAGCTCACCTTGGGTGGTTTAGTTAACCACCTTAGAGTACTCCATTTGAGCTCAAATTTGGTGGTTTTAGTCTTCATAGTCAAGTAATCCTATGGTCCAAATTTCATCAAATTTGGAGTTCATTTGATTCCCCAAGTAGGAGCCTCAAAAATCCTTCTTAGAAATGGCCTATTAACCCAAATCAATTGATAATGGACTACCTTTGACTCATAAAATCTATTAAAATGTTTATAATTGTTCCTAATTAATCCCCTAATCAATGAGAATTGAAACCCTCTTAAATTGGCTTCTAAATTTGTCTTAATTTAGTCTTTAGGTAAAATCAAAGGTTAATTAGTTTTAATTAATTCAAAAAACATTAAAAATCCCAAAAGATCTTTAAACACTTGATGATCTGTCCTCAGGTCATTTATGACCTTTGGAACTGATCTAAAGTAGTTTGGGACTCATTTGGGTTCAAACCCTTGAGTAGCCCCTTAGTTGTAATAATTTGGTAATCCCTATGAATGCATAAAACTTCCGAATTTCACTATTAATTATAGAAAAATTCAAACTAATCAAACTCAAAGGCTAATGACTTCAATTAGAATCTACTATTCTCTAAAAATATTAAACCTCCATAATTTGGTCAAAATCAAGGAGTCAACATTTAAGGTAACCTTAGGTCAAAACGGGTCAAAACTTCTAAAATTCGTAACATTTAATAGAAAATTCCAAATTGAATGTATTACCTGTCTAGCAACTCATAATTAGGTTTAGTATTTATTAAAAATCTTAAACCCTTAAGATCAACTCTAATTCTAAAAGTCAAGATTTGCTCCCTTAGTTAGTATACCCGGATAACTCTAAGGATCTCCAGTTTTCCCTAAACTCCAAAATTTTCTTAATAGGTTAATAAAATCCTTAACAAACCCTTTAAAATTAGTAAACAATCTTTTTTATATTAATTAATTCTTTAATTACAAAAAATTTGAAGTAACTTAATCAACCCCGATTGCTACTGGGTAACCCAGGCCTACGAGGCCATCAATTTAGCCTTAAGGAAGGTAAAATAAACTTCACGGCCTCGGTGTGAAACAAAGGTAGTAATCAATTAAATTTTAAAATATATTTAATTAAAATTCCTAATGCACTAATACTTAAAGTTTAACCAAAATCCCCCTTTTAAGCTTCAACAAACCCAGAATCTTAGACAACCTTGATTAATCACCCAACTTAGGATCTACCCCTGCCACATGACCTTCTGCACACACTTTAGATGATGTGCTAGGACAACCAACTCTAGATCTAGGTTATGCCAGTGTTTATTTTAATGCTGTGTGCCGGATTTTTCGTAGTTTTCACTGCATGTTGTGGATGAAATTGCTTTGCTGTGACTGCTTACTTTTTCTGCACTCTGTGGATGGATTGATGTGTGTGGCGATTATATTACCCTTAGGTTAGGTACGATCTGGATGTTCACACGGATTTTTGCAGGTGACCACGCTCATGCAGGGCACTAAAAAGGGGGCTAAATTCATAAAAATTCATAACTACTATAAATTCTTTGTACAGGTGCTTCAGCTGCTAAAGCCCCCAAATAAAAGGAGCGTGGCCAGTGTGTTTATTTTTTTTTCTGCATATATATAACTGCTTGGGAATAACTTTTTATACATATATTAACTGCTTAGGATAACCCTACAGGTGAGTCTAGATTTTTATTTTTTGATATAAATGTAATTTGTGTAAATTTTAAGTGTTGTGAAAGTTAATTTTGAGTTGGGATACATAGGTCCAAAGCTTGGATTCCAAAGAGGAAAGTATGCCCCTTTGGGAGGTATTCCTTTTCCATTTGGAAATCCAAATTTGGATCATACTTTTTCTATACCCAAAGAGGAAAGAGTGGCCTTGCCCTTAAAAAGGGAAGTGCTCTCTTATCAATTTGGGTAGTTTACCACAAAGAATCCAAGGGGTTTGAAGAAAAGGATACCAAAGAAGAATAAGACTGAAGATTTGAAGATTGAGAGTATCCCATTCAAAATAACTTGCGTCATTATTAGGCTTAGAATCCGGGTTGTTGTCAGTGGTGCTCAGCCACTCTACTTTTTGCAAGACTCTGGTTTGTAATAAGCATGGCGATTCTGCCTACAGACATTTATTAATTAGTTAATGTATATTTGATGTGTTGAATTGATCTCCTTTAGGATTACCTGCTTTTCTTAGTTTTTTGGTGATTGTGTGCCGCTTTTGTTTTCGCCTGGATACGTGAGACTCGTGAGGCTGTGAAAGTTTTCTACTCAAAATCTTAAATGTCTAAAATTTTAGTGAGTCTAAATAACATAGAAAGATAACGAATCTAGGGAATTAGCCGGAGATCGACCCCAGAGTCGCATGCATATTTCTGCATTACTCTTTCCTTGCTTTAGACCCTTCCCCGCCTGCTGGTAGAGTCCGGATAGTCTGACCTATGAGGACGAGGTGCCGGACCTGGGGAAGTCCAGTCTTCTAAAAAATTATTTTATAAGCCTGTTTTTAAAATTTCAAGCATATTTGATTTGGAAGTTGTCGACCAGCTTGCATTGCATTTGATACAAATTAAAAGAGTCAAAAATTTAATTGCATCAGTTCTAGCATTTCAGTACCCAACATAAGTCAAAGGGGTCAATTAGGAAAATCTCTAGAAATCGGCCCCAACTCTCCAAAACTTTAAACACAACATCCCTACCACTCTTTCATAAAAGACCGGACTCATCTCTTTTAATTCGATTAGGTGGTTAGATGACTCCCCAATCCAGGCCGGGGTAAGTCCAGGCATTGCACTACATTAGTTAGGTTCGGACGACTGTGGTCCAGTGTCCAAATTAGACTTAGGATCCGGGGCAAATTTTTGATTATAAGATCACAAATTTAGGGAATATAATCCCAAATTTCTAATAAAATGCTCAACTCTAATTAAAGCTTCATTTCAATCCTAAAACATAAAGCCCAACACTTAGATTAAGTTGGGACACTTCCGGATGGTTTTAGAATCTCAAAGTGTCCCCTACCTTTCTACCCTCGATTCTGTTAATAAATATTCAATTTTGATCCATTCCCTCTTGATTTTCCAAAAATCCCATTCGTTTTTGATATCACTCCTAGAAAATCTAATAAAATTTCATCACTATTTTAATCGAGAGTTTTCGTAGGGGACTATGTCTCCCTACGATATAATTAACTATAAGGGCTTGCGCTCGTAGGAGATTTGGAACCACACGCACTTGATTTCAAAATAAATCTTTTTAAAATCTTCTTAGATTTCTTTGGGAAAAGTTAAAGAATGATCGTCGTTATTACATTAGAAGAATTATTATTAAAAAGTGTCATCTCTCTTTGGGGAGATAAATCCTTCTTTGATAAGGCTTTGGATGCGAATTCGACGATCATACTTCTTGAATATCATAACTGGATATTTAGTTGAACTTTACCTTGTTCCCTCGGGGCCATGCAAAGTTCTCCTTAGAATCTGGTCATGATATTCAAGATGAGTTTCATAATTCTAAGTCTGAACACCGTTATGAAATTTTATTTTTGTCCTTCGGGATGATATACTCTTTCGAACGATTTGATTCGACTCTAGAATTAGAATTCAATCTAAATTTTAAAATTCCCAAAGAAAACTAATACTTTTCAAAACCTGTTTTCAAAATTCCACCGACATAGCCATGGTCTTTTACCTTTAAAGTATCTGGGTGTGCCTCTTTATAAAGGTAGAAAGAAGACTTTTCTTTTTGTCGATTTAATTACGGTTGTGTAGAACATACTTTCTACCTGGGATTCTAATTTCTTAAGTTTTGGTGGTCAGCTTATTATTATCAAGAGTATTCTTTGTTATATACCTGTTTATAGTTTTTAAATATTACTTCCTACTTAGGCTGTGCGTAAAAGGATTGATAAAATTTTAAATAAAATATTTTTGAAAAGGAACGGGTAGCAGTTCTAAAATTCACTGGTCTTCATGGGATAAATGTTGTGGGACTTTGAATGAAGGGGCTTTAGGGTGTAAGTATATGAATGATTTGGCTTATGCTTTCTCTTTCAAGTTATGGTGCAATTTTCGTGTCAATTTGGGTCTTTGGGCTAATTTTATGGTGGCCAAGTATTGTGGGGGGAGGCATCCCACCATGTGTTGTTTCAGTAAAGGAAATTCTAAAGTCTAGTATCGTCTTTTCTTTATTAAATGGGTTGTTTAGCCTTTTATCGTTTGAGGTCTTGGTAATGGTAATATTTTCTTTTAACAAGATCGTTGGTTGGGGACCATTCGATTGACTCTATTACTAATACTTCCTCTAATGCTACTATGAAGGTGAATTATTTTTTTTTTTCTAATAATGGTTGGGATTTGGAGAATCTTTTTAGTGTTCTTCCTGGTTTTATTATTCAGCATATTTTAAATATCCCTCTGAACAATAATTCTAATGATGTTCAGCTTTGTGCTTTGACTAAAGATGGTTGTTTTAGATTAAAAGATGCATTTCATTTGTTTAGATCTAAGCATGAGGCTTCTAAGCTTTTTCATATGATATGGCATAAAAGAATTCCTTCTACTGTCTCTATTTTTATTTGGAGAATTTTACATAAGCTTATTCTACTGATGATAATGTGATTAGAAGAGGTTTTATTCTCCCATCAAAATGCCAATGTTGTTATCATGTGGACAATATGCATCATGTTTTCATTTCTAGCCTTTTAGCAGACAAAGTTTGGACTTATTTTGATGACATCTTTCATTTAATTTCTTTTTACTACTATGGGCTATATTAATTCTATGTTTAACTGTTGGTTTGTTAACTCCAAAGTCCATATAAAAAATGTGATTCCTTTTCTTATCCTTTGGTTCTTATGGTTGAAGATAAATAATTCTTGTTTCAATAGGGTGGTTACGAACCATCGTAGAATTATCCAAAATATTAAGGATAAGGTTGTGGCTCTTTACTCTGCTAAATTACTTTGTACCAAAAATTTCAAAAACTACTTCTTTACTACGGTTGATTTTGATATTAACTTGGAGTTGGATATTCTTTATAAAGTTCCTAGGTGTATTTCTTGGATGAAGCCTCCTCCCAGCTGTATTAAGTTGAATATTGATAGTGCTAGATTGGACTCTATTGTTGGCTGTGGTGGTGTTATAAGAGACCATAATGGTAATTATATTTTGGGTTTTGTTGGTCCTGTTGTTCATGGTGATGATAATTTATCTAATGCCTATGCTATTCTTCATGGTTTAAGTCTTTGTTCCAATCTTAATTACATTAATATTATGGTGGAGGTTGGTTCTTACTTTGGTTATCAGCCCCTTAATTCTAGGGAATATAATGTTTGTTCCTCTGCTTTGTTTTATACGAGGATGGATATTAAGCACTTATTGAGACATTTAAATTGCTCTTTTTCTATTATTATTGAGGATGGGAATGCTTTTGTTCAGTTTATTGCCAGATGTTGTTGTGGTTTGAATGTTATTACTGAGTTCTCGATTTCTAATCTACCTTTTCTTGTGAAAGGCCTCATAAGATTTGATAAAATTGGTTTATCTTATGTTAAGTCTTAATGGTGGTATGTATGTTTTTTTTAGGTTGAGGTTTTGGTTGTGTTTTGTACAGCCTTGCTGCATTTGTTGTTTGGTTTGTGGATTTGTTTTTCTCTGGTGGCTGTGGGGTTTCTCTTGGCAATTCCACTATGCTTGGAATTTTTGGGTTGGCTTTGCTGTTTCACGGTTGTTTGTTCCAGTATGGTGCTGTTTAGGGGACCTTCGTTGGTTTTTCCTGAGAGTATTCTTATTTTCTTTGTTGAATTCGTCTTTTACTACTTTCAGATTCATGTGTTTTGTTATCTACTAGGTATCCTTTATGTGTGGATGGTGGATATTTGGATCATTCTTTCCTGGTGTAGCACTAGAGGCATTGATTGCAATGAGTTATGTGTTATTGTTAGGTTTTTTATCCTTTTATTCCCTTGCTTTTATTTGGATAAATCTGACTTATATTGCTATTTTTGGCTGAATATCTTTAGTGGTTCTAAGGTGTCTTCCCTTGTTTAATTTTGGGAGCCCTATGTCATTTTTTCTACTGGTCATTGTGTTCCCTTATTCTCCGGCTCTCTCCTTTCTCGAAGTGTTACTTGGAGCCTTAGCATGGATGTCTTGTTGGATAATCGGTTTATGGGGACTTAGTTTTGGCTTTCTTATCTCTGGAGTTTCTGGTACTTCACTCACTCCAGGAGGATTTTTTCTATTTTGGTTTATCATTGGCCTAGATTATTAGAGGTGGTGAATGTTGGTAGTCCTCCTTAAATTTTGTTCATGATATCCCTATTTATTAGGAGCATGAGGTTTGTTGGAGTTATTACCCCAATAATGTCTAGACTTATGTTATTATTTTCTTCTTACATATTTTTATCTTTTTCAAACATATCTCTTTGAATTATCATCTTGCAAGATATTACTGCTCTTTTTACTATTTTTCATGTGGTTGTCCTTTGCTTTTGCAGGATTTTATTAGTGTAGGTGTTCGTTCTAATGGGATTTTTATGGGAAGATGGTATTCCAAGCTATTTTTGTTGTCTTCCTTCTTTTTGGGTGCTCTTACTTGTGTACCATATGATGTTTCTAGGTGTTTTTGTACTTTTACATAGTAAGGACCTTGAGCTCATAGGTTTTTTTGCTTTTATCTTTGTAGCTCTTTTGAGCATTAGTGGGCTCGAGGTCCATTTAAGGACTATGTAAATTTTTTCCTATATTAACGCGTAGGCCCCTCCAAAGGTTTTCCCTTAACCATCATAATTCCCTCAAATTTTGCTGGAACCTTTTAACTTGGGTGAGGTCCCACCATTTTTCTCATTTTGGGTTTTCCACATAAAAATTTTTCTCATGTTTTTCTACTTCCCCTCTTCAACTATGTATTTTTAAGCTGGATATCTATGCATTACTAAGATAAAACATTCGCACACTCTACCACTGTGAATATTCTAACCCATAACAAGATCCTTTATATATTACTTAAAATTATGTAAAATGTTATATTAACATTGGCACTTTGCTAAAACATCCAATTAGCCAAACTCGAATCGTGATGCATAAGAAAACTAATTGTTTCATTAAGATCCGGTCGAAAGGACTAATTTCAAATACTTTTAGTTAAACTAATTGTTTCATTAAGATATATCCAACAACATCAAAAGTGATCCGGTCGAAAGTGATCTGATTCAAGACCTTATGAGCCAAGATTAAACATTTGAATCATAGTTAAACATTTATGGGAATTAATTAAAATGCCAAATGGTCTTTAAATCTTATATTCATATTGTCAAATTGAGCATATCAATAAGGCAAATCTAAAGAGCTAAAAATCGTTACATTTTTACATCACCGGGGTACCTAAAAATTAAAAGAATTGTCTACAATTGAGGGTGTCAATACCAGTTGTTCGGTTGAATATTTTGTATTTTGATTATATTTATGAACACTATTTCTTGCTAAATAAGTATACTCTCCATCTCTACATCAGGGAGACCTTTGTCTTGAGATTCAGAAAAGCATAAAGGTTTGGAATGTTGAGCTCCACCAAGTCATCTCCTAACTAATTCCATCATACAATCAAGTGACTACCAATATTGGAATAGTACCCAACTGCTGTCATCAAACCACCACCAGATCACTATAATTAAACCACTACCCAATTATCACCATTCAACCTTTCTCAATGGTCGACATAAAATAACCATAGAACTATAACTTGAATTTCATTACCAAAACATATATGATCATCTTTGTAGGATCACCACTAATTTTAATCATGCATAACTAATCATATTGTATGACCTTTATTCATATATGATGATCAACTATTTTGAAAATTACCAGCTCTTGAATCAAAGTTTTTAAATTTAGATAAATTTGAATTTTGACATAATCACATTGTATGAACACAATCATATTGTATGATTATTAATAAATGTTTCCTAACTTGGACCATTGATCAAGGATTCAAATTTTAATCAAATCATGATTAACATTCACATAATATAATTGAAATAATCCAATACCTTCTAACAAAATAATTGGTGGATGAACCACACTTCGTCTAAGATGATCCTTGATCCAATTCAATTGATCATACTATATGATTGATATTGTACTATCAAATATAACCAAGCTAAAATCAAGTATTGAACTAATCTGATAGTACACTCTACTCTTTATATTACATGATCAATCTGCTAAAATTTAAAATTAAGTGTCATTTAAATAACCCAATTTAAATTTTTTTATAATATTGGTGTGAGCGACAAGTAGGTAGAGACATTTTTCCCTATGAGAGTCCTTTAGAAAGGAAGAGGTGTTTCTTCTTACTTGAGATAGTTTATCCAATCTACTTGGTAGAGAAGATGAGGTTGAGAGGTTGTTCCATTAGGGTTTCAAGGGTTTTGTGGGATAGTTCTCATGATTGTCCTCGTTGTCTTGGGCCTACATGTTATGGTTTAGAGCTCTAGGAGAGGACTTTGGTTGAAAGACTTGTCACAAGCTATTGAGGCTTGGGGAGCGGCATCTCTGCCATTGCGAGGAGTAGAAGGAGGGAGTAACATATCTACCGTTGCAAGGAGTAGAAGGAGGGAGAAACATCTTCACTTGAGAATGGAGAAGGGATTTAGGCTTTACACGAGGAAGACCTTGTGAAGGTCATTCTCCACTTGGGAATGAAGAAATCATTCATCTTGTAGAGTGCTGAAGGAGAGATTACTAGTGGAATTCTTCAAAAATGATCATTTGGGAGTAAACTTAGGTCAAGTTTGACCGAATCACTATAAAATATTGGTTTGTATTTAATTATACTTCTTTGCACTTTATTTCTTGCAATTTTATCATCTAGAATTTGTAGTGTTAAATTATTGTTATTGCATTTAAGCTATATTTTCAAACAACTTTTCATAAGATTTCTATTAATCAAAATATTTGTTTTGAATTACTTTCAAGTTAATCTCAAGTAATTTTATTGTTCTAAAAATAAAAAAAAATTATTTTAGCACTTTTTTCTCTAGAGTTATATTACTATTTTTAAATTCACTTATATATTATTCATTAAGTACATTTTTTAAATTATGAATTCACTCTCATCTTGGCTGTGCCATGACACTTTCACATCGATGCATTACCTAATTATCACTAATGAAACACTACAAAACTATAATAGTCATACTACCATTATTGCACCACTATCCAACAATTACATCAAATTAATTTCTCTTAACCTAATTTATTAAACTTTCATTGCTTGACCACCTTTATTTTAATGTAGCTTGGACCACTATCATCTGACCTCCACCCCTAGACAATCACTATCGTTATACTACCACCTGAGCCCTATTATTGGAACACCACTATTATTTAAATTAAACCACCAACAACAAAATTTATCATCAAACCATTGCTTCCCAACTATCACTATCAGATCCTTGCCTCCCATGCAAGTTTTCATTAGACTATTATCTTCCTACTATAATCCAATTATTATCTTTACATAACTTTGATCCTTCTACCATCATTATCTAGCTACATTTTATGACAATAATCACTCAATTATGGTCCTCTAATAACTATCTCTTGACTATAATCTTTTAATCATACAATTTGACTATAATCTTTAAGTCACCGTTTCTTGAATATTATGACTAACCTTATTCACTTGATCATTATTTCTTGAGTACCATTATCTAACTACAACCATTAAACTATAGTCACTCAATTAAGGTCCTTTAAGTGCCATCACTTAGCTATGGTGTCATGACCCAACACAACACAACTCATACATTCTGATGGGCCATATAAGGTCGGATATTAGATAAATCATTTTTCTAAAGTTTTTATTAGAAAGAATATATTTATCCAAACATCTTGATACTACACATTTGTTAACATCAAAACATTTTTGGACCCTACTCAAGTGTTATTATCACATCATTTATTGACTATTGTAGTTGGACTACTACCTAACTATTATTATTAGACCATCACCCGAACACCATAATTTACCCCACCCAATCATAACCATAAGGCCGACACCTAATTATTGTTATTGTCGGATCACCACTCGATCTTTGACATTAAACCACCACCAAAACATTGCCAATTAACCACCACCTAACTATCACAAGCTAACCATCACCTAACTATCATCATGTGACCACTGCCTGACCATCACCATAAAAAATGATCATCATCTAATAAATATCATCTGATCACCATCATATTTACTCAACCTCCATTATTAGAACATTTGCGATGACCCAAAATCTAAGTTGGAAGAATTATTCTTTTATCTTTTAATAAATAATAATAAGAGCTATCTAATAACATATATTAATATTAAAGAACAAAAATATATTCTATAATTTAAAACATTACTGTATACATCTATATTCTTTCCCAAAAATTATATACCCTACTCAGAATCTATACAATCATATCATAACTATTCTATCCTGAGTATAAAAGAAAAATAAAAAAAATAGAACCTAAAGAATCCTGACCAACCGCACACACTTGCTCCCCTGCCCTAACCTCAAATCATTTAACCACATATAATGAGCTTAAAAAGCCCAACAGGTCACCAAAACCTACAATTGAATTCAAAGAACATTAATTGAGCAATATGTATGTCAGGAATTAAATCATAACTGTTATATTCATATAATTATTGAATCATTGCAAAAAAATTAAAATTTTCATACAGTAATAATAAAATCTATAAATAATAAAATACTACAGTATGGAAGCGAGTAAAGAAAAAAATTAGTATGAGTGTCAAATTTATAAAAAAATCATTATATATATAATAACAATAAGTATAAAAATTAGATAAATCATCAAATCAAAATATCAGTAAAGACTGTCAAAATTATTTTAATACAATAAAATCATATAAGTGTGTGCACATGTTATTCAGTTCTTCTATATTAGCATTAGCTTAATATCTCAATCACATTCTCAATAAATCCTATATATCACATGATTAGTATATCACATACTTAGTATCAGTATTGTAAAGTAGTATTATTAAATAATATTAATATCTAAATCAGGAATAAGAACAATCAAATGACATGAGCAGTAGAATAATGCAATAAGAGTAAATCCATTTAGTAACAATAAATTTGTACAATAATAGAAAAAATTCTTCCAACTTAGATTCTATGACATCACACCAGTGATGCTTTGCCACCACTTCTAGAACACTATTAACGTCCCTATACCACTTGATCACCACTGCTTGATATTTTCCACCTAATCACCACCATCATCAAACCACCATAAACCATCATTGTTATATAAGTAATAGATCACCATCTATTCAGCATCAAACCAACATCATTGGATAAGAACTATTGCTAACATTAGATCATCATCATCTAAACTCTATTGATGGAAAATCATCACTTTCCATCATCATTATACCATCAATACTTGAACTCAATTATCAAACTGTGCAACCTAAGCTCCACAATCAAACTATTATTTTGCTATTATGGCCCTGAAATATTTACTGCCTAATCTTTTATTGATGGACACCTTTACTTAACTATGGTCGTCTAGCCATTTATTACTTGGTTATGGTCCTCTAATCGTATTTGTCCAACAATAGTAATCTAAACATCATTGTTTGACTATAATCCTTTGACCACTGGCACCTGACTATAATCATCCAAAAACTATTGCCTGGCTTAGAACCTCTAACTATCATCATCGAACTATAATCCTTTGATCATTATAATTCTCTAACATTCATTATCTAACTATCTCGCAACCATTATTTCTTACTAAATTCCTTTAACCGTTATTATTAAACTAAGATCCTTAGAAAACCATTGTTTGACTATAATTTCTTAGACATCATCATAGGACTTTAGTCTCTTGATTACTATATTTGATTAAAATCACTTGACCTCTACAACTTAACTATGATATCCTAACCAAATTCACCCATTTATGTTCTAATACTTATCACAATAGTTTTACACCTATTATGATCTAGACTGGAAAGTTATGTGTGTTAGAACTTCTACATTTTCCTCTTCATGAGTTTGTGAGTACTCTATGAGCATGTGGAAATCTAAATTCTTTCTTAAAGAAGCTCTGAGGGTTTGTATACATGAAAATCAAAACTAAATTTTTTCATTTTGGAGCACTATGGTGCTAAGGTTTGTGGCACTAGAGTATTGAGCTCTCTATCTTTTTTAGAAATTTGGGGAACATTATATTGCTGGGTTAGGCATCGTGGTATCATACTCTTTATTAAGAGCACTGTGGTACCACTATCTAAAGCGCCACAATGCCAAGTCAAGTTTTTTATAAAAATATTAAATTTAGTATGGAAACCATTTTGGTCAAAACTTTCCCCAATTTTAGTTGTGACCTATAGAGAGAATTTTGGTTTTGGGTGGCTTTGATCCTCTTTTTTGCTATCAATCTAGTTCAAAAATTTATTCAAATTAATATAGATAGATCATATTCTACTTATCTCAGATTTTAATAAAATGGAAATTTTGGATTTTTTCAATTAAATTTATAAATGCATTGTGTCAAAATAGGGATAAATTCATACCCATTAAACTTTCATCATGTAAAGTTTTGTATGTTATATATATTAGTATTCAATATATTTTGGCATTTTCTTTACAAAATTTCACATGGTAAATTGAAAAGTTTGATATTTCTAACAAATTAAGAAATTATTCTAACCTCTAAAAATAATGTTGTAAAACATTTAAATTATTAAAATATGATAGTAAAGTATCATTAATAACTTGGCAAAATTTCAAAATTCATGAAACTCTTCTTAGTTATTGAACTTGCTGGCTCCAGATAGTGCACTATGTGAATTTTCATAAATTGGTTATTTTCATTTATTTCATTTAGATGCATAGTTTTATGTTTTTTGATTTTTATATAGTCTTAGATATTCTTTGCTTTGTTTTATTCTGGTTTATAACCATGTAATGTAGTGTAGATATCTTGTTGTATATATTTTTATAGAAAAGAGAAAAATAAAATTTGTGGATGAGTTCATTTTCTAATATTTTGAAGTAAATTAGTAGCTAAAGGAAATATGAAAAGTTCTCCAAAACTAAATCTTGGGCTTGGTTTTCCACCATCTGACAAGATATATCTCATTCTATCTATGTGTTGTGATAATCACCTTTTCGTATTAGAGTATCAGATTTTGATGATTATAAAATAGCTATAGGAATGAATTTTTAATTGAGTGAAATAGTTCTGGATAGTATTTGGCATTTAATTCTACTTATTTCAAATGCATGTCCTATTCAAGTATATGAAATATGTGTGATTTCTTTTATGTATTAGAAAGATATAGTTAGAACTAATGGGCAGAGTGCTAGTTAGATTGTGCATATTCATTATACTTCTCCTACTATTTGTTTTGATTTGATTTCTTAGATTGCTAGCTTAGTAGCATAATGGATGGGTGAAGCCCAAAGTAGAATTTTTTCTATCAAATCTATTGATCTGAATTGACACTTTTAGATATTTTTTAGGATGAATCCTTTGAGGTTTAAAGGAACTATTGAGTCAAGAGTAGTAGATTACTGTCTTATGAGTTTTAAGAAGACTTTTAATGCTATGCAATTCCCTCCATAGAGAAAGGAACCTCTAAATTTACTTCTATTAGATTGAGAAGCTAAGCATTGGTGGTTGGGCTAACAAAAGGAGAAATTTTAAGGGAGATTGAATTCCTTGACCAACTGAGAGGAGTTTACTGATATTTTTAGGACATGGTATATACCTCCATATGCACGTCAGTAGAAGAAGGAAATTATTCTGAGATTGGTTTAGGGGAGGAAGTTAGTGATACACTATGAGGTAGAGTTTGATTCCCTAGCTAGATACACTCCATAATTGGTCATCACTTCAAAGGAAAAGTGTTACAAATTCTGAGACAGTACCATGATAGTTTAAGGAAGCCTTCAATTTTATTTTATATTTTAATTTGATTTTAGGTTGTGGAGATAACGTGTCTTATTGAGAATGATTTGTTAGATACTTAGAAGTAGTGGGCTTATAATAGGAAGTGGTTTTGTTGTGAGGCTTATAGTAGTGAATTTTCTTGGAAGATGAGCAGGTTTGTTCCTGAAGACTCAAGAAGAGTGGATTATTTGTTTCAATTCCTAATGGGCACATTGCTAAAAATTCAAGAAACTATGTGAGCGGGGAAACAATATGCTAGAATTATGTGAAGAGACACTCAATTTAGTGTTATTAGATGAGAAGTTAGTGCCTCTAATATGGTCAAACTGGAAAAAAGGTGGCTGAGTGTCCACGATATAGACCTAGCTGACATTCTAAGCCCAGGCCTGAGAATTATCGACAAACAAACAGATCGAGGGTAGCTCCACCTTTTGTGTTTATCAAGGGATCTTTTTGTAAAGGGAGTGGACTAGTATTAAAGAGATCCTCTAGGAATAGTTAGAGAGAGTATGGTGATTCAGTTTCTCTAACTCCCATTCAGGAACATGTATATAGTTTGACTTAGCATGAGGCCATAGATGCTCCATATGTGTTTACAGGTATTACTTACATCTTTAGTATGTCTTTTCATAATTTATTTGATTATAGATCCATTCATTCATTCATTTATGAGAGATACTTTGACTTATACTTTCCTTTCATATTATTATCTTTTTTTTATCTATTATTCTATAGAATGGGGATGGTATGATAGATAGTATGGTATGCTTTTATGATTTAGGGGAATATGATAGTAAATGAAGATTCTCTCTTATAATATTGCCTATTTTTTAGTTTAACATAATTTTAGAAATGTATTGGTTGAGTTGTATGAAGCTCAGATTGACTATCTAAATAATAGGGACATTATTTTTAGGTAATGAGAGATATCTATTTCAAGGAGTTAGGGAAGTTCTATCATGTCAGATATCATTCATACATGTGGATAAATTATGGATGAAAGGTTGTATTATATTTATATAATCTGGTTGGGATAAGAGTATATAATATGGATCTTTATAGAATTTCACAATAGTGTGGTTTTTATTTTATGTCTTCTTTGAGGAACTAATGAGTTTGACTCCTAATAGATAGATTGAGTTCTTTATTATTATTTTTATGGGTACTTTTTTGATATTCAAGATTGTACAAAATGGCACCTAAGGAGCTTCAAAAAATTAAAATTGTTTATTTAGGAGTTTGTAGATTAAAGTTTTATCCATCCTAGAGTGTTTTTGTGGAGAGCACCTATTTTATTTATGGAGAAAGATGGTACTATACATATGTGCATCAGCTAAAGGAAGCTAAATAAGGTGATAGTTAAGAATCCTTTATTAAATATTGGTGACTTATTTGATCAACTTATGAAATATTCTACTTTTTTTAAAATTAACCTCAATTCTAGGTATTATTAAATAAAGGTGAAATAAAAGATGTAGTAAAGACTACGTTTAATATAAGATATGGCAGTACAAGTTCCTAGCAATTCTTTTTGGTGTGATTAATGCACTTGAAGTATTTATGGATCTAAGGAATAGGATATTCAAGAAATACCAAGATGAATTTGTAATTATATTTATAAATGACATTCTAGTTTATTCAGCTTTTAAGAAAGAGGAATCAACACATTTTAGGATTATCCTAGAAACTATGCGGCAACATCAGGTGCACACCAAATTTTCCAAATATGAATCTTATTTGAAAAAATAATTTATATTTGGGGCACATGGTGAGTGATGTAGGTATTCTTTTGGATGCCCATAAAGTTCAAGTGTTATTGATTGGCCATGTCCTACCATAGTATTTGAGGTACACAATTTCTTAAGCCTAATTAGTTATTATAAGAAGTTTACTAAGCATGTTTCTTAGACTTTTGCACGTATTCCTTTAATAAAGTGTCATTGTAAGAGCTTGTACTAAAGGATCCAAGGAAAGTTGATCTTAGTCATGATGATATATATTTTGTTAAAGTTCATATAAACCTATAAAGTAATAAATTGATTTTAGTATTTCTTAATAAATACTAGTTTGAGTAGAAATAGTGGTTACAAAGGTACAATTGATATGGAAAGGAGGGGAGGGGAGGAAAGGGGTGGGAGAAAATTTTTTAGAAAAAAATTAACATTAAGGGAGAGGTCATGAGTAATGATAAGGGCCTTTCGAATTCGCTGAAGAGGTGAGCTACTTAAAGAGCAAAGTTACTAGCAAAAGTAATTTCATTAATAGTGAAAAGAATGTTAAAATCAATGGACACCTATAAAGAAAGAGAGATTGTCCAAGAACTTAGATTCGTATGTTCTTGTTATGTGCTTTTTAAAGACTAAGGATATATTTAATTAGCCTCAATATTTAACTCTACACTTCAGATGCAAGGAGATACATTATCCATCAATAGACAAGGAATAAGAGATGTTGTGGTATTTATATGGACTTATGACATGACTGAGTCGAGGGAGAATCTTTATGACTAGTTAGTAATTATTAATATTGGGTGCTTGTCTTTGCCAATTTACATACAAAATGACTTTATGTCCTAGTAAGATAATATGTGTGTGTATGTGTGCACGCGCTCTCTCATGAAATCTTCAATTTTGATATCTCATCCCTCACATTTATTTGATTTATCCTCCATTGTATTTCTTGACCTAGTGGGAACCCTACTGTTGATGTTGCCTTACTATCTTTTCCCTATAATAGGTGTCAAGTTTTAGCCCTAGCATTTCCCAAATCTTTTTTCTTAATCATTGGACAAGATTTATAATAGTATCCTTCAAGCCACTAGTGTTTTTCTACACCTGGCTAGTCCTTTATAGCATACCATAATGCATCATATTTTGTGAACTATAATCTCTATTTGAGTACCCATCTCCATAATCGTAGTTAATTTAACCCTCTTTGCCAACATCTTATCTTTGATCAACTCAACCACATCCAATCTATTCAATTTGATCAAATTGAATATATATATATATATATATATATATATATATATATATATATATATATATATATATATATATATATATATATATATATCATACTAACTTGTTTACCACATTCTCTCTCCTGCCCCGTGCGCCGCTCTAGCGATTTAGGGCATCCCGTCCCGAGCTCCTTTGTTCGCAATTTTTTTGCTCTTTCTGCTTCTTTCCGGCATTTGATCTCTGCTTTAGGTGTGTAGATCGTTGTGTTTTCTTTCCCCTGGTGGGCTTTCCTCTCATGGCGGACGTCCCTCCGGGTAACCCGTGGGGAAAAGCTTTGGAGCTGGATGTTTCGAAGAAAAAAGGTTTTTTTTCAACTAGATGCTGAGGGATCTGCATCTCCTTCGAGATCTAGATCCTTTAAAGATGTTCTTTTCGGTGCTGCTTCCTAAGGTGATATTTTTCCAAATGTGCAACATTCAAATTTTAATGGTCATCCGGCGGTTCTTCTGTCAGATGAGGAAGTTCTTAAACTGGCTTCCCCTTTTCAATTTACTTTGGTAGGGAAATTTGGAGTGCGAAGACCGAATCTGGATGCGATTCGTAATTTTTTTGCTTCACTGAAATTGTTCGGTTTTTATTCTGTTGGATTATTGGATGCTAGGCATGTGGCTATTCAATTGTCTAATGACTTAGACTATAGTAGAGTTTTTTCTAGACGATCATATTTCATTCATAATTGTCAAATGCGTGTGCTAAAATGGACGCCTTTCTTTGATATTAAGGAAGAATCTCCTATTGTTCCTATTTGGATTTCTTTCCCGAATTTACGTTTGCATTTCTTTAACCCGAAGGTTTTACATGCATTGGGTACCATTTTTGGGAGACCGTTACAGACAGATCAGGCAACTACGTCGAGAACCCAACCTTCGGTTGCTAGAGTTCTGGTTGAAGTGGACATTTCGAAAAAAATATCCCAAAGAAGTTTGGGTTGGATCCAAGGCTTATGGTTACTTGCAAAGAGCCGAATTTGAGAAAATACCGGATTTTTGTACTCATTGTAAAATTCACGGACATGCGAATGTGGATTGCTTTAAAATTCACCCATAATTGAAAAAAAAAACTGCGAATTATGATAGTGTGAAGCCTGGATCTGCCGTGAATAACCTTGTCGAAGTGCCTATCGTGGATAATAAAGAAGAGAATCAGGTTATTCCGGTGGAACCGCCTCTGACGGAACATAATAATAAGTTAGTTGAAGAAAAATGTGATAATGTTAGAGAGGAAAGTGGTAATACTGAGAATATGGATTTGATAAATTCGAACAAGGGGATTCAATCGAAGGAGGCTCTTAAAGAGTCGGAGAATAGTTCTTCCACATCTAAGGGTCCTAAACTTGTTATTTTGGTTGATGATTTATTAAATGATTTGCCTATTAATTCTAATTTTGTGGCAATTGAGAATGATTTACTTTCTAAATAGGGAAACAGGGATGAGGAGATAAATAGTGGAGGGGTGTATGCTGATTCTTTTGAAGAAGGAGAATCTATTCCTACTACAAATGCTAATGCCTCTTTGAATGTCTATTCTCCTAAATTGAAAGGTAAAATCAATGGGGACGACGAATGGATTCATAAGGGTGGTAAGAAAAAGAGTAAGCAAGGTAAAAATGCTCATCTGGCTACTCCTAGATCCACCAGAGCTCAAACTTCTGCAAAAAATGGTAATGATTAAAACTATTATGTGAAATGTTAGGGGTATCGGTGGTAATGATTCGAAAATTAGAGTTAAAAATCTTTGTAGAATTCATAATATTAAACTTCTTGTCTTAAGTGAACCTATGATTAGTGCTGATAAGATTGTGGAAACTGCTAGTTTTGTAGGTTTTCCTAATTTTTTTACTAACTGCTCTAATAAATTATGGATTATGTGGCATAATTCTATCTCTCTTGATATTATTGTGGATTATCACCAAGTTTTCCATTGTCATATTAATGTTAGTAATAAATATTGTTTTGCTTCCTTTGTTTATGCTGCCTCTACTAGAATGAGTAGGCTTAATCTATGGGAGCAACTTTGTAATTTTTCTGCTAATATTACTGGGCCGTGGTGTGTGGGTGGTGATTTTAACATCATTTCTAATGCTAGTGAAAGAAGGGAGGGTTATCAGCCTAATATTAAAGCTATGGAAGATTTTAATGATATGATTAACGAGTGTAATCTTAATGACATTGGTTTATCTGGTAATTCTTTTACTTGGAGTAGGGCTAACCTATTCAAAGGCTGGATAGATTTCTGTTTAATAATGAGTGGTTGTCTCACTTTTCTTCTACTAATGTTGAACACTTGAGTAAAACCATGTCTGATCATGCTCCTCTCCTTCTAAATATTAATGTTTTAAATCAGAGTGGTTCTGCTGCTTTTGGATTTTTGAATATGTGGCTGATGCATGATAGTTTCAATAAGGTTGTTGAAAATAATTGGAATGCCCCTATTTTTCTTGATAATAATATTAGTGGTATGTTGAGATTGTGGTCAAAACTTACTAGACTTAAACAATGCCTGAGGTATTGGAATAAATTTGTTTTTAAAAATATTTTCTCTAATATTATTGAAGATGAGTCGAGAGTTGATGAGTTGGAAGGGATTTTTATTGATAATCCTTCTGAGGAGAATACATTAAACTTAAATATTGCTAAAAATGATCTATGTCTTCTTCAATCTCAAGAAGAAGCTTTTTGGAAGTAAAAGGCTAATGCTAAATTTATTATGGAAGGGGATAGAAATACTAAATTTTATCATGCTATTGCTAATAAGACTAAAACTAGAAGTAAAATTCATAAAATTATTAATAGTGATGGCATTATTTTGGAAAAAGAAGAAGATATCTGTAAGTCGGGTGTTGATTTCTTTGTTAATATGTTTCATAATCATGTTAATGCTATGCCTATTTCGGATAATTCTGTTATTCCTAACCTTATTAGTGAAGATGATAATAATATGCTTTTCCATTTTCCTTCTGATATTGAAATTTGTGATGTTATTAAGGATATGAATGTTGACGCTACTGCGGGCCCTGACGGGTTTACTACCAAATTCTTCCAAAATTCTTAGGAGATTGTGAAGGAGGATGTTATTAATGCGGTTTTGGAGTTCTTTGGTGGTAATCCCTACCCAAAATTTTTTTTCTTCTTCTAATATTGCTCTCATCCCTAAAAAGGATGGATCTAATGCTTGGACTGATTTTAGACCTATAAGTTTGTGTACCTTTTTTAATAAACTGAATTCTAAAATTCTTGCTAATAGATTGTCTAAGATTTTACCTAGATTTATCTCCTTGAATCAAACTGGTTTTGTTAAAGGTCGTAGTATTAGCGACAATGTTTTACTTGCTCAAGAGCTTACTCATGATATTAATACGAAAGTTAATGGTGGGAATATTATTTGGAAATTAGATATCACTAAAGCCTATGATAATTTGGATTGGAACTTTCTTTATAAAGTGCTTTCACTATTTGGTTTCAATCAAAAGTTTCTTTTGTTAATTAAAAATATTGTGGAAAAATTTTTTTTTTCTGTGATTATTAATGGTAGAAATCATGGGTATTTTAAATCTTCTAAAGGCCTTCATTAAGGTGATACTATTTCTCCTTCTCTGTTTATTATTGCTATGGAGTATTTATCTAGAGGTTTGGAGGATCTGTTTGCTAAGAATATTAACCTGAATTTTTGTACTAAAAAAGGCTTTCCTATTAGTCATTTGAGTTTTGCTGATGATTTCATTTTATTTGCGAATGGATCTATTAGAAATGTTAAAATTTTAATGAAGTTTCTGGATAAATTTAATGCTTACAGTGGTTTGTTTTTCAGTAGAGAGAAGAGTATTTTTATTGGTGCTAAATCTATAAATCAGAATAGAATTCAAGAGATTCAAAGGGTTTGTGGTTTTAAAGCTAAAAATCTTCCGATTAAGTATTTGGGAACTCCTATCTATAAAGGTAAAAAGAAGAACTTTCTCTTCGAAGATATTTTCACTATTATTCAAAAAAAACTTGCGAATTGGTCGTCCAACTTTCTATCTTTTGGTGGTCATTTGGTTCTTATTAAGTCCGTTCTTAATTCTGTTCCTATATATCTGTTCCATACTTTAATGCCTTCTGCCGCCATTTGTACTAGATTAGAAAGAATGATTAATAAATTTTTTTGGGGTTCTAAAATGAATTATAAGGCTATTCACTGGTCGTCTTGGAAAACAAATTGTGGTGTTTTGGATGAAGGGGGGTTGGGTTGTAAGAGTTTGTTTGAAATGGCTTTGCTTTTTTCTCACAAACTTTGGTTTTCTTTTAGAGCTAACATTAATTTATGGACTCGCTATATGAATGTGAAGTACTGCAATAACATGCACCCGTCGTTGTATTTTTTTAGAAATTCTGACTCCTTAACGTGGAAAAGATTATGTAATATTAAGTGGGAAGCTGAGAATTTCATTCAGTGGGGGTTGGGAAGGGGTGATATTTTTTTCTGGCAAGATAAATGGCTGAGTGATTTTTCTATTGATTCTTACCTTTTCACTCATACTATGGAGCCTATTAAAGTTTCTTCCTTCATGCTGGATAATGTTTGGAATGTGGATAAGTTGAATAGTTGTGTGTCTAACTGTTTAGTTGATATTATCAAAAACATTCCTTTACAAGTTAATTGCAATGATATAATCTTATGCTCTGCCACGGCTAATGGTAAGTTTCACCTTCATAAGATTTGGGACAAAGTACGTATTTCTTATGATAAATGTCCTAGATTTGCAGCTATTTGTCATAGTTCATTTCCTATTACTTATTCTACTTTTGTTTGGAGATGTTTAAAAGGTTTCCTTTCTGTTGACAATTTGTTGCAAAAAAAAAGGTTTTATTTTGGCGTCCAAATGTTTATGCTGTGCTAATAGTGAGGATATTGATCATGTTTTTTGTGAATGGTTTGGTGGCTAATCAAGTGTGGAGCTACTTCAATAACATTACTGGTAAGAATTCTTTGTCTAATATTAACACTTGATCTGATATGTTAGATGGCTGGTTACACTCCACTAAAGGTCATTGTTTTAACTTGTTGCCGATCCTCATTTTATGGTATCTTTGGAAAGCGCGTAACGAGGCTAAACATGAGAATATTAAGATGGAGGCTTCTTTAGTTATTAATAATATTAAAATAAAGGTGTTATAGTTATATAATTATAAGATTATTACTTTTAAAACCTTCTCTAGATGTAAAAACTTAGCTAGAGTTTGTGGTATTAATGTGGACTGGGTTAACAGTGCTATGGAGGATCCCTTTATTGTGTGGAGGAAGCCTAAAACTCCATTTGTGAAGTTGAATACTGATGGTATGGTGGGTTTGACGAAGGCTGGTGTGGGTGGTCTCATTAGGGATTGCAATGGGGAAATATTAGCTGCTTTTGCTGCTCCTTTCCAGCAATTGGATGTGCTGGTGGCTGAATTATATGCTTTGGTATTTGGCCTGGAAATGTGCATTAAAAATGGGCGTAACTGGGTATGGATTGAAGTTTATTCTCTGTGACTGGTTCAAATTATTAGAGATGGCTTTTCTGGAAATGCTCAATGTTTTTATATTATTAGAAAAATTAAACTGCTGCTTAACAATATGAAGTTTGAAATCTCTCATATATTTAGGGAAGGAAACGGATGTGCTGATTGGTTAGCTAAAAAGGGAGCTGATCTTAATGATTATGAGGAAGTAGATACTCTGAATTTAGATACTGCTTTTAAAGGTTTGTTGATGATGGATAAATCTGCTCTGCCCCATGTCAGGTATGGGTAATTCCTTTGTTCTGAGTATTTTTTATACTAATTTTACTGGCGTTGTTTATGTTGTGGCTGTTTCTTTGGCGGTTAGCTTTTGTTTTTGGGTTAACTGCTGGTGGCTGTTGGTTTGGGATTATTTCTGGTTGTCTGTGATGGATGACCTCTGTCTTCGAGTTAGTCTTACTGTTATTGCTCTTAATCAGAACATTAACTTGGGTTACATGGTTTTTTTGTGGAGTATGATATATTTCTGGATGTTTTTTAATGATGTTAGTTTGTGTGCTGCTGCTATTTATTTTTTGATGGTTGGTGGGCAGCTTTTGGGTTCGGTTTGGGGTAGTTCCGGAGACAGTTGGTTTCTGAGAATGTTTGGGAAGTATATTACTGCTGTTAAAGATTACTGGTTATGGTTGCTGATTTGGTTTTTCAATGTGGTCTTTTACAAGGCTGGGTGTTATCCTACTGCAGCGGCCGTTGTTCCTCATTTTGTGGTGGCGTTTGTTTGGGAGAATGTTGTTTTCTGCGTTGATTTACTGGACAGGGGCGTTTTTTCTGCTTTGTTTTTTCCTTATTTCTGCTGGAGGACTATTACGTGTGGTTTGGAGATTTTCTGTAGTGATATCATCTGTCGTGGTGTTTTACTTGATGGGAAATGTATTCTTAACGTTTTCGATAGATTTGTTTTCTCGGGTTTTAAGAATTGGAATGGTGGTACTGACAAGATGAGTTTTGCTGGGAATTTTATTTGGAGGGCTGTGGTTGTCTGCTATGATGTTGTAAATCTCTGGGAGAGTTGGTATCACTGGACTCATCTTTGTTTTTGGTTTTTTATGGATGTTAGCTTCTATGATCAGTATATTTTTTTTGTGATAGCTACCTTCAGGAAATTATACACTTTTCGTGGTAAAAGCTGCTCTGCTTTTAAGGTAATTTTATTTTGGTTTTTAGCAAATTTTGGTTGTTGTTACTGCCTTTTTTGCAGGAAGACTGAGCGGAATGTCATCATCATGAGCTTCCTTTTTTGGGTTCTGTTGACTCACAGACCTAGTCTTATTTGGCATTATTTTTGTAATAGTAGAAAAAGGAACCACCGGCTCATAGGTTTTGATTTTACTTTTTTACGTGTAGCTCTTTCGAGCAGTAGTGAGCTGGAGGATCCTTTTAAGGACCTTGTAAACGCTTTTTGATTATTAACGCGTAGGCCCCATGAGCGGGTTTTAACCTATATATATATATATATATATATATATATATATATATATATATATTCAATTGGATTAGACAGCTTTTTTCCTCAAGAATTTGCTTTGGTGAAGGGGCTTCTATGAATTTAACTAAATGGTGTCCTTACTTTGATTTTGCCAATCAATCCCTCAATGTCCTTTTCTGGGTCACTAGAAGTTCATCTTTCTACAAAGTCAAAGCTGTTCACATTGGTTCCTTAATTAGAAACCATCACCAATTAATTTCAGTTTCTTTTCACTACTTACTTAAAGATGTATACTTATTTCTTATTTCTAAATACATCAAAAAAAGATTAGACCAAATTATTTTTTGGGAAACTTAAATTGAACACTGAATAACAATTTAAATTCGGATTTTATTTTCTTATTAATTAAAAAACTATTTTGAATATGGTAACCACATGAAAATAGTGTTATGATAATTTGTTTTACTTAATCATATCACATCTAATTAAAAATTATGAATTAAATAAAATTTTCAATAAAATATAGAAAAGTTTCAATCTTATTATCTTGTAAATATTTATATATAGATAACTCACTATATTTGAAACTTTCAAAATAGCCTCATTTTTTTAACTGTAGTTATTATGTAGTAAATAAAAAGGGATAGTCATTGTTTTTGTTGTAATAATTGTTTACATGTTGGCAAGAGTTTCAACTATTAATAAATTGCACAAACAATTCATCTTTTCTATCGAGTAAATGTTCAATAAAATCAATTAATCCTTCCTGTCATTATTTTTTCCCTAAAAGTTTATCGTTCGTATTCACATTTTCATTAAATAAATAGAAAAAAAAATCAAACTTTTCTATTTTTAAATGATTTCTTTGCTCCTAATGAACTGTTAGTCTAAGTAGCAAAATTCAAAAATATTTTATATCATGGAAATACTATACTATCATTAATAAACTTAGAGTTTATTTAGGGCAACTGCAATTTTTATAGAGATAATTATGAGATTATTTTGAGCAAAACAACTTTTTTTAAACTAATGTGAGTTATAAATATATTTTTTTTCTAATAAGGTTGGAAAACAGCTTTCTTACTGTTACCTCATATAAGTTGATCTAGTTGTAATAAAATAACATTTGATCACAAAAATATTTCTAGAAAACACCATGAAAGTGTTAGCAAAATAAAAGTATGTTTGAGGTCTGAAAGCAAAACAGTCAAGAAGTTGCTCCATGAAACTCTTACATTTGGATTTGTAATTTTAAAATTTCAACTAGTGAGGAAATAGTTATTTGATAGTTCTTTGAGAGATATCTAGGATTTGTTTGGGACGAATTTCATAATGCTTATTATAACAGCTTTTTAGTACAGAAATTTTAATTTTTGTGAGCAGTAAGAAAGCCATCTTATACGAAGCATTAGTGCCTATTTAAGATGGTTGTTCCTTATAGTGGTAGATTATTATAAAAAAAAACTTTTTTTTAAAACTCTTTAAAAACAGCTTTCAAACTCGTACAAATTTTTTTTGAAAACAACAAAAATATAAAAGCCAACTAGGACTATAATAAAGGTTTGAAAAATAAAACATTAATAAAATTATCCTAAATAAAGTCTTAGTTCCTAAATCATCATTGATAACTCATCAAAATTTGACCTTTTTCGCCTTAGCCGCCTCCCGAGCTCTGGCGATTTTCGTGCGAATCCCCTGTTCTTGCTTTCCCTGCTCCTTTTCGTTGCTCTGGTTATATTTCGGAAGCTCTTTTGTGGTTGGATCGCTTTCTGGTCGCTTGAGGGGGCCTCCGGCCCTTGGTCTCTTCCCTTTTCTGTAAGGAAATGGCTTCCTCTACTCCTCCCGACGCGTGGGGTGGTCCACCTCCTGGATCAGCTGTTTCATCCAAAGGTTTGCTGGTTGATGGTATCCCTGCTACCTCTTCTCGTTCGTTTTGCGATGTTTTAGCTGGATCGGTAACTTCTTTAAACCCTAGCTTGTCTCTTACTAAATCCACGGTTAGAGGTGTCCCCGCTTTGTTGATATCTGATGATGACATTCTCAAACTTGCGCATCCTTACCAATTCACTCTTGTCGGGAAATTTTCTGTTCGCCGACCCAACCTAGATGCTATATGTAATTTTTTTGGTAAATTGAAACTTTCTAGAAATTTCTCCATTGGATTGCTAGATGCTAGGCATGTTTCTATACAGCTTTCAAACGATTTGGACTATAGTCGTGTTTTTACCCGCCGTGCGTATTATATTCTTAATTGCCAAATGCGGCTTCTTAAATAGACGCCTTTTTTTGACGTTAAGGAAGAGTCTCCAATTGTCCCAATATGGATTTCTTTTCCTAATCTTAGATTACATTTTTTTAATGCTAATGTTTTGCATGCTCTTGGCACTATATTTGGGAGACCCCTTCAAACAGACCAAGCTACGGCCTCTTGTTCTCGGCCCTCTGTTGCTCGGATCTTGGTTGAAATAGATATAACCAAAAACATCCGAAAGAGGTTTGGATTGGTTCTGAGAATGCGGGTTACATGCAAAAAGTTGATTTTGAAAATGTTCCCGATTTTTGTGCTCATTGCAAAATTCATGGTCATTCGATAGCTGATTGTTTTTTGATTCACCCAAATCTAAGGGTCAATAGCAAGGTTCCCAAAAAGGTTGATGATCTGGTTCCTCCTGAACGTGACTTGAATTCAGATGTTATCAAATCCTCTGATAATGATTTAATTCTACAAGATAAGGTTCCCATGCTAGAGAACAATGACATAGTTGGTCAGTCTTTTGATTCTTCCATAAGGATTTGTGAGGAAGGTTTTAAAAGTGGAACACTAAAAGATAAAGGAGTGGGTGTGGAAACTAGTGGTAATAATTTGGAGGAAGTGTTAGACATTTTAAACATGGCTATTAACCTAGAAAGGGCTCTTTTAAAGAATGGGGAAATTGATGTGAATAATTTGGAGATTGAGGATGATAGTATTCATCATAAAAAGGAAGACTATGTTAGTGGGAGTGAAAGTTCTTCTTCTAAACATTCTGTTGGTAAAAAGTGTTCTAATGGTGATTTGGAGGAAGGTGAAGTTGGAGAAGGGGGTAACATTGAAATATGGATTCCTATGGAAGAATTAAAGGATTCGTCCAAGACTATGTCTCTGGCCAAAGAGAAAAAGAAAATTATTGAAATTGGGAACAACTCTCACTCTCATTCTAAAAAGAAAGGTAAGAATCCTATGGGCATTCCTAACAGTACCCCTAGAATCACTAGATCTTCTACCCATTCTATTAATGCTTAAAGCTCTTTTATGGAATATTAGAGGTGTGGGTGGCTCTCTATCCAAGGATAGAGTCAAAAACTTGTGTAGGATTCATGGTATTCAAATGCTTGTTTTGATGGAACCTTTGATTGTTGCTAATAAAATTATTTCTATCAAGAAGTTTTTGGGCTTTGACAACTCCTTTGGTAATTGCACCAATAAAATTTGGCTCTTTTGGCATTCTTCCGTTTCTTTAAATATCATGGATGATTTACCTCAAGCTGTTCATATTAATTTTCTTTTTAATCATACTACTTGCTATGCTTCCTTTATTTATGCTTCTTGCTCTAGAAATGGTAGAAGAACCCTTTGGAATCAGCTTTCTGATTTTGCTTCCACGGTTAGTGGACCTTGGCTGGTTGGGGGAGACATTAATTGCATCTCTTCTCCTAATGAAAGGGTTGGGGGTAAGCCTCCTAACTTTAACAATATGGAGGATTTTAATGCATGATTTGTAATTGCAATCTGCATGATATTGGTGCTTCTGGCAATCTTTTCACTTGGAATAAAGGTGTTATGTGGCAACGTCTTGATCGCATTCTTTTTAATAATTTGTGGATTGACTATTTCTCTACTACTCATGTTACTCACCTTACCCGAACACTTTCCGATCATTCTCCATTGCTTTTAAGTTTTTCTAACGTTATTACTAATACCTTCTCTCCTTTTAGATTTTAAAACATGTGGCTCCTCGATGCTTCCTTTTTACAGATTGTTAAGAATAATTGGGAGGCCCCCTTGGCTCATTCGGATAACGTTTCAGGTATGGTTAGATTTTGATTTAAGCTCAAGAGGATCAAGCAACTTCTTGTTTGGTGGAATAAATGTGTTTTTAAAAACATTTTCACTAATATTTTGGAGGCGGAGGATGAGGTGAAAAAAGGATGAGGTGAAAAAAGCTGATGAGACCAATATGAATGATTCCTCCCCCGTTAATTTATCTCTCCTTAATGATGCTAAAATTTCTTTATATAAGCTGCAGGAAAAAGAAGAAGTTTATTGGAGGCAGAAGGCTTCTTCTAAATTTCTTGCGGAAGGTGATCGCAACACTAATTTTTTCCACAACATTGCCAATCACAACAAAATTAGTCGTCAAATTCATAAAATTAGTGATTTTGAGGGGGATATTATTGAAAATCCTGATGTTATTGCCCTTTTAGGGACTGATTTCTTTTCTAAACTTTTTAACTCTAATTTCACTCCTATGCTAGACACTGATTTCTCCTTTATCAGACTCTGGTTTCTGAGGAGGACAATAATTTACTTACTAAAACCCCTTCTATGGTTGAGATTAGGGAGAATTTAAATAGTATGAATGTTGATTCGGTGGCCGGTCCTGATGGCTTTACTAATAAGTTTTTTCAAAAATCTTGGGACATTATTAAGGATGATCTCGTTAATGTTGTTTCTGACTTTTTTAGTGGCTCTATTTATCTTAAGTTTTTTACTTCCAGTTCTATTGCTCTCATTCCTAAGGCTCAAAATGTTTACTCTTGGAATGATTATAGGCCTATTAGCTTATGTTCTTTTTTTAATAAATTGATTTCTAAAATTTTAATGGGAAGACTTGCTTCTATTCTTCCTAAGATTATTTCATTGGAACAGTCGGGTTTTGTTAAAGGTAGATCTATATTTGACAACATTATTCTTGCGTAGGAATTAATTCATGACTTGGATAAAAAGGTTGTTGGTGGGAATATTATTATCAAAATGGACATAGCCAAAGCCTATGATAATTTGAACTGGGAGTTCCTTTATGTTGTGTTACATTCCTTTGGTTTTAATTCTCATTTTATCAAATTAATCAAACATAGCATTGAATTCTGTTATTTTTCTGTTATTATTAATGGTAAACCTCATGGTTTTTTTCAATCTTCTCATGACCTTAGAAAGGGTGATCCCCTATCTCCTGCCCTCTTCATTATAGCTATGAAATTTTTATCTCATGGTCTGAACCAGTTTTTTAGAATGAATCCGAGTTTGTATTTTCGGTCTGGTGGTGTTTTACCTCTCACCCACCTAAGCTTTGCTGATGATTTCATTATCTTTGTGAATGGCTCTATTTGTAATATTCAAAACCTTTTTTGTGTACTTGATAATTTTCAGAAGACTAGTGGGTTAACCTTTAATAAAGCCAAAAGCTCATTTTTTACTGCTAAATCGATTTCAATTTCTCGTATTCACAATATTGAAAGGAAAACGGGTTTAATGATAAAGTCCTTACCGATGAAATACTTAGGCACCCCTTTATTCAAAGGTAATAAACAGTCGTTTTTATTCGATGATATTTTCAATGCTATCCAAAATAAACTTAATTCTTGGGCTTTTAATTATTTATCTTATGGTGGTAGACTTGTGCGAAACATGTTCTTTGTTCCATCCCTATTTATGAGCTTCACACTGTGGTTCAGACTATTAATGTTTCTAAAAGGTTGGAGGTTCTCTTCAACAAATTTCTTTGGGGTTCCAAGGCCGATTCTAAGGCTATCTTATGGGGGTCTTGGAAGAATTGCTCTGGGACTATGGATGAGGGAAAACTTGGATTTAAAACTATCCAAGAAATGGCTCATACTTTTAATTTTAAACTTTGGTTCAATTTTAGGGCCAAGAAGAGTCTTTGGGCTAAGTTTATGTTCTCTAAATACTTGGGGCGAAACATCCGTTAAATTGTGTCTTCAAGTTGGGTGATTCTCCTAACTGGAAAAGATTATGCAATATTAAGTGGGAAGCTGAGGATCTTATCCAATGGGGCTTAGGTTGTGACAATATTTATTTTTGGCAAGATAAGTGGTTGGGTAATTTTTCTATTGGTAATCTATTAAATACCCGCTCTACTTCTTTGTGCAAAGTTAAGGAATTTTTTATAAATGACAATTGGAATATGAATTTACTTCACAATTTATTACCTAACTTCATTATCCAATTAATTATGGGTATTACTATTCATTCGGATGTGGAAGATTGCATTTTGTCTACCGTTTTCAATGATGGTCATTTTAGTTCTAAACATGTTTGGAAATTTATCAAGCAACCTATGCCTACTAACTTCATTAATGTTGCTTATTGGCATAATAGCATTCCTACTACTTACTCTTTTTTGGTGTGGAGAAATTTGCACAACTATCTGCCTGTGGACAATTTACTTATTAAGAAAGGTTTCTTTATTGTGTCTAAATGTCAATGCTGTTATCACAGTGAAAGCTTACTTCATGTTTTCTTTCAAGGTCCCATTGCGATGAAAGTTTGGATTTACTTTGATAATCTTTTTAAAGTTTTTCAGACCTTTAGTTGCACCTCTATGTATGATGTTCGTGCCATTTGGTTTATTAATATTAAAGGTCACATTCGTAATATCATTCCTATTTTGATTTGTTGGTATATTTGGGAGAGTAGAAATGCCTCAAAACATGTTAGTGTTAGAATGGATGCAAATTCTATCATTTCTAAAATTAAGAATAAAATTGTTCAATTGTTTGTGGCTAAGCTCCTCAGTAACGACTCTTTCAAAGGGTATCATCATTTGGTTAATGAGTTTGGTTTGAGTTTTATTTCTCCTATTACTGTGCCTAACAATAGAATTATTTTTTGGGAAAAACCTTTGGAGGGGTGCTTTAAACTTAATAACGATGGATCCTTTAGTCCAACTGGTTCTGGGTGTGGTGGCATTGTTAGAAACAATAAAGGTTATGTCATAAAGGCTTTTGCGGGTCCTTCCAATGCTATTAACGCTATTCAGGTTGAGCTGGAAAGTTTGCTTTACGATATTAAGCTTTGTATCTCCATTGGTATGGCTAATATTTGGGTCGAGGTGGATGTTATGCTTATTATTCACTATATCAAAGGCCAATGCTCTGTTAATACTGACAATTTCTATAAAATTAGGGATATCAAACATTTTTTGTCCCTTTCCTCCTTTAGCATTACACATATTTTAAGGGAAGGCAATGCGGTGGCTGATTTACTTGCCAAAAGGGGTTGTACTCTTCTTAACATTGAGGAGTACGATGAGTATAACCTTCCTATTGGTGCTATTGGTCTTGCTAGATTAGATTGTTTGAACCTGCCTTATTTTCGTGTGCATTAACTGGTTTTTTTGGTTGTCTCCATGTTGTTTTATCCTATAGCTTGGTGTGCTTCCAGTGCTGTGGTTCTGAGGGGGGGATTCTGTTTGGCTTTTTTGTTGGCTGCATTCCTCTCCCTAACTATTTTTGGTTACCCTCTATGGTTGGCTGCAATTTTTCTTCTGGGAACCTGGTTACATGGAAGTGGTTGGTGGTGTTTTGCACTGACGTCCTGAGGATGTTTTGTTTTTCTTGTTTACATTTTGTTTCCATCTGTTGTATGGGATGTATGTTTTGGCTGTTGGTGGTTCTTTTTCCTTTAAATTATGTGCTTTGCTGGACTGGTTTTGGGGTTAGAGGGTGCCTTGACCATTCAGGTTTCCTTTTCTCGAGCTTGGTTACTGTTGTGGTTCTTATTTCTGATGTTAGTTTTCTGCTGGAGGGTAATGTCTTTCGCTTCACTAGACTTTTCCAGTTCATTTTCACTGCTAATTGTTTGGCCTTCGAGAATAGCCTGTTACTTTCAATATCGGTACGCCCTTCACGTAGATTTACGGGTGTTTTCTTTGTGACATTTGCGATCTTTATTACTTCCTTCTGTTGAGAGTTTTTTGCAGGCCTATACTATTTGATCAAGTGGGAATTTTAAAGAATTGCAAGGTACTCTTTATTTCTAGCTGTTTTGCCCTTTTTTGTAGTGTTCTTCAATTTTGCAGGAAGATGGTGATGAATGCTGATTTAAGGATCTTCCTTTTTTGGGTGCTGTCTACTTACAGCCCGAGCCTTTTCCTTTATTATTTTTGTAATCTTAGAATAAGGAACCATCGGCTCTTAGGTTTTATTTCTTTTAATCTTGTAGCTCTACGAAGCAGTAGAGGGCTGGAGGATCTTTTTAAGGACTTTGTAACCGCTAATTTTGATATAAATGCGTAGGCCCCTCCGTGAGTTTTAATTAAAAAAAAGTCTTAGTTCCTAATTTGTGTTTAGGAGCTCAATCTATTTTCGTGACCTTCATCTTGATTAATAAATATCATCACTTATCTTAGGATTAATTATTCTACGCGGAAGCTGAACCATGTCACCCTAGCTCGTGAATGTGGCTCGGTACAGCTCGGTACCGCTCGGTAACACAGCTTGATACCGCTAGCATGCTGCATTTTGATAAATCTTCGGTTGGCATTCTGTGTCCGACATCCACACGGAATAATTTCTCTTATCATAGTGAGGCAATAGTCGTCTGCAAATCGAATTCAAAGAAATGGTCTAGTTCTGATATTATAAATTATTAAGCAATATATTTTAATAATCATTTTAAAATACTGGTTTAAATATAAATATAGCCGGCTCTGCTACGTCCACTCTGTATTGAACTAATAACCTACACGTCACAGAAATGGTCAATAGAATAAGATGCAGAAAAAAAAAATTTTTTCCTGCCCTATCCACACGCAAATGGCGGATTGACTGATCCTTGATTTTCTTTCCGTAGGCGCTATCACTCTCCTATAAATAGTATAGCTCATTAACTACCTGCACACCAAAGCAACTGCAATCTAGCTTCCATAGTCATTCCAATTCAGAACGTGCCTCTCTCCCTCTCTCTCGCTCTCTCTCTCTCTCTCTCTCTCTCTCTCTCTTGCTCTCTCTCTCTCTCCCGACTAATATGAAGGTAGCCTCTGGAGTTTCCTTTTCCAATAATGGTGAGGAGTTCAATCGCCTTTTCTCCCGCATTGATGTGGACGGAGATGGTAAAATTTCTCAAACTGAATTTCAGCTTCTTATGATGAGAACTACTGGAGAAAAACTTAGCTCGGAGGACATCGAGGCTATGCTCCAATATGCGGACTCGGATGGAGATGGTTTTCTTGATATGGAAGAGTTCATGGCAGTGGCAGGCATTATTGATGACGCTTGTCATGAGGTGGAAACAAAGAAAGAAGAACAGTACTTGAAGGAAGCCTTTAGTCATTACGAGATAGATGATCATCAAGGTTTCATCAACGCCAAGAGCTTGAAGAGGATGTTGAGTCGGTTGGGTACATCGAGGCCAATCGAGGACTGTCAGTCTATGATTTGTCGGTTTGATCTCAATAGAGATGGCTTGCTTAGCTTCGATGAGTTTAAGGTCATGATGATGCTTTGATGGCTGAGTTGAAATATCTCATGTACATGTCTTTTTTTACCCCTTCTTCTAATAAAAAATTTGTTTATATGTGTTTAGGGTTTTTTTTTTTCTACGTTGTACAATTTTTTTTTTTGGTTTATGATACGGGACAAGATCAAGTTTTCATATTATTAACAATTTTTTAAGCAAAAAGAAAATATATCATTGATAAAAAAAATATAACATTGGCATGCAAAACAAAAAATAAAAACACCAAAAATAAATGTAAAACTAGAAAACATGAAAACTTAGAGATCTAAACAACTCTTGAACTTTACCTAATAATAGATGCCAATCATTACACTGTTCTCTACGTATTGCCGTTGCCTGTTAATTGTCACCCAAAAACATTCTTCTTAGCACCATCGTATGTCTTATGTCACCCAATCATCATAATCATCTATCATTTTTTAAAGTTTGTGTGGGGAGTTAAATCCAAAAGAATTAGCTTGATGCTAATCAAGAGGAGGATGAATTGGATATTTAAAAAATCTTCTTTCAACAAAAAAGAAAAATGTTATCCTTAAAGCTTTTTTCAACATCTTAAAATAGATAATCAATACAATGTAATACCAATCACATATTTTCAACCAAGCATTTATATCTAAAAATAAATGTGGAAAAGAAAGTGCAGAAAAAAATCAGAAAAAACACACCGGATTTATAGTGGTAAGCCCTTATAAAATTACTTCCACCTTCACCAGTGTGGCGGAGTTGCCAGGTCCTTTGACACCAAAGAGATCTTCTTCTTTTCAAAACTTTGCTCAAGAAAAATCTTAAATTTTATGGTACTAACGTGCAAGCTTGCCAGAACAATTGTGTGAAATCCCCTGGAGTAGAGTCCCTTGAAACCCTATCATATGAACTTCTCCCTCTCAAACCCCACCCTTTCCTCTCTCACTTTCAAGTTCTATCTTCAAGTTTTCTCTAAAAGAACGAAGACACATTCTACCAAAGAAACTTATGAAGTATCTTATGAAAGCTTAAATAGAGGTCTTCAAAAACCCTAGAAACTCAATGCTGATGATAAAGATCGTCTAGTATGTGTTGTGACCCATGACCCCGAGTTTGAGATTTTGATGATGACAAATAATATCGCCTGAACTACTCTTCCTTGAAAATCTTTTATTGTTTGCTATTGTCCGTTAGTACTAATATTTCAGGAAGATCACAAGCCACTCAGAACAACGTGAAGACTCAAGACTAATTAGATTAGGAGTATGAGTCTCACAAAGTAATTTGTTATTTATTTTATTTTTTATTTTTTTGAGTCTGGCCACAAAATGCAGGTGAGTCTGAGCAATCATGCACACACATAGGGAGAGAGGATTTTTAAAGTAAAATATATTATTTTTCATTGTCTATTAATCGTACTGTATGAAGTTATTTCGTACTGTACGATATTATATTATAAACGTGTTATGTGAACAAATCGTACGGTACGACTACTATCGTATTGTACGATGTATTTCAAATTCAAAACCCTAGCTGTTATATTAACTTAAGTAAGTTATTCTGTGCCGTTCGTACTGTACGAAGACCTTCGTACTGTACTATCTATTTTAAATACATACTTAATTTAACCCGTGATTAGTGCAAGAAATCAAGGCTTAATTACAAATTGAAAATTGTATTGTACGAATACATTCGTACAATACGATGAACAGAGACAAATTCAGATTATCCCGGAGATCATCCTGGATGATTCCTTATTTTTGTCTCATTGTACTGTACGATATATATCATACCATACGATGAACAGAGACGACATTTGATCGTCTCGAAATTTGTCCTGGATGATGCCTTGATTTCCACCATTCGTACTGTACGATGTGTATCGTACCATATGAAGAACATAGACGACATTTGATCATCCCGACTATTGTCCTGTATGAGCAGTAGTGTTGAGGATCGTACTGTATGATTTAGTATCGTACCGTACGATTAGATTTTAAACTGTTCGTATGACTTCGTACCAGGATGAAGCCTCTTTATACATGTCGTATTGTACGATAAGAAATCATATTGTATGATTATAATGGCTACTTTGAATATTTCAGGGATTTTGGAGCCTGTTTTATGTGTCAAAATTGTTATATTTTGAGAGAGAGACAAGAAGAGGAAAATGTGGTTAGAGAGAAAATCCTTGTGAGAGAGCTCTTGAGAAGTTTTGAGGGGTTGAGAGAGGAAGGAGAAGTTGAGCTTGGTGAGCGAGAAGAGTTGTGAGGGAAATCACATGGTTGCTCCGATCTTGCTGCATCTTGCTCCTCCTATAGCCCCGGAAGAATTTGAGGGAGGCTCTCTAAGGGGGAAACTCTTCTACATCCGTGACCTCAAGATACTCTACCTTCTCCAGGAGGGAGAAAAACCAGAAGATTTTCTGCCGTCACCAGGAGGGTTAAAACAGCGCTTGGCACTCCGCCACGCCGGGTTGGTGTAAGGGCTTCTTCGCTTTGTCGAGGGGGCAAAAGGAGAGCAATAGTTTGTAGTGAAATTCCCGGAGCGGAGGACTCCGGGCAGTGGAAGTAGGTCATGGTTTGACCGAACCACTATAAAAATTTTGGTATGTTTTTCCCTTATAGCTTTTTATTCTTGCGTGCATTTTTTTTTATAATACTTTCTTGGTGAAAACTTGTGAAAGAACAAGGATTCTATTATTGCACGTTGAGTACAATTGTTTACCTTCGTAGTAGTTTAAATTTTCTTGTTAAAAATTTAAAAACATCAAAAAAATTAGAACTCCTGCTTAGGTTTTAATTATTGCATTAAAATTTTCACAATTCACCCCCCCCTCTTGTCCATCTAGTAATTTCAATTGGTATCAAATAAAACTTTATTAGACTTCGAGCTTTTACCATTATTCCAGCCGTTCTAATGACACTTTTGTTTTCTCTTTAAGAAGTTCTTGAATTGTCGGGTCATCAATGCAATATCGTCTTCTTCCTCCCCTGTAGAGCTGTCATTTTCTGAGTTGTTTGCTTTTAGTGCCACCGTTCGCTCCTTCTTCTTTTCACCTGCATCACTTTGTCTTTGACTCGCTTTGACTCGCTCCTTGCTCGTATGCAATGAGTGACCCAAAGAGAATATCAATAGAATAAATGTTAAGATCGTTAGATTCAGTGATAGTAGTTATCTTAGCATCATAGAAACTAGGAAAGCATCTCATAATCTTATTAACTTTCTCAAAATTTGAAATCTCTCTACCTAATGCATGCAAGGATGCCACGATTTGGGTGAACCTAGTGTACATGTCAGATATTATTTTGCTAAGTTCCATACAGAACAGTTCATAATCATGCAATAGAATGTTAAGCCTAGACTGTTTTACTTCACTTGTTCCTTCGTATGTAATGCACAATCTATCCCAAATCTCCTTACCAGTAGCACAGGTAGAAACTCTCATATAATCCTCAG
Organism: Dendrobium officinale; assembly: GCA_019514585.1. NCBI lineage: Eukaryota > Viridiplantae > Streptophyta > Magnoliopsida > Asparagales > Orchidaceae > Dendrobium > Dendrobium officinale. The sequence continues at coordinate 19,255,873 of CM033694.1, forward strand.
ACTTTAATGCACAGAAAAAGAAATTTAAACACTTAGCATTCAATTGGGCTAATTCCCTATCCTCATTGCTCCATTCATTGAAAGGTACTCGAGTTTTCACTCCATTCACACTTTTAAATGGTGCAATATATCCATCATTGACTAACATCTAAGCGCGGTAATCAATAGATTGCAAAAAGGTAGACATTCTAATTTTTCCGAAATCAAATGGAATGTTATCAAAAGGAGGTAGATGGGTTATTGTATAACCCTCCGCGGTGTTACGATTACCAAAATACGACATGATCATTTTTCAAGGTTTTTTTAAAACACTATTTTTGAAAGCAGGCTCTAATACCAATTAAAATTACTAGATGGACAAGAGGGGGGGTGAATTGTGAAAATTTTAATGCAATAATTAAAACTTAAGCAGGAGTTCTAATTTTTTTATATTTTTAAATTGTTAACAAGAAAATTTAAACTACTACGAAGGCAAACAATTGTACTCAACGTGCAACAATATAATCTTTTTTCTTTCACAAGTTTTCATCAAGAAAGTATATATTATGAAAATAAAATGCACACAAGAATAAAAAGCGATAAGGAAAAAATACACAGAAATTTTTATAGTGGTTCGATCAAACCATGACCTACGTCCACTCCCCGGAGTCCTCCGCTCCAGGAATTTCAGTATGATGTGCTTAAATAGAGGATTTAAAAAAACCATAAAAACTTAATTCTGATGCCATCATCTTGGATGATCACAGGATCGTCTAGTGTAATTTGCAAAATTTGATCACCTATTACTCTTAGACGATCTCAGGATAGTCCAGTATGATTATTTAAAATTTGTACATATCATCTAGTACAATATTGGGCATCATTATTGATGATTAAAAGAATAATTATTGTATTTCATCTGATACGATTGAGGGTCGTCTCATGAAAAATCAAATATCAGCTTGTAAAAAAGATTCATATGAAATAGAAGAAATATAGGATGACAAAAAGATTTAATTTCAAAGTCCAATTCTTAAATTGATATAGTTTTTAATTCAAAAGTGCAATAGCCTGATTATGAAAATGAGAAGGAGAAACATAATCCTGAATTTCCTTCTTTTAATAATTTAGAAAAGTCAATCACTACTTACTTAAAATTTTTAGGTCAAAAAGAGGTATATTTTTTATTAAAAAATTTTTAATAGAAGTGAATTAATTCTTTAATACAAATAAAATGTGAAATGTGATGTGTTGATCAGAGATAAATAACAAAAATCTACACGAAAAATAAAATCAAATGATTATAAACAAAAAAAAAATAAAAACTAACATAAAAATATTTAAAATGATAAAATAAAATAAAGAATATAAATGCATGCATTAACTACAATACATAAATACATAAACAAAACTTTAAACCTCATAATCATTCTCCTGTTCTGATGATTTAGAAACTAAGTCTGCTTAGGAAATTTTTAGTTTTTTATCATTTGCCCTTATTGTAATTTGTTTATTTTTATCATTTTTTTAAATTAGATCATTTATTTTTCATATGTCCAGATTTTCGATCTACACCCAAAGAAAACTTATAAATTTTACCTTTTTTATCTTTGTTTCACTTTTGTTGATGTTGATGTTTATATTTTAGTAGTTTTTCAAATTCACTTGTTATTAAGACTATCTGCTTGCTCTCATTACCTAATAAGTCATTCTTCTCCATCTCTTCAGCTTAATTTTAACACTATTATTTCACACGCCTCAAAATATATTTGACCCAAACTTTTCTCGTAGGTAATGAGTACTGACCCAATCAAATTATTAATGTAGCGTTATAGAATGAACTAGTGGCTTGGCCATACTAAGTGGGATCCACTATGATGCTGAACTAACCTGACATCACTTGGTTAATATAACATGACTCCTCATTTTGGAAACTACTCCACTGCAATGCTACAAAGTTGAGAGTTACGGTGCTTAAATGTGCTCCAAGGCATTAAGGCGTGATATAGCTTGACACTAGGATGCTCAAACTCCTTAGGCTCCAGCATTGCAATGCTGATTACTAACAATACAATATTAGTGCATGCAAATCGGCCTTACCTCTCCTAGGGTATTAAATTAATTAATAGTTTTCCTAAGGCTAGAATGTTCTGAGGTCCTGATCTGGCATAGACATGTCGTGGATGCAGTAGTGCTGGTGATTGGAGCACTATGGCGCTGCATTAACATTTATGATTTTTTTCTCTTTTTTCCTAACACATTCGTGCATAACAATAACTAAAAATAATATTTATACTGATATTTAAGATAGTAAAATACTACAAAATCTATACTTAAAAATTTTCTCCCTATATAAACTCATGCTTGTCCTCAAGCAATGATGTAATCATCTATTGATTAACTAACTAGCCCAAATAAAATTTGATAATTTAAAATTACTAAAACATAAGAAAACACTTCACCATTTAGATGTAATTTGGAATGATCAAAGTTATATAATTTTAATTTGAGTAATCATGTGTAATTATCGTAATCATTCATCTTTGTTGTTACTCAGTTTGAACTTATCCATTACAAGTGTAAGTGCACTGATGACTAATAATTTTATATATGAATAATATATTATTTAAAAATTGTTTATGCTTACAGTTGAATTAGAAGTTCATTATTAAATCATCATATGCATTAGTTTACTTTTGTCCTCCTATTTGACTTATATATTAGAATAAATTTAGAAATTGAGATTCATTATATACAAAATTTTAGGAGCCATTAATGAATTTGATTTAATAGCACAAAGAACTGAAAAATATAGGTCAGGGAAAAAAGAAATCTCAGATCTTGGTAAAATGAAAATGAACACTATTTTGGTGAACCTAATGTACAGGTCAGATATTGTTTTGCTAAGTTCCATACGGAACAGTTCATAATCATGCAATAGAATGTTAAGCCTAGACTATTTTACTTCACTTGTTCCTTCGTATGTAATGCACAATCTATCCCAAATCTCCTTACCAGTAGCACAGGTAGAAACTCTCATATAATCCTCAGACTTTAATGCACAGAAAAAGAAATTTAAACACTTAGCAGTCAATTGGGCTAATTCCCTATCCTCATTGCTCCATTCATTGAAAGGTACTGGAGTTTTCACTCCATTCACACTTTTAAATGGTGCAATATATCCATCATTGACTAACATCTAGATGCGGTAATCAATAGATTGCAAAAAGGTAGACATTCTAATTTTTTTGAAATCAAATGGAATGTTATCAAAAGGAGGTAGATGGGTTATTGTATAACCCTCCGCGGTGTTATAATTACCAAAATATGACATGATCGTTTTTCAAGGTTTTTCTAAAACACTATTTTTGAAAGCAGGCTCTAATACCAATTAAAATTACTAGATGGACAAAAGGGGGGTGAATTGTGAAAATTTTAATGCAATAATTAAAACTTAAGAAGGAGTTCTAATTTTTTTATATTTTTAAATTGTTAACAAGAAAATTTAAACTACTACGAAGGCAAACAATTGTACTCAACGTGCAACAATAGAATCTTTTTTCTTTCACAAGTTTTCACCAAGCAAGTATTATGAAAATAAAATGCACGCAAGAATAATAAGCGATAAGGAAAAAATACACAGAAATTTTTATAGTGGTTCGATCAAACCATGACCTACGTCCACTCCCCGGAGTCCTCCGCTCCAGGAATTTCAGTATGATGTGCTTAAATAGAGGATTTCAAAAAACCTTAAAAACTTAATTCTGATGCCATCATCTTGGATGATCACAGGATCGTCTAGTGTAATTTGCAAAATTTGATCACCTATTACTCTTAGACGATCTCAGGATAGTCCACTATGATTATTTAAAATTTTTACATATCATCTAGTACGATATTGGGCATCATTATTGATGATTAAAAGAATAATTATTGTATTTCATCTGATACGATTGAGGGTCATCTCATGAAATATCAAATATCAGCTTGTAAAAAAGATTCATATGAAATAGAAGAAATATAGGATGACAAAAAGATTTAATTTCAAAGTCCAATTCTTAAATTGATATAGTTTTTAATTCAAAAGTGCAATAGCCTGATTATGAAAATGAGAAGGAGAAACATAATCCTGAATTTCCTTCTTTTAATAATTTAGAAAAGTCAATCACTACTTACTTAAAATTTTTAGGTGATAAAGAGGTATATTTTTTATTAAAAAAAATTTAATAGAAGTGAATTAATTCTTTAATACAAATAAAATGTGAAATGTGATGTGTTGATCAGAGATAAATAACAAAAATCTACACGAAAATTAAAATCAAATGATTATAAAAAAAAAAAACTAACATAAAAATATTTAAAATGATAAAATAAAATAAAGAATATAAATGCATGCATTAACTACAATACATAAATACATAAACAAAACTTTATACCTCATAATTATTCTCCTGTTCTGATGATTTAGAAACTAAGTCTGCTTAGGAGATTTTTAGTTTTTTATCATTTGCCCTTATTGTAATTTGTTTATTTTTATCATTTTTTTATTGGAAGAGTTTTTAAATTAGGTCATTTATTTTTCATATGTCTAGATTTTCGATCTACACCCAAAGAAAACTTATAAATTTTACCTTTTTTAACTTTGTTTCACTTTTGTTGATGTTGATGTTTATATTTTAGTAGTTTTTCAAATTCACTTGTTATTAAGACTATCTGCTTGCTCTCATTACCTAATAAGTCATTCTTCTCCATCTCTTCAGCTTAATTTTAAAACTATTATTTCACATGCCTCAAAATATATTTGACCCAAACTTTTCTCGTAGGTAATGAGTACTGACCCAATCAAATTATTAATGTAGCGTTATAGAATGAACTAGTGGCTTGGCCATACTAAGTGGGATCCACTATGATGCTGAACTAACCTGACATCACTTGGTTAATATAACATGACTCCTCATTTTGGAAACTACTCCACTGCAATGCTACAAAGTTGAGAGTTACGGTGCTTAAATGTGCTCTAAGGCATTAAGGCGTGATATAGCTTGACACTAGGATGCTCAAACTCCTTAGGCTCCAGCATTGCAATGCTGATTACTAACACTACAATATTAGTGCATGCAAATCGGCCTTACCTCTCCTAGGGTATTAAATTAATTAATAGTTTTCCTAAGGCTAGAATGTTCTGAGGTCCTGATCTGGCATCGACATGTTGTGGATGCAGTAGTGCTGGTGATTGGAGCACTATGGCGCTGCATTAACATTTATGATTTTTTTCTCTTTTTTCCTAACACATTCGTGCACAACAATAACTAAAAATAATATTTATACTGATATTTAAGATAGTAAAATACTACAAAATCTATACTTAAAAATTTTCTCCCAATATAAACTCTTGCTTGTCCTCTAGCAATGATGTAATCATCTATTGATTAACTAACTAGCCCAAATAAAATTTGATAATTTAAATTTACTAAAACATAAGAAAACACTTCACCATTTAGATGTAATTTGGAATGATCAAAGTTATATAATTTTAATTTGAGTAATCATGTGTAATTATCGTAATCATTCATCTTTGTTGTTACTCAGTTTGAACTTATCCATTACAAGTGTAAGTGCACTGATGACTAATAATTTTATATATGAATAATATATTATTTAAAAATTATTTATGCTTACAGTTGAATTAGAAGTTCATTATTAAATCATCATATGCATTAGTTTACTTTTGTCCTCCTATTTGACTTATGTATTAGAATAATTTTAGAAATTGAGATTCATTATATACCAAATTTTAGGAGCCATTAATGAATTTGATTTAATAGCACAAAGAACTGAAAAATATATGTCAGGGAAAAAAGATATCTCAGATCTTGGTAAAATGAAAATGAACACTTGTAGTTATTATTTATAAAAGTGATTGGTGTTATAGCACTGTGATGGGCATCTCTGTAATGTTAGTGATGGTGAGGCATCTATGTAATGTTAATGATATGATAAGATAATGGTGAGCTAATGTAAAACTCATTGGATTTGAAATATACTTAGATTTTTTTGATATAAAATTTTAAAATATCCTACTAATTATATAAGTATATGTGTCAAATCAAGTAATAAAGTAGAGTGTCAAACCTATAAGAAAGATATCTACTATATTGTAATCAAAACTACTACTACTTACTCCAAATACAAGAATTTGTTCTAGTAAGATAAAATTGAGGTTTTTGAGTTCCTACAACTAAATGAAAATAAGTAAAATAGTTGCTAAAATTTTGATAAAAATATTTTGGAATAATGCATATAATTAACATATTTTTCGTAGTGAGACTCTTAATTGTAGATGTTGATCGGAATTCACTAACTCTCTTGAAAAAGAGATTTTATGTGGAGAATAACCAACGCCTGTATGAAAATGAATAACAAAAATGATTATCAGCGACAAATAGAATGAAGTGCCAAGATCAGCACAAGTCGAAGTCGATATGGGATCGGGCGATCTAAAATGAAGATTGCCTAGTGAACATGACCGCTAGATGGATGCCTCTTGGACAACCAAGGCGTTATTGCCACATTCAAAAGACAAAAAGAATCTACAAGGACAACTAAACTATATATGTCAGCTGTGTATTACATAAAATTATGGTTAACCATATATTACATAATACACAACTCATCAGATCGTATCTGTTGATCTTGTAGGGGTGAAAAAAAGATGGTTAATCTTCCTACGGTTTTACTAACTTCATAGAAGTTAGAATATTCAAACATTAGATATCTAAGCATACAAATATTCTATTTTAATATTCTTAATTGTTTTTGCTTTCCTCATTCAAGAATATACATTATACTAGGTTTAACAAAACACATGGCTATTGTATATATTAAATTAAGAACAAGAGATATTCAAATTATCATTATATTCATTAAAAAATAATAGTTTGTGTTAGTACTTATTATGCTCTTTACACTATCAGCCTATAACAAAAGATCTAGCCAAATATGAAATAAATAACAAGCAAACTCATATTCATTTTAATTATAGAAGAACAAATTATATGATAAGTAATAAGAAATTTATAACCCAGATGGATCTAAGTTTCTTCTCTGCACTCCTTCCTCCACTTACAGAGTTGCCTAGACAAACGTAGGCTAGTCCCTCTAAAAGATTATATCTTGCACTTTTCTAGCCTCCCTTAGATTTTACTCTAAATGGGAATTAAATAAATACACTAAAAATGTACTCAATTACACTCAGGAAATAGAAGTCGATAAATAAAATAATTGACTTATATTTATAGTAAGTATAAGACTGGCTTTGAGCACCGTAGCGCTAGCTGGAGAGGGTGGTGTTGCGACATTAAAAGTGAACTAGTGCCTTGTAGCTTGAATGTTGGCTCTACTGTGACACTGAATAAAATATATATGGTTACAACTTATTCTCAAGCAAAACTTACAATTTATATATATAACTCATCATATTAGAACTGTAGAGAGAGTTGCTATTCGCATATTTTATATTCGTGCAACTTGTATTGTTTTGATGATTTCAAATATTATTGTTTTATATATCTCCTAACACTTTTTGAAAGATTTATTTTTTTTGCTCTAGTGTGTACTAACATTTCAGGAAAATCAACTCCAAGCGATGAAGACTTCAAATTATTCATTTGTAAATTACAAGTTTTTGAAATGAGAGGGAGTGATTGTAATTGAGTGAAAATCACAACACACTCTTAGGGAACACTTTTTGTAAACTGATCGTACGGGACGAACCTGGTTCGTACGGGATGATCATGCCAATTAACCCCTCAAAAGAGCAATGGATCGAACAGGCGAGTTGAAAATTTTCTAAGTCCTAATCGTCTAGGACGAATTTAATATTCATCCCGGGACGAACGTCTCTGGATTCTCACCTTGCACTATTCGTCCAGACAAAAATTATGGTTTGTACCGGGACGAAGCTCTCTGTATGAGATCGTACATGACAAAATTAATTTTTGTCCCTGGATGAAACTCTCTGTATGCGATCGTACATGATGAAAATATTTTCTTCCCTGGACTAAACGCTCTGTATAAAATCGTCCCAGGATGAAACCTATTCGTCCCAGAATGAACTGAACCGACTTACGTCAGTTGGTTACGTCCTGTAGAATTTTGGGAACCGACCTATGTAATAACTGTTTCGTACCGGACGAATATAGTTCATACGGGACGATGAGCGTGTACGCACATAGTTCGTACCAATATACATTAGGATCGTTTCTGACACGTTAAGTAAAATCTTTCAGGACGATCCACGATCGTACAGGATGATCCACTGCGTACAGAATTGAAAACTTGTAGTTTTTGGGCAGTTTTTCTTGTCCTTTGTATATATACTTAAAATTATACTGCCACCCAATCTTTTTGCTCATTGATTTTTGTGCCTATTGGAAGAAGAGTAAAGGAGAGAGTGAGAGAGAGCAGACAAAGAAGGATTTCTATCACTGGAGCTTGAAGGCTTTGCATTGTGTTCAAAGGTAAGATTTCTTACTTGTGATTTGAGATTACTTCACTCTTTTTCTTTCTTCCTTCTAGATTTCTTGGGAAGAGATCTGTCAAGGAGATTCGGTTATCTACTGACACTTGGAGAGTGTGAAAAGATGAAGGGTTCTCTGCCCACACTAGGAGAGTGTGAAAAGATAAAGGGTTCTCTACCCACACTAGGAGAGTGTGAAAGGATGAAGGGTTCTCTGCCCACACTAGGAGAGTGTGAAAAGATGAAGGGTTCTCTTCCCACACTAGGAGAGTGTGAAAAGATAAAGGGTTCTCTGCACACACTGGGAGAGTATGAAAGGATGAAGGGTTCTCTGCCCACACTAGGAGAGTGTGAAAAGACGAAGGGTTCTCTTCCCACACTAGGAGAGTGTGAAAAGATAAAGGGTTCTCTGCCCAAACTAGGAGAGTGTGAAAGGATGAAGGGTTCTCTGCCCACACTAGAAGAGTGTGAAAAGACGAAGGGTTCTCTTCCCACACTAGGAGAGTGTAAAAGGACGACGGTTCTCTTCCAACACAAGGGAAAGTGTAAAAGGACGATGGTTCTCTGCTAACACAAGGGAAAGTGTAAAAGGATGACGGTTCTCTACCGCACAAGGTAGTGGTAAAAAGAGTGTTTGTAAAGGCTTCTCCGCCTTGCTGTGGGTGCAAAAGGAGAGACACTTTTGGTATTAGTGCAATACTCAGAGGGTGCCTCTGGGGAGTGGATGTAGGTCTGGTTTAGACCGAACCACTATAAATCATGTGTCTTTTTATTTTACTACTTTTTATTTTCTGCTATTAATTTTGTGTTTTGAAAATTTGTGGTTGAAAAACTTTTTATAAAAAATTCATTAAAGTTTAATTTCGGTTAAATTTATCAAAGAGGGAAAATTTTTAAATACCAATTCACCCCCCCTCTTGGTAGCCTTGGGACATTAACTTAGGTTTAATAACTTATTCACTAGACTCAACAAGTGGTATCATAGCTTTGTTTCAAAATCATAAGTTTAAACTACTTTTTGATTAACGTAAATGGCTACATTTGGAAATCTAAATACACCTGATGGTTACTCTATTACTAGACCTCCACTGTTTGACAATATACCTTTTGATTTTTAGAAAACACGCATGTCTACTTTCTTACAGTCACTTGATTATCATATGTGGATCTTAGTCCATGAAGGTTATACAAAACCAACTAGATTAGTTGATGGAGTTAGGGTAGAAACACCTTTTGCAGATTGGACAATAGAAGAACGTGACTTAGCTCAACTAAATGCTAAATGTTTAAATAGCTTCTTTTGTGCTTTAAAATTTGAAGACTACATGTGAGTTTCCGCTTATAAAAGTGGAAAGGACATATGGGATAGACTTTATATAACTTATGAGGGGACTAATGAGGTTAAGCAATCAAGACTTAATATCTTATTACATGATTATGAATTATTTTGCATGAAACCAAATGAATCCATTTCTAATATGTACACAAGATTCACACAAATTATCACCTCTTTGCATGCACTTGGTAGGGAAACTAACGAATGCTGAAATGGTTAATAAGATTCTTCGTTGTTTACCTACTGCTTATGATGCTAAAATTACTACAACTACAGAGTCTAAAGATCTAAACATTTATTCTATCGACAATCTTCTTGGTTCACTCATTGCTTACGAGCAAGGGGATAATCAAAGAAAGATTGATGCAGGTGAACCACGAAAGGAGAAGAATATAGCACTAAAAGTGAAAGAGTCTGAGAGTGAACACTCACAACCTGAGAATGAAGACGATATTGCATTAATGACTAGACAATTCAGAAGTTTTCTAAAGAGGAAGCAGAAGAGACGCCAGCAATGGAATAGAGGTAAGTTTAACAAAAATGGCAAGGTTTCTAATGAAGTGATTTGTTATGAATGCAGGAAACCAGGTCATATCAAGACTGATTGCCCAAAACTCAAAGCCACTCCTAACAATGAGAAGGTAGAGGAAAAACCAACTGTAAAGAAGGGCAAGAAGAAGTTTCAAAGAGCTTTTTGAGCAGACTCAGCTTTAGATTCATCAAAGACTGAAATGGAAGAAGAAGTCACCAATCTTTGCTTGATGGCAGGTAGTCTTGATCAATCAGATCAAGAAGAGGGTCGCTCTCACACAAGACCTCGTGGGAGCATATGGTACCTGGACAACAGATGTTCAAAGCATATGACTAAAGATACTGCTCAATTCATAACGCTGGAAGCCAGGAGTGGAGGCAAGGTAACACTTGGAGATAACACCACAAAGAAGGTGATTGGATCATGTATGATTGGAAACTTGAAAAACTTTTTTATTGACAATGTGTTGTTGGTTGAAGGATTAAACCATAATTTGTTAAGTATAAGTCAGCTATGTGATAAGGGTTATAGTGTAAAATATTTTCCTACTAGCTGCATATTAAGCATAAATGGTAAAGATGTGTTGAATGAAAAGAGGGTAAAAAATGTTTATATACTAAATTTAAATTGCATTCATACTCCTACTGCCTTTTGTTTAAAAACTATTTCTGATGAGCCATGGCTTTGGCATAGAAGACTTTGTCATTCTAGCATGAAAAAACTTAGAAAGATTACCCAAAAGAATTTAGTGAGAGGTATACCAAAACTAGACTTTAATAAGGACCACCTTTGTGATGCATGTCAATTAGGTAAGCAAGTGAAGTCCTCTTTTCAATTCAATAAGGATCTTAGAACTAGTAAACCTTTGGAAATCTTACACATTGATCTTTTTGGACCAGTTGGAACTGTAAGTCTAGGAGGGAAGGTATACGGATTTGTTATAGTAGATGATTACATAAGATTCACTTGGGTTGGATTTTTATTTCATAAGAGTGAATCATTTGAGAAATTTAGAAATTTTTCGACTTGGATTCAAAGGAAATTAGGGTGTGAAATTATTTCTATACAAAGTGATCATGGAGGAGAATTTGAGAATGAGAGATTTAAAAATTTTTTTAAAGAGAAAGGAATTGATCACAATTTTCTGCACCTAGAACCCCTCAGCAAAATGGGGTAGTCGAAAGGAAAAATATAACATTAATAGAAGCCGCCCAAGCAATGTTGGCAGAATACTCACTTCCTAGATATTTTTGGGCTGAGGCGGTTAGTACTGCATGTTATGTTCTGAATAGGGTGAATGTGAGATCCAATTTAAATAAAACACCCTATGAATTGCTAAAAGGGAGAACACCTAATTTGTAACATTTGTATGTTTTTGGTTGCAAGATGTTTATTTATAATAATGGAAAATCTGTCTTAGGAAAATTTGATCCAAAATCAGATGAAAGAATTTTTGTTGCATATTCAAGTGTTGGAAAATCTTATAGGTTATTCAACAAAAGAACTTTGGTCATTGAAGAGACCACACATATTTTATTTGATGAATCTAGAAATTTGGAATAGCCAAATGTTGTTGAAGATGAGATTGAGGAAAACTCCCAAAAGATTGATAGAATAAACTTGGAAGAAAATGTGGAAGAAAATTTGGAGATAGAAAACCCTTTGCCTAGAGATTTGAGATTTTCTAAAAACCACCCAAGGGAATTGATTATAGGTGAACCTAGTGAGGGTGTTAGAACTAGGCGTGTATTAAATAAGGAAGTCAATCATTCAGCCTTTATTTTAACTATATAACCCACTAATATTGATCAAGCACTTTCTGATGAATTTTGAATTTTGGTCATACAAGAAGAGTTGAATCAATTTGTTGTTTGCTTGTGTGCTAAATTTCAATCTGATCCAAAATAATCACATTTGACAGCAGTGAAAAGAATTTTAAGATACTAGGAACTCAGAACTTAGGAATTTGGTATCCAAAGTTTAGCTATTCATTTGAAATTATTGGTTATTCAGACTCTGATTTTGCAGGCTGTAGAGTGGATAGAAAAAGCACTTCTAGAACATGTCAATTCATTGGAAATTCATTAGTTTCATGGTCTAGTAGAAAATAAAATTCAGTGGCCCTATCTACTATATAAACAGAATACATTGCACTAGGAAGTTGTGTGACACAAGTACTTTAGTTAAAACAATAATTGATTGATTTAGGATTAACTATAGGCACTATACCAATTTATTGTGATAATACTAGTGCTATTTGCATTTAAAAAAATCATATTCAACATTCAAGAACCAAACACATTGACATAAGGCATCATTTCATAAGGGATCATGTATCCAAGAGAGAAATTAAACTTAACCATGTTTCAACAAAAAATCAACTTGCAGACATTTTTACAAAACCTTTAGTCTTTGATACTTTCAGTATATTAAGAATTAGGCTAGGAGTTATTGATTTAAATTCTTAGATAAAAATGTTTTTCTGCAAAATTGATATTTTGTTTTTGTTTTTGTGTTTATTGTATTTTTGTTTTGTTTTGTTTTGTTTTTTGTGTTTATTTTTTATGTGTATTTAAGTGTGACTTGTATATTTTTATTCGTTTTTATTTTGTGTGTAAAAATGAAAATTTGTGGTCATCATCATCCGGGATAAAATTTTTTTGTATGGGACGATGTGTGTAAAATGACAAACTGCGTGATTTTGAACCGTCTTAAGAGCAGTTTTAATATAGTTAGTCTGTACGATCGTCACGATCGTCCAGGACGAAATATTTTTCAAATGACGGGACGATTGAATGCAGCAGTTGAATGGATAAAACAATTTTTATTATGAACATCGTCCATACGAACCTTTGGTTCTTCCAGACGAACATATGTCGAATTCATGGCGGGGGACGATTTTCAACTGCCGTTAAAACGAGTTAAATTTCTGATCGTCCGTACAAACACGTGTTCTTCTGTACGATCGTCTTGGTCAAAAACCTGTACGAAAGGATGCTTCGAAAATTGTGTGTTTATGAAAAGTCATTATTTTTTAAACTCATTTGTTCGTCCATACGAAATATTTTCGTACGGGACGAATTGAATTCATACGGGACGAACGAAAATTTTGTCTGGTACGAAAAATCATTCTTCTTTAAATTAACGACAGTTTTTACTGAACAATCACTTTCACACATCTCTTTCAAACCTTTCCACTCTTCAAATCTCTCAATGTCAAGTTCTCACAAGCGCCAAAGACCTTGGCTAAGGGTCCTCCAATAAATACATCCGAAAACTTTCTTTCTAGAGCTAATGAATAATAATTTGCTAGGTTTGTGTCTGTAAAAATCACCCCATCTATAGTACTCTTACATGATCAATTGACTTTTAAGGTAATGTACTTATTTACCTCCACTCAATTTGGTTTGATCCTCACTTTAGTTCACTTCTATAATAGAGAAATCTTTCATTATTTCTTGGCAAACATGTCATTCAACTCCGACCATTCTGTCATCAGTTCTTTTGTTTTCAAAAAGAAAGTTGAAATCACTAAGGATGACTTTAGTATTTTTCTAAACTTAAGGACTGAAGGCTTAAGAGCACACACTTTAACCAACTCAAGTTTTGATTGGACTGAAGTTAATCGTGTGATTAGAGATAGGAGAATTAAGGATCATTTGCCTAAAGTTTCAACCTTAGTGCATGATGCCTGTATCATCCAGCATGTATTAAGAACTTCCATTATACCTAAAGCTGGTGATAGAGTCAACATCACTCATCTTCTTTCTAATGTTACCTACTTAATTATGACTAGACAACCTATAGATGAGGCCCAACTCCTAATTGACTACATTTATGGTCTCTCTGAAATTGGTCGTGTTGATCATAAAAGAAAGAAGAACATAGCCTTAGGACATCTGATTGCTTATATTTTGGAAAAAAAGTATAATTTAATTCATCCTGAACAAGACTTTGAAGAATCTCTCTACTACAACGACGCATCGTTTAGGGCTATCTTCAATAAGAACGAGCCCAGTAGAACTCATGTAGTTCTGAGTGAAACAGAAGAAGAAGCTGGACCTTCACATGCTGCTGAACCAAATTATCAGGATTTGGTTCAAATATTTGAAAATTTAGAGGCTCAATTTGATCAAAGGTTTGATCAAATTGAAACTCACTTGCAACAACAAGATTTTCAGCACAATCAGGATATGGGATTTATACGTGAACAAATAAATGCCATTAATTCCAACATGTTCACGATCAATAGTTACTTCAACTTCTTTGGTGCAGTACCGCCTCCTCCTCCAAATCAGGGTCCATCATAATGATTTGTTCAGTGTTTGTGCAGTGTTTGTTCTATGTTTTGTTGTAGTTCATGTGTTAGTGATTTTCTTTAGTTTGTTGTTTTGTTCTTGTCTTAGTTGTGTTACTATTGATATCTTAAATTTCAAATTGTAATAGCCTTATCCGATATCAAGATATGTTTTCAATATTTTGTTTATTAATGTTTTAGAAATGTGTGTTTGACTTTAAGACATTCTTTTTATATTTTTATCTTAATAGTGCTTTATTTAATTTGTAAATTAAAATTAATTTCATTAGAAAATATAATTTTTTCTAAATTTAAGAGATGCTTATAACTTGATATTATTAGAATTTTCAATTCCATGTCTCTTATTTAGACTACATTATCTTTAATATTATTATTACAATTTAGATGTTTTCTTATTTTATATTTCTCCTTTCAATTAGTATTTATGCTCTTAAAAAAATTTGAAATTTTAGATTATTAATTTTGGAAAGAATTCAATTACTCTTGAAAATTGTACAAATGTATAAAAATCAAAAGGAATGTGCAAAAAAATTTGTATTGACAAAAAGAGCCACAAAATAAGCCCAAAGTAAAATATGCACAAAAAAATGTGCCATAAAAAATTGAAAAAGATGCACAAAAATGTGCCATAAAAATTGAAAAAGATGCGCAAAGCGTCATATGTGGTAATTATTTCTTTCCAAATTCTTTAAATCTCTTAATTCAAATTGATCTAATGTTCATTTATAATTTATATTTAAATTTGAAATATAAAATTTTTATTCATCCTTAGTGCAATGATTTTCTTTATATTCATGTCTAAATTGACACATGCCTTTGATAAATTCTTTTTATTCTCTATGTTATATCACTTCTTAAATTATATGAAATCTTATGTTTTTCTAATGTTTTGATTTTATTTGCATACCTTATTTCAATCACTTTCAAGATTAAAATATCAAATGAATTTCATACTTCTGCTTACATTTCTAACATTCTTTTCTTCTTCACTTTTTGATGTTGTCAAAAAGGGGGAGAAATTGTTTGTTGCGTATGTTTTCGTAGTGTTTAATTTTTGTATGTGTCTTTTCGTAGTATTTGATTGTTTTCTTTGTTTTATTTTTTGTGTTGTTTTGTGTTGAATAAAAATTTTGAAAAACAAAATTTTTTTTAAGTAATTCAAATGCCTCCTTATTTTTATGAGTTCATCAATTCAGGGGGAGTTTAGAAAATTCTTAGAATTTGAAATCCTACAAACAATTATTTTTTTGCCATGATCAAAAAGGGAGAGATTATAGAGAGAGTTGATATTTGCATGTTTTACATTCTTGCAACTTATATTGTTTTGATGATTTCAAATATTATTGTTTTATATATCTCCTAACACTCTTTGAAAGATTTGTTTTTTTTTGCTCTAGTGTGTACTAACATTTCAGGAAAATCAACTCCAAGCGATGAAGACTTCAAATTAGTCATTTGTAAATTACAAGTTTTTGAAATGAGAGGGAGTGATTGTAATTGAATGAAAAATCATAACACACACTCTTGGGGAACACTTTTTGTAAACGGATCGTACGGGACGAACCAGGTTCGTACGGGACGAACCTGGTTCGTACGGGACGATCATGTCAATTAACACCTCGAAAGAGCAATGGATCAAACAGGCGAGTCGAAAATTTTCTAAGTCCTAATCGTCCAGGACGATTTTAATATTCGTCCCGGGACGAACGTCTCTGGATTCTCACCTTGCACTGTTCGTCCAGACGAAAATTATGGTTCGTACCAGGATGAAGCTTTCTGTATGAGATCGTACAAGACGAAATTAATTTTTATCTCTGGACGAAACTCTTTGTATGCAATCGTACAGGACGAAATTAATTTTCAAACCTGGACGAAACGCTCTGTATAAAATCAATCCAGGATGAAACGTGTTCGTCCCAGGATGAACTGAACCGACTTACGTCAGTTGTTTACGTCCTGTAGAATTTTGGGAACCGACCTATGTAATAACTGTTTCGTACGGGACAAACATAGTTCGTACGATACGATGAGCGTGTATGAACATAGTTCGTACCAATAAACATTAGGATCGTTTCCGACACTTTAAGTAAAAAATCGATCAGATCTTACGGGACGATCCACTGCGCACAGAATTAAAAACTTGCAGTTTTTGGGCCGTTTTTCTTGACTTTTGTATATATACTTCAAATTATACTGCCACCCAATCTTTTTGCTCATTAATCTTCATGCCTATTGGAAGAAGAGTAAAGAAGAGAGAGTGAGAGAGAGCAATCAAAGAATGATTTCTACCACTGGAGCTTGAAGGCTTTGCATTGTGTTCAAAAGTAAGATTTCCTATTTGTGATTTGAGATTACTTCACTCTTTTTCTTTCTTTCTTCTAGATTTCTTGGGAAGAGATCTGTCAAGGAGATGTGGTTATCTGCCGACACTTAGAGAGTGTGAAAAGACGAAGGGTTCTCTGCCCACACTAGGAGAGTGTGAAAGGACGAAGGGTTCTCTGTCCACACTAGGAGAGTGTGAAAAGACGAAGGGTTCTCTGCCCACACTAGGAGAGTGTAAAAGGAGGACGGTTCTCTGCCAACACAAGGAAAAGTGTAAAAAGACGACGGTTCTCTGCCAACACAAGGGAAAGTGTAAAAGGATGACGGTTCTCTGCCGCACCGGGTAGTGGTGAAAAGAGTATTTGTAAAGGCTTCTCCGCCTTGCTGTGGGTGTAAAAGGAGAGACACTAATTGTATTAGTGCAATACTCAGAGGGTGCCTCTGGGGAGTGGATGTAGGTATGGTTTAGACCGAACCACTATAAATCGTGTGTCCTTTTATTTTACTGTTTTTTATTTTCTGCTATTAATTTTGTGTTTTAAAAATTTGTGGTTGAAAAACTTTTTATAAAAAATTTATTAAAGTTTAATTTCAATTAAATTTATCAAAAGTAAATACCAATTCAACCCCCCCCCCCCCCCCCCCCCCTTGGTAGCCTTGAGACATTAACTTAGGTTTAACAACCTATTCACTAGACTCAACAAGAACCACTAAAAATCACGTAATTTTTTTCAATTATAAGTTTATGTAGCAAAGAAAAAGTGAATATAATTAAGCTTTTTTTTTTGTTGTTGTAATAATTTTTTATTTGTAATCAAATTCAAAGAAATGGTCACGTTATCACACTATAAATTATTTTACGTTCTAATTCAAAACAAGGCTACATATATGAATATCAAAACAAGGCTCCATCCATACCAATAAGCTACTGTCTAGCTACACGGAACAGAAATGGTCAATAAAATAAGATGTAAAAAATTGGAGAAAATCCATCCCGCAGGTTCCTCACGTAATTCGCTGATTGACTGATCCTTAATTTTCTTTCCATAGGCGTTATCTCTCTTCTATATATATTACAGCTATTAACTATCTGCACACCAATGCAAAAGACAATCTTGGTTCCATAGTCGATTCCCATTCTCTCTACGAACCTCTCTCTCTCTCTCTCTTTTCTGAGAAGCTAAGGACTAACATGGAGGTAGCCTCTAAAATTTCCTTTTCCAAAAATGACGAGGAATTCAATCGCCTTTTCTCCCGCATTGATGTGGATGGAGATGGTAAAATTTCTCGAACTGAATTTCAGCTTCTTATGATGAGATCTACGGGAGAGAAACTTAACTCGGAAGATGTCGAGGATATGCTCAAATATGCAGACTCGGATGGAGATGGTTTTCTTGATATGGAAGAGTTCATGGCAGTGGCAGGCATTATTGATGATGCTTCTCCTGAGTTGGAAACAAAGAAAGAAGAACAGTACTTGAAGGAGGCCTTCAGTCATTACGAGATGGATGATCATCAAGGCTTCATCAACGCCAAGAGCTTGAAGAGGATGTTGAGTCGCTTGGGTGCATCGAGGCCAATCGAGGATTGTCAGTCCATGATTTGTCGGTTTGATCTCAATAGAGACGGCTTGCTTAGCTTCGACGAGTTTAAGACTATGATGATGCTTTGATGACTCGGTTGTAATATATCATCTGTTGAAGGATCTTCTTAATTTGATCATATGTATAGTTAAAATGAGCATTTCAATTCTAAGTTTGCTAAGATAATTAAATTTAAAAAGAACATAATGTTAGAGAGAATTAATATGGGTTGATTGATTGAGAGTTTTGAGGCGGCTATTATTACCTAATGGCCACTCAAGAAAAAATATATATATATATATATATATATATATATATATATATATATATATATATATATATATATATATATATATATATATATATATACATTCTTCCCATTAAGGAAGGTTGAAACCATGACTTAAAATTTGTGAAAACTTGGAAATTTATAAAATTCTAGTGACCCACCTAACATTAGATGTCGATGACCACACCGAAAAATTATCATTGCAAGTTTATCATCGCCCAACTATCATCTTCTGAGCGCTGACACTTAGCTTATGTGGGTCACCCCAAGATTTAAATATAAAAGAATTGTTTATTTTATCTCTTAATTAATTTATCAGATCTACTGAGTTCATTTAGTTAATAAAACTTAGTTGAAGTAATCATATATATCAAAATATTTTACTATAATCACTATTCATCAAAATTCAATATTTTGCAATAGAAGGAAGTTCAATCAATACACCGGTTTGTTTTCAAAACTATTGACTATAAAAGAATAAAATAAAAAAAATAAATGAATCCCTAAAATTCTAAATATTGATCAGACTCACTCCATTGGATCCTAACCCTTTCCTAAAAAACATGTAAACACCACTGAGTGAGATAATAGATCATAGATTACCAAAACCTACAACTAAATTTAGGATAAGAAAAAAAAAAAATTCATGCAATTATTCAATCAAGATAATATAAACATGTAATAGGAAGAACAAGGGACAATTGATATGAATAATATCAATTCATAAGAGAAGTGGAAATTATTTTATTTGATGTTTACAAAATGGTAAAGAATTATTTTTTAAGTTTAGTACAAAGACTAATTGTTAAACTACTGAGAGCGAAGAAATTGGTTTAAAAATAAAAAAAGGATTAAGTATTTAATATTTATATTTGATCTATTTATAAATAATTATATGTTAAGAAAATAGTAAAGAGTAGCTGAACTTAGTATTTGATAAGCAATTACGTAAGAAATTTGAAGAAAAATAATTAGTGAGAATAACCAACAATTATTACGTCCTCTGACCGTACGTAGAGCTAAGTTCGGCCGCCAATAACATGTCGCCACGTGCTCTTACTCTAAAACTGCGCGGCCCGACGACTTGACCCGGAGCGGAACCCGGGAATGCTATGTTCGCAATTTTCTTGGTATTGCTCGGTATTTGCTAGGTATTGCTTTGCAAAAATGAGAAATATCGCTCTGTGAAGACCAATACCATGCAAATACCGAGTTGTACCGAGTTTTTTACAACTCGGTACAACTCAGTATTTGCTCAGGATTTGCTCGGTATTGCTAGGTATTTGCTCGGTATTGCTAGAAAAAAACTCGGTGCAACTCGGTACAACTCAGTATTTGCTCGGTATTGCTCAAGATTTGCTCGGTATTGCTAGAAAAAAACTAGGTACAACTTGGTATTTTGCTCGGTATTGCTAGGTATTTGAAATATATCCAAAAGGTGATGGGATTTTGTTCGGCTCGTCAAGGATTTAAAAAAACGCACGTGCGAGAACCCAAAAAAATAGCGGGTCGGGTCGGCGACCATTCTTCATGCTACATGGAGCTAAAATATTGGTGGCCGAACGTAGAGGAACGTACGTTCACCGGACCGAATAAAAGTTCGAGAATAAGATGTATAAGTTTTATATCATCTTATTTTGAAATCATCAAATCATATATAGACATACTCAGACACCAAAATAATTATCATAAAAATAATAACAATTATAAAATAAAGCCATAGAAAGCCAACATAAAAAAGGAAAGAAAAGCATAGATGAAAGAATTTAATTATACCCCACTTCACATTCATATGTGCTTTTGTGTAACAAGAGGGACATTGTCGAGGGATTAGTTTTCTCTGTCCATTAGCCTAGCAAGTGTGTCAATAGAGTGCTCTTAGTTTTATTAAGGAGGTGAGGAGGAAGGAGCATAATTTCTAATGTTAAATTATCAATAAGAGTGAAATCATAAGTAATATCATGCAAGTTAGCTTCATGAGCCACTACATGAAAATCACACATTACCGGCGGTTTGTTCCGACGGTTATCATAAGCTTTCCGGTGGTTTTGTTAAAAAAACCGGCGGCGCTTTTTCGGCGGTT
Source organism: Dendrobium officinale (assembly GCA_019514585.1). Lineage (NCBI taxonomy): Eukaryota > Viridiplantae > Streptophyta > Magnoliopsida > Asparagales > Orchidaceae > Dendrobium > Dendrobium officinale. The sequence goes on from CM033694.1 coordinate 19,276,833, forward strand.
TAAAAACTGCCGGTAAAAATCGCTTAAGAAACGATTTTTCGGTGGACTTTTTCCAGCAGTTTTACACACCGACGGCTTTCCGGCGGTCCATACCGCCGATGGTTTTCGGTGGTCATAACGCCGGTGACCGCCGGTTTTTTATCGGCGACATGCTGGCTATTTAACCATCGTTTTAGTCGAATTTTTTTGGCGGCCAAACCGCCAGATTATCGTCGTTCTAACTGCGGCGATCGCCGGTAAACCGCCGGTAAATCACCTTTGATACAGCCGGTATATCACCATTGTAGGTGTGACAATAAACTTATGTTACATCAACCTTGTAGTATAACATACATCCATTGATACATCAATAAATTTTTGTAGCAGTGAGACCCAACTTGGATACTAATTTCTTTATGGTACAAATCTGAGGGAATTAAATTATCTGTTGGATTAGTTTCCTTGAGATGACTAATGAAGTCATTAAAATAATCATGAGGAATATTATATTCATTTTTAATATTTAGTATCCTCAATGCAATCGATAATTTTGAATGAGTTTTACAACTGTCCCAAATTAGTTTGTGAGCTGCATGTAGTAACTCAAAGAATTTTTTGTTTCTATATTTGGTGGCTATTCCACACTAGCCCTTAAATTAGGACCTGCTACATCAAAAATAAGTTCTTCATACGATCTAGTCATTTGATCTTCATCAAATGTTTCAAAAGTTGTGGATGGACCAACATGAGTATCTCTGTGTGGCTCGTACTCGCCATGTGAGGTCCAAATCCAGTAGTCTGGAAGAAATTCCCTACGATATAAAGTAAGCTTCACATCATCGGGCTTGAGGAATGCTTAATTTTTATGCTTCAAATATGGACATCTAAACATTTTATCGAACATAAATGAAGGCAGTTGAGATGTAACTTGAATGAAAGTCTCAACTCCCTGTATAAATTCATCTATCAATCCTCTTCAACCTGGAAAATAATCTATTGTACATTCAATATCTCTCTTCTTGAATATTCATTTAAACGTTGAAGCAAACGTCCCCCCTACATAGTTATGAAATAAATTATTAGAAGATATGCACCCTGAACAAGTGTATGTGCTATACTTTCTAACAAGTGTACTTTACTTGAATTGGAATGCATTGTAGGTCTCATAATAAAGCATTGTAGGTCTCATAACCATCTTATAGAAATTCGTAGAGAACTCTCAACCCTATTTGTTAGCCTTTAATGTTATGAATTTCATTTAATTCACCAAAATAAGGATCCTCCAACTCTATTTCTTTACCTGATATTAAGAGTAATAATAATCTTCTCTTAAGCTCAATTATTTATGATTATTATTGGCTTCTTCCTCCTGTCCTTTAGGATAACTTAAAGAGAGACATTCTTCCTATTCAAATTCAGACTAACACTTCTTATGTTGTTTAAATGGTGTAATGATGAAACTCTTACATTTAACACATTTATTGAAGACTTCTATGAAGAAGGGAATATGCCCACTTGACACAAAATTATTTGGCACTGGAATTTTTCCTTGAGATATTCTACTTACACTTGGATTACCTTAGCTCGCGGTCTTAAAACTACATATTTTTTAGTGAAAAGAGGCATTAATATTAACTTACATTGTGGGTTATTCAATACTTTTCCTGAATCAGTTTCTCATCTCTTTTTTGCATGGGTTATTCAATGGAGTTAATGCTATGGCTATATGGTCATCTAGTTATTATCATTTCATGTCCAATGGTTTTTTTTTATTACATTGGTTATTACACCAATGTTACTAAAAATAGATTAAGATATAATTTGGCAATATGATGATCAAAGAGATAGGTCGAGGCATAGGATATAATTCCCTAGAATCAAAGACCATAATAAGTAGCTAATCATCAGATCAAGGAATGTGTGGGGACGTATGATCTGTGATTGTAAATGGAAGATTCAAGACTTCATATTGATTTTTTTTTAAGTTTTTTAGGCCCTGAATTAAACCAAAACTTTGTCTAACCTTTTCTACGAAAACCTAATATGAACCCCATTTATGTAATCAAAACAATTATATTAAAATATGAACCCCATTTATATAATCAAAACTATCATATTAAATATAATCAAAACTATCTTATTAAACTAATCAAAACTATCTCCTAATCAAAACTATCTTATTAAAATAATCAAAACTATCTACTAATCAATAATCAAAACTATCATATAAAAATAATCAAAACTATTTTTGATCTCAATAAATCTTTTGATTTCCGCATAGCCTCCTTCTGAAATGGTGGTCAAAGTTAATATTCATGTGATTAAGAGGCTATTAAAATATGAATCCCATTTAATACTTATTAACTCTCTAACCCAATTCCTCTTTACACTGTATAAAATCACAAACAACTTGAAAATTCAAAAAACAAAAAAAAACAAAAAATGCAAACCTACGGTTACGGTTCAGACTCGGATGTCGGTTTTGCGCAGAAGTGGGGGCTAGATCTTCAGCCTTGCTTTGATTCCAGAGTGGGGGCGAGATCTTTGGCCAGAGGGAGCTTGTTGGTGCCCTAGGGAGCGTCTCGATCATGAGAGGGTGGAGGAGATGGGGGCGACTGTCTGTAGGGAGAGAGAGGAGGATGCGAGTAAATGAAATGGAAGGTTGGGGACGGCTAAATTTATGGTAGTTTCAGATGGATTTCCATTAGTTATAACCATAAAACATAATCACTTCACACCGACAATTCAAATTGCCGATAAGGTGCTAGTAAGAAATAATACCGACACACTAATCGGCAGTTATTTGATCATCGCTAATTTCAACGACAGTAAATTAAATAACCGTCGGTTAAACTATCGGTAAACACCAACAGTCTACCTGTTGGTTAGACCATCGTTAATACCAGTAGTTATATAACTGTCGGTCCAGACCGCCTAAATTTCATGAATTTCCTATAGTGAGCTGCCAAAGGAACCAAAGAATCCAACATCTTAGCCTTTTGTTTAGTCTCAACAATTATCAAAATAGCCCCATTAAGTTGGTTCAAAAGTTGAATATGATCTTATTATTGAGACTTATTAATAAGAAAATTTATTTAATTATCTTCATAAATAAGCTCTTCGTATTTATGACTTGGAGAAGAATTAAAACTATGGAGTAGCATCTATCTTAAGAATGAAAAGGAATCATGAGGAAATATGCTATTTAGAAGTTTATTATGAGTGTCTTTTTGAAATAGTTTTTCTACAAACCTTAATATCATACGCAATCAATTGAGAATGAGGGGAGAAGCTCAATTTTCTCTCAAAGATAACTTTCAATAAAAACCTTTATCTTGAGAGAAAAGTCCAAATGGCTTCACGAATACCTGATACATTCAAAAAACATGAAATGAGCTTAGATAACCAATTATTCAACCTAGCTTAGGTTCATTCTATTCTATTTTTTCTTTATATTGCAAATTGTCAATACCTTATAAATCCTTTCATTATTTCCCTCTTTGTTTCAACTCCTTTGTCCCAATCCCAATCTTTGTCCGCATTTATCATCCTCCACCTATAAATTTTCAATTTTTCCTACTCCATTATTCTTCCTTTGCATAATTGCCTTTATGGCTTAGTTATGGCCATTATTCCCTATCGTCTGTCACCCTAATCTTCATCTATGTCATTGATTTCTTTATGGTATCATTGTGGTTTAGTTTCCCCTTTCTCTTCCTTTATGGGATCACTCTTAGGGGGTATCACTAGGTTCCTTAGTTTTTTTTTTTTTTTTGAAGAATGCAAATAGTAATTAATATGGAAAGAACTAGATACAAGCTAAAGAAGAGGCTCACATTCCTTCTTCAGTAAAGAACAAAGAGAAGGAGGAATGCTATCAAAAGAAGAGCTATCAAACCAAAAGTTTTTATCTAGAGCCAAAGTAGCACACATATCTGCTACCTTATTACAATCTCTATGTATATGATGAAGAATTACCTTATTGAAATCGGCCAAGAAAAGAAAATCGTCCTCCATTCGATTGTAGTATTGCCATTTAGCCTTATTCAAAGAATGTTGAATGAATGTGATAACATTGATGTTATCCCCTTCAATTATAACCCCTTTACTCTCAAGCATCAATGTTGAATAAATCTTCTAATATCCATCACAACATCCAATTCAAGATGAGCTATATCCCAATGCATTCTTCTTTCTCCAAAAGCAATCAATTATCTTCCTTTGTGGTCACGAAAGCACCCACCAATTCCAGCAGTATAAGAAGTAAGAAGAGTTGCATCAATATTGATCTTAATCCAACCAAGCGGTGGAGGGTGCCAAAAGTTTTGAAACTCCCTAGAGAGATTAGCACCCCAGCTATCTATGATTGGATTAGAAGATTTAAAAGCTGAAGACAGCACATTAGCTGCTGTAATTGCAGCAGAATTTGCACATTTTCCCTGATTAACCTTATTTCTATTCCTCCAATTAAAGTATACCGTGGTAAAGTACAGATTGGCAATATTAGGTGCAAAGCTAGCAAGAGTTCTCAGCTCACATAAACCTTCAGCCAGAGAATTAAAGATAGGTATGTAGAACCCCCATTCTTGCATCATTCTAAGAACCTCCTGCAAATGAATGCAACGGAAAAGTATATGCTCTATATTTTCAGTTTCTTGACATACCCTTGCACAAAGTTCCTCATCTTTAAGTTTCCTATATTTTAAGAACTCATTTGTTGGGATAGCTCCTTTACTCAATCTCTACCAAAACAATTCAATCCGAGGTGATAGTCTGAGTTTTTTAATCCAAGTAAAAAAAACCATATCATCACCAAAACTACTAAACTTACTGTGTGCCTCAGCTGCACGGGCAGTAATAAACTTGCCAGATAAACAACAAATTTCTTCCAGATAATCCTCATTTGCACTTCTATCAATCGGAATCTTTAGGATGGTAGTGATAAAATCATTCTGGAAAAAGCCTTGTAACTTTTAAAAATTCCAGCCACCATTCTCATTGATGAAATGATTGAGTTTTAATCCTTCTAACTCCAAACAATTTGCAGTGATTGGCCGTTCATTCAAGCATTTATCTAGCAACCATGTATCGTTAAGAATATCTATATTCTTACCATTAACAATTCTCCACCTTAATAAAGGTTTCAAGTATTGGGCACCTTCAATCAAAATCTTCCAAGCAGTTGAATTTCCATGCCTGTTTTTAGCTTCCCACAAGTTATTTCCATACTTAGCAGAAATAACCTGATAAAGTAAGGAATCATGGTTTTGAAGGAACCATGATTGGCCGTTCATTCAAGCATTTATCTAGCAACCATGTATCATTAAGAATATCTATATTCTTACCATTAACAATTCTCCACCTTAATAAAGGTTTCAAGTATTGGGCACCTTCAATCAAAATCTTCCAAGCAGTTGAATTTCCATGCCTGTTTTTAGCTTCCCACAAGTTATTTCCATACTTAGCAGAAATAACCTGATAAAGTAAGGAATCATGGTTTTGAAGGAATCTCCAAGACAGTCGTGCTTTAAGAGGTCCTGCTCTACATACCGCCGAATGAAAATTCAAACCTCATTTAGCTTTTAGTTTGCACAAAGTATTCCAACCAATGTAATGCATTCCCCTCTTACCATTCCCCTTATGCCAAATAAAGTTTCTACAACATTTATCAACCTCTTGCAACACCTTATTTGGGACCAAGGTATGTGTAGGAACAAAATTAGGAAGAGTTAAAAGAGAAGTCTTAGCAAGAGTAAACTTACCCACCAAGGACAGATTTTTACTACCCCAAGAGTTCAGCTTTTGCATCACTTTATCCAGCAGAAATTGAAAATCAGATTTTAGAGGTCTCCTTGTCATCATGATGATGCCTAAATATTGCATCTCTTTAACAGTTTTAAACTCCATAACCTTCTTCACTCGGGAAATAGCAGCTTTGCTCATACTCTTGCTAAATAAAATTTGAGATTTAGAGTTATTAACTTTCAAACCTGTCTATGAACAAAAATCCATCACAATACGTTTCAGTTTGACAGCTAGAGGGTTTGTAGCTTGAGAAAATATCAACACATCGTCAGCAAACAGTAAATGGTTCACCTTGGGGGCTCTCGGTGAGACTTGAATTCCCAGATCATGACCTCTTTGTGACATAGCTAAAGAGAAAAGTTGAGAACACATGATATAAAGATATGGCGACAGTGGGCAACCCTGCCGAAAGCCATTCTCTGCTGTAATCCATTTCGAAGCTCTTCCATTAATGATAAAAGAGAATCTAGCATTCCTTATGCATTCCATAATAAGCCTAGATATACTCTTCGGCATGCCAAACATATCTAAGACTTGGGAAAGAGAATCCAAACTCATATTGTCATAATCTTGCTCCATATCAAGCTTAACCACCAATAAACCCTTTCTGCTTTTTGAAATTCTAAGCTTATGAAAAATCTCATGAGCTAGAAGACAATGGTCAGACATAGAACGAAACATTGATAAAAGCAACTTGTTCTTCAGTGATACACTGGGAAATATATCTTTTCATTCTATTTATAATCATGGTTGCAACAATCTTATAAGTTGTTTGACACAAACTTATAGGCCTAAAGTTAGAAGGAACAATAGGCTTGTTGATCTTTGGAATAAGGACAATAAGTGTATCTTTCCATTCATTATACATACATCCGGTTTTGAAAAAATTATCAATAGTCTTCCATGTATCCTCCTCCACAATCTTCCAATAAAATTTGGAAAAAGAAGTTGTAATGCCATAAAAACCAGGTCATTTGTTGTTACCTTGACTGAAAACAGCTTTAACCATATCTTCTTTAGTGAATTTAGCTTCCAAAATCTTAGCATCTTTAGGAGATATTCTCAGATTATCCGGAACTGAAGGCCATCCTGTAAGCTTGCATTCTCTAGCTGTCCATTTCCTCTTGAAGAATTTGTAGAATACAGCTTCTATTTGATCAGAATCTTATACTACTGCATTACTGTCATTTCTAATTTGCCAAATAAAATTACTGTTTCTCTTAGCTGAAGCATACTGATGAAAGTATCTTGAATTTGTATCACCATCTTGCTACCATTTGCTTTTTGCCCTTTGATTCCACCAAGTTGACAATCTTCCCAAAGTTACATTTTAACTCATGAATTTTGTTTCTTAACTGTTCCAGTTTGTCTGCCGTGAGACCAATACTTGCTTCTTCCAACTGCAGATGTAATATATCCCTTTTCAACTCTATTTTCACTGAATTCAGCTCTTTGCACTTATTTTTATTCCAGAAATAGAGAGCTTTCAAAGTTCTCCTTAATTTTCTTTGAAGGATTTCAGCATTAGTACCAAAATCAGCTTTCTTCCATGCCTTTAAAACAATGCTCCAAGTAGCCGGGTAGGATTTCCACGTGTCTTCAAATCTAAAAAAATTTTGATTTCATATTTTGAGGCTCAACCATATTAAGAGCAATGGGAGCATGATCCGAAGCAACTCTAGATAAATGCCGGACCTTAGCCATTGGGATTTTATGTAGAGCTGAAGAATTTAATAAGCATCTATTCGATCTCTCCGAGATTCTCGAAGTGCCTTCTTTGTTATTACACCAAGTAAAGCTTGGACCCACAAAACCAATATCATGGAAATCATTATTTGTTAAGAACATCTTCATTTCTTTAGGTCCTTTAGAGAAATGGAATCTCTTCCCACCCTTCTTATCCTCCTTAGAGAGGATGCAATTAAAATCTCCTCCAATGATAGCTGGATTATCACCTATCATATAACCTTCAAGATCTTTCCAAAGACTTCTGCGGGTTTGAACATCCCTTCCTCCATAAATAGTAGGAATATTCCATTTCCCCAAAGCATTAATGTTAAGAGTTCCCATTATAAATTGGGAAGAATGCTCAATAACTTCAAAGGATGCCATAAATCTTTTCCACAACACCAAGATGCCACCCGAAGTACCACTCGCAGGATGATGGAAATAATCCCATTCATTTCCAATAATCATATTGATATCACTTCTGTCTAGAGAAGAAAACTTCGTTTCAGTAAGACCAACAAAAAAACCTTCATTGTCTTTCACAATCTTCCTAAGATATAAGGAGGCTTCTCTCTTTCTAGCCCCCCCTACAATTCCAAAAGATAAGGGATGCCATTAAGTAACAATAGGGGAGTTATCCCTTATCATTTTAATGTTTTTCTTCTCACCTCTCCTCTTCCTTTGATCTGCTTCCATAGGACCCAATGATCTCAACTCCTTGGATAATTTGAATTTGCCTGAGTTTATTAGGTGTAGCACTGGATCTCCTGTATCTTGTATAGTATTAGCAGCAAACGCATCTGGAATAATAACAGTATCAGCAGAACCCTCCTTATTGGATTCATCATTAATTCTAGTATTAGCCATCTCAATGACTTCCCCTTCCTCTAGGTCATTATCCAAAATTTGAAATTTATTAAAACCAATGGATAGTTCCTGAATCCTCTTTCCTTCAGCATCATTTACAGTTTCCGGAATACTAGAATTACCTAGCAGTTTTTCATAAATAAATGGCTCACTAATCATCACGCCATTCTTATTATGATTCCCATTTTCAACAGGTTTATAAACCTGTTTAACTGGAGCATTAGAACCGTAGCTTCTATTTGCATACCTGAGTTTTCTTCTTTTGAAGTGAACGTGGATCCATGGGCCATATTCATCATTTCCTTGTTGTTGTAAATCTTTATCCAATGCATCATTACTTTGCTTCAAAACTTCCCTTGCTTCATGTGAATTCTTCTCCTTGGACTGTTCTGAAATCACTTCAGGACATAAAGTTTTGCTGTGCCCCACCCTTCCACAGTGATAACAGAGAGATGTTAAGTTCTCATATTCCACCTTTTGAAATGTTCTTCCATGTACCCCTTCTATCCAAACTCCCTTGGGAAGTTTCCTTTCCAAATCAATACCAAGGTTCCTTAGTTATTAGGTTTGTTTTGACATACTATTCTCTACACTGGCTAAACTTGGGGCCGGTGTTTTTTTACTGATAGTCAATCCTTTTTTACTGCTAACTATTTAGTGGCCTCCTACATGCCTATAACACTCAATGCATGCATAATTCTTTTCTTATACATTTGATTTCTTCTCTTCGTGTACCTTTGACACTGATCGACCTTATTATCACCACTATTACCCATTAGTAACCATTCTTGAGGTTTTCATTACTGATGTCCTTCATAATTTTTTTTTGCACATCTTTCGGTTTTGGTTTGGTATAAAGAACTATTTACATTCTTCTCCTCCAACCATGCACTTATATTAACATAATCTTATCAAGGTAAACCTATTCTTATCATTCTTTATGGGCACCAAAAATTTGGCCCCATCCTCCGCCCGCTGTGCTTTTTTTTTAGAGGAGTTTTAACGGAATTAAGTTCTGGGGTAAATTTTGGGAAGGCATATGGATTTGTAGATAATTCACTACCCAGAGATTTCACCCTCATTTTGCGAGGACTTTATGATCTGAGTTCTGGTTTCCTATAGGCGAAAGCCCCCTATAGTAAATTATCACTCCCGATAATGAGAGAGAACTTTTGATTAAGGCTAGTTGTCGATTAGAAATGTAAGGATATGTGTAGTATTTAATATATAGTAGTAGCATGTGTTTGAATATTAGAAGGGTATTAGGGGAATTCATATTTAAAATTAGAAATTTTACCATCTTATACTTAAAGTGGATGGTAGGGAAATGGATAATGGACCCGATCAAGATTCCATGGTTCCATCATCCCAGACCATCGTGATCCTTGGTCTACTTAGTTAGAGGAGGTAGTCGACTCAACCTGATAGAAGGATCCTTATCGGCAGCCATGGGTTGCTTCGTCCAAGGGTACCTCGTAGACCTGCGTTGAATGTTTGTCTAATGGGACAAATTTGAACCCACCTTAGCTAATAGAGGGATTTATGCCATATCGATCATATCTTATTGATTCATATCTCAAAGATTTGATGTCACTAAAGAGCGTCGTGGATCTGGTCATAATCGGTATATGTGGTGCCATTTGGTGGCAAAACCACTCTGTTCAGAGGTCCCCGGGTCATAACCGTTTATCCTGCAATGCCATTTGGTGGCAAAACTGACAATCAAAGGACATGTACCATGTCATTATTGGTAAAAGATTATTTAAGAAGGGATCCTGGTTATATTTTTGACTAGACATTAGCTCTATGTGAGCTAAAGTAAATTTTAATTTACCCGACAAACTATTACGGAGGGTGGATGGATTTTTTCCTTAGGTGTTTTAATTAACTTATTTCAATTTTAAATATTTTGGATTTTTTATGAATATTGAGATTTTTGTATTTTTAATGTTCGGGTGGCATTTTGAATTATTTGAATTGGAACCCTCTGATTGAGATCTATATTCAATATGGTCATCATCGGGGTATTTGAGATCATTCTATTTAAAAATATTTATATTTTGTTGATAAACCTTGTCGACTCTGCTGAGTTATTGATAGAGAGGATTGGGTTTCATAGGCTTTATGGCTTTAGTAGTGAATTTTCTTGATTATAGGCCTTGAAGGTTTTAATAAGAATATATTAAAACAAATATATCGGTCGCCATAACCGTATATTTATTTGATGGGTTGAATCCTGTCGACTTCTATTGATCTGCATAAATGGATCGGGTTCAAACTTAAATTCACTTATTGACCCGCGCAATATCCATAGACGTTACATGTGTACTTATAACATGCTCGCCGGGGCCCATACGGGTGTATAATTTTGTCGTTGAATCTTTTTTATAAAGGGCCTTGAAGGCCTAATATAAATGTATTAAATAAATATTTCGATCGACCTCGTGATCGCATATTTATTTAATGGTTCGAACCATATCAAAAAATATCATGTTCGAACTTAGATTCATCATTTATCCCGCACAGCTTCCCTAGACATCACGTTTGTATCAAAAATATGCTCGCCAGGTCCCATGCGGGGTTTATGACTATACATACCCCTTTTATGTACCTATGTGTATACGAACTACGGTGCATGTGCGGGCGTATTTTGGAATATTTGTAAAAGCATTATGTCCACATACGTAGATATTGTGGATCCAATGGCGTGGTGTTGTAACATGTAGATGCCTTCTATCTTCTTATATGAGTGTTATAGATCCGGTGGCATAGCATTGTAACTTGTAGATGTCTTCTGTCTGCTTATATCACTGTTGCAGATCTGGTGGCATGGCGTTGTAACTTGTAGATGCCTTCTGTCTGCTTATATGAGTATTGCAGATCTAGTGGCGTGGCGTTGTACATTGTAGACACCTTCTGTCTACTTAAATGAGTGTTGCTGATCCAGTGGCGTGCTGTAGTAGCTTATGAATTAAAAAAATATTCATTGCTTTATACAGGTAGATTATCGTGTATTACTTATTAATTTATGCAGATGGATTATAGCACACTAACGAATCTCTTGCTTTATATTTGTAGATGTAGATAGCTTATTGTATGCACGAGGAGTTTCCCACTATAACTCGTAAGCACTTGCGTTTGATATAGTCACTTTGTATCTTGCTTGTGGACAATAGGTTGGGAGTCAACGGGTCTTCTACAATAGCTGGTAAGATTCCATATTTGTTATAATTCTACAATATTTGATCATAAATGACATATCATGTCCACGACAAGTCTTCTAAGATGGCTTGTGGGTGCTTTCTTTTGATGCACATCACCTAGCTTTTGCTTGTTGATAACAAGTTCAATGTATAAATAATCATTATCCTTTTTAACATTTATATCTCATTTGACAAGAAAGCTTTGAAGCATTTGTAGGAAACTAAGTAGTATTTAGTTAATGTATTGGTCCACTCTTTGATTGCTACTGATAATAATCAGAATCTCCTTCAAGAAATTCTCTTCCCCTTTCCTTATGGATATAGTTTACCTTTCATACATGTGTTGATTGCATATCTCTTGTTACCAACTCCAAGCAATCATCAGTGTGTAATATATCTTTTCCATCACATCATCATTTGACCCATGATGCGAGTGAGAACATTAGTGCTATTGTCGATTTGCACTTCGAATGGTATGACATTCATGAATCAGTCATAACACCTATTTAAAGGCCTTGTACTGTAGCACGTACGTAAATTTTCCATACTCTTTGCTAGTTCTATTGATCATTGCTTGAGGGTGCATCATTTCTAATGTTGTAAATGAGCCATTATGATCTAATGACCCCTTTCCAATACTATGATTTTGGTATAAAACCATATTCTTAGTGCTGTTCTAGCTGCTTGTAATCAAATTACACTTGCAAGTTCTTTGGGATAAACTTGAGATCAAGCTCATCAATCCCTTCTCTCCAATTGGAATAATTAATATATGTTGATCACTATTGCTCACATAGATTTCATGTTCACACTTGCATGAATTTGCATATGAGTCTTTGCTTCCTTAATTAGCATTTGCATTCCAATTGGAATGATAATTATATTGGGAAGTTGATTATCTTTCAAATCAAATTCTTATAGCTCATCTATTGATGTTCACTTGAATAAACGTCAAACCAAATACCAATTATTCACATGATATTTTGATATTGTTTCATGTAATCTCTTCAAGTTAGAATATCCTTCATGATTCATTCAAATTTGGGTTCAAGTGTCATGTTTTTTTCCACTTGATTCAAGTTCTGAGCATAGTTCCATATGGTCAACTTGTATGTTAACTTCAATGTAAAAGTTCTTTGTGCCCAAAGTCTTGTTCAAGTATAGTTCAAGCTTGAGTACAAGTATAGTTAAGACTCGAAGTGAGCCTCTTCCAATTGTTTGAGTCCCCTGTAGTCCCAAATATTGTTCAAGTCTTTATGATTATTTAAGTTCAGTTCCCCTTGGTCAAATTATTTAAAGTCTTTTTGACGCCGGAGCTGAGCTAATCAATCCTATTAAAACTTCAGGCTATATTAAGTCTATTTGGTAGTTATAGGGCTATAGAGGTATAATGCTTTCTTATTTTGTATGTAGCCTAGTATGCTACTTTCTTTTGGCTACAAATAGGTATCCAATGTTTGTAATATAAAGGAGATTTGGAGATTAATAAAATTAGAGTTTATTCTCTTATGTTTTTCTGTATCCTAAGATTATTCTTAGGTGGTGGTTCTTCCTCCAAGAAGGAGTTTTTAGAGTGGTGTTTGTCCACCGCCACCAGATCGTCGACATGGATTTGTCAAGCCCCCCTCCGGTCCAGTGTCATTTGGTATCAGAGCTCGCAAGGTGCTGGCATTGCCGACGGGGCATATGAGTTACTGATTCAGAAGAAAGAATCAGTTTCTTGACGAGTTCTCCATTTTTTTTTGTATCCTGAGAATTGTTTCAGGTGGTGAGAACAAACGCTCAGAAATAGTTCTTGAGAGCAAGTGAAGAAATTGAAGGCAAGACCTGACATTTGCAGGAGTCGTTCGCGAGCTAGAGCAGAGAGCGCCTGAGCAAGAAGATGGCGAAGAAGGAAGCCACGATCCTAAGGAGAATTAGTTCATCTCTTTTCTAATCAAGCACATCAAAACTCCTGCTCTTGAGAGGAGATTTGATATGTCATAGAAGTACAAGGCATTCATTAGCCTGGGTGGACTTCACGTGGCTAGTAACAAACGAAGAGAAGGGTGATTTGCGGCGTCGGTGCCGAGAAGAGGGATTGGATTTTATTTCTCATTTTTGATATAATTGATCTCTGATTCTTCTCTGAGCCGTGGGAGTTTGCATTTGTTTCGACTCCAGTAGTTCGCTTTCGTCTCGACGTCATTAATTTATATGGATAGAGAACTAGGCGTGGGAGACCGAAGAAAGAGAGTCGTGGCTGCGGAGTAGATTGCGATGAAGGTCAGAACATAGCTGAACAAAGAAGAACAGGGCTTGTATTGAAGGCTCGGAGCAGCCCTTATTGCTATTTTGAATTGGTTCTTGAAGAAAAAATCAATATGCCTTCTCGATGGGCGTTGCAAGGGCCAGTTCAAGAAAAAGGAAATTGACGATCTGCAACAAGAAGTTGCCCTACTCAAATGACAGATGTCAATGCTTGAACGAAAGAAAGACATGAGCCCCCCTTGCCCCGGGACTTTGATGGCATTCATCCATGAGATGGTCAGTTCTCTTCTATCTACGAAGACGTATTTGACAGACCACCTCATCAGTCTTCCACCACACCTTTGATCAAGCTTGACTTTAGAGAATTTGAAGATCCATTGCCGAATTCATCGTCTTTGCCTCTCTACGATGAGTCGGTGTACAACATGTATGATGATGATATGCTCGGTGGAGTTCTTGATATTGATCAGCCCGCATATGATGATGATGAGGGAAAAATGGATGGCCAGCTGGAGCCAAATGTCCAACCAGAACTATTCATTTCACAATGTTCCGAACAAGACAACAATTACGCTCACATTCATTGATAAAAAATTACATGTAAAGATCTCTTCAATGGTTTGGATCGTGAATCACTTATCTTCTCCTCTGGGAAAGAAACACATTTGATCCTAGATGCTTTCACAATCATAATTATTCCATCTTTTTATGCTAAACTTGAGATATTGAAGATTGGTAGGCAAATTAACATCGAGTGGAAGTATCTAGGTAAGTTTAGCCAACCACACCCACCTCCTTCTTGAGGCCAACTAGACATCTTCCTATGAGCCTAAAGTTCCTCCTCCCCGGTAGTATGATGTAAGAGCTGAGCCAATAATTCCTTTTAAAACTTTAGGCTATATTAAGTCTATTTGGTAGTTATAGGGCTATAGAGGTGTAATGCTTTCTTATTTTGTATGTAGCCTATTATGCTACTTCCTTTTGGCTATGAATAGGTAGCCAATGTTTGTAATAAAAAGGAGATTTGAAGATTAATAAAATTAGAGTTTATTCTTTTGTTTTTTTCTATATCCTAAGATTGCTCTTAAGTGGTGGTTCTTGCTCCAAGAAGGAGTTCTTGGAGTGGTGTCCTGGCGACAGCCACCGGATCGTCGACGTGGATTCGTCGAGCCCCCTCCAGTCCGGTGTCACTTTTGCTTGATCATTTAGCTCATTTGGTGTTCAAATTCAAGTTTAATTTAGTTCTCCTGTCATTCAAATTGAGTTCAATTAGGTCCAAGTGTGGCCTTGCGTTCACATGAAAGTTCGGCAGCCTCCTGGCGACTCCCCTATTTAAGTGAAAACAATGAGAAACTGGGCATTCACATCATGCTAAAAAAAAGCGTGTATGGTAGGTGTCCTCGGACGAGGATACCGCGGGCATATTTTTTGTCCCCAACCACGCTAGGAAAAGCCTGTATGGGTCTTCAATACTTATTGCAAAAGAAAAGCAATTATTTCCCCGCAAGCGGGTACTTATGAGTATCCCCTACTTTATTGTACGCATCGCACTAGGTTCCTATCCCACCACGCTAAGAAAAGAATGTATAGGCAATTTTTCGGTGCACCACAAATTCTGAAAAAGGGATTTTAGGTGATTACCCGCTTCATCGCAAGTATCGCAATGCACTTCCTCTCACCACGCTAAGAAAAAGCATGTATAGGTGGTCATTTTGTCGTACCACATGCATCGAAATTGGGCTCTCAGAGTTTTAGGGATCAAAGAGTTATACCTTTGCATTCTGACGGCGACGGAGAGGCAGAAGAAATTAACTAAATGCATAGATACTCTCTTTCTTTTTTTTAAATATATACATACATGTATATGAGTGTACACATACATAACTATATACATGCATGCATGCATCATATACACATGTTTCTAGCAACAATGGACATAAAAAATAATATCAACTAAACTATCAATGCTAATAAAAATAAATAAAATCACCTTTCTCTCCTTTTTTGTAAAGTGGTTGTTTAGATTTTATGAAATGGGTTACTTAGGTTGTTTGAAGTGGAGGAAGGATTGATGAGGTGGGATAAGCAGGATGAAATGGGGTGCAATGAGTTGTTTGAAATGAGCTTTAATAGAGGGAATGTTTACTGAGAGAAGAAGCCCTTGGTTTGGATTGGAGGTGGGGTAAACTATAGGTTTGGTGATCTTAACAAAGCAATCAGCTCTTTGAAGTCTAGCCTTAGCATAGGAAGGTTTCAAATTAAGAACAGTATTGCACTCTTCAATTGCTTTCTCCCATTGTCCATGTTTAGAATGGCAGGTAGCTCAGTTTCAGAAGAGAATGGCATTCAAGGGATCATGATGAAGTCCTTCTCCATAAGTAGTGCATGCATCTGAATACTTAGAAAAACTTTAAGAACTCATTTCCTTTGTTTTGAGCTGCTGCGACAGCTTTTACTCTCCTAACCACAACACTTATTTTTTCTGTTGTTATGATGTTTATCAGCCTTTTCCACTAATGAAACAGCTTCATTGAACCTTCCTGAA
The DNA here is from genome assembly GCA_019514585.1 of Dendrobium officinale. NCBI lineage: Eukaryota > Viridiplantae > Streptophyta > Magnoliopsida > Asparagales > Orchidaceae > Dendrobium > Dendrobium officinale. The sequence continues at coordinate 19,293,210 of CM033694.1, forward strand.
GCTAAATCAACCTCTAAGGATGTATCAATTCACTACAAGGTTTTAGAATATCTTTTGCTTGTAATGCAAATGCTTTTGGAGCCAAATCTGCACCGTTAGAAATGGCAGATTGGGATTCTTTAAGCATACTCTGCCACTCCTGTTTTCGAGCCTCATTGCATCTTAGAACATGCATTTGGAGATTTGTTTCCCTAGAGATATCATTTATTATCAATCTCCTTTCGAGATTTCTTGTAGTGATGAACTGGCTTTTCGGCTTCCCTTAACATGAGATATGAAGTCGCTAACCGACAATGAGCTCTCTAATATGAAGTATCAATCCTTACTGCCTCCTTACACTCTTTGATAGCCTCAAGGAGCCTTCTCATTCCCGCAAGTGCTGCCGCCTTATTGCTCGAATAAGAAGCCTTCTAAGGATTAAGCATGATCGCCTCATTTTAGAGAACTAATGCCTCGCTGAGTCTCTTATCATTGAACTCGTCATTGCCCATCTCCTTCAAAATTTCAATATTCATCTTCTTCTTTATTTTTTTCATGTTGAACCTTTGATTTGAACCTCACAATCTAGTTTTCTTCCACTATATCACATAATTTTTGGCTCAACATGTCAAATGACACCTCAAAGAGCCTTTGAGTGCTGCTCTTATTTTACAACTTTGTTCTTAAACCAGATCAACTTCTGGTTATCTTCGCTAATATGCTTCATTGGCTTCACAACCAACCCTCCGTAAGATCTCATGTCAACTTCAGGCAGGCTTTCCCATGAGAATGCTAGTTGAAGATTATCAGATCTTCTTTGGATGCCAAGAAACCATACAGCTAACGCTTACCCCCTGAATAGAACACTGTAGGGCATTTTTTCCCAAGCATCTCCATCTCTTGCTCAAGTGATAACTTCCTAGAGGAAGATAAAGACCCACCAGTATCCTTTACAGTCGGAGAAGAGCCACTTCTGAACGCTTGCAGAAGGAGAACAGAAGAATTCTGCTTCTGCAAGCAAGGATGGAAAAAGGAGGCTTGGTGAAGGGAGCATATGTGAGTTCCTGTAGTGGAGAGGTCGGTACTTTGTATTTGAGGGATCAGACATGGAGGCTTCGCAGTCGAGGGAGATATGACATTGGACGTGGGAGAGGCAAGAAGGCATTTTCTTCACAGCCTTTTGTCTATGCTTTTTTGGAGATTCGGAGGAGGGATTTCAGGCAGATAGGGTGGAGATTTCCTGCTGCTAGAGGAGTTCGACTTTGAAGGAAGAAGTAAGAAATTGAACAGTGCCCTAAAGTATCTCTCAACTTCATTTTAAGGAAGAGATAGCAATCGACTGAGGTAGCTTATATTACAAGATTTATCAGAAAAGACTAAGGGACTGTTTGGTTGCCTGAAAAGAAAATACAGTATAAAATAAATGCAATTTAAAGTTAATGTAGTGCATTATGAATATTTTGAGTCTGTTTGGTTGTCTACAAAAATAAAAGAATGAGAATTATTTCCCTTATTTGATTAGGTAGGTCCAGAGTAAAGTAAAACTAGATTTTTTTTGTAATAATTATTTCCCTTATTGCCATGGAAGGCATCAAAACCAAGTCTTATATTGTTCACCATCCTGATGTGGAAAAATCCCTCCCCTATATCATGGCTTTCTGCCCACAGAATTGACTCATCAATGTATTCAGGATTGAACGGTATCAGACGAACCTTAATTAGCATATTAAGTTAAATAGTTGTTATTCTATTCTAGTCTAAATAAAGATGAATTAATCTAACAAAACCTAAGGGTTGTTTTGCACCAAGAGAGTGCTTGATGGCCAAACTAGTAGCTTTATTGATCAGCACAAAAGCAGGGAGACCTTCATCCTTCACCTCATTGTCCCATCGAAAATCTTTGTACCAGTGCTGCAAGATTGGATTTTTATGCATAAATATGAGATATTGTTGAGAAATATGAGTGCAAAAATGAAAAAGAGTGAGCTTCGTGAGATTGTAGATGCCTGGTAATCATCACGGTGGTTCTTCGGAATAAGGATGACGCTACCTTTGTGGATGGAGAGGGAGTAGAGGGAGTAACACTCTTCGGCCTTGGTGTAGATTCTGAAGGTTGAGTTGTGGTTGTGGGATATCTCCCCGCTGTAATGTTGGGCATAGGGATCAGCATAGGGGTACAGCTACGCCGGAGGGTACGATGCCGACGGAGGAGGCTGGTTTCAGTAGTGTTCATGGTGTTTAGAATGGTGGCACTCTTCAGGAGAATTATTTTCCCTTATTTTGTTCCGGGCTTATCCCTGCACTTCTCCTCCTTGTCGCTGATGGAGAGGAGCTCGGCAGAGTCTCTCCCCTAGCCTTTTGGTGAATTTGGTTGCAAGTTATCCGATCAGGAGCTCCGGGAGATGACGTATGAGATTTTTGTTGCAGCGTGCAAAAACATGGCTGGAAAGCCGCTAACATACATTTCATCTTCGGAGAGAGCTGCCAGATTGACGACGCCGTCGTCGATGGAGAGATCATTTTCATCCGCTTGGTCGATGTTGGCATCGATGCAGCGATCTCAAACTTCGATGGATGCTAGCAAGATGAAGAAGGCGTTGGGGATGAAGTCGTTGAATTTCTAACCCGTTCAATTTGAGCCAATTTCAATGTTGCAGGAAACGCTATCCTTAATACACCGCTAATGCTTCATAGGACTTCCTTATGTTTCATTGAAAATCAATCAAACGACCTAATTTAAGAAATGCATGCAATTAATTTACTTTACACTCCTAATTCTGCATACCAAACAACCCCTAAATTAATAGGAGGAGAATTGATTGGAGATGTTTTGGCAGAGCTCTAGTGGGTTGAGTGGATAGAGTATGGATTTATTGGATGATTTATAAGAAATGTATGGATGATGTGGAGGGTGTTGTGATTTTTTGTTTGGGGTTTGCTATTGTTGAAGGTGGTGGGGAGTTTAGTTGTGGTAGTTTGGAGTTTGTAGATATATAGTGGTTAATAATAATTGTTGGGTTTGGTAGGTTGTGTTGAGGTGGTTTTGTGTTTGGGTGTTGTTTGGTGATTTGAATAAGTGTAATTAATTGTGATTGTATGAAATGAACGTATCATCCAGCATGTATAAGAACTTCCATTATACCTAAAGCTGTGATAGAGTAACATCACTCATCTTCTTCTTTCTACTGTTACCTTCTTAATATTATGACTAGACAACCTATAGATGAGGCCCAACTCCTAATTGACTACATTTATGGTCTCTCTGTAAATTGGTCATGTGATCATAAAAGAAAGACAGAACATAGCCTTAGGGACATCTGATTGCTTTATATTTTGAAAAGAATATAAATTTAATTCATCCTGAACAAGACTTGAAGAATCTCTCTAACTACAACGACGCATCCTTTAGGGCTAAGGTCTATCTTCAATAAGGACTGAGCCCATAGAACTCAATGTAAGTTCTGAGTGAAACAGAAGGAAGAAGCTGGACTTCACATGCTGCTGAACCAAATATCAGATTTGGTTTCAATATTTGAAAATTTAGAGGCTCATTTTGATCAAAGGTTTTTGATCAAATTGAAACTCACTTGCAACAACAAGATTTTCAGCACAATCAGGATATGGGATTTATGCGTGAACAAATAAATGCCATTAATTCCAACATGTTTCACGATCAGTTAGTTACTTCAACTTCTTTGGTGCAGTACCACCTCCTCCTCCAAATCAGGGTCCATCATAATAATTTGTTCAGAGTTTGTGCAGTGTTTGTTCTGTGTTTTGTTGTAGTTCATGTGTTAGTGATTTTCTTTAGTTTGTTGTTTTGTTCTTGTCTTAGTTGTGTTACTATTGATATCTTAAAATTTCAAATTGTAATAGCCTTATCCGAAATCAAGATATGTTTTCAATGTTTTGTTGATTAATGTTTTAGAAAATGTGTGTTTGACTTTAAAGACATTCTTTTTATATTTTTTATCTTAATAGTGCTTTATTTCATTTGTAAATTAAAATTAATTTCATTAGAAAATATAATTTTTTTCTAAATTTAAGAGATGCTTATAACTTGATATTATTAGAATTTTCAATTCCATGTCTCTTATTTAGACTACATTATCTTTAATATTATTATTGCAATTTAGATGTTTTCTTATTTTGTATTTCTCTTTTCAATTAGTATTTATGCTCTTAAAAAAATTTGAAATTTTAGATTATTAATTTTGGAAAGAATTCAATTACTCTTGAAAATTGTACAAATGTATAAAAATCAAAAGGAATGTGCAAAAAAATTTGTAATGACAAAAAAGAGCCACAAAATAAGCCCAAAGTAAAAATATGCACAAAAAAATGTGCCATAAAAAATTGAAAAAGATGCAAAAAAATGTGCCATAAAAATTGAAAAAAAGATGCGCAAAGCGCTATATGTGGTAATTATTTCTTTCCAGACTCTTTTAATCTCTTAATTCAAATTGATCTAATGTTCATTTATAATTTATATTGAAATTTGAAATATAAAATTTTTTATTCATCCTTAGTGCAATGATTTTCTTTATATTCATGTCTAAATTGACACATGCCTTTGATAAATTCATTTTATTCTCTATGTTATATCACTTCTTAAATTATATGAAATCTTATGTTTTTCTAATGTTTTGATTTTATTTGCATACCTTATTTCAATCACTTTCAAGATTAAAATATCAAATGAATTTCATACTTCTGCTTACATTTCTAACATTCTTTTCTTCTTCACTTTTTGATGTTGTCAAAAAGGGGGGAGAAATTGTTTGTTGCGTATGTGTTTTTCGTAGTGTTTAATTTTCGTATGTGTCTTTTCGTAGTATTTGATTGTTTTCTTTGTTTTATTTTTTGTGTTGTTTTGTGTTGAATAAAAATTTTGAAAAACAAAATTTTTTTTAAGTAATTCAAATGCCTCCTTATTTTTATGAGTTCATCAATTCAGGGGGAGTTTAGAAAATTCTTAGAATTTGAAATCCTACAAACAATTATTTTTTTGCCATGATCAAAAAGGGAGAGATTTATAGAGAGAGTTGATATTTGCATGTTTTTACATTCTTGCAACTTATATTGTTTTGATGATTTCAAATATTATTGTTTTATATATCTCCTAACACTCTTTGAAAGATTTGTTTTTTTTTGCTCTAGTGTGTACTAACATTTCAGGAAAATCAACTCCAAGCGATGAAGACTTCAAATTATTCATTTGTAAATTATAAGTTTTTGAAATGAGAGGGAGTGATTGTAATTGAATGAAAAATCATAACACACACACTCTTGGGGAACACTTTTTGTAAACGGATCGTACGGGACGAACTTGGTTCGTACGGGACGATCATGTCAATTAACCCCTCGAAAGAGCAATGGATCAAAACAGGCAAGTCGAAAATTTTCTAAGTCCTAATCGTCCAGGACGAATTTAATATTCGTCCCGGGGGACGAACGTCTCTGGATTCTCACCTTGCACTGTTCGTCCAGACGAATTATTATGGTTCGTACCAGGATGAAGCTCTCTGTATGAGATCGTACAGGACGAAATTAATTTTTGTCTCTGGACGAAACTCTCTGTATGCGATCGTACAGGACGAAATTAATTTTCAACCCTGGACGAAACGCTCTGTATAAAATCGTTCCAGGATGAAACGTGTTCATCCCAGGACGAACTGAACCGACTTACGTCAGTTGATTACGTCCTGTAGAATTTTGGGAACCGACCTATGTAATAACTGTTTCGTACGGGACGAACATAGTTCGTACGGGATGATGAGCGTGTATGAACATAGTTCGTACCAATAAACATTAGGATCGTTTTCCGACACTTTAAGTAAAAATCGTCCAGGACGATCCACGATCTTACGGGACGATCCACTGCGTACAGAATTAAAAACTTGCAGTTTTTGGGCCGTTTTTCTTGACTTTTGTATATATACTTCAAATTATACTGTCACCCAATCTTTTTGCTCATTGATCTTCTTCATGCCTATTGGAAGAAGAGTAAAGGAGAGAGTGAGAGAGAGAGCAATCAAAGAAAGATTTCTACCACTGGAGCTTGAAGGCTTTGCATTGTGTTCAAAAGTAAGATTTCCTATTTGTGATTTGAGATTACTTCACTCTTTTTTTTCTTTCTTTCTTCTAGATTTCTTGGGAAGAGATCTGTCAAGGAGATGCGGTTATCTGCCGACACTTGGAGAGTGTGAAAAGACGAAGGGTTCTCTGCCCACACTAGGAGAGTGTGTGAAAGGACGAAGGGTTCTCTGTCTACACTAGGAGAGTGTGAAAAGACGAAGGGTTCTCTGCCCACACTAGGAGAGTGTAAAAGGACGACGGTTCTCTGCCAACACAAGGAAAAGTTTTAAAAGGACGACGGTTCTCTGCCAACACAAGGGAAAGTGTAAAAGGATGACGGTTCTCTGCCGCACCGGGTAGTGGTGAAAAAGAGTATTTGTAAAGGCTTCTCCGCCTTGCTGTGGGTGCAAAAGGAGAGACACTAATTGTATTAGTGCAATACTCAGAGGGTGCCTCTGGGGAGTGGATGTAGGTATGGTTTAGACCGAACCACTATAAATCGTGTGTCCTTTTATTTTACTGCTTTTTTATTTTCTGCTATTAATTTTGTGTTTTAAAAATTTGTGGTTGAAAAAACTTTTTTTAAAAAAATTCATTAAAGTTTAATTTCGATTAAATTTATCAAAAGAGGGGAAAATTTGTAATAAATACCAATTCACCCCCCCCCCCCTTGGTAGCCTTGAGACATTAACTTAGGTTTAACAACCTATTCACTAGACTCAACAAGAACCACTAAAAATCACGTAATTTTTTTCAATTATAAGTTTATGTAGCAAAGAAAAAGTGAATAATAATTAAGCTTTTTTTTTTGTTGTTGTAATAATTTTTATTTGTAATCAAATTCAAAGAAATGGTCACGTTATCACACTATAAATTATTTGACGTCTTACTGTTACTAATGAATTCAAAACAAGGCTCCATATACTACTGTCTAGCTACACGGAACAGAAATGGTCAATAAAATAAGATGTAAAAAATTGGAGAAAATCCATCCCGCAGGTTCCTCACGTAATTCGCTGATTGACTGATCCTTAATTTTCTTTCCATAGGCGTTATCTCTCTTCTATATATATTACAGCTATTAACTATCTGCACACCAATGCAAAGACAATCTTGGTTCCATAGTCATTCCCATTCAGTACGAACCTCTCTCTCTCTCTTTCTGAGAAGCTAAGGACTAACATGGAGGTAGCCTCTAAAATTTCCTTTTCCAAAAATGACGAGGAATTCAATCGCCTTTTCTCCCGCATTGATGTGGATGGAGATGGTAAAATTTCTCGAACTGAATTTCAGCTTCTTATGATGAGATCTACGGGAGAGAAACTTAACTCGGAGGATGTCGAGGATATGCTCAAATATGCAGACTCGGATGGAGATGGTTTTCTTGATTATGGAAGAGTTCATGGCAGTGGCAGGCATTATTGATGATGCTTCTCCTGAGTTGGAAACAAAGAAAGAAGAACAGTACTTGAAGGAGGCCTTCAGTCATTACGAGATGGATGATCATCAAGGCTTCATCAACGCCAAGAGCTTGAAGAGGATGTTGAGTCGCTTGGGTGCATCGAGGCCAATCGAGGATTGTCAGTCCATGATTTGTCGGTTTGATCTCAATAGAGACGGCTTGCTTAGCTTCGACGAGTTTTAAGACTATGATGATGCTTTGATGACTCGGTTGTAATATATCATCTGTTGAAGGATCTTCTTAATTTGATCATATGTATAGTTAAAATGAGCATTTCAATTCTAAGTTTGCTAAGATAATTAAATTTTAAAAAGAACATAATGTTAAAGAGAATTAATATGGGTTGATTGATTGAGAGTTTTGAGACGGCTATTATTACCTAATGGCCACTCAAGAAAAAATATATATATATATATATATATATATATATATATATATATATATATATATATATATATATATATATATATATATATATATATATATATATATATACATTCTTTCCCATTAAGGAAGGTTGAAACCATGACTTAAAATTTGTGAAAACTTGGAAATTTATAAAATTCTAGTGACCCACCTAACATTAGATGTCGATGACCACACCGAAATTATCATTGCAAGTTTATCATCGCCCAACTATCATCTTCTGAGCGCTGACACTTAGCTTATGTGGGTCACCCCAAGATTTAAATATAAAAGAATTGTTTATTTTATCTCTTAATTAATTTATCAGATCTACTGAGTTCATTTAGTTAATAAAACTTAGTTGAAGTAATCATATATATCAAAATATTTTACTATAATCACTATTCATCAAAATTCAATATTTTGCAATAGAAGGAAGTTCAATCAATACACCGGTTTGTTTTCAAAACTATTGACTATAAAAGAATAAAATAAAAAAAAATAAATGAATCCCTAAAATTCTAAATATTGATCAGACTCACTCCATTGGATCCTAACCCTTTCCTAAAAAAAACATGTAAACACCACTGAGTGAGATAATAGATCATAGATTACCAAAACCTACAACTAAATTTAGGATAAGAAAAAAAAAAAAATTCATGCAATTATTCAATCAAGATAATATAAACATGTAATAGGAAGAACAAGGGACAATTGATATGAATAATATCAATTCATAAGAGAAGTGGAAATTATTTTATTTGATGTTTACAAAATGGTAAAGAATTATTTTTTAAGTTTTAGTACAAAGACTAATTGTTAAAAACTACTGAGAGCGAAGAAATTGGTTTAAAAATAAAAAAAGGATTAAGTATTTAATATTTATATTTGATCTATTTATAAATAATTATATGTTAAAGAAAATAGTAAAGAGTAGCTGAACTTAGTATTTGATAAGCAATTACGTAAGAAATTTGAAGAAAAATAATTAGTGAGAATAACCAACAAATTATTACGTCCTCTGACCGTACGTAGAGCTAAGTTCGGCCGCCAATAACATGTCGCCACGTGCTCTTACTCTAAACTGCGCGGCCCGACGACTTGACCCGGAGCGGAACCCGGGAATGCTATGTTCGCAATTTTCTTGGTATTGCTCGGTATTTGCTAGGTATTGCTTTGCAAAAATGAGAAATATCGCTCTGTGAAGACCAATACCATGCAAATACCGTTTTGTACCGAGTTTTTTACAACTCGGTACAACTCAGTATTTGCTCAGGATTTGCTCGGTATTGCTAGGTATTTGCTCGGTATTGCTAGAAAAAAACTCGGTGCAACTCGGTACAACTCAGTATTTGCTCGGTATTGCTCAAGATTTGCTCGGTATTGCTAGAAAAAAACTAGGTACAACTTGGTATTTTGCTCGGTATTGCTAGGTATTTGAAATATATCCAAAAGGTGATGGGATTTTGTTCGGCTCGTCAAGGATTTAAAAAAACGCACGTGCGAGAACCCAAAAAATAGCGGGTCGGGTCGGCGACCATTCTTCATGCTACATGGAGCTAAAATATTGGTGGCCGAACGTAGAGGAACGTACGTTCACCGGACCGAATAAAAGTTCGAGAATAAGATGTATAAGTTTTATATCATCTTATTTTGAAATCATCAAATCATATATAGACATACTCAGACACCAAAATAATTATCATAAAAATAATAACAATTATAAAATAAAGCCATAGAAAGCCAACATAAAAAAGGAAAGAAAAGCATAGATGAAAGAATTTAATTATACCCCACTTCACATTCATATGTGCTTTTGTGTAACAAGAGGGACATTGTCGAGGGATTAGTTTTCTCTGTCCATTAGCCTAGCAAGTGTGTCAATAGAGTGCTCTTAGTTTTATTAAGGAGGTGAGGAGGAAGGAGCATAATTTCTAATGTTAAATTATCAATAAGAGTGAAATCATAAGTAATATCATGCAAGTTAGCTTCATGAGCCACTACATGAAAATCACACATTACCGGCGGTTTGTTCCGACGGTTATCATAAGCTTTCCGGTGGTTTTGTTAAAAACCGGCGGCTTTTCGGCGGTTTAAAAACTGCCGGTAAAAATCGCTTAAGAAACGATTTTTCGGTGGACTTTTTCCAGCAGTTTTACACACCGACGGCTTTCCGGCGGTCCATACCGCCGATGGTTTTCGGTGGTCATAACGCCGGTGACCGCCGGTTTTTTATCGGCGACATGCTGGCTATTTAACCATCGTTTTAGTCGAATTTTTTTGGCGGCCAAACCGCCAGATTATCGTCGTTCTAACTGCGGCGATCGCCGGTAAACCGCCGGTAAATCACCTTTGATACAGCCGGTATATCACCATTGTAGGTGTGACAATAAACTTATGTTACATCAACCTTGTAGTATAACATACATCCATTGATACATCAATAAATTTTTGTAGCAGTGAGACCCAACTTGGATACTAATTTCTTTATGGTACAAATCTGAGGGAATTAAATTATCTGTTGGATTAGTTTCCTTGAGATGACTAATGAAGTCATTAAAATAATCATGAGGAATATTATATTCATTTTTAATATTTAGTATCCTCAATGCAATCGATAATTTTGAATGAGTTTTACAACTGTCCCAAATTAGTTTGTGAGCTGCATGTAGTAACTCAAAGAATTTTTTGTTTCTATATTTGGTGGCTATTCCACACTAGCCCTTAAATTAGGACCTGCTACATCAAAAATAAGTTCTTCATACGATCTAGTCATTTGATCTTCATCAAATGTTTCAAAAGTTGTGGATGGACCAACATGAGTATCTCTGTGTGGCTCGTACTCGCCATGTGAGGTCCAAATCCAGTAGTCTGGAAGAAATTCCCTACGATATAAAGTAAGCTTCACATCATCGGGCTTGAGGAATGCTTAATTTTTATGCTTCAAATATGGACATCTAAACATTTTATCGAACATAAATGAAGGCAGTTGAGATGTAACTTGAATGAAAGTCTCAACTCCCTGTATAAATTCATCTATCAATCCTCTTCAACCTGGAAATAATCTATTGTACATTCAATATCTCTCTTCTTGAATATTCATTTAAACGTTGAAGCAAACGTCCCCCTACATAGTTATGAAATAAATTATTAGAAGATATGCACCCTGAACAAGTGTATGTGCTATACTTTCTAACAAGTGTACTTTACTTGAATTGGAATGCATTGTAGGTCTCATAATAAAGCATTGTAGGTCTCATAACCATCTTATAGAAATTCGTAGAGAACTCTCAACCCTATTTGTTAGCCTTAATGTTATGAATTTCATTTAATTCACCAAAATAAGGATCCTCCAACTCTATTTCTTTACCTGATATTAAGAGTAATAATAATCTTCTCTTAAGCTCAATTATTTATGATTATTATTGGCTTCTTCCTCCTGTCCTTTAGGATAACTTAAAGAGAGACATTCTTCCTATTCAAATTCAGACTAACACTTCTTATGTTGTTAAATGGTGTAATGATGAAACTCTTACATTTAACACATTTATTGAAGACTTCTATGAAGAAGGGAATATGCCCACTTGACACAAAATTATTTGGCACTGGAATTTTTCCTTGAGATATTCTACTTACACTTGGATTACCTTAGCTCGCGGTCTTAAAACTACATATTTTTTTAGTGAAAAGAGGCATTAATATTAACTTACATTGTGGGTTATTCAATACTTTTCCTGAATCAGTTTCTCATCTCTTTTTTGCATGGGTTATTCAATGGAGTTAATGCTATGGCTATATGGTCATCTAGTTATTATCATTTCATGTCCAATGGTTTTTTTTATTACATTGGTTATTACACCAATGTTACTAAAAATAGATTAAGATATAATTTGGCAATATGATGATCAAAGAGATAGGTCGAGGCATAGGATATAATTCCCCTAGAATCAAAGACCATAATAAGTAGCTAATCATCAGATCAAGGAATGTGTGGGGACGTATGATCTGTGATTGTAAATGGAAGATTCAAGACTTCATATTGATTTTTTTTTTAAGTTTTTTAGGCCCTGAATTAAACCAAAACTTTGTCTAACCTTTTCTACGAAAACCTAATATGAACCCCATTTATGTAATCAAAACAATTATATTAAAATATGAACCCCATTTATATAATCAAAACTATCATATTAAAATAATCAAAACTATCTTATTAAACTAATCAAAACTATCTCCTAATCAAAACTATCTTATTAAAATAATCAAAACTATCTACTAATCAATAATCAAAACTATCATATAAAAATAATCAAAACTATTTTTGATCTCAATAAATCTTTTGATTTCCGCATAGCCTCCTTCTGAAATGGTGGTCAAAGTTAATATTCATGTGATTAAGAGGCTATTAAAATATGAATCCCATTTAATACTTATTAACTCTCTAACCCAATTCCTCTTTACACTGTATAAAATCACAAACAACTTGAAAATTCAAAAAACAAAAAAAAACAAAAAATGCAAACCTACGGTTACGGTTCAGACTCGGATGTCGGTTTTGCGCAGAAGTGGGGGCTAGATCTTCAGCCTTGCTTTGATTCCAGAGTGGGGGCGAGATCTTTGGCCAGAGGGAGCTTGTTGGTGCCCTAGGGAGCGTCTCGATCATGAGAGGGTGGAGGAGATGGGGGCGACTGTCTGTAGGGAGAGAGAGGAGGATGCGAGTAAATGAAATGGAAGGTTGGGGACGGCTAAATTTATGGTAGTTTCAGATGGATTTCCATTAGTTATAACCATAAAACATAATCACTTCACACCGACAATTCAAATTGCCGATAAGGTGCTAGTAAGAAATAATACCGACACACTAATCGGCAGTTATTTGATCATCGCTAATTTCAACGACAGTAAATTAAATAACCGTCGGTTAAACTATCGGTAAACACCAACAGTCTACCTGTTGGTTAGACCATCGTTAATACCAGTAGTTATATAACTGTCGGTCCAGACCGCCTAAATTTCATGAATTTCCTATAGTGAGCTGCCAAAGGAACCAAAGAATCCAACATCTTAGCCTTTTGTTTAGTCTCAACAATTATCAAAATAGCCCCATTAAGTTGGTTCAAAAGTTGAATATGATCTTATTATTGAGACTTATTAATAAGAAAATTTATTTAATTATCTTCATAAATAAGCTCTTCGTATTTATGACTTGGAGAAGAATTAAAACTATGGAGTAGCATCTATCTTAAGAATGAAAAGGAATCATGAGGAAATATGCTATTTAGAAGTTTATTATGAGTGTCTTTTTGAAATAGTTTCTACAAACCTTAATATCATACGCAATCAATTGAGAATGAGGGGAGAAGCTCAATTTTCTCTCAAAGATAACTTTCAATAAAAACCTTTATCTTGAGAAAAAGTCCAAATGGCTTCACGAATACCTGATACATTCAAAAAACATGAAATGAGCTTAGATAACCAATTATTCAACCTAGCTTAGGTTCATTCTATTCTATTTTTTCTTTATATTGCAAATTGTCAATACCTTATAAATCCTTTCATTATTTCCCTCTTTGTTTCAACTCCTTTGTCCCAATCCCAATCTTTGTCCGCATTTATCATCCTCCACCTATAAATTTTCAATTTTTCCTACTCCATTATTCTTCCTTTGCATAATTGCCTTTATGGCTTAGTTATGGCCATTATTCCCTATCGTCTGTCACCCTAATCTTCATCTATGTCATTGATTTCTTTATGGTATCATTGTGGTTTAGTTTCCCCTTTCTCTTCCTTTATGGGATCACTCTTAGGGGGGTATCACTAGGTTCCTTAGTTTTTTTTTTTTTTTTTGAAGAATGCAAATAGTAATTAATATGGAAAGAACTAGATACAAGCTAAAGAAGAGGCTCACATTCCTTCTTCAGTAAAGAACAAAGAGAAGGAGGAATGCTATCAAAAGAAGAGCTATCAAACCAAAAGTTTTTATCTAGAGCCAAAGTAGCACACATATCTGCTACCTTATTACAATCTCTATGTATATGATGAAGAATTACCTTATTGAAATCGGCCAAGAAAAGAAAATCGTCCTCCATTCGATTGTAGTATTGCCATTTAGCCTTATTCAAAGAATGTTGAATGAATGTGATAACATTGATGTTATCCCCTTCAATTATAACCCCTTTACTCTCAAGCATCAATGTTGAATAAATCTTCTAATATCCATCACAACATCCAATTCAAGATGAGCTATATCCCAATGCATTCTTCTTTCTCCAAAAGCAATCAATTATCTTCCTTTGTGGTCACGAAAGCACCCACCAATTCCAGCAGTATAAGAAGTAAGAAGAGTTGCATCAATATTGATCTTAATCCAACCAAGCGGTGGAGGGTGCCAAAAGTTTTGAAACTCCCTAGAGAGATTAGCACCCCAGCTATCTATGATTGGATTAGAAGATTTAAAAGCTGAAGACAGCACATTAGCTGCTGTAATTGCAGCAGAATTTGCACATTTTCCCTGATTAACCTTATTTCTATTCCTCCAATTAAAGTATACCGTGGTAAAGTACAGATTGGCAATATTAGGTGCAAAGCTAGCAAGAGTTCTCAGCTCACATAAACCTTCAGCCAGAGAATTAAAGATAGGTATGTAGAACCCCCATTCTTGCATCATTCTAAGAACCTCCTGCAAATGAATGCAACGGAAAAGTATATGCTCTATATTTTCAGTTTCTTGACATACCCTTGCACAAAGTTCCTCATCTTTAAGTTTCCTATATTTTAAGAACTCATTTGTTGGGATAGCTCCTTTACTCAATCTCTACCAAAACAATTCAATCCGAGGTGATAGTCTGAGTTTTTTAATCCAAGTAAAAAAAACCATATCATCACCAAAACTACTAAACTTACTGTGTGCCTCAGCTGCACGGGCAGTAATAAACTTGCCAGATAAACAACAAATTTCTTCCAGATAATCCTCATTTGCACTTCTATCAATCGGAATCTTTAGGATGGTAGTGATAAAATCATTCTGGAAAAAGCCTTGTAACTTTTAAAAATTCCAGCCACCATTCTCATTGATGAAATGATTGAGTTTTTAATCCTTCTAACTCCAAACAATTTGCAGTGATTGGCCGTTCATTCAAGCATTTATCTAGCAACCATGTATCGTTAAGAATATCTATATTCTTACCATTAACAATTCTCCACCTTAATAAAGGTTTCAAGTATTGGGCACCTTCAATCAAAATCTTCCAAGCAGTTGAATTTCCATGCCTGTTTTTAGCTTCCCACAAGTTATTTCCATACTTAGCAGAAATAACCTGATAAAGTAAGGAATCATGGGTTTTGAAGGAACCATGATTGGCCGTTCATTCAAGCATTTATCTAGCAACCATGTATCATTAAGAATATCTATATTCTTACCATTAACAATTCTCCACCTTAATAAAGGTTTCAAGTATTGGGCACCTTCAATCAAAATCTTCCAAGCAGTTGAATTTCCATGCCTGTTTTTAGCTTCCCACAAGTTATTTCCATACTTAGCAGAAATAACCTGATAAAGTAAGGAATCATGGTTTTGAAGGAATCTCCAAGACAGTCGTGCTTTAAGAGGTCCTGCTCTACATACCGCCGAATGAAAATTCAAACCTCATTTAGCTTTTAGTTTGCACAAAGTATTCCAACCAATGTAATGCATTCCCCTCTTACCATTCCCCTTATGCCAAATAAAGTTTCTACAACATTTATCAACCTCTTGCAACACCTTATTTGGGGACCAAGGTATGTGTAGGAACAAAATTAGGAAGAGTTAAAAGAGAAGTCTTAGCAAGAGTAAACTTACCCACCAAGGACAGATTTTTACTACCCCAAGAGTTCAGCTTTTGCATCACTTTATCCAGCAGAAATTGAAAATCAGATTTTAGAGGTCTCCTTGTCATCATGATGATGCCTAAATATTGCATCTCTTTAACAGTTTTAAACTCCATAACCTTCTTCACTCGGGAAATAGCAGCTTTGCTCATACTCTTGCTAAATAAAATTTGAGATTTAGAGTTATTAACTTTCAAACCTGTCTATGAACAAAAATCCATCACAATACGTTTCAGTTTGACAGCTAGAGGGTTTGTAGCTTGAGAAAATATCAACACATCGTCAGCAAACAGTAAATGGTTCACCTTGGGGGCTCTCGGTGAGACTTGAATTCCCAGATCATGACCTCTTTGTGACATAGCTAAAGAGAAAAGTTGAGAACACATGATATAAAGATATGGCGACAGTGGGCAACCCTGCCGAAAGCCATTCTCTGCTGTAATCCATTTCGAAGCTCTTCCATTAATGATAAAAGAGAATCTAGCATTCCTTATGCATTCCATAATAAGCCTAGATATACTCTTCGGCATGCCAAACATATCTAAGACTTGGGAAAGAGAATCCAAACTCATATTGTCATAATCTTGCTCCATATCAAGCTTAACCACCATTAAACCCTTTCTGCTTTTTGAAATTCTAAGCTTATGAAAAATCTCATGAGCTAGAAGACAATGGTCAGACATAGAACGAACATTGATAAAAGCAACTTGTTCTTCAGTGATACACTTGGAAATATATCTTTTCATTCTATTTATAATCATGGTTGCAACAATCTTATAAGTTTGTTTGACACAAACTTATAGGCCTAAAGTTAGAAGGAACAATAGGCTTGTTGATCTTTGGAATAAGGACAATAAGTGTATCTTTCCATTCATTATACATATACATCCGGTTTTGAAAAAATTATCAATAGTCTTCCATGTATCCTCCTCCACAATCTTCCAATAAAATTTGGAAAAAGAAGTTGTAATGCCATAAAAACCAGGTCATTTGTTGTTACCTTGACTGAAAACAGCTTTAACCATATCTTCTTTAGTGAATTTAGCTTCCAAAATCTTAGCATCTTTAGGAGATATTCTCAGATTATCCGGAACTGAAGGCCATCCTGTAAGCTTGCATTCTCTAGCTGTCCATTTCCTCTTGAAGAATTTGTAGAATACAGCTTCTATTTGATCAGAATCTTATACTACTGCATTACTGTCATTTCTAATTTGCCAAATAAAATTACTGTTTCTCTTAGCTGAAGCATACTGATGAAAGTATCTTGAATTTGTATCACCATCTTGCTACCATTTGCTTTTTGCCCTTTGATTCCACCAAGTTGACAATCTTCCCAAAGTTACATTTAACTCATGAATTTTGTTTCTTAACTGTTCCAGTTTGTCTGCCGTGAGACCAATACTTGCTTCTTCCAACTGCAGATGTAATATATCCCTTTTCAACTCTATTTTCACTGAATTCAGCTCTTTGCACTTATTTTTATTCCAGAAATAGAGAGCTTTCAAAGTTCTCCTTAATTTTCTTTGAAGGATTTCAGCATTAGTACCAAAATCAGCTTTCTTCCATGCCTTTAAAACAATGCTCCAAGTAGCCGGGTAGGATTTCCACGTGTCTTCAAATCTAAAAAATTTTGATTTCATATTTTGAGGCTCAACCATATTAAGAGCAATGGGAGCATGATCCGAAGCAACTCTAGATAAATGCCGGACCTTAGCCATTGGGATTTTATGTAGAGCTGAAGAATTTAATAAGCATCTATTCGATCTCTCCGAGATTCTCGAAGTGCCTTCTTTGTTATTACACCAAGTAAAGCTTGGACCCACAAAACCAATATCATGGAAATCATTATTTGTTAAGAACATCTTCATTTCTTTAGGTCCTTTAGAGAAATGGAATCTCTTCCCACCCTTCTTATCCTCCTTAGAGAGGATGCAATTAAAATCTCCTCCAATGATAGCTGGATTATCACCTATCATATAACCTTCAAGATCTTTCCAAAGACTTCTGCGGGTTTGAACATCCCTTCCTCCATAAATAGTAGGAATATTCCATTTCCCCAAAGCATTAATGTTAAGAGTTCCCATTATAAATTGGGAAGAATGCTCAATAACTTCAAAGGATGCCATAAATCTTTTCCACAACACCAAGATGCCACCCGAAGTACCACTCGCAGGATGATGGAAATAATCCCATTCATTTCCAATAATCATATTGATATCACTTCTGTCTAGAGAAGAAAACTTCGTTTCAGTAAGACCAACAAAAAAACCTTCATTGTCTTTCACAATCTTCCTAAGATATAAGGAGGCTTCTCTCTTTCTAGCCCCCCTACAATTCCAAAAGATAAGGGATGCCATTAAGTAACAATAGGGGAGTTATCCCTTATCATTTTAATGTTTTTCTTCTCACCTCTCCTCTTCCTTTGATCTGCTTCCATAGGACCCAATGATCTCAACTCCTTGGATAATTTGAATTTGCCTGAGTTTATTAGGTGTAGCACTGGATCTCCTGTATCTTGTATAGTATTAGCAGCAAACGCATCTGGAATAATAACAGTATCAGCAGAACCCTCCTTATTGGATTCATCATTAATTCTAGTATTAGCCATCTCAATGACTTCCCCTTCCTCTAGGTCATTATCCAAAATTTGAAATTTATTAAAACCAATGGATAGTTCCTGAATCCTCTTTCCTTCAGCATCATTTACAGTTTCCGGAATACTAGAATTACCTAGCAGTTTTTCATAAATAAATGGCTCACTAATCATCACGCCATTCTTATTATGATTCCCATTTTCAACAGGTTTATAAACCTGTTTAACTGGAGCATTAGAACCGTAGCTTCTATTTGCATACCTGAGTTTTCTTCTTTTGAAGTGAACGTGGATCCATGGGCCATATTCATCATTTCCTTGTTGTTGTAAATCTTTATCCAATGCATCATTACTTTGCTTCAAAACTTCCCTTGCTTCATGTGAATTCTTCTCCTTGGACTGTTCTGAAATCACTTCAGGACATAAAGTTTTGCTGTGCCCCACCCTTCCACAGTGATAACAGAGAGATGTTAAGTTCTCATATTCCACCTTTTGAAATGTTCTTCCATGTACCCCTTCTATCCAAACTCCCTTGGGAAGTTTCCTTTCCAAATCAATACCAAGGTTCCTTAGTTATTAGGTTTGTTTTGACATACTATTCTCTACACTGGCTAAACTTGGGGCCGGTGTTTTTTTACTGATAGTCAATCCTTTTTTACTGCTAACTATTTAGTGGCCTCCTACATGCCTATAACACTCAATGCATGCATAATTCTTTTCTTATACATTTGATTTCTTCTCTTCGTGTACCTTTGACACTGATCGACCTTATTATCACCACTATTACCCATTAGTAACCATTCTTGAGGTTTTCATTACTGATGTCCTTCATAATTTTTTTTTTGCACATCTTTCGGTTTTTGGGTTTGGTATAAAGAACTATTTACATTCTTCTCCTCCAACCATGCACTTATATTAACATAATCTTATCAAGGTAAACCTATTCTTATCATTCTTTATGGGCACCAAAAATTTGGCCCCATCCTCCGCCCGCTGTGCTTTTTTTTTAGAGGAGTTTTAACGGAATTAAGTTCTGGGGTAAATTTTGGGAAGGCATATGGATTTGTAGATAATTCACTACCCAGAGATTTCACCCTCATTTTGCGAGGACTTTATGATCTGAGTTCTGGTTTCCTATAGGCGAAAGCCCCTATAGTAAATTATCACTCCCGATAATGAGAGAGAACTTTTGATTAAGGCTAGTTGTCGATTAGAAATGTAAGGATATGTAGTATTTAATATATAGTAGTAGCATGTGTTTGAATATTAGAAGGGTATTAGGGGAATTCATATTTAAAATTAGAAATTTTACCATCTTATACTTAAAGTGGATGGTAGGGAAATGGATAATGGACCCGATCAAGATTCCATGGTTCCATCATCCCAGACCATCGTGATCCTTGGTCTACTTAGTTAGAGGAGGTAGTCGACTCAACCTGATAGAAGGATCCTTATCGGCAGCCATGGGTTGCTTCGTCCAAGGGTACCTCGTAGACCTGCGTTGAATGTTTGTCTAATGGGACAAATTTGAACCCACCTTAGCTAATAGAGGGATTTATGCCATATCGATCATATCTTATTGATTCATATCTCAAAGATTTGATGTCACTAAAGAGCGTCGTGGATCTGGTCATAATCGGTATATGTGGTGCCATTTGGTGGCAAAACCACTCTGTTCAGAGGTCCCCGGGTCATAACCGTTTATCCTGCAATGCCATTTGGTGGCAAAACTGACAATCAAAGGACATGTACCATGTCATTATTGGTAAAAGATTATTTAAGAAGGGATCCTGGTTATATTTTTGACTAGACATTAGCTCTATGTGAGCTAAAGTAAATTTTAATTTACCCGACAAACTATTACGGAGGGTGGATGGATTTTTCCTTAGGTGTTTTAATTAACTTATTTCAATTTTAAATATTTTGGATTTTATGAATATTGAGATTTTTGTATTTTTAATGTTCGGGTGGCATTTTGAATTATTTGAATTGGAACCCTCTGATTGAGATCTATATTCAATATGGTCATCATCGGGGTATTTGAGATCATTCTATTTAAAAATATTTATATTTTGTTGATAAACCTTGTCGACTCTGCTGAGTTATTGATAGAGGATTGGGTTTCATAGGCTTTATGGCTTTAGTAGTGAATTTTCTTGATTATAGGCCTTGAAGGTTTTAATAAGAATATATTAAAACAAATATATCGGTCGCCATAACCGTATATTTATTTGATGGGTTGAATCCTGTCGACTTCTATTGATCTGCATAAATGGATCGGGTTCAAACTTAAATTCACTTATTGACCCGCGCAATATCCATAGACGTTACATGTGTACTTATAACATGCTCGCCGGGGCCCATACGGGTGTATAATTTTGTCGTTGAATCTTTTTTATAAAGGGCCTTGAAGGCCTAATATAAATGTATTAAATAAATATTTCGATCGACCTCGTGATCGCATATTTATTTAATGGTTCGAACCATATCAAAAAATATCATGTTCGAACTTAGATTCATCATTTATCCCGCACAGCTTCCCTAGACATCACGTTTGTATCAAAAATATGCTCGCCAGGTCCCATGCGGGTTTATGACTATACATACCCCTTTTATGTACCTATGTGTATACGAACTACGGTGCATGTGCGGGCGTATTTTGGAATATTTGTAAAAGCATTATGTCCACATACGTAGATATTGTGGATCCAATGGCGTGGTGTTGTAACATGTAGATGCCTTCTATCTTCTTATATGAGTGTTATAGATCCGGTGGCATAGCATTGTAACTTGTAGATGTCTTCTGTCTGCTTATATCACTGTTGCAGATCTGGTGGCATGGCGTTGTAACTTGTAGATGCCTTCTGTCTGCTTTATATGAGTATTGCAGATCTAGTGGCGTGGCGTTGTACATTGTAGACACCTTCTGTCTACTTAAATGAGTGTTGCTGATCCAGTGGCGTGCTGTAGTAGCTTATGAATTAAAATATTCATTGCTTTATACAGGTAGATTATCGTGTATTACTTATTAATTTATGCAGATGGATTATAGCACACTAACGAATCTCTTGCTTTATATTTGTAGTAGATGTAGATAGCTTATTGTATGCACGAGGAGTTTCCCACTATAACTCGTAAGCACTTGCGTTTGATATAGTCACTTTGTATCTTGCTTGTGGACAATAGGTTGGGAGTCAACGGGTCTTCTACAATAGCTGGTAAGATTCCATATTTGTTATAATTCTACAATATTTGATCATAAATGACATATCATGTCCACGACAAGTCTTCTAAGATGGCTTGTGGGTGCTTTCTTTTGATGCACATCACCTAGCTTTTGCTTGTTGATAACAAGTTCAATGTATAAATAATCATTATCCTTTTTAACATTTATATCTCATTTGACAAGAAAGCTTTGAAGCATTTGTAGGAAACTAAGTAGTATTTAGTTAATGTATTGGTCCACTCTTTGATTGCTACTGATAATAATCAGAATCTCCTTCAAGAAATTCTCTTCCCTTTCCTTATGGATATAGTTTACCTTTCATACATGTGTTGATTGCATATCTCTTGTTACCAACTCCAAGCAATCATCAGTGTGTAATATATCTTTTCCATCACATCATCATTTGACCCATGATGCGAGTGAGAACATTAGTGCTATTGTCGATTTGCACTTCGAATGGTATGACATTCATGAATCAGTCATAACACCTATTAAAGGCCTTGTACTGTAGCACGTACGTAAATTTCCATACTCTTTGCTAGTTCTATTGATCATTGCTTGAGGGTGCATCATTTCTAATGTTGTAAATGAGCCATTATGATCTAATGACCCCTTTCCAATACTATGATTTTGGTATAAAACCATATTCTTAGTGCTGTTCTAGCTGCTTGTAATCAAATTACACTTGCAAGTTCTTTGGGATAAACTTGAGATCAAGCTCATCAATCCCTTCTCTCCAATTGGAATAATTAATATATGTTGATCACTATTGCTCACATAGATTTCATGTTCACACTTGCATGAATTTGCATATGAGTCTTTGCTTCCTTAATTAGCATTTGCATTCCAATTGGAATGATAATTATATTGGGAAGTTGATTATCTTTCAAATCAAATTCTTATAGCTCATCTATTGATGTTCACTTGAATAAACGTCAAACCAAATACCAATTATTCACATGATATTTTGATATTGTTTCATGTAATCTCTTCAAGTTAGAATATCCTTCATGATTCATTCAAATTTGGGTTCAAGTGTCCATGTTTTTTTCCACTTGATTCAAGTTCTGAGCATAGTTCCATATGGTCAACTTGTATGTTAACTTCAATGTAAAAGTTCTTTGTGCCCAAAGTCTTGTTCAAGTATAGTTCAAGCTTGAGTACAAGTATAGTTAAGACTCGAAGTGAGCCTCTTCCAATTGTTTGAGTCCCCTGTAGTCCCAAATATTGTTCAAGTCTTTATGATTATTTAAGTTCAGTTCCCCTTGGTCAAATTATTTAAAGTCTTTTTGACGCCGGAGCTGAGCTAATCAATCCTATTAAAACTTCAGGCTATATTAAGTCTATTTGGTAGTTATAGGGCTATAGAGGTATAATGCTTTCTTATTTTGTATGTAGCCTAGTATGCTACTTTTCTTTTGGCTACAAATAGGTATCCAATGTTTGTAATATAAAGGAGATTTGGAGATTAATAAAATTAGAGTTTATTCTCTTATGTTTTTCTGTATCCTAAGATTATTCTTAGGTGGTGGTTCTTCCTCCAAGAAGGAGTTTTTAGAGTGGTGTTTGTCCACCGCCACCAGATCGTCGACATGGATTTGTCAAGCCCCCTCCGGTCCAGTGTCATTTGGTATCAGAGCTCGCAAGGTGCTGGCATTGCCGACGGGGCATATGAGTTACTGATTCAGAAGAAAGAATCAGTTTCTTGACGAGTTCTCCATTTTTTTGTATCCTGAGAATTGTTTCAGGTGGTGAGAACAAACGCTCAGAAATAGTTCTTGAGAGCAAGTGAAGAAATTGAAGGCAAGACCTGACATTTGCAGGAGTCGTTCGCGAGCTAGAGCAGAGAGCGCCTGAGCAAGAAGATGGCGAAGAAGGAAGCCACGATCCTAAGGAGAATTAGTTCATCTCTTTTCTAATCAAGCACATCAAAACTCCTGCTCTTGAGAGGAGATTTGATATGTCATAGAAGTACAAGGCATTCATTAGCCTGGGTGGACTTCACGTGGCTAGTAACAAACGAAGAGAAGGGTGATTGCGGCGTCGGTGCCGAGAAGAGGGATTGGATTTTATTTCTCATTTTTGATATAATTGATCTCTGATTCTTCTCTGAGCCGTGGAGTTTGCATTTGTTTCGACTCCAGTAGTTCGCTTTCGTCTCGACGTCATTAATTTATATGGATAGAGAACTAGGCGTGGGAGACCGAAGAAAGAGTCGTGGCTGCGGAGTAGATTGCGATGAAGGTCAGAACATAGCTGAACAAAGAAGAACAGGGCTTGTATTGAAGGCTCGGAGCAGCCCTTATTGCTATTTTGAATTGGTTCTTGAAGAAAAAATCAATATGCCTTCTCGATGGGCGTTGCAAGGGCCAGTTCAAGAAAAGGAAATTGACGATCTGCAACAAGAAGTTGCCCTACTCAAATGACAGATGTCAATGCTTGAACGAAAGAAAGACATGAGCCCCCTTGCCCGGGACTTTGATGGCATTCATCCATGAGATGGTCAGTTCTCTTCTATCTACGAAGACGTATTTGACAGACCACCTCATCAGTCTTCCACCACACCTTTGATCAAGCTTGACTTTAGAGAATTTGAAGATCCATTGCCGAATTCATCGTCTTTGCCTCTCTACGATGAGTCGGTGTACAACATGTATGATGATGATATGCTCGGTGGAGTTCTTGATATTGATCAGCCCGCATATGATGATGATGAGGGAAAAATGGATGGCCAGCTGGAGCCAAATGTCCAACCAGAACTATTCATTCACAATGTTCCGAACAAGACAACAATTACGCTCACATTCATTGATAAAAAATTACATGTAAAGATCTCTTCAATGGTTTGGATCGTGAATCACTTATCTTCTCCTCTGGGAAAGAAACACATTTGATCCTAGATGCTTTCACAATCATAATTATTCCATCTTTTTATGCTAAACTTGAGATATTGAAGATTGGTAGGCAAATTAACATCGAGTGGAAGTATCTAGGTAAGTTTAGCCAACCACACCCACCTCCTTCTTGAGGCCAACTAGACATCTTCCTATGAGCCTAAAGTTCCTCCTACCCCGGTAGTATGATGTAAGAGCTGAGCCAATAATTCCTTTTAAAACTTTAGGCTATATTAAGTCTATTTGGTAGTTATAGGGCTATAGAGGTGTAATGCTTTCTTATTTGTATGTAGCCTATTATGCTACTTCCTTTTGGCTATGAATATAGGTAGCCAATGTTTGTAATAAAAAGGAGATTTGTGGTTCTTGCTCCAAGAAGGAGTTCTTGGAGTGGGTGTCCGGCGACAGCCACCAGATCGTCGACGTGGATTCGTCGAGCCCCCTCCAGTCCGGTGTCACTTTTGCTTGATCATTTAGCTCATTTGGTGTTCAAATTCAAGTTTAATTTAGTTCTCCTGTCATTCAAATTGAGTTCAATCAGGTCCAAGTGTGGACTTGCGTTCACACGAAAGTTCGGCAGCCTCCTGGCGACTCCCCTATTTAAGTGAAAACAATGAGAAACTGGGCATTCCCACCATGCCAAAAAAAGCGTGTATGGTAGGTGTCCTCAGACGAGGATACCGCGGGCATATTTTTTGTCCCCAACCACGCTAGGAAAAGCCTGTATGGGTCTTCAATACTTATTGCAAAAGAAAAGCAATTATTTCCCCGCAAGCGGGTACTTATGAGTATCCCCACTTTATTGTACGCATCGCACTAGGTTCCTATCCCACCACGCTAAGAAAAGAATGTATAGGCAATTTTTCGGTGCACCACAAATTCTGAAAAAGGGATTTTAGGTGATTACCCGCTTCATCGCAAGCATCGCAATGCACTTCCTCTCACCACGCTAAGAAAAACATGTATAGGTGGTCATTTTGTCGTACCACATGCATCGAAATTGGGCTCTCAGAGTTTTAGGGATCAAAGAGTTATACCTTTGCATTCTGACGGCGACGGAGAGGCAGAAGAAATTAACTAAATGCATAGATACTCTCTTTCTTTTTTTTAAATATATACATACATGTATATGAGTGTACACATACATAACTATATACATGCATGCATGCATCATATACACATGTTTCTAGCAACAATGGACATAAAAAATAATATCAACTAAACTATCAATGCTAATAAAAATAAATAAAATCACCTTTCTCTCCTTTTTTGTAAAGTGGTTGTTTAGATTTTATGAAAATGGGTTACTTAGGTTGTTTGAAGTGGAGGAAGGATTGATGAGGTGGGATAAGCAGGATAAAATGGGGTGCAATGAGTTGTTTGAAATGAGCTTTAATAGAGGGAATGTTTACTGAGAGAAGAAGCCCTTGGTTTGGATTGGAGGTGGGGTAAACTATAGGTTTGGTGATCTTAACAAAGCAATCAGCTCTTTGAAGTCTAGCCTTAGCATAGGAAGGTTTCAAATTAAGAACAGTATTGCACTCTTCAATTGCTTTTCTCCCATTGTCCATGTTTAGAATGGCAGGTAGCTCAGTTTCAGAAGAGAATGGCATTCAAGGGATCATGATGAAGTCCTTCTCCATAAGTAGTGCATGCATCTGAATACTTAGAAAAACTTTAAGAACTCATTTCCTTTGTTTTGAGCTGCTGCGACAGCTTTTACTCTCCTAACCACAACACTTATTTTTTCTGTTGTTATGATGTTTATCAGCCTTTTCCACTAATGAAACAGCTTCATTGAACCTTCCTGAAGCTAAATCAACCTCTAAGGATGTATCAATTCACTACAAGGTTTTAGAATATCTTTTGCTTGTAATGCAAATGCTTTTGGAGCCAAATCTGCACCGTTAGAAATGGCAGATTGGGATTCTTTAAGCATACTCTGCCACTCCTGTTTTCGAGCCTCATTGCATCTTAGAACATGCATTTGGAGATTTGTTGCCCTAGAGATATCATTAGTATCAATCTCCTTTCGAGATTTCTTGTAGTGATGAACTGGCTTTTCGGCTTCCCTTAACATGAGATATGAAGTCGCTAACCGACAATGAGCTCTCTAATATGAAGTATCAATCCTTACTGCCTCCTTACACTCTTTGATAGCCTCAAGGAGCCTTCTCATTCCCGCAAGTGCTGCCGCCTTATTGCTCGAATAAGAAGCCTTCTAAGGATTAAGCATGATCGCCTCATTTTAGAGAACTAATGCCTCGCTGAGTCTCTTATCATTGAACTCGTCATTGCCCATCTCCTTCAAAATTTCAATATTCATCTTCTTCTTTTATTTTTTTCATGTTGAACCTTTGATTTGAACCTCACAATCTAGTTTTCTTCCACTATATCACATAATTTTTGGCTCAACATGTCAAATGACACCTCAAAGAGCCTTTGAGTGCTGCTCTTATTTTACAACTTTGTTCTTAAACCAGATCAACTTCTGGTTATCTTCGCTAATATGCTTCATTGGCTTCACAACCAACCCTCCGTAAGATCTCATGTCAACTTCAGGCAGGCTTTCCCATGAGAATGCTAGTTGAAGATTATCAGATCTTCTTTGGATGCCAAGAAACCATACAGCTAACGCTTACCCCCTGAATAGAACACTGTAGGGCATTTTTTCCCAAGCATCTCCATCTCTTGCTCAAGTGATAACTTCCTAGAGGAAGATAAAGACCCACCAGTATCCTTTACAGTCGGAGAAGAGCCACTTCTGAACGCTTGCAGAAGGAGAACAGAAGAATTCTGCTTCTGCAAGCAAGGATGGAAAAAGGAGGCTTGGTGAAGGGAGCATATGGGAGTTCCTGTAGTGGAGAGGTCGGTACTTTGTATTTGAGGGATCAGACATGGAGGCTTCGCAGTCGAGGGAGATATGACATTGGACGTGGGAGAGGCAAGAAGGCATTTTCTTCACAGCCTTTTGTCTATGCTTTTTTGGAGATTCGGAGGAGGGATTTCAGGCAGATAGGGTGGAGATTTCCTGCTGCTAGAGGAGTTCGACTTTGAAGGAAGAAGTAAGAAATTGAACAGTGCCCTAAAGTATCTCTCAACTTCATTTTAAGGAAGAGATAGCAATCGACTGAGGTAGCTTATATTACAAGATTTATCAGAAAAGACTAAGGGACTGTTTGGTTGCCTGAAAAGAAAATACAGTATAAAATAAATGCAATTTAAAGTTAATGTAGTGCATTATGAATATTTTGAGTCTGTTTGGTTGTCTACAAAATAAAAGAATGAGAATTATTTCCCTTATTTGATTAGGTAGGTCCAGAGTAAAGTAAAACTAGATTTTTTTTGTAATAATTATTTCCCTTATTGCCATGGAAGGCATCAAAACCAAGTCTTATATTGTTCACCATCCTGATGTGGAAAAATCCCTCCCCTATATCATGGCTTTCTGCCCACAGAATTGACTCATCAATGTATTCAGGATTGAACGGTATCAGACGAACCTTAATTAGCATATTAAGTTAAATAGTTGTTATTCTATTCTAGTCTAAATAAAGATGAATTAATCTAACAAAACCTAAGGGTTGTTTTGCACCAAGAGAGTGCTTGATGGCCAAACTAGTAGCTTTATTGATCAGCACAAAAGCAGGGAGACCTTCATCCTTCACCTCATTGTCCCATCGAAAATCTTTGTACCAGTGCTGCAAGATTGGATTTTTATGCATAAATATGAGATATTGTTGAGAAATATGAGTGCAAAAATGAAAAAGAGTGAGCTTCGTGAGATTGTAGATGCCTGGTAATCATCACGGTGGTTCTTCGGAATAAGGATGACGCTACCTTTGTGGATGGAGAGGGAGTAGAGGGAGTAACACTCTTCGGCCTTGGTGTAGATTCTGAAGGTTGAGTTGTGGTTGTGGGATATCTCCCCGCTGTAATGTTGGGCATAGGGATCAGCATAGGGGTACAGCTACGCCGGAGGGTACGATGCCGACGGAGGAGGCTGGTTTCAGTAGTGTTCATGGTGTTTAGAATGGTGGCACTCTTCAGGAGAATTATTTCCCTTATTTTGTTCCGGGCTTATCCCTGCACTTCTCCTCCTTGTCGCTGATGGAGAGGAGCTCGACAGAGTCTCTCCCCTAGCCTTTTGGTGAATTTGGTTGCAAGTTATCCGATCAGGAGCTCCGGGAGATGACGTATGAGATTTTTGTTGCAGCGTGCAAAAACATGGCTGGAAAGCCGCTAACATACATTTCATCTTCGGAGAGAGCTGCCAGAGTGACGACGCCGTCGTCGATGGAGAGATCATTTTCATCCGCTTGGTCGATGTTGGCATCGATGCAGCGATCTCAAACTTCGATGGATGCTAGCAAGATGAAGAAGGCGTTGGGATGAAGTCGTTGAATTTCTAACCCGTTCAATTTGAGCCAATTTCAATGTTGCAGGAAACGCTATCCTTAATACACCGCTGATGCTTCATAGGACTTCCTTATGTTTCATTGAAAATCAATCAAACGACCTAATTTAAGAAATGCATGCAATTAATTTACTTTACACTCCTAATTCTGCATACCAAACAACCCCTAAATTAATAGGAGGAGAATTGATTGGAGATGTTTTGGCAGAGCTCTAACGAAGACGAGGTAACTTGCATTTAACAATGATTTGATTCCTCATTTAACTTTTTTATTTTTTTGTCACATTAATAGAAATATTAATAATAACATATTATCATTAATATTCTTATTAATTTAAAATGCTAGTAAAATAATTGATAGTGCATTTAGGGTATTGTCGATGTCCCAGTCACAACGATATGGTCCATTTCTCGATCGGACTTCATTTGGGTGGGGCTGAGGCCTAATTTTCTTAAAATATATGTTATCGCTTTGAAACTACATCGATTTGCGCACACAACCTCATTCAGACAAATTGATAGTGTATTTAAAGTGTTGATGGAATTCCAAATGCACTAATGAAGTTTGTTTGTCAATTGGATGTCATTTAGATGATGTCGAGGCTAATTTCTCTGATACACATCCTTTGCCTCGATATTCATATCATCCCCCTCACATGCCCCCTCGATTTGTTAAATTGAATGTCATCAATAGATATTCTAAGATATTTAGGAAGTTATGATTGCAATGATGCAGTCCATTTTTCGATCGGACTTCATTTGGGCAATCTCAAGACCTCTTTCCTCAGTATGCATGTTTTGCATCAAGATTTGTTCCACCACCCCAGATGATCCAAATTGAACATAAAAAATATAGTTCTTAAGTATTTACATTATTCCAATCGCAATGGAGAAATCCATTTCACGAATGGGCATCATGTGGACAACGACGAGGCTAATTTTCCTCAAATTTTGTGTGATTGCCTCAAGATCTGTGCCACCAATCCGAATGCTTCAAATTGAACAAACAAAATGTAGCAAACCTGGCGTGATGGATAGTGACAAGGCAGAGGAGCCCGTACACAAATCACTTCCACCAAACCAGGCGTGACGAAGAGCCAGAAAATTCATCACCCTCCTGGTGACGGTAGTAAACCTTCAGTCTTTTTTCTCCTTCCTAGAGAAGGTAGAGAACCTCAAACTTATTTTTCTCCCTCTTGGAGAAGGCAGAGGAAATATAAATCTATGTTGTAGGAAAGTCTTTATTTCTTTATTGTTCTTCACAAGTTTTGAATTTCAAGTTACAATTAATGAAATTACTCAATCATAAAAAATTTTCATTTAAAGAAGTTTTCTAACCTCTTTAGCTAAGTTAATAGGCCCATGCTATTGAACATAATCACTTTCTCAAAGCCCATTTTTTTTAGAAGTTGTTACCCTAACCATCCCCTCCTCCCCTTGATATAACACCATTGTAATTATTTGTACTAAGGCTAGTATTACTTAAGAAAGATTAAATTGTGTCATTCCTTTATTAGCTTTATGTGCACTTTAAGAATAGCATGATCAAGTCCAACTTGTAATGACCACTTCTATATTAATTAAACTACCAATAATAACCTAATTTTGATCAGATAAGACCTATATAATTATTTACCATTATTGAATTACCTCTAAATTTTTAGCATTTATTTTTATGTTTTAGCTAGTAATTAAGAATTTTTGTTGGTCTAAGTGAAAAAAAAATAGTAAAAGAAAATCAGCCTTAGGAGCGCTACAATGATGTCTTGTTAGCATTGTTGCTAAGGTGATGTTGAAATAAACCAGTCAAACAAAGTTTTTTAGGGGTTATTATAAATCTAAATCACAAATAATCTTCATTATAAAGTAAATATTGTAGTGATTTAATCACACTTTTTTTTTCATAATATTTGGCCATTGGTGCAAATCCTTACAAAATTGACACCTATCAATATAAGTGAAGCTTTTGAGATCGTTAGGTATCCGTTTAGCAAGTCAATTCCATCAAAAAATTTTAAATAAAATGTGTTATTTATGATTTTTTTTAATAAAATTTTAAGCAACAAATGGATTTATATTAATTTTGAAAATTGATTAAATTACATAATTATATTTATATTATTTTATATTTCACTACAGGAAAATCACCCATTTCCGGCTGCCTTTTCCGGCGGTAATTGAACCTTTTCCGGCGGTTTTATAGTTTTCCGACGGTTTTCCGGCGGTTAAATTACCGCCGGTAAAAACGGCGTAGGAAAATGAATTCCGGCTGTTTTTTCCGGCGGCAATTTTGTCTGGCGGCTTACCGACGTCTTAAATCGCCGGTATAAATTAAAAAAAAAAAAAAACTGCTCAGTGAAGCCACAGCCCCGCCGCTCCCGCGGCATCCGCGTTCCGGCCAGGTCCCCCCCATCCCGCGCTCTCGCGCGACCTCCCTGCGCATCCGCGCTCCGGCCAGGTCCCCCCCCCCCCCCCCCCCGCTGCTCCCGCGCGCTTCCGGCCAGACCTCCCAGCGCGGGCTCTCGTGCTTCCGCCAGACCTCGCGCGTGCTCCCGCGAGTGCAGTGGGATTCGAACGCTGGTCAGACCTCCCGCGCGCCCGCGTGCAGTAGGATTCGAACGCCGGAAAAGCAGTCGGAAATGTGACCGCCAGAAAACCGTCGGAAAAAAGTCCAAAAGCCGCCGGAAACATGGCCGCCGGAAAGCCGCCGGAAATCAGTGATTTTCCTGTAGTGTTTTATTATAAATATCAATCTCCACATTTACATGGCATTTTCATTCGAATTCATTTTAATAGAGTTCGGAGAGAGAAAACATAAGATTTGGAGGTCGTAAAGTGATTTTTGCCCATCAGTTTGATTGGGAGATTTGCTCGTTTCTTTGTAAGAAACTATTATCCTATTTTTGATTGAATTTATACTACCATAAAATAAGGAAAATTTTGTATTGATAAAACTTTCATCACATAACTTTTTATATGTGATAGATATTGAGATTATGAATATTTTGGGTATTTATTTGAGATTTTTTATTAGGTGATTTTAAAAAACAATAATTTTAACCAATTAAAAATTTTATTTTGGCATTTTAAAATAGTTCTTGAGTTCAATTAAAGGCTTTATAATATTGTTATATATGATCTTTAGTAATTTGGTTAATTTTTAAAAATATGAATTTATGCTTAGTAAAGTTTTATGTTGCATACCACTAGGACATTTTAACACTTTTTGAATTAAGCTTAATTATGCTTTATTTACTACTATATATTGAAAATGAATATGGTTATGTGATTGAAAAATAGCTAGTCACTATTACTATTATAATACTATGAAAATAATATATATATGGAAAAAATAAATAAAACTTATTATTCATCAATATTAGTTGGAGACTGATTGGCCTGTATAGGATGATTGACTAACATGATTTCCTTTAAATACTATAGTTTGAAGTTATCCTCTACTGATTCATGTAATACTTATTGGGAGTTATAAAGAGATGATTACTATTCTAACAGGCAAAGGGTGACAAATCTGTTTACATAGCTAATATTTTTTGATATTGATATAATACTGGAAAAAAAACTAATTAAGCTAGGATTTCTTACTTATTTAGTGTGACTACTAAGATGTATATTATTGAAAAATTATTATTATTATTATATGAATTTATTATTATTGCATAATTTTATTATTACTTTATTATTTTACTATTTCTTCTACATGATTATTACTATTATTGATATAGACACCATTATTATTTGATATTGTTGATTCATTGCACTAATACTAATTATGAAATATATTGATTTGATACTGATATAAAATATTTGGATAGTATGTGTACACTCCTACATTATTTTATAGCATTGATATAATTTTGATTGTCTTTACTAATGCTTTAGTTTTAACACTTTATATGTTTTATCTATTGATTGATAGTATTAATATGATGACTACTATAGTGATTTGACACCCATACCAGTTTACTAATTTCTTTATTATATTATTTTACTATATTTTATACTATATTGCTTTACTGGTTATAGACTTTACTGCTATTGTAAATATGTTTTACTATAATTATACTGATTCATGATCATATTGCTACTACTATTATGATTTGACTATTGATATGCATATTACTCCTTTGTCACACTTTGAGTTCAGATGTAGGATTTGGTTATTTGCTGGTCTTTTGAGCTCATTATATGTGGTTAAATTATTCCACATCAAGGCAAGG
The DNA here is from genome assembly GCA_019514585.1 of Dendrobium officinale. Lineage (NCBI taxonomy): Eukaryota > Viridiplantae > Streptophyta > Magnoliopsida > Asparagales > Orchidaceae > Dendrobium > Dendrobium officinale. Next base: position 19,326,368 of record CM033694.1, read on the forward strand.
GAGTAGGAGTGTGAGATTGACTAGAATCTTTTAAATTCAAGTTCTTATTTTTTTAATTATTCTTTCATATTTATAATAGAGTAGTTTTGATGGGATTATATAAATCTCAAATAGTGTACATAATTTTAGGGATATATATATATATATATTGATATTTTGATCGATAGTTTTATTTAATCTGATATCTATATTAATAAAAGAAATTAGGTGGTTTTGGTAATTATTTATTAAATGATTAAATAATAATTTATTAAAATTAGATTTTAAGTGTATCATAATTGGTACTAGAGCAGTTATTGAAATAATTGATTGAATTGTTACAAAAATTAAAGGAATTCATCATGAGTCGGGTATATTGGGTAGATTAAGGTGCATTATTTTACATACATAAGTGATTATATATGTATATTATTTAGATTAAATAAAATTATGCAGGTAAACAATCAAAATAGATCTACCAGATTCCAGCATACCTAATATAAGCTACATAATATAACTCTAGTGACATCAGACAGTGTTATGCATTTCGACACTATTATAGCATAGGTAATGGGAGATACATAGACCAAGTCAGGTGAGATTAAAAAATAATAGGGAGATAAGTACTTACAAACAATCTATTTGTTAAATCCTGTATTATTCATAGGAGATGTAGGACCTCAGGATATACAAGAATAGTTATTAAGGATAAAAATGATTTTTAATAGTATGTAGTGTTTGAATAGAATAAAGGTACTATTAGTTGTGTTCCTATTTGAAGGAGAGGCAGGTAGAGAGATGGTGGGTTGAATAGTAAAGTGAAATTCTAGGGGAAGATGAATTCCGTGATCACTTGGGATGAGTTCATTATAATATTAAGGAAGTATTTTATACGTCCATTAGACTGATGATATATGGATGAAGATTTTACCAAGTTATAGCGGGGACATAAGATAGTGATGAGTATGAGGTGGAGTTTATTTTGCTTGCTAGGTATGCTCCTCACTTGAATTTTAATGTTAAAGAAAAGTGTTGTATATTTCTATAGGGGTTGAGCAGAGAACTGAGACATCCACTAGTACCTTTATAGATTCAAGAGTTTAATAAGTTGGTGGAGCTAATTTGGTAGCACCAGCATCCAGATATGAGGTGGGCTCCAAATATGATGTTGGCATGAGGAGGAGAAGAGATGAAATAAGCAGGAATAAATACATAGATTGTGATAAGAAAGGTTATTATAGTGATTTGAGGGGATATGGATCAATATCACCTATAAACAACTATGGTAGGTATATTCATTATGGTTGATGATATTCGGGGTCAATGCTACTTATTAACGGGGAAATATTTTTGATGTGGATAGCAAGAACATAATATAGCAGATTGTCCTCAAAGGGGATTTAAAGGAAGGATTGATTTTTATGTAGGATTATCTAGACAAACATATAGAACTATAGGATCAAGGGCATATAGTGAAAGATCAACCAATAGGGTGGATGATAGAGCTATTAGTGGTGGTCAAATGGGAGATTATTGAACCACGGTCAACTGCACCTATTATAGTGATGTCATGTGTATACAACTTACAAAATCTTGAAGATTGATAATAACCTGAAAGTTCTATTGGTAAGAAATTAATTTAAATGATTGAATAGCATATCATATCATGTATAATTAAATAATATGTGATGGAATGAACTACATGACTGTATTTTTTTACAAGTTTTTATTTGAGTTTTAATTGAACAAATTTGGTTTATATCAATTTTGTGTCTAAATTCTTAAGGAAATGTCATGGATGATTTTTTTTAGTTTGATTTTATTTGAGTTTTATTTGGTTTCAGTATTGATTATACAAATTTATTTTATATCAATTTTATATTTGCACCCTTTAGAAAAAATTGGGTGATAATATTTTTAAGATGGGTAGACCAGTCAAATAGAAGAAATTCAAGTAGCTCGTGTTGTTATTTATTAAAAGATGAAAAAGTAATTATTCCAAATTAGATATGGGGCATAACAATTGTGTTGTAAAGCTATATGATTCTTCTCTTTATTTGAAGGGCAGTGTTCTCTGGGGGTTAATGTAGTGCTATTGGAATGGCATCACAACACTGAGCTCTATGTTTCTATATTAAGAAATTCATCCCTTGGGGGTGCAGCAACAATGAAGATTTGGGGCCACGGTGCTGAGAATGTATATATATATATATATATATATCCACTCTTCCAAACTCATTCATTTAATTTCAATATATACTTTGGTCGGAGAAGGAAAGAAGAGAATAGGAATGAAGAAAGAGGAGAGAGAAAGATATTTTAGAGATCTTAGAGTTAATTTCACCCATCGGGCTACTTGAGAAATTTATTCATCTTGAAGAAGGCTACCAATATCTATAATTTAAATAGTTTTTCTTATTTTGTATTTTCTAAATTTTAATTTGTCAAAACTCATAAAAATTGTGATATCTTGATATTTAGAATCTTTCACCTTGTAATATAAAACTAACTATGTTATTGTTCTAGTGATTCTACACATTGACTTTATCAAATTAAATTTTAATATATTATTTCTATATTTTGAGGCATATTCCCTACATTGAGTAACACAACGTCAAATCCAATAGAATATATAACATTTAAGAAACGTGTTCTAGGTGAGAGTATTAAGAGAATGTTTCATTATTTTCTTATTAGAAAGTTTAAAAATTAATGGATTGAAAAAGGTGATTAATTGGAGAAGTAATTTTTTCTTTGTAAAGTCAGATAACATGGTGATCTATTAACAACATTTCATGCATTAGCACATATTTATGTTAACATGACATTAAATATTTTAGTTGTGTAAAAATTGATGCTAAGATGATTGGGTTGCACCAAGTTTTTATTAGACTCACTTATTGAGATTGTCATTTGACCTCCTATAGTTAAGGAAATATATTTTTGAGAGTAATATTTTGTTATTTAATACTTATTACATTATTGTTATTTCTTAATTATTGAATTTCTAGAATCATTTTGTTCTTTGTTAGAATTTATTGAATCCTCAATTATCAGAAAAAGGATGACCATTACCAAGTACGGCTCTACTCAGGGTCACAAGAAGGCTAAAAGAATGGAAAGTGAATCGGGTTAATTATATTAAGTAGATAAAAACTGATGAAGAAATGAAAAAACTTGATCTGACCTTCGAAGCAAGAGCTACTGAAATGCATATAAAGATAAGAATCTTAAAAGATTAACTTATTGAGTCTAAGATATGGCATAAAGAGCTAGCTAGGTTGACCCTAATAATCTTTATTTTTAAAATAATTTCCCCTACTTTATCTTTGATTTTTATACATATTTCCACTTGATTCTAATAAATCAAATGAACTAATTTAATTAATTTTATTAATATAGAATAACATCAAAATATGGATTTTTTTACTAAGTTTATCTCTCTTTCTATACTAGTGGCTATTGGTTTTGAATTTCTTATTGCTACCAATTATTTTTCTCTAATTGATAATTTTTCTCTATAAGTTATTCCATAACCCTTTCAAGAAATACAAGAGACCTCTATAATTCATAATCATTCTTTAGATTCTAATTACCCTATATATGTAGCTCCCCCACCTCCCTCACCTCCTAAATATATCCATGACACTCAGGCTATCACTCTTGGTACTTTGGTTGTAGTGAACAAGAAAGACTCCAATTTACAGGCACACAAGCATCTTTATGAGAACATCAATATAAGCCCTAATATCACATCTTTACACATAAAGATGAGGACTAGTTAAGATTTGCACCTTCATTTACAAGATTTGATAAAGATATATAATTTTTAATTTTATAGGCATTTAAATTATAAGAAAATCAAAATTTTAAATATATATACTTGTATAATTTTTTATTTTAATCTATTTTTTATTTAGTTTTTATTTATTATTTATCTTATTTTTTTCTTTCTCAAGCATTATTTGTATTATATGCATCAATTATGTTGTAAACTACAACAACCAGTTGATCCATTAATCATGATAACCTTTATAAAAACTTGAAGGAATAGAGTTAAGTTATGAGTTCAATGTCATACACTATGGTGAAACACTAAGCAAACTGGTGCACATAGCTATAAAAACTTGAGCCCTAAGAGACTATGCACTACTGACCACCCTTGGCTTCATGCAAATAATTGTTAAGCATGGAATCTATAATAACAATTTTGAAACTAAATTTGGCATGCTTTAGATGATTTAGAATTTGTAATATTGGGGATTGGAAATTAAGGATCACAAATATCACCAAATATAGTTACATATTTCTTAAAATTTTATGTCACTTAAATATAATGGTTTATCTATTGATGCCATTCAATTACGTTTATTTTCTTTTTCTCTATATGATCAAGCCAAAAGTTAGCTCAATTCTTTTTGAAGTAACTTGACCACAAATTGGGATGATTTAGCTCAAAAGTTTTGAAGTACTTCACATATGCAAGGATAGTTATGTTGCAAATGAAAATATCCTACTTCATCCACTTGGAAGGTTAAACATTATATGACTCTTATGAGCACTATAATGATCTACCAAGAAAGTGCTCACATTATAAGCTACCAAAATAGATACATGTCAACCTTTTACAAAATTCTAGATGGAATGATAAGGATATTAATTAATGTTACTTCCAATGGAAACTTCATGAGTAAAGCTCAAAGGTGTCCTATAATCTACTTATAGAAATGATCATAAATAACTATTATTGCCAAGTAATCACTTTCACACTAAGAAGATAATGGTCAATGTCTAGGATGCTAACATAATCACAATACTTACTTCTCAAGTTTCTTCACTGATTAAGAAACTCGATATATTCATTATAAATAATATCATAACCCTATTTACAATTATTTTTATGGAGTTAAGCATCAGTGTAGTGACTGTCAGGAGCATAATCCATTCTCACAACCTCAATTGAAGCAAGCATATTTCAAATAAAATTAATAGTATGATATTATTTATGCCAACACATACAACCCTAGTGGAGGAATCACACTAAATTCTCCCAAAAAAATTAATGTGGTGTGCAACAATTGATTGTCTTTCAATAGGCTCTAAGATTTTAATTGCCTTAAGGATTTCAAAAGCACTTTGAACTTTAACATTCCAAACACCATACATGGTAGAAGGCGACAAGTCTTATTATGAGATGCTCTTACATAACTAAAATCAACCACTATTTAATTCATATCACAAAAAGACACTACATTATGGAAATAGGAGACCTCTAATTAGTTATAGGAGACCACCACACAAAATATTGAAGTGTGGATTTGTCAACTATCATAATAAATTTTAGCAAGGTAGTCTAGTGCTCTCCTTAGCAAAACTAAGATAAATCCTAACGATCATGTGAAACAAACCACTTAATAAAGTGGCAAAGAGCTAGTTAGTTTTTAGAGTAATGAGAATCTTAAATAAAGTAGAATGTTAGCATGCTGATTGAGACTAAAGAGAAAGAGGTGAGGACAAAGCCTAAATTATTTTCTAATAATTTTCCTTCTTATATTCCATCACAACCAAATTAATTAAGATTTCAAAAATTAAAGCTCAATCAGAAACTTTTAAAGTTTTTTAATATTTTAAAGATTCTCTATGTAAGCATTACACTCATGGATGCATTGGAGTAAATGCCAAGTTTTGTAAAAAAATTTGAAAAAAAATTATCTCGAATAATTGGAAATTAGAAGAATATGAGATAGTCACACTCACTAAGTAGTGCAGCGCCATTTTATGAAATAAACTATATATAAAGTTGAAGGATCCATAAAGCTTTAATATTCTATGCACCATAAATAACATGCACTTCAAATAATTATTATGTGATATGGGAGCTTTAGTGAATTTGTTGCCTCTACACATCTATAAGGAGCTTGGGATCAATGAAGTTAAGTGAATAATAATTTATTTATAGCGAGTAGATTAATTAATCAAGCATGTTATCAAAATTATATAGGATGTGCTTGTGAAAGTTGATATGTTCATATTCCCCATAAACTTCAATATTTTTTATATAGATGAGGAGAATCATGAGTTTGAAATTTATATTAGGGTGGCCTTTCTTTGTTATAAGTTAGAATTTAACTGATTTGTTGATATAAGAGCTCATTCTAAGGGTGTAAGAAAAGGAAGTCACTTTCAATGTATTTAAGGTTTTGAAGCACCTATATTTTAACATGGATAGCTACTTTAGGTTAGAGATATTTTACACTTAATGTCAAAAAGGCTGGTGAGTTTGACTATTCAAAGAACATTCTAGTGTCCTAGATTATGAGGCCTACCACTCTGATGATCATGAAGTGGTGAAATACATTAAATTGGTAGAAGAAGCTACTCCAATATTTATAAAATAGCCCTTTAAGGACATAATATAAGCTAGTTCATAACCATTCCCTTCAATTGATAAACCTCCTATTTATAGTTTAAACAGCCATATGATCACTTCAAATACACCTTTTTGAGGGAGGCATCCATATTTCCAACCATTACATCTTAAAATTTTGGTTAAGAGACTGAAAATGTTATTTTTAATTATCATATAAGATTCGAGCCTTTTGAGGATTACAATCCTTTGTAATTATTTGTTTTAAATATATTTATGGAAGTGCAACTATTTCATATAGGTTCATTATCAATATTTGGTTCACATATTATATCAATTATTTGTATTACAATGTAATGCTTCTAATTTTTTGTATCAATAATGTAAGAAATTTCTTTCTAATGTTAAGCATTACTAGTGATCTGGCTATTATCTCTTCAAATTATAAGGATATTTAATCATTCAAAGATGCATTCTAGAAGAAGAGGAAATGAGTATAGAGGCCACTTTTTTGTTGATCATACTGCCAAAAAAAATTTATAATCTAATTTTTATTAGACCATGGTGTGCTAAGTGTTAAAGGAAGATAAATTTTAGCATAAGCAATGAGATGCTATAAAAAAATTCTAAAGGTGGAGTTGTTTAATGTTTACGATATTGATTTTATAGGCCCTCCATCTTTTTTCAACAATATCTACTTCTTAGTTGTTATAAAATTGTCTCCAAATGGTATGAAGCTATCATGCTTCCCACTAATGATTCTAGGGTGATAGTTCTAAAAAATAATATTTTTAAGAGATTTGGTGCACCATTGTCATTATTAGTGATGATGGTAAGCATTTTTGTAATAAAGCAGTTTGAAGTATTGCTAAAAAAGAATGTGAATATATAAAAACTTTTTACATCATATCACCCGAAATAAATGTCCAAGTAAAGATTTTCAATCATGAGCTGAAGTGGATTATAGAAAAGATAGTGTGTAACAATAGAAATGCTAGGCCTTTAAAGCTAGATAATGCATAGCTGGTATGTTGCACTAACTAAAAAATACCTATAAGCATGTCACCTTATTATTATCTTTTTTTTTTTTTTTAACATTTTATTAACATGTGGAGTTAAAGCATAAGGCATTTTAATTTTTTAGGATTGGTGCCCACTTATCTTCTAACTTAAAGATGGAGGTTTTGAAGAAATTGAGGTGTGGATAAGAGTAATTTTAATAGTTTAAATATTATGCATTCTTCATTCCAAGAAAAATATTTGGTGATTCAAATAATTTTAAGGAATGGTGTGCACTTACCCTTTGAATTAGAGATGAAATAACTTAGACATGCAACATAGCCAAAGAGATTTTTAATATTGATGCAACTTAGAGAGCTAGTAGACCATTCAAAAGGAACCAAAGTGCAAAACCCCTTAAGTAAAAATTAAGCTAAACTCCTAAACATTGAGGTGCCTTTTAAATGGTTAAAATCTCATTTAGAAACTCAGTAGTCAAGCGTGCTCATCCCAGAGAAATCCTGGGATGGGTGAACCCTAGGAGTTACACCAACAAGATAAAATCATGAGGCCCTTAGGTCAAAGAGGACAATATCTCGATATTTAAGAGTTTTATTTGTTACAAATAGTATCAGAGCAATACACCAGCTGAATGATGGGAACTAAGTCCCATATAATATAAAGTGTTATACCACATGGGATACATCTCTTGAACCATGTATTTGATAAAGTGCTAAGTGGTGGGATTCACCACTTGAACTTATAGGAGTCACCTCTATAATCTTATCTTCTTAGTGGATGAATCTGGGATAAAGATATTGATGACGATATCAGTTACTTTAGTGTGAGAGATTGTGAAACCCCTTAAGTAAAAAGAAGCTAAACTTTTAAACATTGAGGTACATTTTGGTGTAATGGTTGGAATTTTATTAGTAAACTTTGTAGTTAAGCGGGCACATCCTGGAGAAATCCTGAGATGCGTGATCTCTTCAGCTGTTATATCAATAGGACAATACGGCGAGGGTCTTTGGCCAAAGATGATAATATCTCGATAGTTAAGAGTTTGGGCTATTACAAAAAGTAAGAGGATTATTAGACCAATTACTAGTAAATAATAGTTGAACTTAGTATTTGATAAGCAATTATGTAAAGGAATTGAAGAGAAAAAATAGTGAGAATAACAAGCATAAGTTTTATAACATCTAAAATTGAAATTATTAAATCATATATAGACACACTCAGACACCAAACTAACTATCATAAAAATATTGATAATTATAAAATAAGGCAATAGAAAGCCAACATAAAAAAAGGATAGCAAAGCATAGATGAATAGATTTAACCATACTTTACTTTACATTCATATGTTTAGTATAACATGAGGGACTTTTTTGAGGGATCGTTATATTAAGTGTGCTTGATTAAAACTTTATTTAGGCCTACCAAAACATATCTTCCACCTTTTATATGATGCTTGTATCATATGGTACGAATAGAAGATGGAACTCTTAAAAATTAGGGTTTTTTGAAGCCCACTGCTTAAGGTTTTCTAATACTTTTATTAGAAAATCCTTGGTTGTTTAAACTTTAGTAGAGAGAGACTTGAGGGAGAGAAGAAGGAGAGTTTTGTAAGAGAAAAGAGGGAGATTTTATGAGGGAGAAGTTGTGAGGGGATGCACAATGTTGCTCAAAGCAAGAATCTTGCCTAGTATATACAAGCGTCTGCCTTGATTCTATGTGGCTATAGAGAAGAAGTTCTTTAGCAAATATCGTGGTTCTCTGAAAATCACATGGTGGGTGAAAATAGAGTTGCGGTTCTCTGACAATCACTAGGAGGGTCAAAATAGAGTTTTGGTTCTCTAACCATCACTTAGAGGGTGAAAATAGAGTTGAGGTTCTCTGCCTATAAAAGAGCCATGGTTCTTTGTCGTATGAGGTAGGTGAAATAATGTTTGTATGGGCTTCTTTAGGTTGCTTTGAGAGCAAAAGAAGAGTCACTATTATTTAGTGCAATACTTTGAGAGGGTATCTCCAAGGACTGAATATAGGTCAGGTTGACCAAACCACTATAAATTTTGGCATGTTCATTCTGATTATTTTCTGCACTTTATTTTTTATAACTATAATTGTGGTTAAAAAATTTGATTTATTTTGTTATTATGAAATTTGCTTATTTATACATCTGTTATGTTAATTATTGTGTGTGTGTGTGTGTGTGAAACATTTTTAAAGAATTTATTTTGACCTAAAGAAATTTTCAAATATCCAATTCACCCCCCACCTCTCTTAGTTAGCTTCGGGCTAGTTCATAAAGATTTAACAACATTCACAAACTTTTAAGTGGTATCAAAGTGAGATTCAAAAATTAAGTTTTTAAATAACTTTTGAAACAACATCAATGGATAATTTTTGAAATCCTAATACTATGGAAGGATATTCAATCACAGGACCGACTGTGTGATGTATGTCAGTTAGGAAAATAAATCAAATACACCTTCTACTCAATCAAGGACATTAACACTAGCAAACCTTTAGTAGTCAATCACATCGATCTCTTTGGACCCATTAGCACAGCAAGCATAGGAGGAAAAGTCTTTTGGTATATGATTGATGATAATTACTCGAGGTTTACCTGGGTTAGATTCCTATCTCATAAAATTGAATCATTTGAGGAATTTAGATCATTATCCACTTGGATTTAGAGGAAGCTAGGTTATGAAATTTTGATAATTCATAGTGGTCTTGGTGGAGAATTTGAGAATGATAAATTTGAATCTTATTATAAAGAGCAAGGGATATATCACAATTTTTTATTTCCTAGAACCCCTCAGCATAATGGGGTTGCTGAAAGAAAGAACAGAAACCTTATAGAAGCTGCTATAGCCATGTTAACTAAATGCTCACTTCCTAAATACTTTTGAGTATAAGTAGTGAATATAATATGTTATATTCTGAATAGGGTTAGTGTTAGATCCAAGTTGAACAAGATACCCTATGAAATTATTAAGGGTAGAAAACCTAACCTCTCTCACCTTCATGTCATTGAGTGTAAAGTGTTCATTCTAAATAATGATAAATCTCTACTAAGAAAATTTTACCCCAAATTTGATGGAGTGTTCATAGGGTACTCAAATGTTAGAAAATCCTTTAGAGTTTTAAATAGAAGGGCACTGATAGTAGAGGGGACCACTCATATTATATTTGATAAATCTGATAATTCTGGAGGGTCTAGGGTAGAAGAAGAAGAAGAATTTGTAAAAATCACCTAAGGAGTAGAATCTATAAATTTAAATGAAAGGGTAAAACCTAATAATTCACTACTAAGAGAATTGAGATATTCTTCAAGTCATCCTAAAGAACTAATCTTAGGAGACCCATCTGAAGGTGTTAGAACTAGGCTTTAACTTAGAAAAGAAGAAAGCCACTCTACCTTTATCTTAATGACTGAACCTACCAACATAAATCAAGCCCTATCTATTGAATTTTGGATCCTAGCCATACAAGAAAAGTTAAATTAATTAATGAGGAATGATGCTTGGGAAATAGTTGAAAGACCTAAGGACCATAATGTTGTTGGAACTAAATGGGTTTTTAAAAACAAAATAAATGATTCTAGTGTTGTGGTTAGAAACAAAACAATATTAGTGGCTAAGGGGTATATCGAGATCAAAGGGATTGACTTTAAAGAGATCTTTGCCCTTGTAGCTAAATTGGAAGCTATTAGGGTGCTACTGCCCTTGCCTACTTTAGGGATTTAAGCTGTACCAAATGGATATCAAAAGTGCCTTTCTGAATGGGGTAATAAAAGAATATGTGTATGTTGGACAACCCCCATGCTTTAAAAATTTACAATTTCCTAATCATGTTTTCAAAATAAAAAAATATTATATGGACTAAAATAAGCACCCAGAGCATGGTATGAAAGACTAATTACATTTGTACTAGAGTGAACCTTTATTAAGAAAAGCGTAGACACCATCCTATTTCTAAAAAAGGTAGGAGATGAACTATTCATTATCCAAATTTATGTAGATGATATTCTATTTGGATCTTCTGATAAAAATATATGTGATGAATTTTCAAAAATAATGAGTATGGAGTTTAAGATGTGTATAATAGAAAAACTGACCTACCTTCTTAGATTTAGTATAAGACAGAAGGATGATGAAATTTTCCTTAATTAATCAAGATATATTAAGACATGCTTAAGAAATATGAAATGAATAAAGCCAAGCTGATAAACACTCCCATGAGTTCCATTATTTAGTTAGACAAGGATTCAAATAGAAAATAAGTTAACCAGAAGAAATATAGAGGAATAATTGGACCACTTCTTTACTTGATTGCTAGCATACCTAATATTATGTTTAGTGTTTATATTTGTGCTAGAAGTTCATAAGGTTTGTGATATCATAAAGAACTAGTATCGAGGCTAACCAAGAGGGAGGGTGAATTGATGATTTAAAAAACCTTCTTTAAACAAAAAATAAAAATCCCTTTCTTAAAGCCTTTTTAACATTTGAAAATAGATAATCAATACAACATAAAGTTAATTGCAAATTTTCAACCAAGCAGTTATATCCAAAAATAAATGCAAAAAATAAAGTGCATAAAAATAAAATTAAGGACAAACACACTAGAGATTTATAGTGGTTCATTCAACCTGACCTATGTCCACTCCTCGGAGTCACCTGCTCCAGGTATTGCACTAAACCATTAGTGACTCTCCTTTATCCCCCAAAGCTAGGCGAAGAAGCCCTTACAAAATCTCTTCTACCAACCCAGTGCGGCACATGACCATAATCTTTTTTCTCCCTCCAAGAAATGGCAAAGAACCACAAATCCTTTCATAACCAGAGAACCTTGAATCACTTTTAACTTCCCCAATGCTATGGAGTAGTTGGGTCCTTTGACACCAAAATGATATTCTTCTTCCCAAAACATTCCTCAAGATAAACCTTGAATTCGATGATACTGAGGTGCAAGCTTGTCAGAGCAATCATGTAAAATCCCCTCCATACTTCCTTGAAACCCACAAGGATCTTCTCCCTCTCAAACTCCACCCTTTCGTCACTCTCCCTTTCAAGACTCTCTCTTCAAATTTTCTCTAGAAGAACGAAAACTCAATGCATGTCAAAGAAACTTACAATGTCTTTGAAGAAAGCTTAAATATAGGGCTTTAAAAAACCTTAAAAATTTAATTCTTACTACAAAGATTATCTAGTACGATAGCAGGATTACCCAATATGATGTATAAAATTTGAATAACCCTAAAAACTCAATTCTGGCGCCAAATATCTTCCTGTAAAATAGAAATATTTTTTAGTACAATGTGCAAGATTTGACCTGGTAGTCCTGGATGATCTCCAGATAGTCCAGTATGATTAGTTAAAATTTGTATAAATTGTCCAGTACGATACTAGGAATCATCCTGCATGATTAAAAGAAAAATTATGGTAATTTGTTTGGGATGATCAAGTATCATCTAATATATCTATGGGGTCATCCAGTATGATATAAACTGATCATCATAGACAATCAAATTAATTAGTTCTCTAATCATAGAATTGATTTAGGCATAATTTTTATAGATATTTTAATACAATGTATATCATCTTGGATGATTAGAATAAAATATGAAATTCAAAATCTTTCCAAAATTATAATTGGGGGCTATTTTCATGATCATAATTGATCATCCTGGATGATTTAAATCATCTAGTACGATTAGCTAAATGAGCTGATCATGATATATGATATGAATCGTATAGTATAATTAGTTTAAAATTTGGACATCTATTTTTGACTCAATCTCACACCCCCTAAGTGTGTGTGTGTGGGTGTGTGTGTGTGTGTGTGTGTGTGTATGGTCACCAAGCTAGTATATAACCTTATAGGACTTGACTCAAGAAATCAAAAATATAATAGTGAATATTATATAAATCTCTACAATATAACCTATTCTATATAATCTAAAGCCTTGAATCTTTATTGGATGGTGGATGATATTCCTGAAATATTAGCACACACAAAGTAAATATATTGAAAATACATTTAAAGATAAGCATGTGAGCTACAATATTTGTTATCATAAAAAACATAAACCCATGAGCTCAGGTTGCAATAATCTCCCCTTTTTTATGATTTCAAATATTACTGGTTGAATTTACAAAATTAAAAATATTTTCTCCTATTCTAGCCCTTACTAAGATTATTATATTAATACAAAAAAAAAATAATAGGGGAAATAAAAAAAATTAATACAAAAATTAAAAAAAAAAATTTAGAACCTAAACAACAGATAAACTAATGTAAATACAAGATAAACATATGTAACTTAAACACAAATACAACCAGTCAAACACATTCTGTCCTTTTGATATTATCATAAAGAAGGGAAATACACAAAAAAATAATACAGAACACACATAATAAACTAAAGATCATACAGACTCTGATCAGGTAGAGGTGGTGGTGATGTTTAAAATAATCAATTAATTTCTATAAATTTTCTTAAAATAAGAAAATTACCTCTTTATTTTATTCAAAAACTTAGTAAAAAATGAATTGTCCGCACTAACATCCAAAAAGTTAGAAATTTAAATTTGATCAACCCTAGCTTAGACTCCTTATAGGTTAAAGTCATTTTTAAATAAAAATCTAATACAAAAAATAAATTAGAAAGGAAATGTGATATTTTTAAACTTCTTTTCATAAATATATCTTAAGAGAATAACATTGCAAAGTGATGAACCAGAAATCATAATTCTCAAATTCAAGTGTGAACGATATCAATTGATCTATGGATTTGTCTAAGGTTTAAAGACTTGACTGGAATGGAGGGCTCATTTTATGCCTCTTTATTAAATTTTAATGCACTTTGTACATCTTTAGATTTTTGATATACTTTGTGCATCTTACAATTTTTAGCAGACATTTACACGTCCTTTCATCTTTGGGTCATTTTGTTTCTCTTTTTATTTTTTTCCAACTTACTTCATTTTTAAGTCTTTAAAGATTCTCAGTTGTGAGACTATCTTCCAAATATAAGAGAGAGGAACTCACTCTCTTTTTTAGGGAATAGTAAACCACAAACCAAAACCTGATCCTTTTGATATAGACAAACAACTTAAATAAGAAAAAATGAAAATAGATTCATAGATTCACAAAAATATTCAAATGAGATAGAGAACTATAGGAAGATAGAATAGATTTCTATTTCTTGGTATAATTTTTAATTTCAATCATTAATTTTTCTTCCTTGAACTATTTAGAAAAGTCAATAATCACTTCCCAAAAATTTTAAGTAAAATGAAGGTAAATGTTTCATTTAAAAAATGTGAGAGTGATTGATTCTCTTATGAAATTATGATGTCAGATGTGATTTGTGGGTAATGATCAGAGAGTGTTCTAAAATATATATATGTAAAGTAAAAAAATTTACAAACATATATAAAAAACACTAAAATAATAAGGAAAGTAAAAAATATTTACAGTGAACAAAAACATACATGTATGCATTAACTATAACATAAATAAACACACAAATAAAACTTTATACCTCATCATCTTGCTCCAAATTTGATGATCTAGAGTTAGGTCTGCCCAGGAGATCTTTTGCTTTTTATCATTTGCCTTTATTACAATTGGTTTTTTTTACCCTTTTCTTTTGCATGAAGTATTTTTATATGTGGGTACTAATTTTTCATATGTCCAGATTTCCTACACCTAAAATAAATAACATAAAAAAAAATCTTAATATTATTTTCATGTTTATCTTTGTTCTACTTTTGTTGATGTTGATGCTTGCAATGTAATAGATTTTCAAATTTTCTTGTTATTGATGAAATATCCTCTCTCTCATTAATACTAAGTTGTTTTTATCCGAGCCTTCTACCTTTAGCATTATAGTTTCACCTACATCCAAAAGTTTTTGACTCACACTTTGCTTGTGTGCAATGATTTAGCCAATTATATTATCAATAGAATAATCATTCAAGCTTTTTGATTCACATATAGCAGTAACTTTAGCATGAAATGATCAGGTAGAGAAAATATAATTTTATAGACCATTTCAAAGTTTGAAAGTTCTTTACCTAAAGCATGTAAAGATGTCACAATTTGAGCAAACCTAGTAAGGTTTCATGCATAAAAGTTCATAATCCTGCATTAGAATATTTAACTTTAATTGCTTGACTTCATTATTACCTTTGTATGTAGTGCATAATGCATCCCAAAATTCTTTTCTAGTAGTATAAGAGGAAATTCTCATGCAATCTTCAAAATTCAAAGCACAGAAAAAATAATTTAAGCATTTAGCATTTAATTAAGTATTGAGTTATTCTATTATACTCCATTCAGCAAAAGGAATCTCAGTTTTGACTCCATTTATAATATATGATAGTACAAAAGAACCAATTTGAATCATATGCCATATTTGATAATCAATTGATTGCAAGAAAGTAGACATGCAAAATTTTTAAAAATCAAAAGAAATATTTTCAAATAAAGGTGGTCGTATGATTGAATATCCTTACATAATGTTACAATTTTCAAAGTTAGCCATTGATCATTTTTACAAAAGTTTTCTAAAACTATGTTTTTGAATCCCGCTTTGATACCACTTGAAATTTTGTGAGGATTGTAAAACCCTAAAGAACTAGTCCTGAGGCTAACCAAGAGGGGAGGTGAATAAGTAATTTAAAAATCCTTCTTTAAACAAAAATAAAAATCCCCTTCTTAAATCTTTTTCAACATATCAAAATAGATAATTAATATAACATAATATCAATCATAGATTTTTAACCAAGCAATTTTCAAAAATAAATACAAAAAATTAAGTGTTAGAAAAATAAAAACAAGTTCAAACACACTAGAGATTTATAATGGTTCGGTCAACCTGACCTACATCCACTCTCTGAAGTCACTCACTCCACGTATTACTCTGAACCTTTAGTGTCTCTCCTTTAGCCTCTACATCTAGGCGAAGAAACCTTTATAAAATCTCTTCCACCAACCTAGTGCGATAGAGGATCCTAATCCTTTTTCTCCCTCCAGGAGATGATAGAGAATAATAAATCCTTTCATAATAAGAGTACCTTGAACCTAGTGTAGAGAAGTAGCTGGGTCCTTTGACACCAAAGAGATCTTCTTCTTCTCAAAACTTCTCTCAAGATAAACCTTGAATCTGATGGTATTGAGGTGCAAGCTTGCTGGAGCAACTGTGTGAAATACCCTCCAAACTCCCTTGAAACCCATAAGGATCTTCTCCCTCTCAAACTCACCCTTTCCTCTCTCCATTTCAAGGCTCTCTCTTCAAATTTTCTCTAGAAGAATGGAGACACAATGCATGATAAAGGTAAATATAATATTTTTAGAGAAAGCTTAAATAAAGCACTTTGAAAAATATTAAAAATTTTATTATTGCAGTAAAGATTATCCAGTGTGATCGCAAGATCATCTGGTATGATATACAAAATTTGAAAACCCTAAAAAGACAATTCTAACATAAAATATCTTCCTATATGATCGCAGGATCATCTAGCACGATGTGAAGAATTTGACCTGATAGTCCTTGATGAAGTCTGGATAGACTAGTTCAAATTTATATAGATCTTGTAACATGATATTGGGGATCATTCTTCATGATTAGAAGAAAAATTATGGTATTTCATCCGAGACAATTAAGTATCATCCCATGTATCTCTGGGGTCATCTAATATGATCTTCACTGATCGTCCTAGATAATCAGATTGAATAGATTAACCATAATTAGTTCCCTAATCACATGATTAATTTAGGCATGATTTTCATAAATTGTCTAATACAATGTACTTCATCTTTGATGATTAGTGCGAAATATAAAAATCAAAATTTTTCCTAAATTATGATTGGCAGCTATTTTTTATGATCATAACTGATCATCCTGGATGATCTAAATCATCTAGTATGATTAATTCGATGGCTGATCCTACAGTATGATATGAATCGTATTGTATGATTTGTTCAAAATTTGAACATCTAGTTTTGACTCAATCTCACTCCGCTTGAGCATTTTTGTACATGGTTACTAAGGTAGCATACATCCTTATAGGACTTGACTCAAGAAATTAAAAATACATCAGTAAACATTATAAACAAATTTATAATATAACCTATTCTACCCAATCTTGAGCCTTGAAACTTTGTTGGATGGTGCATGATGTTCCTGATATGTTAAAATACACACAAATAAAAATACATTACAAATACAAGTAGACATAAGAATGTGAGCCACAATGTATGTTATCATCAAAAATATAAACTAGTGAGCTTGAGTTGCAGTATTCTTCCCCTTTTTTATGATGGCAAACATTACTTATTAAATTTACAAAATTAAAAATATTTTTTATAATCTCCACCTTACTAAGATAATTATATTAATAATAAGGAAAATTTAAAAAAAGTTTTTTTAAATATAGAAACAAATAAAAACAAAAAAAACTTTTAGAATCTAAACAACAGATAAACTAATACAAATACAATATGAATATAAGTAACTTAAACATAAATATAACCAGTAAAACACATTCTCTCCTTTGACAATATTAAAAAGAAGGGAAATACACAAAAAATAAAATAGAATACACATAACAAACTAAAAATAATATATACTCCAATCAGTCGGAGGTGTTGGTGATGCTTAACAAGAATTAATTAATTTCAACAAATTTTCTTAATATGAAAAAGTTAACTCTAAATTTTATTCAAAAACTTAGTAAGAAATGAATTGACAGCTCTAAGATCCAAAAATGTTGAAAATTTGAATTTTATCAACTCTAGCTCAGGCTCCTTATAAGTTAAAGTCCTTTTTAAATTAAAATATATTTCAAAAAATTAATCAGAAAGGAAATATAATATTTTTAAACTTCTTTTCAGAAATATATCTTACGAGAATAACATTACAAAGTGATAAACCAGAAAACATTATTCTTAAATTTAAGTATGGATGATATCAATTGACACATGGATTTGTCTAAGCTTTAAGGATTTGTCTAAGGTTTAAAGACATGACACGAAGGGAAGTTAACTTATTTTGGGCTCATTTTGTGTCTTTTTATCAATTTTTGGATGATTTTATGTATTTTTTCAATTTTGACACACTTTATGCATCTTACAATTTTTAGCAGATATTGCGCATCTTTTAATTTTTGGCTTATTTTGCGCCTCTTTTAATTTTTTCCAACTTGCTTTCTTTTTAAGTAATTAAAGATTCTCAATTGTGAGATTATCTTTTAAATACAAGAGAAGAGAAACTCACTCACTTTTATAGGAAAGAGTAAACCAAAAATAAATACCTGATCTATCTGATATAGACAAATATCTTGAATAAGAAAAATTGAAAATAGATTCATTGATTCACAAAAATATTTAAATGAGATAGAGGGTTGTAGGAAGATGAAATACATTTCTATTTCTTGGTCTAATTTTTAATTTGAAATAGTTTTTTATTAAAAAATAAATCACACCGCTAAAGGTGTTAGAGGAAGAGGAATAATCATCAATTTTTCTTCATTTTACTATTTAGAGAAGTCAATAATCACTTAAAAAAATTTAAAGTAAAATGAAGGTACATTTTTTATTTTTTAAAAAAATGTAAGAAGTGATTGATTCTCTTATACAAATATGATGTGAGATGTGATTTGTGGGTGATGATCAAAGAGTGTTCTTAAAAACATATTAAAAAAATTACAAATATAAATAACAAAACACTAAAATAATAAGGAAAGCAAAACATTCATGGTGAATAAAAATAAAACAAAATATACATGCATGCATTAACTATAATGCAGATAAACGCATAAATAAAACTTTATACCTCATTTTCCTGCCCTTAGTTTGATGATTCAAATGTTAGGCCTGCCAAGGAGATCTTTTACTTTTTATCATTTTCTCTTATTACAATTGGCTTATTTTTACCCTTTCCTATGCATGAAGGGTTTTATGTAAGGGAACTAATTTTTCATATGTTCAAATTTCCTACACCTAATACAAATAACATAAGATGAAATCTTAACATTCTTACCATGTTTATCATTGTTCCCCTTTTGTTTATACTAATGCTTACGTTGTAGTATATTTTTAAATTTTCTTATTATTGATGCTATTTCCTCACTCTCATCATATACTAAGTTGTTTTTAACCATGTCTTCAGCTTTTAGCACTATAGATTCACCTGCATCCAAAAGTCTTTGAATCACACTTTGCTCGTAGGCAATGAGTGAGCCAATAAAATTATCAATAGAATAATCATTCAAGTCTTTTGATTCACATATAGCAGTAACTTTAGCATGAAATTTATCAGGTCGACAATCTAAAATTTTATTGACTTTTTCAAAGTTAAAAGTTCTTTACCTAAAGCATGTAATGATGTCATAATTTGAGTAAACCTAGTAAACATATCTAAGATCGTCTCATAAGGTTTCATGAAAAAAAGTTCATAATCATGCATTAAAATATTCAACTTAGAATGCTTAACTTTATTATTACCTTTTTCTATAGTGCATAATCTATCCCAAATTTATTTTCCAGTAGTATAAGTAAAGGTTCTCATGTAATCTTTAGAATTCAAAGCATAGAAAAAATGATTAAAGCATTTAGCATTCAATTGAGTATTGATTTATTCTATTCAACTCCATTTAGTAAAAAAAATATTAGTTTTGACTCCATCTTTATTATGTGATGGTACAGAATAACCAATTTGAATCATATGCCACATTTGATAATCAATTGATTGCAAGAAAGTAAACAAGAGAATTTTTCAAAAATTAAAAGAAATATTTTCAAATAAAGGTGATCGTATTATTGAATATCCTTCTACAATGTTAAGATTTTCAAAGTTAGCCATTGATCATTTTTTCAAAAGTTTTCTTAAAACTTTATTTTTGATTCCCGCTTAGATACCACTTGAATGTTTATGGGGTTGGGAAACCATAAAGAACTAGGTTCGAAACTAACCAAGAGGGGGATGAATTGGTGATTTAAAAAACCTTCTTTAAACAAAAAGAAAATTCCCATTCTTAAATCTTTTTTAACATATAAAAATAAATGATAATCAATACAACATAATATCAATCACAGATTTTTAACCAAGCAATTATATCCAAAAATAAATGCAGAAAATAAAGTGTAGAAAAATAAAATCAAGAATAAACACACCAAAGATTTATAGTGGTTTAGTTAACCTGACCTACGTCCACTCCTCGGAATCACCCACTCCAGGTATTTCACTAAACCTTTAGTGATTCTCCTATAAACCCCATAGCTAGGTGGAGAAGCCCTTACAAAATCTCTTCCACCAACCCGATGTGGAAGATGATTGTAATCCTTTTACTCCCTCAAGGAGATGATAATAAACCACAAATCCTTTCATAGGTAGATAACCTTGAATCAATTTCACCTTCCCTGATGTGGTGGAGTAGTCAATTCCTTTGACACCTAAGAGATATTCTTCTTACCAATTGCCCTCAAGATAAACCTTCAATTTGATGGTACTAAGGTTCAAGCTTATCGGAGCAACCATATGAAACCCACTCTACACTCCCTTGAAAGCCACAAGGATCTTCTCCCTCTCAAACTACACCCTTTTCTCTCTCCCTTTCAAGGTTCTCTCTTCAAGTTTTCTCTAGAAGAATGAAGACTTAATGCATGCAAAAGACACTTATAATGTCTTTGGATAAAACTTAAATAAAGGGCTTTGAAAAACCTAAAAAATTTAATTCTCATGGAAAATATCATCCAATATGGTTGTAGGATAATCTAGTATAATGTGAAGAATTTAAAAAGCCTTAGAAACGCAATTCTCACTCCAAAGATCATCTTGTATCATTGTAGGATTAATAAGTATGATGTATAAAATTTGACCTAATAGTTCTGGAAAATCTCTAGATAGTCAAGTACGATTATTTCAAATTTATACAAATCATCCAATTTGATATTGGGGATCATCCTGGATGATTAGAAGAAAAATTATGGTATTTCATCTAGGAAGATCAAGTATCATCCCATATATCTCTCGGGTCATCCAGTACAATCTTCATTGATCATCTTGGATGATCATATTGAACAAATTAATCATAATTTGTTCCCTAATCATGGGATCAATTTAGGCATGATTTTCATAAATCATCCAATACTATGTGCATCATCTTGGACGATTAGAATCAAAATCTTACCTAAATTATAATTAGGAATTATTTTTTATTATTATAACATATCATTTTAAATGATCTAAATCATCCAGTTATATTAGTTAAATGAGTTAATCATATAATATGATATGAATCATATAGTACGACTAGTTCAAATATAAACATCAAGTTTTGACTCAATCTTACTCCCCCTGAATGTGTGTATGCTTGGTCACCAAACTAACATACACCCTTATAGGACTTCATGCAAGAAATTAAAAATACATCAGTGAATATTATAAAAGTCTTTACAGTATAACATTTTCTCCCCTATCTTGAGCCTTGATTCTTTATTGTATGGTGTATGAGATTCTTGAAATAATAGTACACACACAAACAAAAATACATTGCAAATGCAAGTAGATATAAGGATGTAGGCCACAATAATTATTATTATAAAAAACATAAAATTGTGAGCTTGAGTTGCAACATGTGTTAGATTTCAGGTTGATCCAAAAGATTCCCACTTGACTGATGTAAAGAGAATTCTTAAATATATCTTAGGAACCTAAAATATAGGAATCCAGTATCCTAGGCATAGTAGTTCATTTGAAACCATAGGATATTCTTATTTAGATTTTGTTGGATGTAGAGTTGATGAGAAAATCATTTCTGGACTATGTCAATTCATGAGAAAATCCTTAGTCTCTTGGTCCAATAAAAAATAGAACTAATGGCCCTGTCCACTGCTAAATCTAAATAAATAGCCTTAAGAAGTTATGTGGCCCAAGTTATTTAGTTAAAGTAATAAATATTGGATTTATTATTACCTGCGGCACCATTCAAATCTTATGTAATAACACTAATGTCATATGCATTTCAAAGAATCCAATCCAACACTCCATGACAAAACACGTAGACATAAGACACCATTTCAATAGGGACCATGTTATAAAAAAGTTACATATAGCTATACTATGTAGCCACTAAAAATCAACTTATTGATATCTTTACAAAACCATTGGCCTTTAAAACATTTAACACCTTAATAACCAGATTAGGTGTAATAGATATTCATTCTTGAAATTGATGCATTCTATTTCTATTTTTGTTTGTATGTTTGTTCTTGTTTATGTGTTTTTGTTGTATGCTTTTGATTTTATGTTGTTTTTCTTTCAGTGTTTTAAGAATTAGGTCACTGTTCAATTCTGTTATTGAATTTGTTTTGAAAAATGATATTTTTGCCTTATTTTTATTTAGAATCATGTAAGTAGTGATTGAATCCTTTAAAACAATTAAAGGAAGAAACCTTGATGATTATTTTTCTTCCTCTAACTCCTTTAGTGGTACATTTTTCTTCTTGAATCAAAATCCATTTCAAATTAATTGTTAAACTTTGAAATAGAGATCAAGTTTATCATCCTATAGTAATCTATGTCATATGAATAATGTTTCAAGTTAATAAATCTCTTTCAAGTTTTCTGAATTAAGTTGTTTGCATTTATCATATAGATATGAATCTATTTTGATGGTTTATTCTTCCTTTTATAAGAAATTGAGTTTTCCTTCTCTTATCATCAGAAGATAATATCACAAATGAGTTTTTTTTTAAGATTTAGAAAGGAAGCAATCATGTAAAAGTGAAAAGACGCACAAAATGAGCCCAAAATTAAAAGATTGCAAGGACCGCCAAAAAAAATTTCAACATGCACAAAGGGCATCAAAAAATTAAAATATATGCTTGCCTGCTAAAAGCTAAAAAATACAAAATGAGCCCACTATGAGTTAGCATGTCTTTCTTTTAAATCCTTAAAATCTTAGAAGACTCCATGTACTAATTGATATCTCCTACACTTGAATTTAAAAATTATGATTTCTAATTGATCCCTTTGTAATATTATTCTATTAGATATTTTCTTAAAATGAAGTTTAAAAATTCATTTTTCCTATCTAATTTTTTTTAATTAGATTTTTGTTCAAAAAGGATTATGACCTATAAGGAGTCTGAGCTAGAGTTGACAAGAGCGATTTTTTTACCATTCTAACTTTAGTATTTTCAATTCATTTCTTACTGATTTTTTTATGAAATAAATTTATCATTTACTAGAGTAAGTCGATCCAAAAAATTTTTTATAATTTTTTCTTCTAATTATTTTTATTATATTTTTTATGTTTATAGATTTTATGTTTATTCTTTTTTCTTTTAAGTTGTATTCAAATATGTGTGCCATTAGTTTTTTTTATGCATACTTCTTGTGTTATGTTGTTTACATGTTTTGTCTTCTTCTTTTTGTGAAGTCAAAAGGGAGAGTAGTATTTAGTTGTTTGTTGTTGTTTGCATATTAAATAAAAAAATATTTTTACATACCCTTTTTTCTTACATATGGTTATCGTCTAAAGGGGAGTTTATTGGAAAGAAACTTTTTGAAAATTTATAAATAATAATGTTTGCCACAATCAAAAGGAGGAGATTATTATAAATATGATCCAAGCACTGTGATTTTCATAATAACAAATATTATTATGTTTGTTATTGCTTTCTCTTTATTCTAGATATTTTGGTTTGTTTTGTGTATACTAACATTTTAAGAAATCAGTCAACCATTCACATGCAATTCTGATGAGCTCAAGACTGGGTAGACTAGGAGTACATTCTATATTTTTAATTTGTTATGTATTCTTTCCTTTCTTGAGTCATATCATGTAATTAGGTGTATATCATTACTGAGTAACCTTACACACACACAGGGGGAGAGAGACAAATATTTTGAGAGATGTTTTCTTAAAAAATTATATTGCATGACTTTGGATCATGCTATATGACTTTGTTTCGTACTATATGACTTTTATTTGTATTGTATAATTTATTATGTTATGTCAAAACCCTAGCTAGCACAGATTAAGAAAGATACTTATTTTATAATGATCACATGATACGATTTGGTCATATTGTACTCTCTAATTACTATCTTTCTTAATTAATCCCTTAAAATTAGGCAATCAAATCATGACATTTATAATCAGCTAATCATACTGTATAATGTCATTCATATTATATGATCGATAGAGTATGACTTTAGGCATCCAAGAGGTCATACTAAATGAAAGTAATGATCTTATAATGATCATACTATATAATATCCACAGTGTTGAATGATCGATAATGCATTAAATTGGTCATCCCAAAGATTATACAAAACAAAAGCCATAATTTTTGTATTAATTGTATTGTATGATGTCCATAGTGCTAGGAAATCATCAGTGTAGGAGATTAGTCATCCGAGAATCATCCTAAATGAATATAAAGAATTTATATAGTTTGTACCAAACGATCTTATAATCGTACGATATGAAGTGTTTTGAGTTTTGAATAGTTCTTTTGAATGACTAGTGGATGACCCTAGTTTTGTACTAATCATATTATACAATGCTTGCATCGTATGGTATAAATATAATATAGAACTCTTGAAAATTAGGGTTTCTTGAAGCCCACTAGTTAAGGTTTTCTAATACTCTTATTAGAAAATCTTTGGTTGTTTAGACTTCATGAGAGAGAGCCTTGAGGGAGAGAAGAAGGAGAGCTTTATTAGAGAATAGAGAGATTTTGTGAGGGAGAAGTTGTGAGGGGATTCACAAGGTTGCTCCATCAAGAATCTTGCCTAGTATCTATAAGCATCTATTTGGATCCTCTGTAGCTTTCGAGAAGAAGTTCTTTAGTAAAGATCGTGGTTCTCTGACATCACCTAGAGGGTAAAAATAGAGTTATAGTTCTCTAACTATCACTTGGAGTGTGAAAATAGAGTTGTGATTCTCTGACCATAAACTGGAGGGTTAAAATAGAGTTTATGTTCTCTATCGGTAAAAGAGTCATGATTCTCTGCCACACTAGGTTAATGAAATAACATTTGTATGGGATTATCCACCTTGTTGTGAGATCAAAAGATGATTCACTACTATTTAGTGCAATACTTGGAGAGGGAGTCTCCAAGGAGTGGACAAATGCCAGGTTGACTGAACCACTATAAATTTTGGTGTGTTCATTCTGATTATTTTCTGCACTTTATGTTTCTGTAATTATATATGTGGTTAAAAAAATATGATTTATTTTGTTGTTATGAAATTTTCTTATTTTCATATCCACTGTGTCAATTATTGTGTGTGGGTGTGAAAAGTTTTTTAAAGAATTTTTCTTCCCTAAATAACTTTTCAAATATCCAATTTACCCTCCTCTTGGTTAACTTCGAGCTAGTTCATAAGGGTTTAACAAACTTCACAAACTTTCAGTCCATAGTTGTGAAATATATTTTTCCATCTTGTTGAGTGATTTAGAGGACAATTATTCTTTCATTTCTCATTGCTAACTAGAAAAACTAAAGAAAGGCAAATAGTTCATGTTAAGATCATCATTGATAAGCAAAAGTAAATATAATAATCATACTATATGATTCATGATTCCTGTTGTATGATCAGTTTAAGATTCTTGAATTTTTCATATTTGTGTTCGTTCATCATACATAACAGACAAGAATTTTTAAACATATCATATTATATGATCCAAAGATCGTATTATACGAATAGAGTATGTTGGTTTTAAAAATTAGGGCTTTTTGGACCATTTTAATTAAACATCTCTTATTTCATATAAGAGAGACTTCTATCAATTTTTTTGTTAGATCTTCTTGGTAAGTTAGGGTTTGAAGAGAGAGCAATGGTCTTGGGAATGAGAGAGATAAGGTATTGAGAATGAAGAGACTTGTTAGATCAAGGAAGTGTATGTGAGGGGTTCTACACATAGTTTCTTGATGAGCATTTACCTTCTTCCTCCAACATTGATTATTTTGTATGAGGGAAACTCCAAGAAAAGGCTTTTGGCATCAAAATATTTGGCTACTCATCCACACTCAGTAGGTGGAAAGGATTCATGCCTCTCCATCTCACCAGGAGGGTGAATAAGATTTTAGCTTCTTTATCGCACCATGAAGGGAGAAAGTGATTTTGTAAGGCCTTCTCCATCCTATTGTGGGTTCCAAAGAAGAGTCACTAAAGGAATATTGTAAGACCCAGAGAGGAGGACACCAGGGAGTGGACATAGGTTAAGGTTTGACCAAACTACTATTAGATTTTAGGTGTGCTCGTTCCTTTTTATTTAGCACTATTATTTTTTTTATTTCCTGCATATTATATTCTTGGAAATTTAGGTTAAAATTAATATGATTGCTTTGGCTTAATTTTTGTGGGAAATAAAAAAAAGTTCTAAAAATAAAAAAGAACAAAAATATCTTTCTAAACATTTTTTATAGGATCAAAAATACATATTTTATTTTGTTGTTTATTATTTGCTTCCGCTTGTCTATTTGGTTAAAATTTTTTCAAAGAAAAGTTTTTGAAAAGAGAAGTTTTAAAATGTCGATTCAACCCCTCATGGTGTGCCTTGGGTAGGTCAACAATGTTTAAAACCTCATTTGAACTTTTAATTAGCATCAGATCGGGTCTCAAAATTAGTGATTAAAAAACCTTGTGAAAAGATCGATAGCACATTTTGGGAATAGGAATACTATGGAGGGTTATTCTATAACTCGTCCATAATTATTTGATAATATACTATATGATTTTTGGAAAGTTCACATTTATCCTTTTTTTAATCTATTGATTATCATATGTAGCACATGATTGTAGTTGGATATACTCCTCCATCTCGTACTATTAATGGCATAAAGGAAAAAAATCCTTTTAATGAATGGAGCTTTAAGGATACATATAATGCCTACACTACTTTTTTGTGCCCTAAATTCGGAGGACTATTTATGGGTTTTGGCATGCACAACCGATAAGAAAATCTGGAATAGGACATGTATCACTTATGAAGGAACTAGTTACGTCAAACAATCTAGGCTAAATGTTTTACTACATGAATACAACCCTTTTACATGAAACCTAATGAGACTATTATTCACATGTACACTAAGTTTACTAAAATAGTAACATCTTTACATGCTATAGGAAGAAAATTATCTAACTTTAAAAAGGCCAATAATTTTTTTTTTACCTACCTAAAAGTTTTAATGCAAAGGTAGCTACGATTTGTGAATCTAAAGACTTAATATATATTTTATTAATAATCTACTTAGCTTACTCATTGTTTATTAGCAAAACATGAGTCAAATATTGTATGATGAAGGTTATAGGAGGAAGGAGACGATAATGACACTAAAGGCCAATAACTCTGATATCAATAGCTCTGCAGTTGATGGAAATTATTGTTAAGAGAGTTGCTATTTGCATGTTTTACATTCTTGCAACTTGTATAGTTTTGATGATTTCAAATATTATTATTTTTTGTATAGTTATCTCCTAACACATTTTGGAAGAGTTATTTTTGCTCTTGTGTGTACTAATATTTCAGGAAAATCAAACTCTAGACTACAACGACTTCAAATCAAATTCAGCATGAGATACTTTGTATATTTAAAAATTTGTATTCTTCTTTGAATTAAATTTGAGAGCGAGTGATTGTAATTGAGTGAATACACAAACACACCTTAGGAGATTTTGAGAAATTTATACTGATCGTATAGGACAAATATAGTTCATACGGGACGATCAGATCAGTTATCTCCTCTAAAGAGCAATGGAATGAACAAGGGTTGAAGAAATTTTTTCTAAGTCCTATTCGTCAAGGACGAAGTGTATTCTACCTGGGATGAAATATTCTCTGGAAAAATTTTGTTCAAGAATGAAGTGTATTCGTTTCAGGACGAGTTGCTCTCTGGAGCATTTTCGTCCAGGATGAAGTGTATTCGTCCCGGGATGAATTGCTCTCTGTAAAACTTTCGTCCGGATGAACCTTAACTTCATCCCAGGATTAAGTGAATAGACTCTGAAAATTAAGTGTCGATCTGCAATTTTAGGGAATCGACCTATGAAAGAACCGTTCGTACCGAATGAACCTAGTTCGTACGGGACGATGTGTGTGCACGAAATCATTTTGTACCCATATACATTAGGTTAATTTCCAACGCATTGAAGTAAAATGGTCCAGGATGATCGTGATGGTCCAGGATTATCCACGATCGTACAGGACGATCCAATTCGTATTGACTTGAAAATTTGAAGTTTTTGGATGGTTTTTTGTTTCTTTCCTATAAATAGTCCAATCTAAATTGTCATATAATCTTTTTGCCTACTGATCTTGAAATATTGAAAGAAGAGTCAATGAGAGAGTGCGAGAGAGTGTTTGAAGGAGATTTCTTGCCGTTGGAGCATAAAGGTTTCACTTGGTACTCAAAGGTAAGAGTCTTTACTCTTGGTTTATGATTACTTCACTCTTTTCTCTCTTCCTTCTAGAATTCTTACGACAAAATCTGTCAAGGAGATCCGGTTCTTTGCCGACACTTGGAGAGTGTGAACAGTCGAAGGGTTCTCTGCCCACACTTGGAGAGTGTGAACAGCCGAAGGGTTCTCTGCCCACACTTGGAGAGTGTGAACAGCCGAAGGGTTCTCTGTCCACACTTGGAGAGTGTGAAAGGATGAAGGGTTCTCTATCCACACTAGGAGATTGTGAAAGGACGAAGGGTTCTCTGCCCACACTAGGAGAGTGTGAAAGGACGAAGGTTCTCTGCCAGTACTGGGGTTAGTGTAAAAGGATGATGTCTTCTCTGTCGCACCGGGTAGTGGTGGAAAGAGTGTTTGTAATGGTTTCTCGGCCTTGCTGTGGGTGCAAAAGGAAAGTCACTATTGGTATTACTGCAATACTCGGAGGGTGCCTCTGGGGAGTGGATGTAGGTCTGGTTTTTACCGAACCACTATAAACCTCGTGTCTTTATTTTTCCGCTGCCTTTTATTTTTGTTTTTTTTAATTTTAAAACTCTGATTGAATTATTTTTTGATTTAAAAATTAAAAGGAAGGATTTTTTTTTTAAATTACCAATTCACCCCCCCCCCCTCTTGGTTAGCCGTGGGACATAAGCTTAGGTCTAACAACCTAATTCATAGAAATCAAGTTTCAACAAGTCTTATCAGAGCTTTGTTTCAAAATCATAAGTTTAGACTACTTTTTGATTAACGTAGATGGCTACATTTGGAAACCGAAATACACCCGAGTGTTACTTTATAACTAGACCTTCACTGTTCGATAATATACCTTTTGATTTTTAGAAAACACGCATGTCTACATTTTTACAGTCACTTAATTATCGTACGTGGAACTTAGTTCAGGAAGGGTATACAAAACCAACTAGATTAGTTGATGGAGTTAGAGTTGAAACCCCTTTTGCAAACTGGACAGTAGAAGAACGTGACTTAGCACAACTAAATGCCAAATGCTTGAATAGTTTCTTTTGTGCTTAAAAATTAGAAGACTACGTACGGGTTTCGACTTGCAAAAGTGGGAAGGACATATGGGATAGACTTTGTATAACTTATGAGGGGACTAATGAGGTTAAGCAATCTAGACTTAATATCTTGTTGCATGATTATGAACTGTTTTGCATGAAACCAAATGAATCCATTTTTGATATATACACAATATTCACACAAATAGTCACCTCTCTGCATGTACTAGGTAGGGAACTAATGAATGCTGAAATGGTTAACAAAATTCTTCGTTGTTTGCATACTGCTTATGATGCTAAAATTACTATAATTACAGAGTCTAAAGATCTAAACATTTACTCTATTGACAATCTTCTTGGTTCGTTAATTGCTTACGAGCAAGGAGTTAGCCAAAGAAAGATTGATACAAGTGAACCATGAAGGTAGAAGAATATAGCACTAAATGTGGAAAAGTCTGAGAGTGAAGACTCACAACTTGAGGATAAAGATGACATCGCATTGATGACTAGATAATCCAGAAGCTTTCTAAATATGAAGCGTAAGAGACGTCAGCATTGGAATAAAGGTAAATTTAATAGAAATGCCAAGGTTTTAAATGAAGGGATTTGCTATGAGTGCAGGAAACCTTGTCATATCAAGACTGAATGCCCAAAACTCAAAGCCACTCCTAGCAAGGAGAAGGTTGAGGAGAAACCAATTGCAAAGAAGGGTAAGAAGAAGTTTCAAAGAGCTTTCTGGGCGGACTCAGCTTCAGATTCATCAGAGACTGAGAAGGAAGAGGAAGTCACTAATCTGTGCTTAATGGCCGATAATCTTGGTCAGTTAGATCAAGAAGAGGTATGTGACTTAACCTATGATGAACTTTTTGAAGTTTCTGAACACATGCATGATGCATATAGGAAAATAAAGAAAATGCATCCTATTCTAAGTTTAGAATTTGAAGAATTACAAAAGAAACATGAAATCTTTAGGAAAGATCATACTTTAATTGCTGACAACCACATGAAATGAATTTGATGATTTGAATAAAAAACATGAAAATTTAAAATCATACTATGCTAAACTTGAAAAAGATTTTAAAAATTTAAAGGATGAATCGGAGAGTAAAATTTATATATCAAATTATACAAATCAAATTTTGGAAGATATGAATTCATTTTACAAATTAACGATAAAAGCTCTCGAGGATAATAGGATACCCCCTAAACTTGAAGATTTTACTAATCCTATTATGTATCCTAAATTTATGCAATTCCTGAATAGACAGATGAATGGTATAAGACTTAGGAAACCATTTTAAAAAGTAAAATATAATAATTATGGATTCTTTGGACATATAGCTCGCACCTGTACTTTGAAGATGAAAACTTATTTGGTGTGGAGACCTAAGATGCATAAACCTAGACATATCATACATGCATCTGATTATAAATTGCCAAAAGGGGAATCCACCCATGTCTAACATTTAATAATTTTGCAGGGTTTCTCTCACACAAGATCTCTTGAGAGCATATGGTACCTGGACAGCGGATGTTCAAAGCATATGACTGGAGATACCGCACAATTCATATCGCTGGAAGCCAGGAGTGGAGGCAAGGTTACACTTGGAGATAACACCACAAGGAAGGTGGTTGGATCAGGTATGATTGGAAATCTTAATAAATTTTACATTGAGAATGTGTTATTAGTAGAAGGCTTAAAGCATAATATGTTAAGTATAAGCTAGCTATGTGATAAAGGATATTTTGTGAATTTTTTTTCCTACTAGTTGCATATTAAGCGTAAATGGTAAAGATGTTTTGAATGGTAAAAGAGTAAATAATGTGTATATGCTAGACTTGAATTATATTCAATCTCTTACTGCTTTTTGTTTGAAAATTATATCTGATGAGTCATGGCTTTGGCATAGGAGACTTTGTCATTCTAGCATGAAAAATCTTAGAAGGATTACCCAAAAGAACTTAGTGAGGGTTATACCAAAATTAGACTTTACTAACCTTTGTGATGCATGTCAATTAGGAAAGCAAGTGAAGTCCTCTTTTCAATCCAATAAAGATCTTAGAACTAGTAAACCTTTAGAGATTTTGCATATGGATCTTTTTGGACCAGTTGGAACTATGAGTCTAGGAGGGAAGGTATACGAATTTGTGATTATTGATGATTACTCGAGATTTATATGGGTTAGATTTCTATTTCATAAGAGTGAATCATTTGAGAAATTTAGAAACTTTTTTACTTGGATTCAAAGAAAACTAGGGTGTGAAATTATATCTATACAAAGTGGTCATGGAGGAGAATTTGAGAATGAGAAATTTGAAGAATTTTGTAAGGAGAAAGGAATTGATCACAATTTTTCTGCACCTAGAACCCCTCAGTAGAATGGGGTAGTTGAAAGGAAAAACAGAACATTAATAGAAGCCGCCCGAGCAATATTGGTCGAATACTCACTTCCTAAATATTTTTGGGCTGAGGCGGTTAGCACTGCATGTTATGTTCTAAATAGGGTGAATGTGAGATCTAAATTAAATAAAATACCCTATGAGTTGCAAAAATGAAGAACACCTAATTTGTCTCATTTGCATGTTTTTTGGTTGCAAGGTGTTCATTCATAATAATGGAAAATCTACCTTAGAAAAATTTGATCCAAAATCTGATGAAGGAATTTTTGTTGGATACTCAAGTGTTGGAAAATCTTATATACTATTTAATAAAAGAACTTTGGTAATTGAGGAGACAACACATGTTGTATTTGATGAATCAGGGAATATGGAAGAGCCAAATATTGTAGAAGATGAGATTGAGATTAACAAAAGATTGATAAAATAAATTTGGAAGAAAATTTGGAAGAAAATGTGGAAGAAAATTTGAGAGATAGAAAACCCTTCGCTTAGATATTTGAGATTTTTTAAAAACCACCCAAATGATTTGATTATAGGTGAACCAAGTGAGGGTGTAAGGACTAGGCGTGTATTAAATAAAGAAGTCAATCATTCAGACTTCATTTCAACTATAGAACCCACAAATATTGATCAAGCACTTTCTTTTGACAAATTTTGAATTTTGGCCATGCAAGAAGAGTTGAATCAATTTGTAAGAAATAAAGTTTGGGAATTAACTAAAAGGCCAAATGATCAAAGTGTAGTTTGAACTAAGTGGGTGTTCAAAAATAAAATGAATGACTCAGGAGTAGTCATTAGAAATAAGGCTAGATTAGTTGCTAAGGGGTATAATCAGATTAAAGGGATTGATTTTGAGGAGACTTTTGCCCCTGTAGCTAGACTTGAAGCAATTAGGGTTTTGCTAGCTTTTGCCTATTTTAAAGGATTCAAATTATATCAAATGGATGTAAAAAATGCCTTTTTAAATGGGATAATTCAAGAAGATGTTTTTGTAGAACAACCACTAGATTTTGAAAATTCTAAATACCCAAATCATGCTTTCAAGTTGAAAAAGGAATTATATGGATTGAAACAGGCACCTAGGACTTGGTATGAGAGATTGAGCACCTTCTTACTTGAAAGATCTTTTGAAAAAGGAAGTGTGGATACAACTCCCTTTTTGAAGAAATGTGGAAAGGATATACTCATTGTTCAAATTAATGTGGATGATATCATTTTTGGATCTTCAAATAAAAATCTTTGTGATGATTTTTCTAAAATAATGAGTAGTGAATTTGAGATGAGTCTAATGAGAGATTTGAGTTACTTTCTAGGATTTAGCATTAAGCAAATTGAGGAAGATACATTTCTTAGTCAGTCAAAGTATGTTAAGGACATCCTCAAAAAGTATGAAATAGATAATGCTAAACCTGTTAGTACACCAATGAGTTCCTCAGTTTAGTTGGATAAGGACCCTAAGGGAAAATCTATTGATCAAAAGAAATTTAGAGGGATAATTGGATCCTTACTTTACTTGACTGCTAGCCGACCCGATATCATGTTCAGTGTTTGCTTGTGTGCTAGATTTCAATCAGATCCAAAAGAATCACAGTTGACAGTAGTGAAAAGGATTTTAAGATATCTGTTAGGAACTCAGAACTTAGGAATCTAGTATCCTAAGTTTAGCTCTTCATTTTAAATAATTGGTTATTCAAATTCTAACTTTGCAGGTTATAGGGTGGATAGAAAGAGCACTTCTGGAACATGTCAATTTATTAGAAATTCACTAGTCTCTTGGTCCAGTAGAAAACAAAATTCAGTAGCCCTATCTACTGCAGAAGCTGAATACATTGCATTAGGAAGTTGTGTGGCACAAGTATTTTAGTTGAAACAACAATTGATTGATTTAGGATTGACTATAGGCACTATTCCAATTTATTTTGATAACACTAGTGCTATTTGTATTTCTAAAATTCCTATTCAACATTCAAGAACCAAACATATAGACATAAGGCATCAGTTCCTAAGGGGTCATGTATCCAAACGAGAAATTGAACTCACTCATGTTTCTACTGAAAATCAACTTGCAGACATTTTTATAAAACCTTTAGCCTTTGATACTTTCAGTTCATTAAGAACAAGGCTTGTTGTGATTGATTTGAATGCTTAAATAAAAATGTTTTTGTAACATTGATGTTTATTTACTAGTTAAATGTGTTTGTATTTTTATGTGTTCATGAACTTGTTTGTGTGATTTTCTTTATTTAGAGTTTGTGTTTCTTCATTGTTTTATGTTTTTAGTGTGTTTGTGTTTAAGTTTTTTGATTGAGAATAAAAATTTGAAAATTTTGAGTGACAATCGTGAGGGACAAAATGTTTTTGTATGGGATGATTTGTGTAGTGTGACAAACTATCAGATTTTGAATCGTTTGAGTGCAGTTTTCCATGTTTTATTATCACTTCGTCTGTACGATCGTCCACGATCATCCGGGACAAAATGTTTTTCAAACGACAGGACGAATGAATAAAGCGGTTGAATGGATAAGGTAGTTTTTAATACGAACTTCGTACGTACGAACCTTTGGTTAGTCTGGATGAACACGTGTCGATTCGATGTAGGGGACAGTTTTAACTGCCATTAAAATGATATAAGTTCTGATCGTTCTGGGACGAACACGTGTTTGTCTGTACGATCAGACTGGTAAAAAGTTTGTACAAAAAAATGCTTCATAAGTTGTGTTGATTATGAAAAGCTGTTTCATTTTGACGCTTTGGATTGTCCAAACAAAATTTTTTCGTATAGGACGAATTGAAAATTTCATACGGGACGAAATTTTTTCGTCTGGTACGAACGTATCATTTTTAATAAATATAAGGGTTTTTAAACTCAACCGTCACACTCAAAACTCCACTTTCAATCTCTTTCGTACTCTAGATCCTCTTCCAAATGGCGAGTTTGAGCAAGAGACAAAAGGTTCTGTCAAAGAAACCACATTGAAATTCCTCTAAAAATTTCCTTTCTAAAACAAATGAGGAATCTTTTCCTAGGTTTGCCTTTGCGAAGATCACACCCTCAAGAATCCTAATCCAAGAACAACTTACCTTTCAGGTAATGAACTTATTTGCTTCAACACAGTTTGGTTTTATCCTTACCCTCGTCTATCTCTACAATAAGGAAACCTTCCACTACTTCCTCGCCAACATGTCCTTTAATTCTGACCACTCTATAATTCGTTCCTTTGTCTTCAAACAAAAAGTTGAAATCACCAAGCATGACTTAGGAGCCTTTCTGAATTTAAGGACAGAGGGAGCCAGAGCCCATCACTTTATCAACACTCATGATTATTCTTTGTCTGAAGTTAATAGTGTGATTATAGGAAACAATGTGAACTAACATGTGGCTAGAGTATCTGGTCCAGATCGTAATGCACGAATCATCCAACATGTCCTTAGAACTTCCATAATTCCTAAAGCTAGTGATAGAGTCAACATTACCCCTCTTCTTTCTATGGTGACCTTTTTGATCATGACTAAAGAACCTATAGATGAAGCCAAACTTATCCTTGACTATCTTTATGGGCTGTCTAAAATTAGACATGTAGAGCATAAGAGAAAGAAAAACACCGCCTTAGGACATCTTGTTGCTTACATTCTAGAGAAGAAATATAATTTGATTCATCCTGATCAAGAGTTTGAAGAACCGCTATACTACAATGACAGATCATTTAGAGCAATCTTCAAAGAAGAACCAAGTAAAACTCATGTCATTAGTGAAATAGAAGAAGAACTAGAAGCTGTACCTGCACCCGCCAATGAACCAAATTATCAGGATTTGGTTCAAAGATTTGATCGCTTAGAGACTCATTTTGATCAACGCTTTGATCAAATTGAGACTCATCTTCAGCAACAGGCTGCACAGTATCAGCATGACATAAATTTTAGAGGGATCAGATGAATGATATCAGTACCAATGTGCTTATGATGAGTACTTACTTTAACATCTTTGGTGCTGCACCTCCTGCTCCTCCACCAGATCAGGGTCCTTCTCAGTGATTGTTGCACTTAGTTTTATGTATTTTCTGTAGTTTGTGTTTTAGATGTGTTTTAAGAAAGTTTGTTGTATTTTTATTTACTTTAGATGTTTTGTTTCTGTATTGATATCCTGACCTTAAATTGTAATATCTTTTTAGTGATATCAATATATGTTCACGTATTTTTGGATTTAATTGTATTGAAATGTGTGTTAGCCTTTATGACAATCATTAGATTTTTTATCTTAATAGTGCTATACTTTAAAGTGCAAGTCTAAATTAAATTCATTAGAAAATCTAATTTTTTCTAAATTTAAGTTCTGTTTATAACTTGATATAATTAGAATTGTCAATTTCATATCTCTTATTTAGACTACATTAATTCTAATATTATTATTGCAACTATGATGTTTTCTTATTTTATATTTCAATTATCAATGAATATTTATGCATTTAGAAAAATTTGAATTTTTTTATTATTGATTTTGGAAAGATCAAAATTACTCTTGAAAAAAAAGGAATGTACAAATATACAAAAATCAAAAGAAATATGCAATGGTTCGTAAGTAGAAAAAGAGGCACAAAATAAGCCCAAAAATAAAAAGATGCACAAAAATGTGCCAATAATTTGAAAAAGATGTGCAAAGCGACACATGTGATAATTATTTCTTTTCATTATCTTTTAATCTCTTAATTCAAATTGATCTACTGTATATTTATATTCTGTATTGAAATTTGAAATATACAAATTTTCTATTCATCCTTTTTGCAATGATTTTCTTTATCTTAATGTCTAAATTAACTCATGCTTTTGATATATTCTTTTTATTAACAATGTTATATATCTTCTTAAATTATATAAATTAATATGATTTGCCTAATGTTTTAATTTTATTTTCATAACATATTTTAATCACTTTCAAGATTGATTATCAAATGATTTTCATATGCCTGCTTACATTTCAAGTCTTTTTCTTCTTTACTTTTTGTTGTTGTCAAAAAGGGGGAGAAATTATTTGTTTCGTGTTGTTCTTTGGTTTTGTTTGATCTGTTTTTGTTTTTTGTTTTGTATTTTGTGTTTGATGTATATGTTGTGTGTGTTTGTTTTATCTGTATATTTCTAAAAATGACTCCTTATTTACATGTGTTCATCAATTCAGGGGGAGTTTAGGAGATTTTCTTGAATTTGAAAATTATTCAAATAATAATTATTTTGCCATCATAAAAAATGGGGAGATTGTTAAGAGAGTTTCTATTTGCATGTTTTACATTCTTGCAACTTATATAATTTTGATGATTTCAAATATTATTATTTTTTGTATAGTTATCTACTAACACTTTTTGGAAGAGTTATTTTTTCTCTTGTGCGTACTAACATTTTAGGAAAATCAAACTCCAAACTACAACAACTTCAAATCAAATTCAGCATGAGATATTTTGTGTATTTAAAAAATAGTATTCTTCTTTGAATGAAATTTGAGAGGGAGTGATTGTAATTGAGTGAATACACACACACACACCTTAGGAGATTTTGAGAAATTTGTACTGATCATGCAAGACGAACATAGTTCGTACGGGACCATCAGATAAGTTATCTCCTGTAAAGAGCAATGGAACGAACAGGGGTTGAAGAAAATTTTTCTAAGTCCTGTTCGTCAGGATGAAGTGTATTCGTCCCAGGACGAAATATTCTTTGAAAAATTTTCGTTCAAGAACGAAGTGTATTCGTTCCAGGACGAGTTGCTCTCTGGAGCATTTTCGTCCAAGACGAAGTGTACTCATCCCGGGATGATTTGCTCTCTGTAAAACTTTCGTCTGGACGAACCTTAACTTCATCCTAGGATGAAGTGAACCGACTCTGAAAATTAAGTGTCGTTCTGCAATTTTAGGGAACTGACCTATAAAATAACCGTTCGTACCGGACGAACGTAGTTCGTATGGGACAATGTGTGTGTACAAAATCATTTTATACCCATATACATTAGGTTCATTTCCAATGCATTTAAGTAAAATCATCCAGGACGATCCACGATCGTACGGGATGATCCAATTCGTATTGACTTGAAAATTTGCAGTTTTTGGACGGTTTTTTGTGTCTTTCCTATAAATAGTCCAAACTAAACTGTCATATAATCTTTTTGCCTATTGATCTTCGTGCCTATTGAAAGAAGAGTCAAGGAGAAAGTGTGAGAGAGTGTTTGAAGGAGTTTCTTGCCATTGGAGCGTGAAGGTTTCACTTTGTACTCAAAGGTAAGAGTCTTTACTCTTGGTTTGTGATTACTTCACTCTTTTCTCTCTTCCTTCTAGAATTTTTATGAGAAGATCTGTCAAGGAGATCCGGTTCTCTACCGACACTTGGAGAGTGTGAACAGCAGAAGGGTTCTATGCCCACACTTGGAGAGTGTGAATAGCCAAAGGATTCTCTACCCACACTTGGAGAGTGTGAACAGCCGAAGGGTTCTCTGCCGACATTTGGAGAGTGTGAAAGGATGAAGGGTTTTCTGCCCACACTAATAGAGTGTGAAAGTTGTGCCCACACTAGGAGAGTGTGAAAGGATGAAGGTTCTCTGCCAGCACTGGTGTTAGTGTAAAAGGACGACGGCTCTCTATCACACTGGATAGTGGTGGAAAGAGTGTTTGTAAAGGCTTCTCCGCTTTGCTGTGGGTGCAAAAGGAGAGTCACTATTGGTATTAGTGCAATACTCAGAGGGTGCCTCCGGGGAGTGGATGTAGGTCTGGTTTTGACCGAACCACTATAAATCTCGTGTCATTATTTTTTCGCTGCCTTTTTTTTGTTTTTTTAATTTTAAAACTGTGGTTGAAAAATGTTTTCTACAAAACTCATTAAAGTTTATTTTTCGATTTAAAAATTAAAAGGAGAGATTTTTTTTAATTACCAATTCACCCCCCCCCCCTCTTGGTTAGCCATGGGACATAAGCTTAGGTCTAACGACCTAATTCATAGAAATCAAGTTTCAACAATTATTATACGTTATTAATGATCAAGTTGTTTAATAGCATTTTAAAGCGAAAGCAAAGATACCATCAAGAGTGGAAAAAAGGAAAATTGGGTAGAACTAATAAATTTTATCTTAACACTATTTATTTTAAATGCATAAATCCTAGAAATCTGAGATTCGATTGCCCCAATTTAAGAAGTCACCCTAATAAGGAAAAAGGTGAAGAAAAATCAAGTGTTAGAAAGTGTGATGGAAAATAAAATCTAAAAGGGGGAAACATCGAATGTATAAGGACTTCTGGGCAGACTCCACCTTAGATTTGTTAGAGTAAGAACAACATGAGTATGTAATGAATCTATTCCTTATGGTGAATGATAATCTTAAGAATTATGATCAAGAAGAAATATGCCAACTATCCTATGATGAGTTATTTACTATTTCAGAGAAAATTCATGACTCATATATGTAACTAAAAAATAGAATACATATCTAAGAAATGAAATTTCTGAACACATATTATTACATAAAGAACACGTATCATTACTAAATGAATTTGTTGACTTAAATAAAAAGCATATTTAACTAAGTTAGATGACTCCTTGAAAAAAGAGTATATTGAGTTACAAAAGCATTCATGGAACTAGAGACAGTTGCATTGGAACTATACTCTAATGAGAAAGCATTAATATTAAAAGTTCAAAGTTATAAAATTGAAAATAAATATTTAAAAAGGAAAATAGTTGAACCTCAAAATAATACACCACTACCTACACTAGCATAAAAGCCATAACTTGAGACCCCCCCTAGGAAGAAGCATATCCCCAACATAAGTTAATGAACCTATTTTCTAGGATTAGGTGTTACTCTTGTAGCATAGTATTTTATATTGCTAGAGTTTTAAATGTACACAGTAAAACACATCTAATATGGAGTCCCAAATTATTAGGATCATAACATAGAATGCCTTCCACTCATTCAATAAAGCATAAGGTGAAACCCAAACATAATTGGATTCCCAAATCTTACTATTGATTGATTTTTAGAGATTATCTCACAAAAGACCTCTTGAGAGCAGGTGGTACCTGGAGAGTGGGTGTTCAAGATATATTATAGGAGATATAAAGTAGTTCATCACACTAGACACTAGGAGAGGAGGCAAGGTCACACTAGGTGATAACACCACTTGGAAAGTGGTACACTTAAGTATAATTGGCAAACCCAATGGCTTTATGATTGAGAAATTATTTTAGTAGATGGTTTATAACATAATCTTCTTAATATTATACAGTTATGCTCTAAGTAATTTGATTTGAATTTTTTTTCTAACAAATGCATGATCATTTTAAATGGTAAAACTAATTTAGAAGGAAAATGATCAATATATTTACATGCTTGATTTATCTTATATTGATATTTTTGAAAAGTTGTGTTATTTGAAAACTAATGTGGATGAATCGTGGTTAGGGTATAGGCGACTATATCATGCCAATATATCTTGTATATGGATTTGTTTTATCATATTAGTACAACCAACTTAGATGGAAATATTTTTGCATATGTGATCATAGATAACACAATTTTTTAGCATATAAAAGTTAGTCTTTTAATGAATTTAAAATATTCTTCACTTGGACTCAAAGGAAAATACAAGTTTTGATTTCCATAATTCATAGTAATCATGGTAGAGAGTTTGAAAATGAGAAATTTGAATCATTTTTTAAGATATTTAGGATTTAACATTTTTTTTCCCCTAGGACCCCGTAACAAAATAGAATAGCAGAAAGGAAATATATGATATTAGTAGATACTGCTAGGGAAATGTTAGCAGAATATGGCTTTCATAGATATTTTTGGACATAAGTAGTGAATATTATATGTTAAGTACTAAATAGGGTGAATATAAGATCCAAGCTAAATAGAACACCGCTTGTTTGGTGACCATACACACACACACTCAAGGGAGTGAGATCTAGTTAAATCTAGAAGATCAAGTTTTGAATTAATCGTACTAGACGATTTTGGATCGTCTAGGACGATCCTTTATAATCTTGGAAAATAGCCGCCAATGCTAATTTAGACAAGATTTTAAGATTTATTTTTTGTTCTAATCATCCTAGATGATTTTTATCATCCAGGACGATCAATACAAATCATGCCTAAATTGATCCTGTGATTAGGGGATTAATTATGGTTAAATATTTCAATCTGCTCGTCCTGAACCATATGTATATCATACAGGATGATGTTTGCCGACATACTTGATTTTCATAAATCATCCAAGTCGAAATACCATAATTTTTCTTCTAATCATCCTTGATAATCCACAATATCATCCTGAACGATCGGTACAATTTTGTACTAATCATCTTGGA
This sequence comes from Dendrobium officinale, assembly GCA_019514585.1. NCBI lineage: Eukaryota > Viridiplantae > Streptophyta > Magnoliopsida > Asparagales > Orchidaceae > Dendrobium > Dendrobium officinale. Next base: position 19,367,953 of record CM033694.1, read on the forward strand.
CTATCCTAATATTGTTTAAGACTATCAGGTCAAATTCTGCACATCGTACCGGACAATCCTGTAATCATCCAGGATGATTATGGGCAGCGAAATTGAGTTATTAGGGTTTTATGAAGCCCTCTTTTTATGTGAATCGTACTGGACGATCATGTGATCATCCTGGATGATATTTGGCACTAAAATTAAGTTTTTAGGGTTTTAGAAGCCCTCTTTTTAAGCATATCGTACAGGATGATCCAGCGATTGTCCTAGAATATACTATCAGTTTGGTGTATTTAAGAGACTTTTTTGAGCTCTTCTATTTAAGCATTGTTAAGGCACTTGATATGTGTATTTGGTAGCCATTGAAGCTTCATTCTTCTGGAGGAAACTTAAAGAAAGAGCTTGAAAGAGAGAGAGGAAAGGGTGGAGTTTGAGAGAGGGAGATGATCCTTGGGAGGGGTTTCAAGGGAGTGTGGAGGGGGTTCCACACGGTTGCTCCGACGAGCTTGCACCTTAGTACCATCGGATTTAAGGCTCATCTTGAGGGAATTTTTGGGAAGAAGAAGATATCTTTGGTGTCAAAGGGCCCGGCTACTCCGCCACACTGGGAAAGGTGGAAGTGATTTTGTAAGGGCTTCTCCGCCTAACTATGGGGGCTAAAGAAGAGACACTGTGGTTAGTGCAATACTCAGAGGGTGCCTCCGAGGAGTGGATGTTGGTTAAGGTTAGACTTAACTACTATAAATCTCGTTTGTTCTTTCTTTTTATTGCTTTCGCATTTAATTTATGCACTTTAATTTTAATGGTGAATCTTGGTTTTGGATATGATTGTGCTTTAAGTTAAAGAAGTTTTAAATATCTATTTACCCTCCCTCTTAGTTAGCCTCATGACTAGTTCATAAGGGCTTAACATCCCTAACAAACTTTCATCTCTTTGTCTTTTTGAATTATGAATTTATACACTCCAACAAGGAGGGGAATGTGTGTGCTTCTTAGCTTGCGAACTGGGGTGTTACCCTTTATTGTTTTACTGATGTCGTTGGAGCTGCTATTCCCATTCCTCTATGCGGTTTGCTTAAATTGGAAGAACTGGGTATTCCTTATGTTAATCCTTAAGTGGTTTATTTCTTTGGTGGGTTGCTAGTTTCCCTTTCTTTGGTGGTTTTTTGTTGGTTGGGGCTTTTTAATGTTTTGGTTTCTTATATCTGGGTCTGCTTTTCTTCTATTTGAGGAGTGTGCTGGTATCCTTCTATTGGGTAGGCATTTATTGATTTTTGCTTGGACTGTTGGTCATTTGAAAGGGTACTTGCTCCTTCTTTGGGGCTATCTATTCTTCTCTTTACTGTGTGTGTACAACTCGTACCATTTTTTTTTTTTTTTTGAGTTTGGGCATTTCAGGTTTGAGGAAGTGTACTGCTCTCTATAATTTCTACTGTTTGATGCATCTCAGTTCTATTTTAGACTTTTTATAGGGTTTTTTGTGGAGACTTATTATTATTCTCTTGGAATTTTGGTTCTAAGCTAGGTTTCTGGTGCTTCCTAATTCGTCTGGGTGCTACTTTGGCCCATATTGTTGTTGGTCACAATTTTGGTTGCTGGGGGTTTGATTTCTGGCATTTCATTTTTTGTAGTTATATTAGGTGTTTTTTGGTGGATTGCCTTTGTCATGTTTCTTTTATTGGTTGTTTCTTATTGGCAATTATCATTTGGTTGCTGTATTTTAGCTCCTGGCTACATCTTTTGGAGCTCATTTTTGTTAATGTGGGCTGGAGGGTTTTAGACTGGAGCTATAATTGCAATGATCATGGTGTATAATCCCTTTAGTCAGAATTCATACCAAATGACTCCTTGGGATGATTGCTTTTATGAAGATCATCCAGTACAATTTTGATTATACACAGGATTTGACCAACTTTTCTAAATGATTAGCCAGTACAAATTGAATTCTTATAATCACCCAGTATAATTCACATTGTATTATACAATTGGTTGTGACTAAATAAGGAAGGCAAGATCTAAGGCTTTAAATTACACCATTCCAACTTTCTATTATGTTAGCCTTCATGCCTTGGCCTCGGTATTCCCAAATGGCTAGTGGAAACAAAGCCTGCATAGCATGTAGTTAATGGTGTCAAAACTAATATTCCCTTTAATGAATGGAGTTATAAGGATAGGGAACTCACATAGTTAATTGCTAAATATTTGAATTATTTTTTTATGCTTGAAAATTTGAAGACTATATGTGAGTTTTTACATGCACTATAGGGAAGGAGAATTGGGATAGGTTATATATCACATATGATGAAACTATTAAAATAGTCTAGGCTAAACATTCTATTGTATGACTATGAACTCTTTCTCATGAAACCATAGCGAGATTGTATCTAAATGCACACTAGGTTCACCAAAATAGTGGCATCTTACTAGCAGTAGGTATAGAACTATTAAACTCTAAAAAGGTTAATAAGATTCTATGTTGTTTATCTAGTTTCTATGATGCCAAGATAATTGTAATTATTGAATCTAAAGACTTGAAAGTTTATTCCATTGACTATTTTCTTGGGTCACTCATTGCTTACAAAGGCAAAGTGATGTAGTAGAGAAAAAGAAGGAGAGAACTATAGCACTAAAAGCAAATAATTCTAAAAGTGAGAATTCTACAGTGGAGGAGGATGACGACATCGCCTCAATGACATTATAGTTCAAGAGTTTTTTGAAAAGAAATAGAGATATCATCAATATAATTAAAACAAAGGTAAAAGTAATAAAAATAATTAAGCTTCTTATGACACAATTTTGCTTCAAGTACAGGAAGTCAGGTCACCTCTGACCTGAATGCCCCAACCTAAGGACTAGCCTGATCAAGGAGAAGATGAAGAGATGCCAAAGTTTAAGAGGGGCAAGAAAATATTCAAAAAGATTTTTTGGCTGACTAATATTCAGAATCATCAGAATCAGAAGCAGAGGAGGTAACAAACCTATGCCTTATGGTTAACGATAATCTTAATCAATCAGATCAAGATGAGATATGTCACTTTTTTCTGATTAATTACTAGTTATTTCTTAAAAAAATTCATGACTCATATATGAAGTTAAAGAAGATGCATGCTAGTATCAATACTGAATTCTTTAATATACAAAAGAAGCATACTAGTTTAATTATCGAGCACTTTACTTTATATAGTGATCATAAGACTTTAATAGATGAATTTGATGCATTAAATATGCATATTGACCTATCTAATTCATAGATTCCTTGAAAAAATCACATATTGAATCAGAGAAAGCATACAAGGAGTTAGATGCATGCTCAACTAAACCGGATGGTAGGGATCATGCATTAAAAATTAAATTATTTTTTCTTAAAAGTGCAAATAAATTCTTAGAAATAAAACTATATGCACTTGAGAATAATAAACTACCACCTACCTTAGAATAATTTCATAAGTCCTCAACAAAGCATCCATCATTTAAACTTAGGACAAGTCACCATGACCCACATAGGTTAGTAAATCTATTTCCTAGTGTTAGGTGTTACTCTTATGGCATATTAGGTCACATAGCCCGCACTTACATAATCCTGTGTAGGACACATCTAGTGTGGAGACCTAAATTGCATTCATCATAGTATAACATGCATTCATCTCATTCATTCAAGCATAAGGTGGAACCCAAACTAACTTAGGTTCCAAAATCTAACCTTTAAATGGCCATATAGGGTTGCTCTCATAAAAGACCTTGTGAGAGTATGTGGTACCTGGATAGTGGATGCTCGAGGTAAATTATTGGTGATATGAAACAGTTCATCACATTGGAGGCCATGTTAGGAGGCAAGGTGGCATTAGGGGACAACAACACAAGGAAAGTGGTGGGCTTAGGTATAATCAGTAACAATAAAAACTTAGTAATTGAAAATGTTTTACTAGTTGATGGTTTAAGGCATAATTTATTAAGTATTTGTCAATTGTGAGATAAAGGCTTTAATATAAAATTTCTTTCTAAAAAATATATGATTAGTTTAAATGAAAAGCTTGTGTTAGAAGGAAAATAACTGAATAATATTTACATGTTAGAGCTAAAGTGCATTAAATATTCAAATTCCTTGTGCTTAAAAACTATAATTGATAAATCTTGGCTATGGCATAGTAGGCTATGACATTCAAGCATGAAGACTCTTAGGGATATCACCCTAGTTTGAGGCATACATAAGTTAGATTTTACTAAGGACCATCTATGTGATGCTTTCCAACAAGGAAAATATGTTAGGTCTTCAATTCATTCAATAAAAGATATTAACACCTCTAGGTCACTAGACATCCATCATATGGACTTATTTGGATTAGTTAGCATAACTAGCCTAGGAGGAAAGACATTTGGGTTTATAATAGTATATGACTACTCTAGGGTTACTTGGGTTAGATTCTTAGCACATAATAGTGTTAGGAAAGTTGCTATTTGCATGTTTTACATTATTGCAACTTGTATAGTTTTGATGATTCCAAATATTATTGTTTTATGTGTTGTTATCTCCTAACATTTTTTGGAAGATTTGTTTTTGCTCTTGTGTGTACTAATATTTCAGGAAAATTGAACTCCAGACTACGAAGACTTCAAATCAAATTCAGCGTGAGATACTTTGAGAATTTGAAGCTTGTACTTTTTATTTGAATTAAATTTGAGAGGGAGTGATTGTAATTGAGTGAATAAATTTACACACACTTAAAGGAGATCTTGAAAAAGTTTTTGTACTGATCGTACGGGACGAACATTGTTCGTACGGGACGATCAGATCAGTTATCTCCTTGTAAGAGCAATGAAACGGACAGGAACTGAACTGGAAAATTTTTCTAAGGAATGATCGTCCAGACGAAATCATTTTTCATCCCAGGATGAGTTTCTCACTGTAAAAATTTCGTCCAGACGAAGTCCAGTTCGTCCAGGACGATGGGAACCTACTATGGCAGTTTCAGGCAATATTCTACAGTTTTTCGAAACCGACTTTTGATATAATTGTTCGTACCGGACGAAATTTTTCGTCCCGGGACGAACCAATTTCGTTCTGGACGAAATTGGTTTCGTACAGATGAACAAATGGTTTGTACGGGACAGTTTTTTACTCAGTTCGTCCGTACTAACTCAATTTCGTATGGGACGATCCAGTGCGCAGAAAAACATATTTTTAGCAGTTTTTTGAGCGGTTTTTCATGTCCTTTCTATATAAGGAGTCCTATAAACTATTACATGTGCCTTTGGAGTTGTTTTCTCTTGAGAGGGATCATTGAGTGTGAGAGTTTGGGAGAGATTGTAAGAGTGGAGAGTGAGAGATCAAGTAATGGGTTTGTGAGGGATTCACAAGGTTACTTAAAGAAGAAGATCTCTTTGTTTCTTCCCATCTCCTTTGAAGGCTCTCAAGTAAAGTTCAACAACATAGGTCCGGTTCTCTGCCGACACTTGGAGAGTGTAAAAGGACGACAAAGTGTATCTTTGACAGCCATTGTGTCTTCGTTCTTTGGGAGAAAACTAGAAGAGAGAACTTGAAAGGGAGAGAGGAAAGGGTGGAGTTTGAGAGGGAGAAGATCCTTGGAGGGGATTTCAAGGGAGTGTGGAGGGGATATTCACACGGTTGCTCCGGCGAACTTGCACTTCAGTACCATCGGATTCAAGGGTCGTCTTGAGGGAAGTTTTGGTGAGAAGAAGATATCTTTGGTGTCAAAGAACCCGGCTACTCCGCCGCACCGGGGAAGGTGAAAGTGATTTTGTACAGGCTTCTCCGCCTTGCTATGGGGGCAAAAGGAGAGTCACTTTGTGGTATTAGTGCAATACTCGGAGGGTGCCTCCGGGGAGTGGACGTAGGTCAAGGTTTGACCGAACCACTATAAATCTGGTGTGTTCTTTCTTATTTTTCTTACGCATTTAATTTCATTGCAAGTTGTTTACTCTAGTTGAAAAGTTTATTTTTTAAACTTTAAATTTAACTTGCATTAATAATTAAAAAGGTTTTCTAAAAATCCAAGAGTAGAAGTATAATTTTTTAAATTACCAATTCACCCCCCTCTTGGTTAGCCTTGGGACATTTAATTAGGCTTAACATCCTAATTCATATTGAACAAGTTTTCAACAAGTGGTATCAGAGCTTTATTTCTAAATCATAAGTTTAGACTACTTTTTGAAAAACGAGTATGGCTAATTTTAGAAACCATAAAGTATTAGAAGGATATTCAATTGTTAGACCACCTTTATTTGAAAATATTTCTTTTAATTTTTGGAAAATTCGAATGTCTACTTTCTTGCAATCAATAGATTATCGAATGTGGCATATGATTCAAAATGGTTATTCTGTACCGTCACGTATTATAGATGGAATCAAAACTGATACCCCTTTTTCTGAATGGAGTAGAGTAGAACAAATTTATGCTGAATTAAATGCTAAATGTATGAATTGTTTGTTCTGTGCTTTAAATTTAGAAGATTATATGAGAATCTCTACATGTACTACTGGCAAGGAAATTTGGGATAGTTTATGCATTACATATGAAGGTACTAGTGAAGTCAAGCAATCTAAGTTGAATTTTTGATGCATGACTATGAACTCTTTAGCATGAAACCTTATGAGACGATCTTAGACATGTATACTAGGTTTATTCAAATTGTAACATCATTGCATGCTTTAGGTAAAGAATTTTTAAACTTTGAAATAGTCAATAAAATTCTACGTTGTTTACTTGACAAGTTTGATGCTAAAGTTGTTGCTATTTGCGAATCAAAAAATTTGAATGAATATTCTATTGATAATTTGATTGGCTCACTCATTTCCTACGAGCAATATTTGGGTCAAAGACTTTTGGATGCAGGTGAAACAATAATGCTAAAAGCGGAAGACATGGAGAAAAGTTGCTTAGTTGGTGAGGAAAGCGATGACTTAACAAGCAAATTGAAAAGTCCACTAAAGCACAAGCATAAGCATCAACAAAAGTGGAATAAAGGTAAAAATGGTAAGAATGTTCAGATTTCTTCAAGTATTATTTGCTTTGGATGTAGGAAATCTGGACATCTGAAAAGTCAGTGCCCTAATTTGAGAACTCTTCCTCCTAAAGAAAAGGGCAAAGCTAAGCAAATTATAAAATGGAAAAATAATGAAAAGCAAAAAATCTCCTGGGCAGATCTAGCTTCTGAATCATCAGACCAGGTGCAAAATGATGTTTAAACCCTTTGTTTATGTGTTTTTGTGTGTATGTTTTTTATTTGTTGTATTTTTTTTTTTTTTTTTTTTATTATGTTTTTTCTATTTTTAATTTTTGTGTGTTTTGTATGATTTTGAGATATTATTTTCATATCAGATTCCATGTTTCTTGTTGTGAGACATTTGGAATGTGATATGAAGTTTTTTTATAGTTTGTGTACTTGTATTTTGTTTAGTGTTTTTCTATTCTTTTATTGCTTTAGATTTTTTTTTTTTGGATATTTAAGTGTTTTTTGTTATGTGTTGAAAAATGTTCGTTAGCCTATATGAAAAAAACCCTTAATTTTTTTTAATCTTACAAGTGCTATACTTTGAACTGCAACATAAAATTGAATTCATTAGAAAATCTAATTTTTCTAAATTTAAGTTGTGTTTATAACTTGATATTATTAAGATTGTCAATTTCATGTCTCTTATTTAGACTACATTAATTTTAATATTATTATTGCAATTGTGATGTTTTCTTATTTTGTACTTCACTTATCAATTAATATTTATGCACTTAGAAAGATTTGAAATTTTAGATTATTGATTTTGGAAAGAATACAATTACTCTTGAAAATTATACAAATGTACAAAAAATCAAAAGAAATGCGCAATGATTCGCAATGTGAAAAAGAGGCACAAAATAAGCCCAACAAGTGAAAAGATGCACAAAAATGTCCACAAAATTGAAAAAGATGCGCAAAGCGTCACATGTGGTAGTTATTTCTTTCCTTAATTTTTTAATCTCTTAATTCAAATTGATCTTATGCATATTTATATTACATATTGAAATATGAAATATAAAATTTTTATATCATCATTTTTACAATGATTTTCTCTATCTTAAATGTCTAAATATACTCATGTTTTGATAAATTCTTTTTAATTTCTATGTTATATCTCTTCTTAAATTCTATGAATTTTATGATTTAGCTAATGTTTTAATTTTATTTGCATACCTTATGTCAATCACTTTAAAGGTTAAATTTTTAAATGATTTTCATATGTCTGCTTACATTTCTAGTCTTTTTCTTCTTCACTTTTTGATGTTGTCAAAAAGGTGGAGAAATTGTTTGTTGTGTCTTGTGTATTCGTATCGTTGTGTGCTTGTTTTGTTTAGTGTATGTGTGTTTGTTTGGTTTTATTTTGTATTTCTAAAAATTTTGAAAACAAAATTAATTTTAATGCCTCCTTATTTTCATATGTTCATTAATTCAGGGGGAGTTTAGGAGATTCTTAGAATTTCAAATTATACAAACAATAATTGTTTTGCCATCATCAAAAAGGGGGAGATTGGTACCAAAATTGTTTGTGTTGTGTCTTGTGTATTCGTATCGTTGTGTGTTTGTTTTGTTTAGTGTATGTGTGTTTGTTTGGTTTTATTTTGTATTTCTAAAAAAAATTTTGAAAACAAAAATAATTTTAATGCCTCCTTATTTTCATATGTTCATTAATTCAGGGGGAGTTTAGGAGATTCTTAGAATTTCAAATTATACAAACAATAATTATTTTGCCATCATCAAAAAGGGGGAGATTGTTAGGAAAGTTGCTATTTGCATGTTTTACATTATTGCAACTTGTATAGTTTTGATGATTCCAAATATTATTATTTTATGTGTTGTTATCTCCTAACATTTTTTGGAAGATTTGTTTTTGCTCTTGTGTGTACTAATATTTCAGGAAAATCGAACTCCAGACTACGAAGACTTCAAATCAAATTCAGCATGAGATACTTTGAGAATTTGAAGCTTGTATTTTTTATTTGAATTAAATTTGAGAGGGAGTGATTGTAATTGAGTGAATAAATATACACACACTTAAAGGAGATCTTGAAAAAGTTTTTGTACTGATCGTACGGGACGAACATTGTTCGTACGGGATGATCAGATCAGTTATCTCCTTGTAAGAGCAATGAAACGGACATGAACTGAACTGGAAAATTTTTCTAAGGAATGATCGTCCAGACGAAATCATTTTTCATCCCAGGACGAGTTTCTCACTATAAAAATTTTGTCCAGACGAAGTCCAGTTCGTCCAGGACGATGGGAACCGACTATGGCAGTTTCAGGCAATATTCTGCAGTTTTTGAAACTGACTTTTGATATAACTGTTCGTACCGGACGAAATTTTTCATCCCGGGACGAACCAATTTCGTCCTGGACAAAATTGGTTCGTACAGATGAACAAATGGTTCGTACGGGACAGTTTTTTACTCAGTTCGTCAGTACTAACTCAATTTCGTACGGGACGATCCAGTGCGCAGAAAAACATGTTTTTAGCAATTTTTTGAGCGGTTTTTCATGTCCTTTCTATATAAGGAGTCCTATAAACTATTACATGTGCCTTTGGAGTTGTTTTCTCTTGACAGGGATCATTGAGTGTGAGAGTTTGGGAGAGATTGTAAGAGTGGAGAGTGAGAGATCAAGTAATGGGTTTGTGAGGGATTCACAAGGTTACTTGAAGAAGAAGATCTCTTTGTTTCTTCCCATCTCCTTTGAAGGCTCTCAAGTGAAGTTCAACAACATAGGTCCGGTTCTCTGCGGACACTTGGAGAGTGTAAAAGGACGACAAAGTTGTGTCTTCGTTCTTTGGGAGAAAACTAGAAGAGAGAACTTGAAAGGGAGAGAGAAAAGGGTGGAGTTTGAGAGGGAGAAGATCCTTGGAGGGGATTTCAAGGGAGTGTGGAGGGGATATTCACACGGTTGCTCCGGCGAACTTGCACTTCAGTACCATCGGATTCAAGGGTCGTCTTGAGGGAAGTTTTTGTGAGAAGAAGATATCTTTGGTGTCAAAGAACCCGGCTACTCCGCCGCACCGGGGAAGGTGAAAGTGAATTTGTACAGGCTTCTCCGCCTTGCTGTGGGGGCAAAAGGAGAGTCACTTTGTGGTATTAGTGCAATACTCGGAGGGTGCCTCCGGGGAGTGGACGTAGGTCAAGGTTTGACCGAACCACTATAAATCTGGTGTGTTCTTTCTTATTTTTCTTACGCATTTAATTTCATTGCAAGTTGTTTACTCTGGTTGAAAAGTTTATTTTTTAAACTTTAAATTTAACTTGCATTAATAATTAAAAAGGTTTTCTAAAAATCCAAGAGTAGAAGTATAATTTTTTAAATTACCAATTCACCCCCCCTCTTGGTTAGCCTTGGGACATTTAATTAGGCTTAACATCCTAATTCATATTGAATAAGTTTCCAACAAATAGTGAGCCATTTGAAGAATTTAGAACATTCTCTGCTTGGATTAAAAGGAAATTAGGATTAGAAATCTCAATAATTCAAAGTGATCATGGTGGAGAATATGAAAATGATAAGTTTGAATCCTTCTATCAAGAGAGAGGAATATAATATAACTTCTTAGTCCCCCCCCCCCCCCCCCCCCACCCCCCCCAGTAGAGTGGAATAGCTGAAAGAAAAAAAATATTATCTTGGTGGAAGCTGTTAGGGCAATTGCTAGCAGAGTATTCACCCCCTTTGTATTTTTAGGTATGAATACTACTTGTTATATTTTAAATAGGGTGAATGTTAGATTTGAGCTTAATAAGACACCCTATAAACTCCTTAAGGGTAGGATACCCAACATTTCTCAATAAAATCTCTTTGGCTATAGATGCTTCATCTTAATCAATGGAAAATTACCCTTAGGACATTTTGATCCTGATTTTGATGAAGGTGTATTCTTGGGTTACTCATCTATAGGTAAGTCCTATATAATCTTCAATAAGAAGACCCTGGTAGTAGAAGAGTCTACCATATGGTATTAAATCAATTAGATAGGACCTCTAAATCTAAACCCAAAGAAGAAGAAGTGGACGTTATTAAAGGGGTAGAAGCTATTGCTACAAGAGAGATAGTAGAATCTCATGAAATATTTCCTAGAGAATGGAGATATTCTTATAGTCATCCTAAATAACTTATTTTAGGAGACCCATTTGAAGGTGTTAGAACTAGGCATAAACTTAAAAAGGAAGTTAGTCATTTAACTTTATATCTATGATAGAACCAAATAATATAGATCAATCCCTAGCTGATGAATTCTGGATACTAATAATACAAAAAGTACTAAACTAGTTTGTTAGAAATAATGTTAGGAACTAATCAAAAGATCTAAGGACCATAGTATCATTGAAACAAAGTGGGTTTCAAAAATAAGTTGAAAGACTCTAAAATAATAGTAAGGAATAAGGCCAGATTAATAGCTAAGGATTATAATCAGATTGAAGGAATAGATTTTGAGGAAACCTTTGCCCCTATAGCTAGATTAAAAGTCATAAGAGTGCTAGTAGCCTTTGCTTGCTTTCAGAGTTTTAAACTATATCAAATGGATGTTAAGAGGGTCTTCTTAAATGGAGTGATTCAAGAAGATATTTATGATAAGATACACCTAGGTTTTGAAAATTCTCAATTCCCAAATCATTTATTTAAATTAAAGAAAGTCTTATATGGGTTGAAGCAAACATCTAGAGCCTCGTATGAAAGGCTGGGCACATTCCTTCTAGATAGAGGCCTTATTAAGGGTAGTGTAGACACCACTCTCTTACTAAAGGAAGAAGCTGAAGACTTAATCTTTTTCCAAAATTATGTTGATGATATCTTATCTGAATCTTTGTCCAAAATTGACACAAAAACTTGTATTTGACCCGAAAACCCAAGTTTGTCCCATTTTTTACCCAAAAATTGAAGATTGACCAAATTTTTGACCTAAAAACTATCAATTTTGGGTCAACCCTAGGTCATTCATGTCGGGTCAGGTTGACCCAGACCTAAATTAGGTAGAGTTTGGATCCAAAAACCTGACCCATTTTAAAAAATGGGTTAGGTTTGGGTTGACCCGAATAATGCCGTGTCAGTTTTGGGTTTGACCAGAACCTGACCCATTGACCCGAATTGACACCCCTACCATTTTATGCACTCTAAACCTAAGAATATGGTATACTAAACACAACACTTCTTTTGAAATCATAGGATATTCAGATTCTAATTTTATAGGATGTAGGTTAGATAGAAAGAGCACTTATGGAATGTGATAATTCATAGGACTAATATTTAGTCTCTTGGTCCAATAGAAAATAAAACTCAGTACCCTTTCTATAATTGAGGTAGAATATATAGTAGTAGGGAGCTGTGTTGCTTAAGTTCTATGTCTAAAGAAACAACTCTTAGATCTTAGACTGCCTATAAGAACCATTAAAATTATATGTAATAACACTAGAGCTATTTGAATATTAAAAAATCCAATTCAATACTCCCACAAAGCATATAAATAATAGGTACAACTTCATAAGAGATCAAGTAGCTAATAGAGATATAGAATTATATCGTATACCTATAAGAGATCAATTGTAGACATCTTCACTAAACCCCTAGCCTATGACACCTTTAGCGACTTGAGGACTAAACTAGATGTTATAGACATTCATGCTTAATTCAAGATAAATAAATAATAATAATTTTGGAATCATTCATTCTTATGTATTAAACTGTATGTATTTGTTCTTGTGCATGTTTATGTGTTGTTATTTGTTATCTATGTTTTTTTAAAAAAATCATTTTGGTATTTCCTCGTCATCTCACACACACCTCACTGCCTCACAAAATCTTTCAAATTGTTTATAAATCATACTATACGATCCACATTTGTATTATATAATATGTACATATCACAACCCTCGGTTTAATTAATGGTTCAGATTACATCCTTGATATGTACTGTATGAACCTCTTTCAATACTATATGATCTACATGTAACTAACCATTGAGGAATTTAATCGTCTTGGTATGAAATTTTTGCCAATCGATTGGTGCGATGCCTCTATTCGTATTGTACAATACACGTGTCAAGCTGGATTAGGATGAATTCAATTCGGCTGGTATGATAAAAATTATATTTCAAAATGTTTGAATAGTTCTTTGAATTATATGATGCCTTTCATCAAACATTGTACTGATGACTCCTTGGAATCAATGCAATTCCTTAAGATCATTCAGTAAGATACCTGATTGAACTATAGAATTTGACCACTTTTTCTAACAAGTTATCCAAACAAATTAACATATCTGATTTTAGTGTGAGAACAATCATACTGTATGATCTACCTAAAATCTATAAATTGAAAGGTTTTGAACATTTCTATTCACTCAATTCACTACTCCCTTAAACTCATACCCTCTGAACCTTCATGTATAATGGCTGGTGGAAGCAAATGTGGCATAATGACTCAAAGGAGCTCCTCCTCTCACCACTTTCATGATCATTTGCTATCCACAAGGGATGAAGATGTCGATTACAAGTATAAGAAGGCAAAATCACCCCTTAGAGAATGTTAAATCAACCAACCCTTAACTTTGAGGTTATGAACCTCTTTGCCTCCACTACTTTTCAATTCCTCCTCACGCTAGCTTTTTCCTTCAACTCTGAACTTCTTTATGAATTCTTATCTAGCCTTAGGCTAAATTTTTAAACCTTTATCATGATCTCCTTTATTTGTTAACAACAAATAAATATCACCAAGGAAGACTTAGGTGAACATATCGGTCTTTCTACTGAAGGACCTTATCTCTACAACTAACTTTGACTGGACTTCTATCAACTTGATCATTAGGAATGTCTCCATAAACCAACATCAATAGCTAGTTAACACCTTAAATTATAATGCCCATGTCATCCAACATGTCCTTGGTACCTCAATTATACCCAAAGTTGGGGATAGACATGACCCCACTTCCATTTATAGTCACCTACCTAAGCATATCGAACACCCAATTTGATGAAGCCTAAATGATTCTTCATTTTATCTAAAATATGACTCATATTTGATATCCCAATATTTCAAGAAAATAAAATGCTACCTTATGTTACATCAGGGATATATCCTAGATAAAAATATCAAATCAACTTTCTTTCTCCTCCCAATAATGTTCCTATTTTCTATACAGATGCCTCCTTCCTTATCCTTTTCCATCGAGGTCATGAGCCTAACAAGCCAAAGTTTGCTGAAGGAGGGGAAGTTGCTTCTATAAATGGACTAAAACCGCCATCAATACCACCACCTACACCTACCTACCCTACCTACCCTCACGATGAATATATTTAATGAATAGAGTGATTAGAAACTAGGCTCAACTTACCACATTCGATAACAACAACAGTAGCATGAGGAAGAAATGAGATGGTCTAGAGAATGATTTTCCTCAATTGACAATCAATTTTCCTCCATCCATAAATACTTTCAACCGCCACCACCTCCAGATAAGGACCTGCCTTATCTTTAGTTTTTATTTGTTCTATTTTATTGCTTTTATTTCTTGCATTATTTTCTTTATTTTTTGTTCCACCTCTTTTTGGTGATGTCAATAGGGGGAGAAAATGTTTGATTTGGTTATATGTTTTAATAGAATCATACGTTTGTGTAATTTTATTTTTCTTTTAATTTATTTTTCTTCTTTTATCTTTTATGAAAAAAAATTAAAAATAAAAATTTGTAACCCCTAATTTTTAAAACTATCACTTAGTGAGGGAAATCTTAGGAGAAAAGAATTTTTATCTTGCTTATCAACCAACATTATTTGCCATCATAAAAAAGGGGGAGATTGTTGCAATTCATATTGCACATCTAGATCCAAGTCTTATGATTTTGATGATAACATACATTATTAGAATTTTTACTATGCTATTTTAATTTATTATATAAACATTATTATATGACAGGCATCACAAAGGTGGTCTTTTGAAAACTTATGCTTGGGGACACCTCTAACTAAGTCTTTTTGAGTCACTTTCCTAAGGGTTTTCATATTGGTATAACATAATCTCCTGTGCCACAACATGAATCATCAACATTAGTTTTTAAGAAAAATGAAGCAGCATATTTAATATTATTTAAATCTAGCATGTAAACATTGTTGATCCGCTTTCCCTGCAAAATAGTGTTATTATTTAAGCTTATGATGCAAGTGTTTGCCATAAATTTTATGATGAAGCCTTTATTTCATAGCTGACTGATGCTGAGCAAGTTATGCTTTAGTCTATCTATAAGCAAAATATTTTCAATCAAAAGGTTCTTGGAATTGCTAATTATACCTGAGCCTACCACCTTCCTAGTGGTGTTGTCTCCAAGAGTAAACTTGCCTCCTATCCTGCTCTCCAGCAAAATGAATTTATTGGCGTCTCTAGACATATGTCTAGAGCATCCGCTATCTAGGTACCACATACTCTCATGAGGCCTTTTGTGAGAGCTTTTCTACAAAATCATCAAATGTCATATTTAGAAACCCAAATAGGTTTGGGTCCCTTCTTATGAAAAATGGAATTTAATATATATTGTGAATCATGCAATTTGGGTTTCCAAACCCAATATGAACTATGGTGGATGGTGCAAGTGTGTTTTATGTGTCCTAGGATGCCACATGAAAAACATATAATACTAGGAAAAGGATGTACTAATCTACTCATGTGGTGATGTTTCCTTTTAACGTTATGAGATGCATGCAATGGTTTATTTTTAGAAGCTTTAAAATTTACTAATTCCTTTTCTAACTCGGCTTGGGATATTTTTAAAGAATCATGTGCATCAGATAACTCATTATGTTTTTACTTAATGCATCGAACTCATCAAGTAAAGACATGTGATTGCTATAATTTTGGAGGTGATCTTTAATCAAAATTTCATGCTCTTTTTGTAAATTCAAAAATTCCAATTTCATACTAGCATGAGTTTTCTTAGGTTTTCTATATGATGCATTAATGTTTTCAAAAACTTTAAGTAGTTGATCATAGGTTAGTTCACATACCTCTTCTTGGTCACATTGACCAAGATGATCATCTGTCATTAAGCACAAGTTTGTTGTCTCATCTTCAGGTTCAGTCTCAGAGGAATCTAATGAAGAATCTGCCTAGAATGCCTTTTGGAATTTATTATTATCATTTTTGAACTTGGGTTTCTCCTCACTCTTTTTCTTACTTAAGTGATCCTAAAGTGTAGGACAATCAGCTTTCACATGTCCAGACTTCCTGCATTCAAAACAAACAACATCAAAAGAATTCTTAAAAATTTTGTTTCCCTTACCTTTGACTTTTGATGATTCTTTTGCTTCTTCCTTAGAAAGCTTTTAAATTGCCTTATGATGAAGGCAACATCGTCACTTTTAGACCTGGAAGAATCAATATCTGAGTTATTAGCCTTTAGTGCCACAGTTTTCTTCTTCTTTTTCTCACCTGCATCCAGATTTATTTGATTCACTCCTTGCTCATAAGCAATGAGTGAGCCAAGTAAGTTATTAATTTAATAAGTATTTAAATCTTTAGATTTAGTAATTGTGTTGATTTTAGCATCAAAAGAGGAAGGCAAGCATCTCTAAATTTTATTCACCTTTTCATAGTTAGTGAGTTCTCTTCCTAAGGCATGCAAAGAAGTTACAATTTGAGTAAACCTTGTATACATTTCAAAAATTGATTCATGATGTTTCATACAAAAAAGTTTGTAATCATGCAACAAAATATTCAAACGAGATTGCTTAACTTCATTAGTTCCTTCATAAGTAATGTACAATCTATCCCAATTTTCTTTACCAGAAGCACAAGTTGAAACATGCATGTAATCTTCAAATTTTAAAGCACAAAAAAATAGTTCAAACACTTTGTATTAAGTTGTGCTAAATCACTTTCATCAAAAGTCCATTCAGTAAAAGGTACTTCAGATTTAATTCCTTTAAGTTCACGAGAAGGTGGAGAATATCCTTCTTTAATAAGCATCCACATGCGATAATCAATCGATTGTAAAAAAGTAGACATGCGAGTTTTTTAAAAATCAAAAGGAATATTATCAAAAAAAGGTGATCGTGTAATAGAATATCCATCCGTTGCATTACGATTCCCAAAGTTAGCAATTGATCAAAATTCAAAAAGTTTTTAAATTTAATTTTATGAATGCAGCTCTGATACCACTTGAAAGTTTGTTAGGGATGTTAAGCCCTATGAACCGGCCCATGACTAACCAAGGGGGGGGGATGAATTGGTATTTTAAAAATTCTTACAATCAAAACACAAAACTCAAACCAAGATTCACCACAACGTAAATCAAAGTGCGAAAAATTAAATAAAGAAACAATAGAAAAAGAACACAATGATTTATAGTGGTTCAGTCAACTCGACCTATGTCCACTCCTCGGAGGCGCCCTCCGAGTATTGCACTACAAAAGTGACTCTCCTTTTTCTCCCACAGCAAGGCGGAGAAGCCCTCATAAAAACTTCTTTCTGCCAACCCCTGCAAGGCAGAGAACCCAACTCCTTTTGCTTCCTCCTGAAGCAGGCAGAGAACCTTGATTGATTGCTGAAGCTCACCTCTTCTCAACCTTTCTAAGGACAAGAGACTTTAGTGGAAGAAGAAGTGGAATAATGCTTGGAGCAACCCTTATGAATCCCCCTCACAAGCTCCCCCTCCTAAAATCCTCTCTCCCTCTCCCTGTCTCTCCCTCTCCTTTAGGCTT
Source organism: Dendrobium officinale (assembly GCA_019514585.1). Lineage (NCBI taxonomy): Eukaryota > Viridiplantae > Streptophyta > Magnoliopsida > Asparagales > Orchidaceae > Dendrobium > Dendrobium officinale. The sequence goes on from CM033694.1 coordinate 19,385,645, forward strand.
TCTCAGGTCAAGACAGCAGCAAAAGATCTCCTCTAAGGTAGAGAAAGAGATCTTAAATAGAAGAGCTTCATAATAGCTCTTATTTTATATAAACTAACTTTATCGTCCACGCTGATAGTGTTATCGGCCTGGCCGGTCAACATAAATTTTTCTCAATCAGTGCAATCAGTATGGGACAATTAGAATAATTTTGGTCACATCGTCCAGGCCGATAGGATATCATCCTAGCTAATTAGTTCAAATTTAAGCCAAATCATTCTGGACATCACCCTGAATTGAAGTTGGCCGATGTCAATCATCCATGCCATCATCCAGGTCGATCCTGCGATCGGCCCGGTCAATGTGATTGTGAAATTAGCCTCAATTACTTTCCTTAATTACCAGATCAATTTAGGCATAATTGTACTGCATCGTCCAGGCCGATAGTATAGCGTCCTGGAACATGTCCTAAAATAAAGAATATCTAAATAGATCATGGTGACTGATTCTTTCTGATTTAAGCCTATCATCCTGGCTGATATAATATCATCTAGGACGATCGGCTTAATGACGGTTACCTTAACCATGATGCCCTGATTAGGGTTTCTATTTTTGAACCAATCATGCAGGCCGATATAAATATTGTTACGGCCGATATGAGCAAAATTAGAGAACTCTAAATTCAGACAGAAAAATCACTCAAGTGTGTGTATGTAGGGTTACTTAGCGTCAAACACCTCAAAGATTATAATTGACTCAAGAAAGGGAAAAAGTACATTACCAACTGACTCAGACCTATTCTACCCAATCATGAGCTGGTTCTGATTGCCTCTGATCTTGTGGTCCTGAAATGTCAGTAGGCAAGGCAGTTGTAGAGAAACAAGAGTGTTTGTTATCATCAAAATCATAATTCATGAAAATAGATTCGCAATAGCTTTGATGTGGGAGATAAAAAAGAGCCCCTAAATTATTAGCATAATACCTAAAGAGGAGGACTCCAGGGAGTGAAAGTAGGTCAAGGCTTGACCAAAGCACTATAATGTTTTTTGGTATGTTCATTACTTTTTTATTTAGCACTTTTATTTTTCACATATTTAATTTCTTGCATATTATAATCTTGGAAATCAGGGCTGAAAGTATTGTGATTGCTTTGGATTGATTTTTGTGAGAAAAAAAAAGGCCCAAAAATAAAAAAAAAAGAATAAAAATATCTTCATGTTCGATTTTCTACAAAATCAAATATATATATATATATATATATATATATATATATATATATATATATATATATATATATATATATATATATATATATATATATATATATATATATGTTGTTATTTGGTTGTTTGTTGTTTGCTTCTGCTTGTGTATTTGGTTAAAATATTTTCAAAGAAATGTTTTAAAAAATATAAGTTTTTAAAATACCAATTCCCCCCCCCCCCCCCCCCCCCCCCCCCCCTCTTGGTATGCCTTTGGAAGTTCAACAAGGTTTAACAACCTCATTTGAAGTTTGAGACATGTGCAAAAGATTGGCTATATAGTGATCAAGGAATCATTTTGCTTATTAGTCATTATTAAGCAAACAAATTTTCATCACTATTGATAATATGTTTCTTCCTTTTTGTTAATATCATGGAATCTGAACTTGATGTAGATATATAAAATGTCATGAAGAATAATATTAATGCAAATGTAAGTAATGATGTTGATTTTTAAATAAACATACTATAATTAATTCTTTTAAATTACTTGTTATGATGTGAGAGTTCTTGATATTGACATATATATATTACGAGCTTAGTTAACTGTTCATTTAACTATATACTATTTTTTTTATTTTATGGATTTCCATAATGTACCATGTTTGGATAGTTGTTGCTACTTGCTAGGAGAGATGATTTATGTATGAAACTTAATTCTCTCCATCAATTAGCAAGTTAGTTTGTAGATTTATGTTATACTTGCATTCATATAGATTTTTTTAATCACATTATAGTATAAAGGTATGATGGATTATTATTCAATATTCAAAAGAGTACGTTCTGTTTAAATTCTATTATTATTACTTCTTCAAATTTTTGTTACAGAATGAACCAACATATCTTATTCTATTATTGTTAGGATGGGGGAGCAATGTTATAAATATATTTTCCAAAGCAAACCACAAAACTTCATAGCTTAGATTAAATGACCAAGTAAATATTGGAGCAAATTACCATAAGGTCAAGTCATGACTGATAAGAGCACCATCATCCCTTATATGCCTTGATTTTGATTCATTCTATTTTTTTGTGCTTTTACTTTATTGGGATTGATATTGCTAAAATGATAATAATTTTGTAAAAATAGAAAATGATAGAACCAATCACAACCATTTAAAATGCAAAGTAATTAGCATGGTTATAGGAGATGATCAAAATCTTGCACCATCACCTACCCAATAAGTGTATTCCATCTTTCCATGGTTAGCTATACATTTTCTAGTAAATGTGTGTTCAAAGAGATATTTCTATTCTAAGTAAGATCTCTACATTAATTTTACACCTTTTAAGAATTTGATACATTCATTATGTATTTAAGAGATTCATTTAGTTGTACTGGCATTTGATTTGTATGAGTGTTGCTAATTCTCTATCAACAACTATACATGATACAATTGCATGCTTTATTTATGAAGATAGTTAGGCATGATATCTTCATCCATCAATCAAAATAAATATTCGACTATTTAAATTTGGGTAGTATAACTCAAGTATCAAAAGAAAGAAAAAATCCATCAATTTAAAATTTACATTATTAACTACATAGTTTTTCTTTTTTCTTTTTAAATATCTTAAATCCTTATGGTCCAACAATCCTCAAACATCAGTGTGAATGAAAATTGAGATACAAAAATCTCTCAATTTCAACAACTTCTCTTGTTGCAAGCATATTTGAATTCTTTATAAATAATGAGGTTTATCCCAACTCTCAATTAGTTTTGTAAGTGGGGAAATTCTTTTTATAGTTGAACAATGTAACAATAGTGAAAATATAAGACCCACTTGTCTTTGTAATGCATGCTTGGCATCTTTTATTAAATGTCAATCCAAGAGGCATGCATTATATTACATTTGGTTGAAACAAAGTTAGATGAAATCCTGGTCTATTACTCTTATATTACTTTAAATTTGAATGATTTGTCTACCTTTGACAGCTTAAATTCTAAAGTGAAGAGAATAATAACTACATGTAATCTTTCTCCTACACAAATAATTGATTCATTGCATAGCTAAAAATATATATTCTTTATATGTTGGTAGGGAAATATTTCACATATAGATAATGCATGTAAACCTAAAATGCATATTATTGATAAAGCTATACAAATCTTGTAGCTAAATACATTTTAAACTTGGTGAGATAAAGTTTTTACTTAACTATGATATAAGAATGGATATATGTTTCGTATGCCTTATCCAAATGCATAAGAATTTTCTTGCGTGTCACTTTTTGTACCCATAAGAACATATGTATGCCAAATGGTTTACTCATCCAAATTGGGTCAGGCAACTTGAAGGTGAGTCAAGACTCAAACAAACGTTATGACTCAATTAATAAACAAATTAGATTTGAGTTAAGAAGTTTCAAATCAGGTCAAATTTAGATATTTCTTAGTGGGAAAAATTGTGTCACCACGCAGATTTGATTTCTCCTATTTTGTAATTGAATACTGCATTAAGAATAAAGTACAATCTCAAAAGACTGACACAATATTCTATAATGGATTCAATATCAAAATAGGGTTTTGAAAATTGATATTTCTATAATCAAACACAATCAAAGAAAAATATATCATCTCGAAAGATGAATATGAAATTCTAAAGAATGTGTTTAAAAATAGAAATAAGCTTTTTGAAAAATTTGTTCATTCTTTTATTTAGATATAGCAAGGAGATCATTATATCATCTTGAAAGACGAACATAACATTCTTCAAGACATCCAAAAACAAGAATGAGTTTTATAAAATTCATCATTTCTAAAGTTGAATATAATAAGTAGGAAATTATATTAATTGAAAAGACAATAATAACATCCTACAAACATATTTAAGATTAGAAATGAAGTTTTTAAATATATCTGCATTCCCAAAGATTCTTTCCTTATTTTATATGAATAAAACAAGGTTTATTTTAGTCTGGGGTTCTCAAATTAGTATAAAGGCAAGCCCCTATAGTTAATTACATCCTAGGAGAGAAGCTCCTAAGAAAACTCTCGATTAAAGCAGTGATTTCATACCCTTTTGACTACAAAGTAAAAGACAAGGAAATAGAAGTAAAGAGTTTTCAAGGAGAAAGCTCAATGTTAAACATTTATTAGCGAGTCAAAGGAGGAAATGTAGGAGGAGCCGGATTCTGAGAAGCTCAAAGGCAACCTCAGTCTATCCTATGTTGGGCTTTATATTTTAGGAGAAAGTTTTATGTTTAAGTTGACATTTTATTATAAATTTAGGATTATATTCCCGGAGGGCGAGGACTTAAGATCTAAAAGAATCTGCCTCAGAACCTAAATCTAATTTGGGTACTACAAAGTAGTGACCCGAACCTAACTAATGATATGCAAATATGGACTTACCCCGGTCTGGATTGGGGAGCAAGCTAACCACCTAGTTTCTTTAAAACCATGTATCCAGTCTCTTATGAAAGATGGGTAGGGACGTTGCTTAAGTTTTAAGAAATTGGGGGCCGACATCTAAGACAAACCCTAATTGGCCCCTCAACTTATGTAGGGTGATTTATGCCTAGAATAAAATGCAATTAACATTTTAGACTCTTTTTAATTTGTATCTAATGCAATGCATGCTAATTGACTCGAATGCATAACATGAATATGAAGCAGTTTTAAAATTAGGCTTAGAAAATAGGTTTTTCCCTAGAGATTGCACAACTTCCCCTTGACAGAACTGCACCTTCATAGGTCAAGTGGTCTGCCATAACCCGCAGGCGGGGAGGTGCCTAACAAGGAAGAGAAAGTATTAATATGCATATGCTGACTCTCGGCGGTTTCGAGCTTACTTCTTAGATCGTTAGAGTTACTATGTGAGCCTAAAAATTTTTATTTTTAATTACAAGTAAAAGAATTTTGAGTGTACCCTTACGAAAAAAATCTCTCCGATTCGAATCCAGGCTAAAACAAAACACGACATGAAAGAGCCCTAAAAAAAGCTACTGCAGAAACTATATAAACAAATAAATTAAATAATCCAAAATTATAATATCCAATGTCCAATGTCCATATTACACCCAGAATTTGCAGAAAAGTAAAGTGGCCGGGCACCACTGACAACAAACCCGGGTTTTAATCCTAAGAATGATGCAAGTGATTTTTGAACTGGGATATACTGTTCCTTGAATCTTTATTTCTTCATCTTCTTTCTACAATCTTCTCATTCTATCTTTTCTTCTTCTACGAGCTTCTCGGGTCCGCCGGGTATTTTCTTTTCTATTTGGATATTAAATCATCCTAATTTGGCTTTCCAAATAAAAGAGAATAATCTTTTAAGGTATATTCTCCTTTGTTTAGATTTCAAATTGGGTGTGATATCCCACTTTCAAAAATCACTTTCACATTTATTGACTTTTCAAACACATTTACATTTACATTACATTTCACAGAAAGAAAATGAAAATCTAGACCACCTGCAGGGTTATCCTAAGCAGTTTATAATAAAAAAAGTAATCCCAAGCAATTATATGTTTACATTTAAATTAAATCAATTAGCCACACTTGGCCACACTCTTTTTTATTTGGGGGCTAAGCAGCTGAAGCACCTGTAGCATTTATTTATTATTAATTAATTAGCCCCTTTTTCATCTGCCCTGCATGAGTGTGGCCACCTGCAGAAAATCATGTTAACAATCCAAATCGCTCCTAGCCTATGGGTAATCTAATCTTCAATCAAATCACATCACAGAGTACAGTAAAAGTAAGTAAACAAACACACCAACAATTTTACAACCAACATGCAGTGAAAATCGAGAAAACCCGTCACAATGCAGTAAGGAAATAAATACCGGCCTAACCTAAAACTAGAGTCGGTTGTCCTAGCAAACAATTCTAAGTGTGTGCAGTAAGTTGTGAGGTTTTGATATGTCATAGGTCAATTATTGGCTAAAGTTTTCTAATTGATTGAATTTTAGTTTAAAGATATTCACTAATCCTAAGGTGAGTTGTCACTAAGTTTTCTATGTTATATGTCTCTACCCTAAAGTGTACATGCATCATAAGTCTAAGTTTTTTAAGACCCGATCCTTAATTTTTATCCTTAAATGTCACTACTGTTATATAGGGTAAAATTTATGTTATTACTAACCCTTATGACTTTACGTGTGTATAAAAGGGTTTAAGGATCTAAGAGTAAATAAAAGAAAACCTAATAAAATTGAAGTTACTACAGGGACCTAAAGGAAGTGTTCGCACAAACCACATCAAGGGGCCCCTAATAGTTTTCTAAGTTTAGAATACTCACAGTCACCGGGAGCTACGACTCGGTGGTTCCGCCCGTAGCACCTCTACCCGGTTGGATGGAGGCTACTGACTTCATTAGCTCCTTATACTTTTGTTCCCTAGACCAGTACCATTCCTCAAAGTTCATGCAAATAAAATAGGAAAAACAAGGATTAGAAAGCACATTTAATAAATAATAATGAAATGATTGAAATTTACTGAAAATAAAGACATACCTTTCTTCGGGCTTGAACACTGGCTTTGTTGATTGCACTTTTGGAACTTTTACTTTTGAAAGTATACTTTATATCTTTCCAATATTTATCTCGAGGCATAAGAAAGGGGAAATAGAAGGGGGAGAAAAAGAGAGAGAGGCTTTACTTTTCAATAATTTCATCCAAAACTATCAATCTCTATCACAAACAATTTTTTGCTTTCCAACAAATACTCAAAGCAACTAATTCTCCAACAATCCTACTTTTCATCTCTTTTTCTGAAAATTTACATAGTTTCACTTTCAAAAACATACACTTTTCATTTCTAAAATCATACTCATATGCTTTGCTTTTATTTTCTTTTCCAAAGCTCATATAATTCTACTTTTTCAAAATATACGATTCTCTCTTTTCCAACATAAACTTTTCCATCAGCACAAATTTTTTGCTTCTTAACAATCTAATTTTTAATTCTCACTCTTTCAAACATTTTGTTCTTCAACATAAACACTTCCACACTTACTCACATTTTTAATATCACAATTCAACCTTTCTTTATACTTATCCCATTTTCACATTGTTTCTCAAAACTCACACAAACACCTTTCTCTCACAATACCCTTCATTCAACAAACTAATTTTTCAACATACAAAACTTTCTCTAGAATACACACCCATTTCCTTCAAAATCATATACTTTACCTTTCATTTTTCCAAAGCATCATTCTTCAAAACCTATACTTTATAGCTAATGAAACGAACACATAGAATTTTAACAAGGAATGATGCAATCATATATATATAACATTCTTATAACCACCACCAAAACACCATTTCATCTACTTCTTTTATCTCAACAATTGTAAAAGTGTTATTAAAAGAAAGAGAAGTTGGAAAACTTCATTTTCTTTAATACTTATAAAATTTCCCAACATAAAGCCTACACCCTTGCATTTTGAACTATGAAAACTCAAAATTGAATCATGAAATATATTGTATAAAGAAAATACTAGATAATTTTAATGGGAATATCAACAAAAATCTGAGAGTAAATATCTCTCTAAACGTTAAAATACATTTTTTTAAAATCATCAGGCATATGAAATTGTAAATTGAGAAGTAACAAAACTTAACTATCATAAAGAAAATCCACTAATGTCAAACTCGAAAGAGCAAAGAAACCATAATGGCCCATATATAAATTACGATAAGTTTCTATCAAATAAGAAATTTTACTTTTCCATATTCATAGAGAAGATCTGTAAAATAAAACCTCATGTCCTTGTGAAGGATTTTGCATTCACTATTGATTTAAAAATAATCTTTATCAAAGAGAAAAGTGCTTCTATGCAAGAAAACCATTGATGTAAAGTTATTCTACAATTTCAAAATACTTCACATACCAAATCTCTACTCTTTTTTTTTTAAGATATAACAATAAAATTTTAAGGTACAAAATCGACATTAACATTTCCTCTTTAGATAATCACTTCCTATAGCATTCACTTCCCTAATCAACAAAGAAGAATATAGATGAGGATGTAGAAAAGATTTACCCAAAGACTAAGAGGATTACAGATGTCGGCTAAGGCAGAAGGAGTGAGGGCTTCTTTTCGGTCCGATTCCTGGGCTTCCTTGGGCATGAACCGGTCGGAGATGCTAGGCACGGCAAGGGCAGATCGGCGGGCGGAGGAGGTCGGGGCTTCTTTTCAGTCCGATTCCTGGGCCTCCTTGCGAATAGAGAGAGAGACAGGATGGGTCTTCTTGCGGGCAGAGAACAAAGGGAGCTCGGGATTTTTGGGATCTTCCGCTTGGGTTGTGCGAACAGAGGAGAAGGAGAGGGATGCGGGTCTCTCACGAGCAGGGAGGCTTTGTGCGAATTGAGAGAATGCAAATATGAAGGCTGGGCTGGGATTCTTCTCACACGAACTGGAGAGGAGATCGGGATTTCGGGGGTTTGAAATTGCAGAGAGGAGAGGGAGTTGATCGTGCGTATCTCCTGGAGGCGTGCGAACTGCAGGGGAAATAGGGAATTTCGGAACTGCTAGGGGCGGTTACTGGAGCCTTGCGAACTGAGAGCAGGGAGAGGGAGCAGTTCGCGAAATTAGGAGGGAGAGATCGTGGGCTGGTTTCCAAAAAAAATGAGAGGGAGTGGGGTCATGAACCGGACCAACCTACCCTAACCGCCCTTTAGTTTTGCCTAAATCATGTTTTGATTTGAATTTTAAAATGAGATATGGTTATTAGGATATACATTAATTATAATCTAGACAAATTTTTATTCTTCTTTTATTATTATTATTATTATTATTATTATTATTATTATTATTATTATTATTATATATATATATATATATATATATATATATATATATATAATATGACAAATATATATATTAACATGTGACGAGTTAAATCGGGTTAATCGGAGGCATTAAAATCGAACTCGATTCGAGTTAATTTTGATTTGATTTCGTTTGGAGTTGAATTAAAATTGGATTGAATTGATTTTGATTTGATTTGAATGGTAGATTCGAGTCGACGCTACGTCAATGGGTGTCCACCTAAGGGAAATCCTATGGGTGAGACATCTACACTAGGCTACTAAAACCTAGTTGCCAGAGTTGATTCTGGGAGATTGACCTCTAATAATGAGGTCAACAAATGGACCCCCAATAGGCATGATAAACTTGCCAAAGTTTATCGTGCGTATTGGCATTGACCGAAACGATCAAACTAGACCCAAAAATTAAACTTGAAGATCTGAGTACATGAATTGAACAGATTTTGTTATTTTGATAGATAATCAAAGTGAACAATTTATAGAGATTCGAGTTGAAGAATTGATTTGAAGTTTGATGTTAGAATTGGTGGCTTTAGTAAAATGATAACTAATTAGATTAGTATCATTAAGTAAAGTCAAGGTATGAAAGAATGAGCATAGTGATTTGAAAGGAATTTGATATGAAAGTAGGAGCTTGAATGTAATTTTGATTTGAAAATAATTTTGATAAGACTAGAGTATTCTTTCGAGTTCAAGAGAAAGGATGCCACCAAGTGGGCACTTATACCTAACTCAACAAACTAGAGGGCGTCTTCTAAGAAAAGAGAGTAACCTATGGAATAGATTATACCTAATCTTAGAAGGTTTAAAATTTTAAGTTTTACACTAGGATGGTGCCACGAGGGGAGTTCTCCAACTCTAGCGGATGATCGTAAGGAAAGGATGCCTAAGTGTGGGGACTCACACCTAACCTTAGAGGATCAGATGATCATATGAAAAGGAAGCCTTAAGTGCGGGGACTCACACCTAATTATAGAGGATCGATTTAAGATTTAAGATTTACACTAGGATGGTGCCACGAGGGGCGTTCTCCAACTCTAGCAAATGATCGTGAGGAAAGGATGCCTAAGTGTGGGGACTCACACCTAACCTCAGAGGATCAAAAGATCATATGGAAAGGAAGCCTAAGTGTGGGGACTCACACCTAACCATAGAGGATCAGATTTAAGATTTAAGATTTAATGAAGAGAAGATGCCGCTGGGGATGCTTATACTTCTCCTCGGGACGAAGATTAGGATGCCACTAGGGATGCTTACTCCTAACTCCAAAGATGTCAATAGGATGCCGTAGGAGGACTTATACCTAAAGAAGGATTTAAGATTTAGAATTTAATGAAGAGCAGATGCCGCTGGGGATGCTTATACTTCTCCTCGGGATGAAGATTAGGATGCCACTAGGGATGCTTACTCCTAACTTCAAAGATGTCAATAAGATGCCATAGGAGGACTTATACTTAAAGACAGATTTAAGATTTAGAATTTAATGAAGAGAAGAAGCCGCTGGGGATGCTTATACTTCTCCTCGGGATGAAGATTAGGATGCCACTAGGGATGCTTACTCCTAACTCCAAAGATGTCAATAGGATGCTGTAGGAGGACTTATACCTAAAGACGGATTTAAATTGGATTGGCTACCGTAAGAGCGGACATAAGCCAGAAAGTCAGTAGGATACCGTAAAAGCGGACTTAGACCTAAAGATGGATTTTAGGGTGGTGAATTTTTAAAGTGAAGTTGATTTCTTTAAAGCTTTGAATCTTTTCCCTCAACCACAAATGACATTGATAACTTGCAAATGTTCCACTAGAGATCATAAGCTTTTATATATGTCATTTTCTAGAAGGGAAAGAAAAACATTTTGACGATTGATAGACTTGAAAGTCTTTTGATTAAAATTTTGTTTTAGACTTCATTATAAATGATCTTTATAACTTACAAATAATCCACTAGGGATTATGTTTTTATATCGGATCATCATATATGAGAAAAACAAAAAGGGGAGAAGTTTGATCATCTTTGATAAGTAAAGACTTAACAAAGCATCTCGACCACTAAAGGAGAAATGCAAGATTTTGTTTAAAGATTTATTCGATGATTGAATTTGTTTCGATTAACTCAAATAAAATCATATGAATTTTTTAGAGTCCTCGTTTGCATGTTCTAAGAGAACTAAATGCAACATGATAAAATTTTCCTTTGAAAATTTTAACATTTGCATGAGTTATTGAAGAACAAGGAGAATATTTGAGCATCCTTTATAGTGAAAGCACTAAGGAATATCAAATTCTCATAATGATTGAGAAAAGTTTGATTTTCATCAAAAAGTGAAAGCTTTATTTTTCATTTGATAATTTTTTTATAGTATTTGACTGTGATCGTTTAGGTTTTAATCATCTTAACCTAATGAAAATGACATGAGAAAATATTCAAAAACTCAATGAAGAATAGGTTGACTCCTAAATTAAATAGTTTGAATATGACCAGAACGATTTCAATCAAAAGTTAAAACTTAACAACTTCCTTTAAAAAAAATTGTAGTTTCAAAATATTTTAAATTTCAATGCTATGAAAAGAAATGGGGATAGAGTTGTTTAGACTCTAATATCCAAATCTAATTTATGATAAATATATACCGTGAATTGAATTTTATATCTTTTTTACCATAGACTTTATCAGGAATAGAATCCCTCCAATTCTAACATCCAAGATTAGTCAATTATGGACTTAGTCAAATTGTAGCTTGATTTTTTCTTGAAGTTTGACAAAGATTTAAATAAAGGTATCATCGGCATCACTAAGGATAGAACCCCTCATGTTCTAACATCCTAGTTCAGTCAATAATTGATTTAAATTTGTATGTTATTGTTATTCAATAGTAAATGAAAACATTAGATAATCATCTCAGAACCAACTAAGGGATGTCCCTTAGTTTAGTTTCAAAAATTTGAATCTAAAGAAAGTGATTTTTATATCCATAAATATCACTATAGATCATCCAGCATCAGGATCATGTCTAGAATCTCATTCAAATTGGAAGATGTCCAAAAGAGAGTTAAAGATTTTTGGATCATGGTTTGTTTATACATCTCAATTAGGTTAGATATGTGAAGCCCAATAATGCATAACCAGCACCATTATAATTCCATTTAGATTGATCATCTGTGTGATTTTTCTTTAAAATTTGAAGATATGAAATGACCTACTCAAGTTTCTAACTAGAGAGGTCCTAAGATTTAGATTTTGTTAACCCAGATCAAAGCTCCCTACAAGTAAAACTGGGATTTTCTTCTTCATCTTTTCATTCTTTTTGAATTAAGAACTATATCCAAAGATAATTAAAGTAGAGGTAGAAGTCCAATCTTTCTAAATTCTTTAAATGATATATATTTTGCATCTAATAAAACATCAATACTTGATGATGAACCAAAATTTGGAATTTGCAAAGTCAAGTGTTAAAAATACTAAAGGATAAATAAGTCCTTTGATATTCAAGATTTAGAAAAGGAAGCCTCTTTTCTTTTCTTTTTTTTTTTTTTTGCTACACATTTAATGAATGTGTTTCTTTTTACTTTTCTTTTCTTTTCCTTCTTCACTTTTTTTTTAAGAGGCTTCCTTTATTTAAATCTTGAAACGATTATTTCAGTTGTAAGATCATCTTCCAAGTACAAGAGTAAAAAAATTAACACTCCTATACAAGGAAGATTGATTTACAAATTGGACCCGATCCTCAAGTATGAATAGACAACTTAGCTAAGATAATTATAAAACAAGTTCATCAACTCACAAGATGCCTTTGAGAGGTATAACGATAAAAAGATGAATAAGACTTCCACCTCCTCCAATTTCAATTTGACATAAATCTTAATTCAAAAGAAGTTATTTATGGATATCATAATGGGTGAACCCAAATATGATAATAATTTATTTATTTATTTATTTTACTAATGAAGAAGGAAACTGTCAAAAATGTTATGAAATCGACTAACTTAGTATCAATTCAAGATGTGTTAATTAATTTTAAGGGAAAGCCACATGATAAATGGAATGTTAATCATATAATGGGTTAACCTTAATAAAGAAACTTGAATTGTCTAAGTTTTCGACTCGAATGAAATTTAAGATGATCAATCTTTAATAAGAACTGTTCATGAGTTTTCTCAAATGAAGTAATAAAGCCAAAAATAAACTTAGCTAATATTTGATTTATAAAACATCACCATAAGAGAAAACAACATATGATGAACAAAAGCTTTTATATAACTTATCTATTTATCTTCATCGCATGCCTTAAAATCCATTTTCTATCAGAGTTAAACCACATGACAGAGGACAAATCGTCGTATCCATGTAGTACTCTTAGGAAATAGGATTTATAGGCATATTAAACTTTAACCTACATGAAGGTTTAAAGGTGAGGGAATTTAGAATGATTTTCTAACTTTCAATATATCAACCAATATTTATACATTCCTACAATTAGAAAAATGATAATATGGTTGAATAGAAGATTTAAAAATATATTTGAATTTAATTCAACGATTACTAGGAACCTAGCAAAATTAGCTAAACTTTTGTGCTTTGAGGTTCCAAAAGGAAATGAGATTAAATATATCATCATCTAAAGCGATAATCCACCCAAGTGGAGGGAGGGAGGGAACACACTTTTCATTTTAGCATTGAAAACTATAGGTCTTATTCTTTAATTGTTTAGATGAGTCAACCACAATGAAGTTTTAATTACAATTTAAGAAAGATAGAGGTAAATTTCTTTTTAAGAGAAATCAACCTGCTAGTTTCTCTAGAAAAAATTATTTTTATAAGCTTGACTTGTATTTGAACCTTCAAACTTTTCTCAATTTAAATTGACTTTAATCTTGATAATCTTGCATATATCAGATTATGGACCCTATCCTAGCAAACATATCAAGCTACAAAGAACATGTAACTACAATATGTTATTAGGATAAGTAGAAAATTTTGATTTGAATGTTTGAGCTTTCGGATCATGTCCTACCAAACATATTAAGCTATAAAAATATATAACTGTAATATGCTGGTTTAGATAAAGAGAAAACTTTGATTTAAAAGCTCAAATTTATTTGAGATTTATCCAGCCACATATTGAGTTATAAATATATATATAAATATAATATATATATATATATATATATATATATATATATATATATATATATATATATATATATATATATATATATATATATATATATATATATATATATATATATATATATATATATAACTACAACATATTAGCTAGGACACAGAAGTTTAAAATTTTTGAAGACTTAAAGTTATTTGGACCAATCCAAATAATACATTAAGTTACTAAAGGAAGTAACTATTCATATTACTAAAGATTGGGAAATGGGATTTTTGACCCAGTGCTAAGTCAAACATCAAGCTACAAGAAAAATGCAACTGCAACATTCGAATTAGCACAGGAAATTTTCTTTACAAAAAGGCCATTATAAAGGAGCTCCTCGTTAGTTTTCTAACGGGGTCCAAAATAAGACGTCTAAAATTTTTTAGATACCAGCCAAATTATTCAAGAATGAAATGAATAAAAGAACCGGTAGAAGAAAGGTAGTTATAACCTATAAATGGCACAAGTATACTATCGATTAAAGAGTATAAAACACTGTTAAAGATTGAGAGAGGATTGATCCCCAGCGGAGTCGCTAGAAAAACCTTGGTGGGAAAAATTGTATCACCATGTAGATTTGATTTCTCCTATTTTGTAATTGAATACTGCATTAAGAATAAAGTACAATCTCGAAAGACTGACACAATATTCTATAATGGATTCAATATCAAATTAGGGTTTTGAAAATTGATATCTATAATAAAACACAGTTCAAAAAAAATATGAATATCTCGCAAGATGAATATGAAATTCTAAAGAATGTGTTTAAAAATAGAAATAAGCTTTTTGAAAAATTTGTTCATTCTTTTATTTAGATATAGCAAGGAGAATATTATATCATCTTGAAAGACGAACATAACATTCTTCAAGACATCCAAAAACAAGAATGAGTTTTAAAAAATTCATCATTTCTAAAGTTGAATATATCAAGTAGGAAATTATATTATCTGAAAAGACAATAATAACATCCTACAAACATATTTAAGATTAGAAATAAAGGTTTTAAATATATCTGCATTCTTAAAGATTCTTCCCTTGTTTTATATGAATAAAACAAGGTTTATTTTAGTCTGGGGTTCTCAAATCCCTATAAAGGCAAGCCCCTATAGTTAATTACATCCTAGGAGAAAAGCTCCTAAGAAAACTCTCGATTAAAGCAGTGATTTCATACCCTTTTGACTACAAAGTAAAAGACAAGGAAATAGAAGTAAAGAGTTTTCAAGGAGAAAGCTCAATGTTGAACATTTATTAGCGAGTCAAAGGAAGAAAAGTAGGAGGAGCCGGATTCTGAGAAGCTCAGAGGCAACCTCAGTCTATCCTATGTTGGGCTTTACATTTTAGAAGAAAGTTTTATGTTTAAGTTGACATTTTATTAGAAATTTGGGATTATATTCCCGAAGGGTGAGGACTTAAGATCTAAAAGAATCTGCCTCATAACCTAAATCTAATTTGGGTACTATAAAGTAGTGACCCGAACCTAACTAATGAAATGCAAATCTGGACTTACCCCGGCATGGATTGGGGAGCCAGCTAACCACCTAGGCGCTTTAAAACCATGTATCCAGTCTCTTATGAAAGATGGGTAGGGACGTTGCTTAAGTTTTAAGAAATTGGGGGCCGACATCTAAGACAAACCCTAATTGGCCCCTCAACTTATGTAGGGTTATTTATGCCTAGAATAAAATGCAATTAATATTTTAGACTCTTTTTAATTTGTATCTAATACAATACATGCTAATTGACTCGAATGCATAAAATGAATATGAAGCAGTTTTAAAATTATGCTTAGAAAATAGGTTTTTCCCTAGAGATTGTACAACTTCCCCTTGACAGAACTGCACCCTCATAGGTCAAGTGTTCTGCCAGAACCCGCAGGTGGGGAGGTTCCTAACAAGGAAGAGAAAGTATTAATATGCTTATGCTGACTCTCGGCGGTCCCGAGCTTACTTCTTAGATCGTTAGAGTTACTATGTGAGCCTAAAAATTTTTATTTTTAATTACAAGTAAAAGAATTTTGAGCGTACCCTTACAAAAAAAATCTCTCTGATTCGAATCCAGGCTAAAACAAAACACGACATGCAAGAGCCCTAAAAAAAGCTACTACACAAACAATGTAAACAAACAAATTAAATAATCCAAAATTATAATATTCAATGTCCAATGTCCATATTACACCCAGAATTTGCAGAAAAGTAAAGTGGCCAGGCACCACTGACAACAAACCCGGGTTCTAATCCTAAGAATGACGCAAGTGATTTTTGAACTGGGATATATTGTTCCTTGAATCTTTATTTCTTCATCTTCTTTCTTCAATCTTCTCATTCTATCTTTTCTTCTTCTACGAGCTTCTCGGGTCTGCCGGGTTCTGGATATCCAAAAAAAAAAGAAACTCATCTCTAAGAGGGGTATTTTTTTTCTATTTGAATATTGAATCATCCTAATTTGGCTTTCCAAATAAAAGAGAATAATCTTTTAAGGTATATTCTCCTTTCTTTAGATTCCAAATTAGGTGTGATATCCCACTTTCAAAAATCACTTTCACATTTATTAACTTTTCAAACATATTTACATTTACATTACATTTCACAGAAAGAAAATAAAAATCTAGACCACCTGCAGGGTTATTCTAAGTAGTTTATAGTAAAAAAAAATCATCCCAAGCACTTATATGTTTACATTTAAATTAAATCAATTAGCCACACTTGGCCACACTCTTTTTTATTTGGGGGCTAAGCAGCTGAAGCACCTGTAGCATTTATTTATTATTAATTAATTAGCCCCCTTTTCATCTGCCTGCATGAGTGTGGCCACCTGCAAAAAATCATGTTAACAATCCAAATCGCTCCTAGCCTATGGGTAATCTAATAGTCAATCAAATCACATCACATAGTACAGTAAAAGTAAGTAAACAAACACACCAACAATTTTACAACCAACATGTAGTGAAAACAGAGAAAACCCGTCACAATGCAGTAAGGAAATAAACACAATGCAGTTGTGAGGTTTTGATATGTCATAGGTCAATTATTGGCTAAAGTTTTCTAATTGATTGAATTTTAGTTTAAAGATATTCACTATCCTAAAGTTGTCACTAAGTTTTCTATGTTGTCCTACCCTAAAGTGTACATGCATCATAAGTCTGTTTTCTGTGACCCAGTCCTTAAGTTGTGAGGTTTTGATATGTATATATGGTAAAATTTTTGTTATTACTAACCCTTCTGACTTTACGTGTGTATAAAAGGGTTTGATATAAGAGTAAATAAAAGAAAACCTAATAAAATTGAAGTTACTACAGGGACCTATCCATTTCTAACATGTACACAAGATTCACACAAATAGTCACCTCTTTACATTCATTGGGTAGGGAACTAATGAATGCTAAAATGGTTAATAAGATACTTCATTGTTTGCATACTGCTTATGATGCTAAAATAACTGTAATTACAAAGTCTAAATATTTAAACATTTACTTTACTGATAATCTTCTTGGATCACTAATTACTTACGAGAAAGGAGTGAGTCAAAGAAAGGTTGATGTAGGAGAGCCACAAAATGAGAAGAATATTGCACTAAAGGTTGAGGAGTCAGAGAGTGATCAATCTGCACTTGAGGATGAGGACGATATCATATAAATGGCTAGACAGTTCAGAAGCTTTTTGAAGAGGAAGTAAAAGAGACGCCAGCAATGGAATCGATGTAAATTTAATAGAAATGTCAAGGTTTCATATTATATTATTTACTATGAGTGCAGGAAACCTGGACATATTAAGTCAGATTGCCCAAAACTCAAAGACACTTCGAGCAATGAGAAGGAGAGGAGAAACCAATGGTGAAGAAGGGCAAGAAGAAATTTCAAAGAGCTTTCTGGGTGGACTCAACTTCAGACTCGTTAGAGATTGAAAAGGAAGAAGAAGTCACCAATCTGTGCTTGATGGCTGATAATCTTGATCAGTCAGATCAACAAGAGGATCGCTCTCACACAAGGCCTCAAGAGAGCATATGGTACCTGGAAGCGGTTGCTCAAAGCATATGACTAGAGATACTGCTCATTTCATATCACTGGAAGCCAGGAGTGGAGGCAGGGTTACACTTAGAGATAACACTACAAGGAAGGTGGTAGGATCAGGTATGATTGGAAATCTTAAAAACTTTTTTATTGAAAATGTACTACTTGTAGAAGGCTTAAAGCATAATTTGTTAAGTATTAGCTAGCTATATGATAAAGGATACTGTGTAAAATTTTTTCCTACTAGTTGCAAATTAAGCCTAAATGATAATGATGTTTTAAATAGTATAAGGGTAAATAATATGTATATTCTAGACTTAAATTATATCAAATCTCCTACTATTTTTTATTTCAAAACTATTTCTGATGAATCATGGCTTTGGTATAGGAGACTTTGTCACTCTAGCATGAAAAACCTTAGGAGAATTACCCAAAAGAATCTAGTGAGAGGTATACTAAAACTAGACTTTATTTAAGGATTATCTTTGCGATGCATGTCAATTAGGAAAATAGGTGAAATCCTTTTTTAAGTCCAATAAGGATCTTAGAACTAGTAAACCATTGGAGATATTACATATGGATCTTTTTGGACCAGTTGAAACTATAAGTCTAGGAGGTAAGGTATACATATTTGTAATTATGGATAATTATTCTAGATTCACATGTGTTAGATTTTTATATCATAAGAGTGAATCATTTGACGAGTTTAAAAATTTTTTGACTTGGATTCAAAGGAAACTAGGATGTAAAATTTTAACAATTCAGAGTGATCATGGAGGAGAATTTGAAAATGAAAAATTTGAGAATTTTTGTAAGGAAAAAGGAATTGATCACAATTTTTTTGCACCTAGAACCCCTCAACAGAATGGAGTAGTCGAAAGAAAAAATAGAACATTAATAGAAGCTGCTTGAGCCATGTTGGCAGAATACTCACCTCCTAAATATTTTTGGGTTAAGGCGGTTAGCACAGCATGTTATGTTCTGAATACTGTGAATTTTAGATCAAACTTAAATAAAACACCCTATGAATTACTAAAGGGAAGAATACCTGATTTGTCACATTTGCAAGTTTTTAGATGTAAGGTATTCATAGATAACAATGGAAAATCTATCCTAGAAAAATTTGATCCAAAATCAAATGAAGGAATTTTTATAGGATACTCAAGTGTTGGAAAATCTTATAGAGTATTCAATAAAAGAACTTTAGTAATCAAGGAGATCACACTTGTTGTATTTGATGAATCTGGAATTTTGGAAGAACTAATTATTGAAGAGGATGAGATAGAGATTAACTCTAAAAAATTTGAGAAAATAAATTTGGAAGAAATTTTGGAGATAGAAAACCCAATGCTTAGAGATTTCAGATTTTTTAAAAACCACCCAAAGGAATTGATTATAGGTGAACCTAGTGAGGTTGTTAAGAATAGGAGTGGACTGAATAAAGAAGTCAATCATTCAGCCTTTATTTTAATGATAGAAGTCACAAATATTAATCAAGCACTTTCGGATAAATTTTGGATATTGGCAATCAAGGATGAATTAAATCAATTTGTAAGAAATAAAGTTTGGGAATTAACTGCAAGGCCAAAGGATCAAAGTGTAGTTGGAACTAAATGGGTATTCAAGAACAAAATGAATGACTTAGGAGTAGTCATTAGAAATAAGGCTAGATTCGTTGCTAAGGGGT
Source organism: Dendrobium officinale (assembly GCA_019514585.1). Taxonomy (NCBI): domain Eukaryota; kingdom Viridiplantae; phylum Streptophyta; class Magnoliopsida; order Asparagales; family Orchidaceae; genus Dendrobium; species Dendrobium officinale. The sequence continues at coordinate 19,405,531 of CM033694.1, forward strand.
TTAATCAGATTGAAGGGATTGATTTTGAGGAGACTTTTTCCCCTGTAGCTAGACTTGAAGCAATTAGGGTTTTGTTAGCCTTTACCTGTTTTAGAGGATTTAAATTATATTAAATGGATGTTAAAAGTGCCTTTTTAAATGGAATAATTCAAGATGACGTATATGTAGAACAACTTTCAGGTTTTGAAAATTCTAAACATCTAAATCATGTTTTCAAACTAAAAAAGACATTATATGGATTACAATAGGCACCCAGGGCTTGGTATGAGAGGTTGAGCACCTTCCTACTTGAGAGATCTTTTGAAAAAGGAAGTGTGGACACAACTCTCTTTTTGAAGAAATTGGGAGAGGAAACACTCATTGTACAAATTTATGTTGATGATATCATCTTTGGATCTACAAATAAAAATTTTTGTGATGATTTTTCAAAAATAATGAGAAGTGAATTTGAGATGAGTCTAATGGGAGATTTGAGTTATTTTCTAGGCTTTAGCATTAAGCAAATTAAGGAGGGTACATTTCTTAATCAGTTGAAGTATGTTAAGGACATCCTCAAAAAGTATGAAATGGACAATGCTAAACCTGTTAATACACCTATGAGTTTCTCAGTTCAGTTGGATAAGGACCCTAAGGGAAAATCTGTTTATTAAAATAAATTTAGAGGGATAATTGGATCTTTACTTTACTTTACAGCTAGCCGACCCGATATTATGTTTAGTGTTTATTATATGCTAGAATTCAATCAGATCTAAAAGAATCACATTTGATAGCAGTGAAAAGGATTTTAAGGTATCTATTAGGAACTCAAAACTTAGGAATTTGGTATCCTAAGTTTAGCTCTTTATTTGAAATAATTGGATATTCAGATTCGGATTTTGCAGATTGTATGGTTGATAGAAAGACTACTTATAGAACATTTGAATTCATTAGAAATTCTTTAGTCTCTTGGTTTAGCAGAAAACAAAATTCAGTAGCCCTACCTAATGTTGAAGCTAAATACATTGCCTTAGGAAGTTGTGTGGCACAAGTACTTTGGTTTAAACAACAGTTGATTGATTTAGAATTAAAAATAGGCACAATTCCCATTTATTGTGATAACACTAGAGCCATTTGTATCTCTAAAAATCCTATTCAACATTCAAGAACCAAACATATAGACATTAGGCATCATTTTATAAGGGATAATGTAACCTAAGGAGAAATTGAACTCAATAATGTATCAATAGAAAATCAACTTGCAGACATTTTTACTAAACCATTAGCCTTTGATGCTTTCAGTATATTAAGAACAAGACTTGGTGTGATTGACTTGAACGCTTAATTAAATGGTTCTGCAAAATGGATATTTTTATTTGTGTTTCTTTTAATTTTGTGATTTTTTATATGTATTTTAAGGTGTTTTGTTCGGGCTTGATTTTATAATCTCCTATCTGTTTATTTTGTGTACTTGCACATTAAGATTCATGATTTTTTGAGTGTTGGCATGAAAATTTCAAAGTGTGAAATTCGTCTGTATGAAATTATTTTTGTACAGGATGAATCGTGTAGCGTATTAACTATTGATTCGAATGGTTTTGCATGTAGTTTTTCAATTTTTTAATATTATTCATATATATAATTGTGACAATCATCCATAAGATATGTATTCAATCATATGTATGCATGTAGATGGTTAGACAGATAAGATCATTTTCTTTATTTCTGATCGTACGTACGAATGTTCAATTCGTACATACGAACACATGGCAATTCAATGTGGGGGACATTTCAAACCATCATAAAAATGATCTTAAATAACTAATCGTCCCGAATAAACACATGTTCTTCTGTACGATCGTTTGGTCAAAAGTCTGTATGAAGGGATGCCTCGTAACTTGCATGTTTATGAAAAGTCATTTCATTTTTGGACACATTCGTTCGTACATACAAAATTTATTTCATACGTACAAACCCAAATTCATTCTAGATGAAATAATTTTTGTTCATACGAAAATTTGTTTTTTCTTTAAATTGAAAGGTTTTGAACTCAAATCTCATTCACTTCAAAAACTCTTTCAATCATCTAAATCTTCTTGATCTTCTCCATGGCTAGTTCAAGCAAAAGAGACTGGCAAAAGGTACTTGCTAAGGGACCCCCCTCTAAAAACCTTGGAGAAAACTTTCTATTCAAAAAAATGAGGAGTCCTTCCCTAAGTTCGTATCCGCCAAGATCACCCCCTCTAGAGTCCTTCTCCAAGAACAAATCACTTTTAAATTTATGGAACTTTTTGCTTCTACACAGTTTGCACTTATTCTGAGTCTAGTCCACTTCTACAACTAGGAAACTTTCCACTACATTCTTACAAATATGTCTTTTAACTCTGACCAAACTGTGATTAGGTCGTATGCTTTAAGAAGAAAGTAGAGATAACAAAAGCGGATTTGGGAATATTTTTTAACTTAATGACTCAACAGATTATAGCCCATACTTTAACTTCTTCCTCCAACTTTGACTGGACTGTGATAAATAAGGTTATTAGAGGGTTTGGAAATGAAGTTCATTTACCTAAGGTGTCCACTCTTAATCATAATGCTCGAACCACTCAACATGTTCTTGGAACCTCCATTATTCCTAAAGCTGGGGATCGAGTAAATATTACCCCTTTTCTTTCCACATTAACTTATTTGATTATGACAAGCCAACCAATAGATGAAGCCTAACTGATTATTGACTACATTTATGGACTTTCTAAGATTAGCCATGTCTCCCATAAGAGAAAGAAAAATATAGGCTTAGGACATCTTGTGACATACATTTTAGAGAAGAAATATGACCTAGTCCATCCAGTTCAAAATCTAGAAGAGCCTATCTACTACAATAATGGATCATTTCGAGTAATCTTTTATAGAGATCCACATGTGCTAAGTAGTGACTTTGAGGAGGATAGGAGAAGAGCTACACCTGCACCTACACCTACTGTTAGACAAAACTTTTAGGATTTGGTCCAGCATTTTGATCATCTTGAGACTCATTTTGATCACCGCTTTGATCAAATTGAAACTCATCTACAGCAGCAGGATGTGCAGCACCAGCAGGACATGGGTTGGATGCGAGGCCAAGTGGATACTATAGGCTCGAATATGGCTATGATGAGTAGCTATTATAACATTTTCAACCATCCACCTCTTCCTCCATATCAGGGCCCCTCTGAGTGATGACTGTACTTCTTTATGATTCTCTCTACTGGATGTGATGTGATGTGATTGTTAGCTGTTATGTTTTTATATTTCATGTCATGTTATGTGATGTTGATGTTTATGTTTTATATTTTTTTTTTTTGTAATGTGATTTGCTAGTTTTTATGTATTTATGTATTTGTGTCTTTGTATTGATATCATCCATGCATAATATAATATCTTCTACCAATGATATCAATAAAAGTTATCATATCTTATTTTATTGTTTTTATTTCATTTCAAAAAAGTGTGTTAGCCTATATGATCGTCCTTGAAATATTGATCTTATAAGTGCTATATTTAGAATTGCAATACAAAATTGATTTCATTAGAAAATCCAATTTTTCAAAAATTTAAGTTGAGATTATAACTTGATCTAGTTAAAGAATATCAATCTCATGTCTCTTGTTATACTAACATAATTTTTATATTATTATTACAACTATGATGTTTTCTTATTTTATATTTCTCTTATCAATATAAATATTATTGTACTTAGAGAAATTTGAGATTTTAGATTATTGATTTTGGAAAGATAAAGAATACACTTGAAAATGTACAAATGTATAAAACATCAAAAGAATGCGCAATAGTTCGTAAATTGAAAAAGAGGCACAAAAATAGCCAAAAAATAAAAAGATGTACAAAGTGTGCCACAAAAATTGTAAATATACGCAAAGCGCCACAAGTATATGCTCTTTCCTCGATCTTTTAATCTTTAAATTTAAATTAATCTTCTGTGCAATTTTATTTTGTATTGAATTTTGAAATATAGAAAAATTCTTATTAATCTACTTTGCAATAATTTTGCTTATTTCATTGTCTGAACTGATTCATGATTTTGATATTTTTTTCTTGTCTATCTTATATCTATACTTAAATCATATGAATCTTTCTATTTATCTAATGCATTTAATTTCTATTTGTAAATTTAACTCAATCTCTTTAAAGGATCGATTATCAAAGGCTTTTTATATGACTTCTTACATTTCTGGATTAATTTGGTTTGTCTTTTTTTCTCTTTTTGCTGTTGTCAAAAAGTGAGAGAAATATTGTTTGAAGTATTTTTTTTAATGTGTTATTCGTAAGTGTTTTGACGTGTTGTTCATATTTTTGTGTTTGTACTTTTTTGTAAAAATTTAAAAATTGAGATTAGTTAAACAAATATGCCCCTTATTCTCACATGCTTATTTATTCAGGGGGAGTTTAGGAAAATTGGGATGAGTTAAACAAATATGCCCCTTATTCTCACATGCTTATTTATTCAGGGGAAGTTTAGGAGAAACTTAGGAATTTGAAAATTATACAAACAATAATTATTTTGCCATCATCAAAAAGGGAGTTTGTTGAGAGAGTTGCTACTTAGCTTTGTATGCTTCACATTCTTGCAACTTATATGTTTTGATGATTTCAAATATTATTATTTTGAGTATTACTATCTCCTAACACATTTTGGAATAATTGTGTTTTGGCTCTTGTATGTACTAACATTTCAGGAAAATTATAATCTAGATTATTGAAGACTTCAAATCAAAGATCTACTTGTTATTTTTTATAAATTGGAGTTTGTATTTGTTTAACTTGAGTTAGAGAGAGTGTGATTGTAATTAAGTAACTCAGCACACACCCACCGGGGGAGAACTTTAAAATTCACAATTTTTAATATTGATCGTACAGGACGAAATATGTTCGTACGGGACGACCAGATTAGTTATACACCTCCAGGAGCAAATGGAACGAACAGAGGGAGAGCAAAAAATTTTCTAAGCATTGTTCGTCCAAACGAATAGTCCCATTCATCCCTGAACGATCTCCTCTGGATTTTCAGTTTGTACTGTTCGACCAGACAAATAATCCCATTCATCCCTGGACGATCTCCTCTGGATTTTTAGTTTGAACTATTCGTCCAGACAAATAGTAACATTCATCCCTGGATGATCTCCTCTGGATTTTCAGTTTATTCAGTTCGTCCAGACGAATCGACACCTTCAACCCTGAACGATGTTCTCTGTTCTTTGAACTTGTGATTCATCCTATTATTTCCTCCCAACAAACCTTTGAAATAACTGTTCGTACCAGGCGAACTATGTTCATACGGGATGATGATCGGGTACAAAGAAATTTTGTACCAATGCACATTGAGTTTGTACACAACAGTTTTTACACTATTCGTACGTACAAAATTCGATCGTACGGGACGATCGAGTATATACTAAATTGAAATTTTGTAGTTTTTGGACAATTTTTTAAGTCTTTATTATAAAACTTCCACTTAAAATTGTATTGAAATCTTTTTGTATAATGGTCTTCGAGCAAACTGAAGAGAGATTGAAGGAGATAGTGAGAGAGAGTGTTTAAAGGAGATTTCTTACTATTGGAGCATTAAGGGTTCACTTGGTGCTCAAAGGTAAGGATCTTCGTTTGTGAATTGTGATTACTTCACTCATTTCTCTTGTCCTTCCAGATTTCTCGTAAGAAGATCTTTTCAAGGAGATCCGGTTCTCTGCCAACACTCGAGGAGTGTGAACAGAGGGAGGTTCTCTGCCTACACTTGGAGAAGTGTGAAAAGATGAAGGGTTCTCCTCTTACACTTGGAGAAGTGGGAAAAGACGAAGGGTTCTCTGCCTTCACTTGGAGAGTGTGAACAGCGGGAGGTACTCTGCCTACACTTGGAAGGTGTAAAAGGATGACGGTTCTTTATCGCACCGGGTAGTGGGGGAAGAGAGTTTTTGTGAAGGATTCTCTGCCTTGCTGTGAGGGCAAAAGGAGAGACATTAAGTGGTAATAGTGCAATACATGAAGTGGGAGACTCAGGGAGTGGATGTAGGTCGTGTTTGACCAAACTACTATAAATCTTGTGTATTTTTATTTTTTGCTACTTTTTATTTTATTATTTTTTGTTGATCTATGGTTCAAAAATCTTTCTCAAAAAATTTCACTATAATATTTTTTTATCGATTTAAAATATAAGAGGAAAAATTTCAAATATCAATTCACCCCCCCCCCCTCTTGGTTAGCCGCTGGGACATAAGCTTAGGTCTAACAACCTAATTCATAATTAACAAGTTTCAACAAATTATAACAAAAGCATATCTTTTGGCATATACTTCCAAATTTAAATAAAAAAAGGGTATGTGTTTCATACCTCGAGCCCAATAATTTTCCTAACTGGTCGGATGGACAAAAATTGGATTTCATACTCTAAATCCACTCTTTCATCTATCCTCCTCTCCTCTCTTGTCTTCCTTGGCAAGCAGCTAGGCGTTTGGAATTAAGTTAGTAGAATGATATATTTTTTATTTTAAAAAGGACTCATTTGGCCAAACACTATGATACTATAACTTCCAATGCTACAATTCCGCTAGTAAAACTCCCAAACTTCCTAGATTTCATCCGCAACACCATTGTAAAACCACTAGCTCGCCACACTTCCCTAAAAACCAAATTTTGCACATTTTCTCAAGAGCATAGTGCCAAAGTGCTAACTATCAACATCATAGCGCTCTTAGAGAAAAAGTTTAACATCTTATTTTCCTCTATCTTAGCCCACATTGAATAATTCTTCCATTCTTTAATTAACTAAATCAGTAAAAATTATAATTATGAGCATATAATTACCTGGATTTTAGATAATGGGTATTATAATTGCCCTCTTTAATCCATTCTTCTCCTCCTCCCACACCATTTTTTATAATGAAAATAGTTGCAATAATTTTTGCTATTCCAAATCTTTAAGGATTTTGATAAATGGAACCCTACCAGAGTATCCTTTACCCCATCTTTAATTTTTCATGAAATAAAAAACAAGTAGGTTGTTATTGGGCCTATTATAACTTTTCTAGATTTATGCCATTTATACTTCCAATGCCCAAGAAGAAAGGGCTCTGCTATAGAAGCAATTAAGATATATTATTGTAAACTCTCCTTCTCTTTCTTGGGCTATTTTTGGTGATTTTAACTTATACATGGTCCATTATGAGAAAGTTAGAGTAATCTTATTCACAATAGCAAATTATGGGATTTCAACTCTTTAATTTTTTCTGTGAGGCTTCATGACTTGTCCTCCACTAGCCACTTCTTTCCCTGGTTTAATCAAAGGCATAAAAATTCCTCATATAAAGCTTGATAGAATGGTGTTTAATGATATGTAGTTTGACTTATTTCCTAGCTCTTTCTATAATGTCGAAATTCTCCACTGTTTTGATAAATCACCCCACATATTGTAATCTAGTATCCCCAAACCCAAAAATAATTGATTTCTATTGAATAACTACTAGAATCATTATAATAGCTTCTAGTACAAGCATATATCAACATTATCTCACCCCCCCCCCCCCCCCCTCTTCATGGGAAACCTATAGTTACTTTTTACAAAAAGTTGAAAATTCTAAAAACTCTTATATTAAAAAAAAAAAAAGACTTGGGCTCCTCCACCTCCCTTTCCTCCATTACAAGAAAAATAATTATCTTCGGCGACCTTTCTCGCAAATAGCAGGCTGCTAGAAATAGCAATAGAAATACCTATGGATTCAGTGAAAAAATTTTCGTAGATGTTACTAGCGGATGTTCTGATGAAACTTTTGCTGGCAATATTTAGGCAGTCACTCCATAGGAAAATCTTCCAATAACATAAAACAACTAGTAGAATTTTGCCAAAAAAATTTCTACAAATTTTTTAAACAAAAAATCCAACTGCTTACTTAAAGTTGGTGATTTATTTCTGGCAAAATTATCACCAAAAAATTCCTATATTTCCTAAATACCATCCTATTATGCCCATTATGCAAAATTTCTTTTGAATCTCTTATTCTCTGCCCATTCACAAAAATCCTCTCTCTCACATGTTGTTCACTATTGGTCAGTTAAATTCCACCACTGTCCCAAACTCCATTCATCTTCGGAGGTTCAACACCTCCCTCATCCATCCAACTTTCTTTCACCTTCATCGTATGCAAGTTTTCTCACCATAGAATTTGTATTGTATATAATTATAGTATATGACTGCATTAGAGATGATTATTTCAATATATGATTTTTCATAATATAATTTTGAAAGAACTAAAAGATGTAAACTTGTAAACTACAATGAAGACTATTGCAAGTTGATGCAGCTAGTACTTCTTATACTTTTCTAACTATACTCATAAAAATAAAATTGATTTCTTAATCAACTTATGTTGAGAAAAACAAGCTAAGTGTATGCTGCTACGATGGCACTAATCTAGTACTGTGATTTTAGGCCATCAAAATCCATAAATATAACATTCCATTAATGATTTAATAAAGAACGTTTGTAATAAGAACGTTTTTAAAATTTTTAAAATCAAGCAAGTAGATACATTTAAGGAGTACCAAGTATTTGAATGAAACTTATTTGGTTGAGAAATTACTAAAGCATGATGTGATGAATCCTTTCTTAAGAAGTTAATCCTAGATTCTTAACATATTTCTTGACCTTGTTATTATTTTAAAACTCCATGTCAGGTGAAATATTAGGTTGATAATAGTGAAGCAAGGCAGGAAAATATAACTCAAGCCACACTCCATATACAAAGCTTAAGAAACATCATATGACATGAGCGCGGCAAGTATAATGAAGTTAAAAATGAAAGGTAGCATAGAAGTCTTACAGTTAGTAAAAACTAATGAAAATACTCATTTGTACAAAAAATAAGGCGATTTTAAAACAACTAAACACTTTGTGAAGCTTGATTTTGTGCGCGTACCTAGATGGAAAGCTTAGTTATGTCATCATAGGTTTTATTACAAAATATGGTTTAAACATAAAAAATTTACTTATATTTATCAAATAATATGAATGCATTAGAGAGGGGTTCCTATGGGTGATGTGGATCAGGGCAATTGTGCTCCAAGTCTCTAATTATCAAATTTCACTCATGTTACTCAAGTTTTAAAAATGCATAACTAACTCTAAATAGTAGTGTCTACAAATCATTAGTACAAATATAATCTCTAATAATTTCAAATTATATATAGGGTAAATGCTTCATATCATAATTATTAAGAACAAAAAAGGTTTGATGTATAACCAATTATTGCAAGGATGAAAGATATTAACATATAAGTTTGTTAATGGGGTGAATTTTTTCATCCAGATAGCCTTTCAACTGACTAGCTTTATCTCAGATGGAAGGTTTTCTTATTTGTGCTCTAAACATTAAAATCTAGTGCACCTCACATAATATGAGGTAATTATTAATCAACATCGAAGATGATTTATGTTATAATATTAGTATTGGATTTCTCATGGTGAGTATGAGTCATATTTTGGCTCTCGACGTAGCCCATCTACAAGTTCTAATATAGTTGAGGATAAAAACATATGAACACTTTAAGACTTAGTTTATGATATAATTGAGACATAATTTGAACAATTTATAGAAGAGTCATCAAATAATGAGGCACTAAACTTCTATGATTTACTTCCATGTTGTTCAATAACCAATTTGAAAGGGGTGCACTACTCACTCAGAGTTATTTATCACTACAAAAATGTTATTCATCAAGATAGAATATAATATCCCCCATGAATATTTTAACCAATTCATTGGACTATTTAAGTAGACCAATGTGATAAATAACATAATTCCTACATATTTATATCAAACTAAGAAATTAGCTTCCAAACATAGTTTGACATATATAAAAATATGTTATCATATTAATAGATGCATGTTATTCTATAAAGAAGATTTATCATAGATTACATGTCACCATTATAATGCACTAAGAATTAAACCAAGGTCTGGGATGAATAGAAAGCAAAAGGATATATTACTCAGTAGGATGTTTTGCTTACCAATAATTCCTATACTATAATATTTATATGCATTTATGAGCTCTACTACACATTTCAGATTGCATAATGAACATATCTTTCAAATTAGTGCCTTGATACATCCATTAAAAGTAAAGGCCTAGAAACACTTTGATTGTATACATTAATTCTACCTTCGCCTAAGAACAAAGAAATGTAAGATTAGATTTATGTGCATATGGCTTTACTCCATTTAACTGATCTGCTTCACCTTATGTTGGCCTATGATACTCACCCCTTATAATCTTCCTCTAGAGTTGTTTATGAATACATTGTACATGTTTCTGACACTGATCATTCCTGAGCAACATAATCCAAAAGAAAAGATTGATGTATTCTTGCATCCTTAATTAATGATTTAACTTTATTATTAGAAGGAGTTAGTATATATGATATCTCCACTAAAAAAACTTCATAATGAGGGAAGTATTATTTTGAATAGTTGGTGACTTTCTTGCATATGGCATACTTTTAGGTTGGAACACTTCTGCCAAGTTAGCTTGCCTATATTGCATGATATTTACTAAATTATTCTCTTCGAAGCATGGAGGCATGTTTTTACCTATGAACCATCCTTTTAAGTGAAATAAGGATACTTTTACTAAAAATAAAATGGTAATATTGCAACATTCTCTGAGAATAACTAGTGAGCAAATATTATAAAGAGTAAGGTGTATACAACCGATAGTTGATTCTCCAAGACTAGCTGATTACAAATTGTAAGGGAATGGAGTCAACAACAATTGGACTAAAAAGAGTATATTTTTATCCTTGTTATATTGGAGAACAAATTTGATCAGACATAACTTAGATGTGATTCATATAGAGAAAATAATTTTTGATAATATATTCAACATATTGATGGACATCAAAAATGAATCTAAAGATACTATAAAATCAATGATTGACTTAAAGGAAATTTATAGGAGGAAAAATTAATCTAGAGTTGAAGGATGGAGGAAATGAAAAACTACTAAAACCTAGAGATCTATTCACCTTAACTTAAGAGCAGAGACAAGTAGTTTGTGTAAGAGTGCAGACTCTAAAAGTACTTGATGGATATTCTTCCAATCTTAGTAATAAATTGGCATGAGATTGGGGAGATTGTTTGGATTGAAAAGTTATGATTGTCATATCTTTATGCAATGTTTACTATCTACTGCCTTCAATTTTTTTCCAAGATCTAATTTTAAAGCCCTTGATCAAACTAAGTATCTTCTTTTAAGGATTTATTCTCCTTAAAACTGAATGTAGAGAACTTGATTCATATGGAGTACTATATTCCTTTTATTCTATGTAAAGATAAGAAGATATTTTCCCCAACATTTTTTGACTCCATGGAGCATCTACTCATGCAATTACCATATAAGGGTATAGTTAGTGGGCCTACTCAATATAAGTTGATGTATCACTTTAAGAGGTACCTTCCATACCAACTTATAACTTCTGACATATACATATTAAAAATTATCACTAATAAGCATACATCATACAGGTATTTAAATAAACTTAATAAGATTTTTAAGAATAAAGCACATCTTGAAGGATCAATCTGTGAAGCATTCTTAATGTACTAGACAACCAAATTTTGCTTGTACTACTTTGACCCGCTGTTACAATCAATAAGAAGTATTGTAGCTCAAAATTTGAGTCATGCAAATCTTGAAATATATATTTATTCAACAGATGTTGTGAGCCTATAGGCACTAGCCCTGTACGTTATTTAACTAATAAGAGCTATCATATTGTATGCCTTACTTAATTTTGATGAAGTTAAGCCATATCAAAAGTAGATGTGAGTTAACTTTCCATACATTCATAATTCACAAATCATAACTACTTAAAATTTGTAGGATTCTCATTAATTATTTGAGAACATCAATATCAATCGAAGTTTAAAAGATATTTGAAATAGAATTCCTAAACTGGTTCAAAAATAAGACATATATTCTTACTAATTTCTATTTATTTCTCTTAATGAGTTAACACAGTAAAAATGCTAATAACATACCTATATTTCATAAATAAATCAGGTGCAAACTCAAGAGAGTAATTTTTAATAATAAGGACTATTGTATCTTGCTTGGGGATCAAATAAATTTGTAAAATGTTGGCCAATATTTTTGGTCAATAGCTACAAATTCTATACCAAATCTTAGTGTGAAGGTAGGAAGATAGAAAATTTTGGTGTTTTCATAAGAGGGAATAACCATGCAGGTGATAATTCTAAGTATTATGGGGTCTTACAGTAAGTATTACAGTTGGAATATCTAGGCGGAAGAAATTACTTGTATCTTTTTAATTAGGATTTATTTGATCCAGTAAAGAATAGAGGTACAAGAGTACATCCTCTTTATGGTATAATAGAAGTAAAATAAGGTAGGAGATATGTGAAGTTTAACCAATTTAGTAATGCTTTCCATGCAAGCCAAGTCTACTTTAATAACTATCTAGGTAGATTACGAGAAAAATAAGACTGGCTTATAGTCATCAAGACTAACCCCAAGGGAATTATTAACAAAAGCACATCAATACCACATGTACATCAAGAAGGGCTTATGCCAAACTTAAAAGATCTTGCTAATAATGTTAATGATCAAATTGTAATTAATGAGATTAAGTTATAGTTAGAGGGAGTAAATTTAAATATTGAGGAAAATTGTGAGGAATATGTTAGTGGTTATTATTAACTATCATCATATAAAAGTGAATCGATAAATTATTTATAAAAAAAGGTAAATATAAATAGAAGTTCATTTAGTTTTTAACCGCACAATAGTAGTTACTTCATTTTATTTCTTATCTCTCTACTTTATTTTCACAGATTAGGAGTACTTATAATTTATATTAAATGTATGATTTCTTTTTGATAGATTAACATTAATTGGACCCAAGTCCTGTAATTTCGATGATAAAAAATATTATTGAATTCCTTACTATGATATCTCCTGCTTATTAAAATTGTTGCATATTTGCTTTTATTATATGCTACCATTTCAGATCCACCATTTACTATGCAAAACTATTTAGCTCAAGACTAGGTAGAATAGGGTTAAGTGTTTGGAAGTGTATAATTTTACCTTTCTTGTTTCTACATTTCTTGAGTCAAATTATATATTTAATGGATACTATACTTGATGACCGTGCACACACACACTCAAGAGAGTGAGATAGTGACAAAATTACTAGTTCAAATTTTTTAAACTAATTATATTGTCTTCTATATATATATATATATATATATATATATATCGTATTGTATGATCAGTTAATCAAAAAATCAATAAAATGGCTAATTATGTAATTAAAGCTATTTAAACTAATTGTATTATATGATCTATATCATGCAAGACAATAAGATGAAATCTAGATCCCAACCACCAATCAAAATTTAGATAAAATTTTAAAATTCAATTTTTGTACTAATATATTACATAATTGGTATCATCTATACAACGTAATTAAATCTTCTCTAAATAAATCCAATAATTAATGAAATAATTTTGGTTAATTTATTTAATTAGATTATACTAACCAATCATACAATACGACCATATCCTTACAAGGGACAATAATCTATCATTGCCAATCATACAGGATAAAAACCAAGTCATTTCAACTAATCATACTAGATGACTCTTTATATCGTACTAAACGATTAGTACAATACATTTAACCGATTGTACAGCGCTCCAAAATCCATACAATACTAATAGGGTGATTTAAAGTAATTATACTGTATGATCTTGGATCGTTTTGCATAATCAGTATTAACATAATCAAATTTTAGAGCTTTTTATGAGGCCTTTTATTTAGTTTCCCTCAATATACTTATTTTAAGTCTTTGGATACTAAGTGTTCTTGAGAGAGAGCTTCAAGAAGAAGATCTAGGAGAGCATTGGAAAAAGAAAGGGTGAGCTTGTGTGTGAGGGAGAAGTAGTGTGAGGGGTCACACAGTTGCTCCAAGCAAGTGTCTTGCATGCCTTATTTCCTCAAAGTGTCTCATGAGGCTTCTTGGGTGGCTTTGGAAAGAAGTTCTTCATCTCAAAGTTGTGATTCTCTACCATCCCCAAGAGGGTGAGAATGGAGTTTATTGTTCTCTTCTAGCACCAGAAGGGTGAGAAAGATGTTTGTGGTTCTCTGCCAATACCAAGATGGTGAGAAAGGAGGTCAAGGTTCTCTGTAACATCGGGATGGTGAACATATTGTAATGGATTTTTTTCCTAGCTGTGGGATCTAAAGGAGAGACACTAAAGTTTAGTATGATACTCGGAGTGGAGGACTCTGGAGAGTGGACGTAGTCATTGTTTGACCAAACCACTATAAATTTTTAATGTGTTTGTTCTAATTTCTTATTCTCTACTTTTTACTTTTATGTATTTAATTTTACATGATAACTGCTTGGTATAAATATGTTCTAAATGATTTACTCTATTATTTACAAAAGCATCAATATTATTTCAATTTTTTATAATGATAATTACTTCCATATCAAATAATAATAGTTGCTTATTTTCTGATTATAAAAAAAAATTAAAAGCATATCGGTTGCATTTTTGAGAAAGTAGCTAATTTTTTAAATATACCAATACACCTTCCTCTTGGTGTGCCTAGAGATAGTTCCATGTAGGCTTAATATCTTATATCAAAATTTAAATTGTTATTAGAGAGATACTCAAAAATAGTGTTTAGAAAACCTAGAGGAAAATGATCAATGGCACATTATCAAAATAGGAACACCACAGAAGGTTACTCTAATACTCATCCACCTTTATTTAATAGTATAATGTTTAATTTCTAAAAATTTTGCATGTCTATTTTCTTGTAATCTGTTGATTTTTGCATGTGCTTTTTATTACAAGAGGGCTACTCTACACCATCTCATTTTATTAATAATATTAAAACTAAGTTATCATTTAATGAATGTAGCAATAAGGATAGAGACTTAGCCCAATTAAATGCGAAGTGTTTGAACTATTGTTTATGTGCTCTTAACTTAGAAAATTATATGAGAGTCTCTATATGTACCACTAGCAAGGAAATTTGGGATAAATTTTGTATTACATATGAGGGGATTAGTGAGGTTAAATAATCTAACTTGAATATCCTATTGCATATATATGAACTCTTTTGCATGAAACCTAATGAAACCATATCGGATATGTAAACTAAGTTTACACAAATTGTAACATCTCTATATTCTTTAGCAAGAGAGCTTTATATTTATGAGAAAGTAAATAAAATTCTTAGATGCTTGCCTAGTAATTATGATACTAAGATTATTGCCATATGTGAATCAAAGGATCTTAATGTTTATTCCTTAGATAACTTGCTAGGCTCACTCATTATTTATAATCAAGGTCTGAGTCAAAGATCACAGGATATAGGAGACAAGAAAAAGGACAAGGTGGTAGTACTGAAAGCAAATGCATTGGAAAGTGATAGCTTTGTAGTTAAAGGAGTGGATAACATAGCACTGATGGCACGACAATTTAAAAGCATCCTAAGAAGAAAACAAAATTGTCATAAGTAGTGAAACAAAGGTAAATCAAATAAGAAATTTAAGGAATCTTCTGATATTATTTATTTTGAATGCAGGAAGCCAGGACACTTGAAGATGAACTTTCTCAACCAAAAAACCCACCCGATCAAGGAGAAGGATGAATAGAAGATAAAGTTTAAAAAGGGGAAACAACGGACTCATAAGGCATTTTGGGAAGACTCCGCTTCAGATTCATCATAAATATAAATAGAAGAAGAGGTAATAAATTTGTGCCTTATGACATACAATAGTCTTAATCATTCTAATCAAGAGGAGGTATGTAAGCTTTCTTAGAATGAATTATTTGAAGTTTTAGAAAAAATTGCAATGTATATAGAAATTTGATAAAGATGTGTGCTAGCTTAAATAGTGACTTTTTTACTCTATAAAAATAGCATACTAATCTGACAAATGAGCATTCTACTTTAGATAGTAATCATATGTCTTACTTGATGAATATGATGCATTAAATAAGAAGCATACTAATTTATCTAATACATATGAATCATTGATAATAAAGCATATCAAATTAGAAAACTCATTCAAAGAATTAAAGGCATGTGCAACTAAAATAAATGATAGTGAGCATGCATTGAAATTAGAAGTAGAAACCCTTGAAATTGCAAATGAATTTCTAAAATCAAAAGTAAATGCACTTCAAAACAATAAACCATCACCTACTTTGGCATAATGTCACAACTCATCACCACAAAGGAAGAGGTACCATAACCTACAGATATTAGTGAATCCTTTTCTTAGTGTTAGGTGTTACTCTTGTGGCATGCTAGATCACATAGCCCGTACTTGCACTATCTACAATAGCAAAAACCTAGTATATAGGCAAAATACACTTGCATTACAGCATAACATACAAATATCTCAAATCTAACATTTGATTAAGTTTGTAGGGATGCTCTTACCAAAGGCCTAGTGAGAGCATATGGTACCTGGACAATAGATGCTCAAGGCACATGATTGGAGGCATAAAGAAATTTATTATGCTGGAGGCTAGGGCAGGAGGCAAGGTAACACTTGGAGATAATACCACTAAAAAGGTGGTAGGCCTAAATATGATTGGTAATTCTAAAAATTTCAATGTTGAAAATGTTTTATTAGTAGATGGCTTGAAACATAATTTGCTTAGTATTAGCCAACTGTATGACAAAGGTTTTCAAATTAAAATTTTATCTACCAGTTGTGTGATTAGTTTAAATGGAAATATTATTTTAGAAAGAAAGAGAATTAATAATGCTTAAATACTTGATTTGAAATGCATTGAATCTACTAATTCTTCTTATTTGAAAACGATTTTGATGAATCCTTGCTATGAAATAGAAGACTATGTCATGTAAGCATAAAAAATCTTAGAAAAATAACCCAAAAGGACCTATTTAGAGGCATACAAAAACTAGAATTTTATAAGGACCACCTATATGATGTCTATCAACTAGAAAAACAAACCAAAACTTCTTCTAGATCAATTTAGGGCATTATCTCCTATAAACCATTAGAAGTTCTTCACATGGATTTGTTTAGACCGATTAGCACTACTAGCTTAGGTGGGAAAGTATATGGATATGTCATTGTTGATGATTACTCAAGGTTTACTTGGATTAGATTTTTATCATATAATACTGAATCATTCATAGAATTTAGGACATTCTTCACATGGATCCAAAAAACTTTATCCTGTGAAATTCTAACTATTTCTAATGATCATGGTGGGGAATTTAAAAAAGATAAATTTGAATCATATTATATGGAGCTAGGTATATAACATAATTTTTCAGCCCTACAACCCCTCAATAGAATGGGGTTGCTGAAATAAAGAATGAAACCCTAGTAGAAGCTATTAGAGTCACGTTAGTCGAATACTCACTTCCTAAGTATTTCTAGGCAGAAGTAGTGAACTTTCCTTGTTATGTTCTCAATAGGGTTAATATAAAATCCAAGCTAAATAAGACACCTTATAAGTTATTTAAAGGAAGAACACTCAATCTCTCTCACCTTCATGTATTTGTATATAAGGTGTTTTATTCTAAATAATGGAAAATCTTGAATAGGTAAACTTGACCCTAAATCTAATGAAAGAGATTTCCTAGGATACTCAACTGTTGGTAAATACTATAGAGTTTTCAATAAAAGGATGTTAGTGGTAGAAGAGACCACTCATGTAATATTTAATGAATCTGATAAATTCAATGGGTCTATGTTAGAAGAAGTAGAAGTGGTTGAGGACACCCAAGGAGTAGAATCTATTGACTTAGAAGATATAATGGAGCCTTAGAACCCATTGGCTAAATATTAGAGATATTCATCTAGTTATCCTAAGGACCTCATTATAGGAGATATATTAGTAGGAGTAAGAACTAGGCATGGACTTATAAAAGAGGTGGTCCACTCTTCCTTTATCTCTATGATAAAATAGGAAAACATAGATCAAGCTTTATCTGATGAATTTTTTATTCTATCCATGCAATAAGAGCTAAATCAATTTTTTAATAATGATGTTTGGGAGTTAGTTATGGTAGGAACCAAATGAATTTCAAAAATAAGATGAATAACTCTGGCACAATAATTAGAAATCAGGCTACATTAGTAGCTAATGAGTACAATCAAATTGAAGGGATTGACTTTAAAGAGAATTTTTCCCCTGTAGCAAGACTAGAAGCCATTAGAGTGTTGTTAGTCTTTACTTTCTTTAAAGGATTTAAACTATATCAAATGGATATTAAAAGTGTCTTCCTAAATGGGGTAGCCAAAGAAGATGTTTATGGTGAGCAACTTCAAGGTTTTGAGAACTTTAAATTTTCTAACCATGTATTCAAACTAAAGAAGATGTTTATGGTGAGCACCTAGAGCCTTGTATGAAAGGCTGAGCACATTCCTTCTAGATAGAGATTTTATTAAGAGTAGTGTAGACACCACTCTATTTCTAAACAAAGAAAAAGAAAACCTACTCATTATTTATATTTATATTGAGGATATAATATTTTGATCTATGAATAAAATTCTTTGTGATAAATTTTCAAAAATAATAAGTGAGGAGTTTGAAATGAGCATGATTGGAGAGCTTAATTTTTTTTGGAATTAGTGTAAAGAAAAAGGATGATGTAACTTTCCTTAGCCAATCAAATTGTATAAAAGATATTCTTAAAAAAATATGAGATGGATAATTCTAAGTAGGGCTATAAAAAATAGGTCATGGGTCAAGATTAGGTCCAACCCGAGATTGACCCAACATTATTTTGGTCAACCTGATCCAAACCTATTTTTGTAAATGGGTCAATTTTTTAGACCTCAATATGACCCACTTTGGGTTCGAGTCAACCCAAACCTGACTCATATAGTTCGCTCTTTGACAACATTCCCTTCTAGTCATAATTGAAAATTACAACATTTTCATTGGAATCAACGACGGGAGTTTGCTAATGAGAAAAACTTTCTCCTTTCCATACACTGTTCGACTTCACTTCATGGATGACATTCCCTTCTATTGGGATCAAAAGTTTTAAAACATTTTGATTGAAAGCAATGATCAGAGTTCCCTCGATGTGAAGGAAACTTTCCCCCTTTCGTTCTTCACTACTTGGATGATGTTCCCTCCTATTCAGATCAGAAGTTACAAAATTTTGATTAAAAGTAATGACTACGATGGGAGTTTACTCGCTAAAAAGAAAACTTCCTCCTTTTCTTTTGCTATTCGACTTTGCTTCTTAGACGATGTTCCCTTCTAGTTGGATCGAAAGTTATAACTTTTTAATCAGAATAACTGAGGGGAGGTCACTCGGTGTGAAGGAAACTTTCTCCCTTACGTGCCCTTCTTTATTTGGGTTAGAGAGCCTAATTAAATGTCAGGTAAAAATTGGTTTTTCATGTCAACCTGAACCCGACCAAGAATTCCTAATGGGTAAAAACCTAGGACTCAAACTCGATGCATTTTGGGTTCGGGTTGGCCCAAACCCAAAATTTCTTTATCAGCTTTGAGTTAGGTTTTTGGGTCATGTCCAATCTAGATGTCCCTAATTCTAAGGAAATTAATACTTCAATGAGCTCCATTATTCAATTAAATATAGATCGCAAAAGAAAATTAGTTGACCAGAAGAAGTATAGAGGAATAATTTGATCACTTCTTTACTTTACTATTAGAAGTCCTGATATCATATTTAGTGTTTGCCTTTATTGTGAATCTAGATTCAATAATTATAATTTTGATGATAACAAACATTTTTTATACTTATGTTTTTTTACGATTGCCTTGCCTATAAACATTTCAGGTCCACAAGATCAATTTGCAAATCAAGCCAGCTCAAGATTGGGTAGATTAGGACTAAGTCAGTATATAAACTTTCATTAAGTGCTCTAATGGCACTTGAAAGTTCGATAGGGATGTTAAGCCCTTATGAACTAGTCTCGATGCTAACTAAGAGGGAGGTGAATTGGTATTCAAAAAATCATTCGATCAAAACATGATCTTAAAACAAAAATTAAGATTCACCATAGAAATCAAAGTGCAAAAATTAAATGCAAAAGTAATAATAAGAAAGAATAAACCAGATTATATAGTGGTTCATTGGTCAAACCATGACCTACGTCCACTCCTCGGAAGCACCCTACGAGTATTGCACTAAACTCGGTGTCTCTCCTTTAGTCCCCACAGCTAGGCGGAGAAGCTCTTACATGATCACTTCCATCTTCCTAAGTGCGGTAGAGCAGCAGGGTCCTTTGACACCAAAGAGATCTTCTTCTTTCCAAAACTTCCCTCAAGATGAACCTTGAATCCTATGGTACTAAGGTGTAAGCTCACCGGAGCAACCGTGTGGAACCCTCTCTACACTCCATTGAAACCCCCTCCAAGGATATTCCCCCTCTCTCAAACTCCACCCTTTCCTCCCTCCCTTTCAAGTTCTATCTTCAAGTCTTTTCAAAAGAATGAAGCTTCAATGGCTATCAAAGACACTAACTAAGTGCCTTATCAATGATTAAATAGAAGAGATCCAAATTAGCTCTTAATTGTAACAAATTGATACTATCATCCAGGACAATATAAATAACATCTTGTACAATCAGTACAAATTAAGCTCAATCAGCCAGAATGATTTGGGAAGATTAGAAGGTTTTTGCTCATATCGTCCAGGCTGATTAGATATCGGCATGTATGATTAGTACATATCATTGAATATCATCCAGATAATCGCACTGAATGGATGTCTGGAAGATGGAAAAATAGCTTGATCATCTAGACCAATCTCACGATCGTCCTGGTCGATCTCACGATCGTCTCGTATGATTAGTTTAAATCCATGAAAATCATTTAGAGCATCGCCCTAAATAGTAGTTGGTTGATGTTGATCATCCAGGAATAACTAAGGTTTTTTTAACTAATCGCTCTAACCGATCCTGCAATTGTCTAGGGCGATATGATCGAGCAATCAAAATATTAATTACTTTTCTTAATTATCAGATTAGTATATATATAATTGTGTTGTATCATCTAGGATGATATCCTGGATGATGTCCAAAAATAAAAGCTACCTAAATAGATCTAGCGGCTGATTCGTCCAGATTTGAGCCTATCCTCCCGATCGATATAAATATCATCAAGGACAATGAGCTTAAAGACGACTACCTTAACCAGGATGCCCTAATTAGGGTTTCTATTTTTAACTGATAGTCTAGGCCAATTTTTGGATCGTCCTGGATGATGTGATAAAAAATAAAGAACTCTAAAACCAAAATAAGTGAGCAAGGTTACAAGCAAGCATACACCCTTACATAATAAAAATACATTAATGGAAATTACAAATAAAACTTATTTTGCCAAAACTTGAGCCTTGTAAGGTGCATTGTAATCCTGAAATATTAGTAAACACATAAACAAAAATATATTGCAAATATAGGTAGACAACATAAAGTGAGTCATAATATTTGTTATTATCCAAAGTATAAACTCATAGGCTCAAGTTACAACAATCTCCCCCTTTTTGATGATGATAAATATTATAGGCTGGATTTGTAAAAAAAGAAAAATATTTTCTCCTAATCTCCCCCTTTCTAGAATAAAAATTAAAAAATAGGAGAAGTCAAATTTTTTGTTGTTTTTATTTTTTATTTTTGGAAAAAAAAGTTATGAAAAAGATATAAATACAATAGTACGTTCTCCCCCTTTGACATTATCAAAAAGAGAAGGGGCACAAACAAAAAAAATAAACCCTGATAAAAAAGTCCTTAAAATGAGAAAGTTGCATCTTAATTTTATTCAAAAACTTAGTAAGGAATGTATTGACAATGCATAATCCAGAAAAGGTTAGAAATTTAGAAATTATTACTACAAGCTCAAGTTCTTTTAAAGGCTCAAAAACTTTTTAATCCAATATCTAAATCAATGAACAAATTAGAAAAAGAATAACTAGTTTTTTCAAAACTCCTTTCACAAAACATATCTAATAGAAGATCAATGCAAAAATTGTTGAATCAAGAATTATGATTTTCAAGCTCGTACTGAAAATATCAAGGATTTTCTTAAACTTTAAGTAGTACAAGAAAAGTAAGCATACTTTTTGTGGGCCCATTTTATACCTCTTATCAGTTGTTTGGTGCACTTTGTGTATCTTTTAATATTTGATACACTTTATGTATCTTTCACAATTTGACATAATTGAGCATCTTTTGATTTGGCATCATTGTCCACTTTTTTTTTCTTTTCATTTAATTATGCTTCCTTTCTGATATTTTAAGACAAAAGAAAACCCATACTACTGAAAAAATGAACTACTTGATTAAGAAAATTATGAGGTGGATTCAACAACTTACAAAAGATTCCTATGCCATAAATAAAATGTAGGGAGATGAAAAAGTTCAGTTTCAAAATCCAATTTAAAATATGATGAAGATTTTGAATCAAAAGTAAAATAATCTCTTTAGGAAACAGAGATAGAGAGTCAAAATCATGAGTTTCCTTTCTTTGACTATTTTTAGAGAAGTCAACCATAACTTACATAAGAATTCAAGAAAAAAAAGAGGTAAGTTTTTCACTTAAAAAATATTTGGTTTTCAAAAAAAAAGATAGTGATATGTATGTGTTGATCAAAGAAAATATTACAAAAAAAGTAAAGATAAAATTAAAAATTTTAACGAAAAAGAAAAGAAAAAAGAATAAAAAGATAAAATCCAAAGAAAAATACAGAAAACACACAAAAATGGACAAAATATACATACACAGAAAAATAAACACACAAATAATAGTTTAAACATCATTTTGCTCATGGTCTAATGATTTAGAAGCTATGTCTGCCCAAGAGATTTTTTTTGTTTTTCATTATTTGCCCTTTTTTACAGTTTGCTTAGCGTTACCATTTTCTTTTGTAAGAAGAGTTCTCAAATTAGGGCACTAATTTTTCATATGTCCAGATTTCCTACATTCAAATCAACTAACGTCATAAAAAATCATAACATTCTTACCATTTTTACTTTTATTCCACTTTTGTTGATGCTTATATTTTAGTGAGCTTTCCAATTTACTTGATAAGCCATCGCTATCGTCACCAACTAAGCCACTTTTTCTGAGTCTTCAGCATTTAGTACTATCGTTTCACCTGTATCCAAAAGTTTTACCCAAGCATTACTCGTAGGCAATGAGTGAGCCCATCAAATTATCAATAAAATATTCATTCAAATTTTTTGATTCATAAATAGAAACCACTTTGGCATCAAACTTATCAAGTAGAAATATATAATTTTATTAATTTTTTCAGAGTTTAAAAATTCTTTACCTAAAGCATGTAATGATGTCACAATTTGAATAAACCTTGTATACATGTCTAAGATCATCTCAAAAGATTTCATGCAAAATAGTTCATAATCATGCATTAAAATAATCAATCTTGATTGCTTAATTTCACTAGTGCCTTCGTATATAGTGTATAATTTATCTTAAATTTTCTTACCAGTAGAGCATGTTGATACAAACATAAAATTTTCAAAATTTAAAGCATAAAAAATAGTTTAATAATTTAGAATTTAATTGAGCATTGATTTATTCTTCTATACTCCATTGATTAAAAGGAATATCAGTTTTAATTCTATCTATAACACCTGACTGTACATAATAACCAGTTAAAATCATTTGCCATATACGGTAATCAATTGATTGCAAGAAAGTAGACATGCAAATTTTCAAAAATCAAAAGTAATATTTTCAAATAAAGGTGATTGGGTGATTGAATAACCTTTTGAAATATTATGATTATAAAAATTAGCCATGGATCAAAATTTAAAAGGTTTTCGAACTTAATTTTATGAGTCCTGCTCAAATACCACTTGAAAGTTCTCTGATGGCACTTAAAAGTTTGACACGGATGTTAAGCCCTTATGAACTAGTCCCGAGGCTAACCAAGAGGGGAAGTGAATTGGTATTAAAAAATCTTTCGATCAAAACATGATCTTAAAAAAAAACAAGATTCACCGTAAAAATCAAAGTACAGAAATTAAATGTGGAAATAATAATAAGAAAGAACACACCAGATTTTATCGTCGTTCGGTCAAACTTTTACCTACGTCTACTCCTTTGAGGCACCCTCCGAGTATTGCACTAAACTCAGTGTCTCCCCTTTAGCCCATACAGCTAGGCGGAGCAGCCCTTACAGAATCACTTCCACCTTCCCCGGTGCGGTGGAGTAATCGGATCCTTTGACACCAAAGAGATCTTCTTCTTCCCAAAACTTCCCTCAAGACGAACCATGAATCCGATGGTTCTAAGGTGCAAGCTCGCTGGAGCAACCATGTGGAACCCCCTCACACTCCCTTGAAACCCCCTCCAAGGATCTTTCCCTCTCTCAAACTCCACCCTTTCCTATTTCCCTTCCAAGTTCTCTCTTCAATTTTCCTCAAGAAGAACGAAGCTTCAATGGCTGCCAAAGACACTAACTAAGTACCTTATCAAAGTTTAAATATAAGATCTTATACTAGCTCTTAATTGCAACAAACTGACATTATCTTTCAGTATGATATAAATATCATCCTGTACGATTAGTATAAATTAAGCTCAATCCTCCAGGATGATTTGGGATGATCAGAAGGTTTTTGTTCATATCGTCTAGGCCGATAGGATATCAGCCTATACGATTAGTACAAATCATTGAATACCATCCAGATAATCGCACTGAATGGATATCTGGATGATGGAAAACTAGCTTGATTGTCTAGGCCGATCTCACGATCGTCTCGGATGATTAGTTCAAATCCATGAAAATTGTCCAGAGCATCGCCCTAAATAGAAGCTCGTCGATTTTAATAGTTCATGAACAACTAAGGTTTTTTTAACTGATATTCCCAGCCATTCCTATGATTATCTAGGATGATATGATCAAGCAATCAAAACCTTAATTACTTTTCTTAATTACCAGATTAGTTTAGGCATAATTAAGTTGCATCATCTAAGATGATGTCCAAAAATAAAAGCTACCTAAATAGATCTAACAGCTAATTCTTCCATATTTTAGCCTATCATTCCAGCCGATACAAATATAGTCTAGGATGATGATCTTAAAGATGGTTGCCTTAACCAGGATGCCGTAATTAGGGTTTCTATTTTTAACTGATCATCCAGGCCGATTTTTGGATCACCCCGGACGAGGTGACTAAAATTAGAGAACTCTAAAATAGAAATAAGTGAGCAAGGTTACAAGAAGGCATACACCCTTATGAAATAAAAATATATTAATGAAAATTATAAAAAAAACTTATTTTGCCAAAACATAAGCCTTGTAAGGTGCACTGTAATCCTGAAATATTTGTAAACACAGAAACAAAAATATATTGCAAATACAAGTAAATAATAGAAAGTGAGCCACAATATTTGTTATTATCAAAAGCATAAACTCATAGGCTCAAGTTGCAACAGGGTTCTTTGCCTGCTTCAGGAGGAAGTGAAAGGAGTCGGGTTCTCTACCTCATCGGGGTCGATGGAAAGGAGTTTTTGTACTGGCTTCTCCACCTTATTGTGGGAGCAAAAGGAGAGGCACTGAGTTTAGTGCAATACACGGAGGAGAGGCTCTGGAGAGTGGACATAGGTAAAGTTGACCAAACCATTATAAAATTTGGTGTGTTCTTTCTTATTGCATTTTTTGCATTTAATTTATGTAGTTTTTTTTTGTGGTGATTGTTTGGTTGTGGTTGTGATCTTGTTTGAGAAATTTTTAAAAACACCAATTCACCCCCCCCCCCCCCCCCTCCTCTGGTTAGCCTCGAGTTAGTTCATAAGGGCTTAACATCCCTAATGAACTTTCATGTGGTATCAGAGCGGGATTCATAAAATTAAGTTTTTGAAAACTTTTGAATTTTGATCCATGGCTAACTTTGGTAATCATAATATTGAAGAAGTGTATTATATTATCTGACCACCTTTGTTTGACAATATACTATTTTATTTTTGAAAAAACGCATGTCCACATTTTTATAATCAATTGACTATTACATGTGGATACTTGTTAAGGATGGATATTCACCACCAACTAGTGAAATCAATGGCATAAAAACTAAAATTTAATTTACTAAATAGACTTTTGATGATACGGATTTAGCACAACTTAATGCAAAATGCTTGAACTATTTTTTTTTTTTTTTTTTGTGCTTTGAAATTGGAAGATTACATGTATGTCACAACTTGTATACCCAAAGAATCCCACATGAGTGTTATTAAGAGAATTTTTACATATATTCTAAGAAGACAAAACTTAGGAATATGATATTCTAGACATAGTACTTCTTTTGAAATCATAGGATATTCTAATTTAGACTTTGTAGGATATCGAGTTTATAGGAAAGTACTTCTGAAACTTACCAATTCATAAGATAATCTTCAGTCTCCTAGTCCAATAGGAAATAGAACTCTGTAGCCCTATCTACTATTGAAGCAAAATACATAATTGTAAGGAGCTATGTTGAACAAATTATATGGCTAAAATAATAAATTATAGATCTTGGACTCCTTATTGACACTACTGCAATCATGTGTTATAACACCAATTTCATTTATATTTCAAAGAACTTATTCAACACTCCAGGACCAAACACATAGACATTAGACACCATTTCATTCAAGATCATATAACCAAGGGAGATATAGAGCTACGTCATGTAGCTATTGAAAATCAACTGGCAGATATCTTTATAAAACCCTTAGTGATATTCACAAAATATCACATCACAACTCACAACATTTTTAATGACTCTTATTGATAAGTTATTAGTGATCGTACTATACAAACACCTAATTTGTATTATATGATACACATGGCATTAGGCATCAGAAAAATCTAATTCAGCTAGTATGATATTTAATATTGTATTATTCTATACAAACACCTATTTATATAGGATAATCTGACCAGTCAATGATCATCCAGACTGATACCTTGGGATGAACATCTTAACTCTAATCATCTAGTATAATTTTGATCATATTGTATGATAAGGCCACCTTTTTTTTGCTGATCAGATTGGACTAAAATAATACACTCAATCGTATTATATGATATCCTATAGTATAATATGTCCTCACTTCATTGAAGCAACCGATAAAGAGGCTTACCACTATTACAAATCTGTTGGGATCACACCCTCGAAGATCATAAATCAAGAAATTTTGAACTTCGAGGTAGACACTCTTTTCACTTACACTACCGTTTCAATCATTTTCACTCTTTCCTACCCATTAAATTCTGAACTCCTTTTATAATTCTTTGCTAGCCTCTATGTTAGTAGTTAGGGTACTACCCTCTAATCTTATGTCAATGGGAGGTATGTTGAAATTACCTACTAAGACTTTAATGAATCCCTCCACCTTTCTACTACTGGTGAAATGTTCACCTTGTAGTGTCTAACATTGATTATGACTAGACCCTTACTAACACTACCATTAGAAAATCAATTATCAGATAGAAAACCTCATGTCAATACCTTAGTGCAAGATGCTAAAATTATTTTACATATCCTTTGTAGATCAATAATTCCAAAAGTTGGGGATTGAATCAATATCACACTACTTTTCCTAACGAGCAATTTCATAATGGTTAAGATTAATTTCAAGGCAAGAGATTTAATAATTTAATTTCTTAAGAAGCTAACCTGCATTCGAGATCCCAAACATAAAAGAAAACCAAATCTTGCCTTAGGTCACATAATTGCCTTCATCATTGAATATAAATACAACTTGCAATTCATTGCACCACAAAATCATCTCCTAGTTTTATATTCAAACACCTCCTTCCACATCCTTCATAATGCTCACCACCATAATGTTCAATATGTGGACTCCGAGCTAGAGGAAGCAAAGGGAGGTCTAGCAATAATTCCAGCACCGCTGCCTATCCACCAATAATCTCATTATGATACGCTGGTTCAGAGGATTGACCAGTGGGAGGCTCATTTTAACACCTACATAGTAGAACAATAATATCAATATCATAGTGATATTGCTCATTTTGATACCAATGCTGTAGAGTAGCAACAACAACATGTAAATGAAATGGCATCGCTAGGAGAGCAGTTTGCAACCATTCATCAATTCTTCCAACCGCCACCACCTCCAGCTGATCAAAACTCTTTATATTTTTAGTTTGTTCTATGTTAATGCTTGCATTTGTATTGCTTTCATGTCTTTGCTTTATGATGTTTGTTTTATTATGGCATATTTGTTTTGTAGTTCCCTCCTTTTGTAAGGTCAAAAAAGGGAGTAAGTTATTATTGGTTGTTTGTACTTCTTGTTATGCTATGATTGGTTCACTATTTTTTATTTATTTTCTCACTCATTTTTCTTATGTTTATTTTATGTCTTATCTTTAAAAAAAAAACTCTTCCTAATTTCAAAATTTCAATAAGGGGGAGCTTAGGATATAGAAGAACTTTTTACTTGAAATCAAAATTAACAATGTCTTCCAACATAAAAAAGGAGAGATTTTTGCAAATCTAGATGCAAGTCCTATGATGTTGATGATAAAAAACATTATTGGATTTCCTACTATGATATCTCCTATAAAATGCTATTAATGCATATTTGCTTTTATTGTGCACTAAAATTTTAAGTCCACCATATACTGTGCGAAACTATTTAACTCAAGACTAAGTAGAATAGGGTTAAGTGTTTGGAAGTATGTAATTTTACCTTTTCTTGGTTCCTATACTTCTTGAGTCAAATTATGTATTTGGTATATATTATACTTGGTAAAGGTAAACACACTCAAGAGAGTGAGATAGCAACAAAATTACAAATTTGATTTTTATGAACTAATCCTTATATATGATACATATCCTACTGTACGATCAGCTAATCAAAAAGTCATTAAAACAACTAATTATGTAATTAAAGATATTTGAACTAATCACACTATATGATTCATATCATACAAGATGATTAGTTGAAATCAAGATCTCAGCTGCCAATCACAATTTATGCAATATTTTAATATTTAAATTTAGTACTAATCGTATTATACAAAAGGTATCATCCCATACGATGCAATTAAATCTTGCCTAACTTAATCCTATAATTAGGGAAATAATTTTGGTTAATTTATTTAATCATATCATACTGTATAATTGGAGCCAATCATATTATTTGATAAGATGCCTGCATGGGGTAAAAATTTAATGTTGGTAATCATATAAGATGAAAAACCAAGTCATTTCAACAAATCATACTAGATGACTCTTTATATCGTATTGCATGATCAATGCAATACATTGAACTTCACAAGTTGTACATTATTAATAAGGTGATTTAAATTAATTAAAAGTTTGTGAAAGTTATTAAAACTAAAAAAACTAGCCCGAGGCTAACCAAGAAGGGGGTGAATTGGTAACTTAAAATTTTTTTAATAAAAATAATTATTTTTATTACTTTTTTAATATCTAAAAAATAAACAATTTAATCACTCGATGCGGAAGCAGATTAATTTCACAAAAATAAAAAGATCAAAGTTTTCAACCACACAATTAATCACAAAAAATATAGTGCAAAAAATAATAAGAACAAACATCCCAGAATTTATAGTGATTCGGTCCAACCTGACCTACGTCCACTCCCTAGAAACCTCTATTTGTATTGATCTAAAATAAGTGCCTCTCCTTTTTCCCTCACATCAAGGCAGAGAATCCCTTATAAAATCAATTTGTCCAACCCAGTGCAATGGAGAATTGGAAACTTTTCACACCCTCCAAGTGATGGCAGAATTCCTCGAAGCTTTTTTTCTCCTTCCATGAGAAGGCAGAGTACCTTGAATCCTTTTTCACCCACAAGGTGATGGAAAAAAACCATGGCCTAGTGCTATAGAATGTCTCCCCAAAGTCACAAAAGAATCAAGACAGCTTGAAAAAGATTGGTAAGAACCTTCCTTGGAGTAACCTTCTAAATCCTTCTCTATGCTCTCTCTCAAGACACTTAGCAAAAAAAAAGCTTTTAAACAAGTCTAAGTGAAAGTTTAAATAGAGAGCCTATCAAAAAAACCTAAATTTTATACTATAATGAAGATCACCCAGTATGATCCTACGATCATCATATATGATTAGTATAAAATAACCCTTTTAGACAATACAAATTTTATTATCATGAATGATCAATTCAAGAGTTTGTATTGATCATATAGTATAATAAGAGATAAAAAATTATCACCCAATGTAGCACTCGATTCATAAAGTACGAAATTAGAGGGTCGTCTATTATAATTAGTTAAAAAACTAGAGTGTTTAATCTTGTATGATATGTGATGATAAATTATTGTCCCTTGCATCACTCGGGTTGTATAATTATATCGCCACTAATCATGTTGTATGAGTTAATTAAACAAATTAATCATAATTATTCTCCTAATCAAAATATCAAATTCAGTATGATAGTTATATATCATATAATACAATGCATATCATATGGTATGATTAGAAAAAAAAAATCAATTTTAAAATATTGCCCAAATTGTAATTGTCATCTATTTTCATGATTTTAATTGATCATCCTGTACGATAAAGATCATCCAGTATGATTAGTTTAATCAATCTTAATTAATAAAAGTGCTTTAACTAATGATTTTTCTGGTTAATTGATCATCTTATATGATGTAAATTATATAATATGATTAGTTCAAAAACTCATCTTCTTCCTAACTCATTAACTCATCCCCTTGAATGTGTGTGTGCATAATTACTCAGCTTTAGGATCTACAAAAATACATGATTGACTCAAGAAAGATAAAAACTAATATAAAGACTGAAAATATATACTTTAATCCTAGTTTACCCAACCTTGAGCTGATCAAAGCTCCAAGAAAATAGTGAACCTGAAATATTAGTGAGCAGGGTAAAATAGATTTGTAATAAACTGAATTATCAAAATATAGTATAGTAAGAAATCCAATAATATTTGCTATCATCAAAATCCTAAGACTTGGGTCCATATTTGCAACACTAATCATATAGTATGATCTTGGATCATATTATACTGTCAGTATCAACAAAATTAAATTTTAGGGTTTTTTGTGAGGACTTGTATTTAATCTCTCTCAATAGACTATGTTAAAGTCTTTGGTTGCTGAGTGTACTTGAGAAAGAGCTTAAAGAAGAATATCTAGGAGAGCTTTAAGAAGAACAAAGGGAGAGCTTGTGTGTGAGCGAGAAGTAGTGTGAGGGGTTCACACGATAACTCCAAGTAACTTTATTTCCTTGTTTCCTCCAAGTTTCTGTTTAGGTTTCTTAAGTGGCTCTGGGAAGTTCTTCAGCTCAAAGTCATTGTTCTCTTCCATCACCAAGGCATTGTGAAAGCATTTTGTGGTTCTCTACGATCATCAGAGGGTGAGAAAAGAGTTCGTGGTTCTTTTCCATCACCATGAGGGTGAGAAAGGAGTTTGCGGTTCTCTACCATCACTAGGAGGGTGAGAAAGGAGGTCAAGGTTCTTTGCTGCACCAGGTTGGTGAAAATATTATAAGGGCTTCTCTGCCTAGTTATGGGAGCTAAAGGAGAGACATTAAAGTTTAGTATAATACTTGGAGTGGAGGACTCTGAGGAGTGAACGTAGGTTATTGTTTGACTAAACTACTATAAATCCCTATTATGTTTTATTCTGATTTCTTATTTTTTACATTTTATTTATTTGCATTTAATTTTTCGTGATAATTACTTGGTGGATATCATTGATAGATGATTTTGTACATTATTTAAAAAATCATCATTATTATTTTAATTTTTTGTAATGATAATTGCTTCCACATAAAGTAAAAGTAGTTGTATTTTTTCAAATTACAAAAAAATCAAAAGCATATTGATTGAATTTTTAAGCAAGTTGCTAATTTTTTAAATCCACCAATTAAACCCCCTCTTGGTGTGCATAGAGACAGTTCACTTTGGTTGAACATCCTATATCAAATATTTAGTAGTCACAAGAAGGTAAAAAGTGGCTCATCCGGCAGGCTTATATGTACCAAGCTGACATTGGTTTCTTAGCCTACCACTCAAAACCAGCCAAGCCTACCTTGTCCTACTCCTCTAGCTTGTAGTCCTCAGTTTTACTCTCAAGGCCAACGCATTCCTTCACTGACCCCACGCATTGTACTCCCTTCTACCATTACTACCCCCACCACCTTGTCATGGAACCCCTCCTAATCATAAATATCCATTGTATGTCCCACCATTCTACCACCCATCACCCCCTCAGCCCTCTATAGGTGGACCTCCAACACCAGCTATAATAGAAAGACATCAAATGGGCACAAGTTGATTGCACCTTAGGGTGACACATACTTAACACCATTCTTAATATTGCAAAGATAACTTTGAAAATATTTTCCATCTAACATATTTTGTATAGGTTTTATCAGTCAAAGCAACCCACATATAAGATATGGGACATAATATACAACAAGTTTGATGCTCCATATATTTCTTGTAAAAAAATCTCAAAGGAAGTGCATAACGTGTGGTTTAGGGAGTTTGAGGTTAGTTATTAGTAATATAATCAAGAACTATATTTTTAATTAAAATAATACAAATATTATACATTTTAACTTTTTATATGCAAAATAATTTTTACTAGTTGCCCCAACACAATGATAAGATCAAAAAAAATTTTGAGAAGGGCAAGTCAACTCGCTTGTGAGACATATTTATGGACATTAAGAAGTCAGGCTTTGGATTGGTGGTAGTGTATGACCAACCTGAATAGTGCTTGGGTAGCTCAGACCGGGAGGAAAGATTAAAATAAACAAAATTGAGCTTTTGACATAGGGGGCATGGGTAGTTCCCTCCATAATGGGGGCTTAGTTCCATACACTGAGCATATATAATATTTGGCAAGAACCTTAATATATTTTAATAAATTATATAATTATGAATGTTAATGTAAGTATATTATAGATAGAGCTGCTAGGTACAAAATTATCCACTATTAAGTTACATAGTCAAACCCACAAGTGGCAGGATGACCAACAATGAGTGGATGAGCGAGCATGAGGGCCTATATGAATATATAAGTTTAAAATTATAAGTATCATGTATAAATTAATTAATCTTATGTTAACTTTTGTATGAAGATTATATATAGCTTTGAGAGAGTCAGACTATAGTAGGTGAGGGCGGTGAGGGATCCTCTAGGGGATCTACATATTATTTTTACTATCGCACTTGGTCATAAGAAATAAGTGGAATATAGAAATGATGGGTTTATGGATTAGGCTCACAGGCCTACGGGTATGGGGGCAAGACCCCTAGTGGCTCAAGCCTCTTAGGAAGTAGCCATGAGAATTTCTATATCCAATAGGTGGGTGCCCTTATAGGAGAGTTAGATCAAGTCTAAAAATCATAAGCTGACATGAAATAAAGATGCCAATGTAGCAAAGTCAGATATTGGAAGAGATGAAGAGAATTAGAGAGAAAATTAGTGGAAAGCAGTCAGCATTAATGGAGGAGGAGAATCATGAAAAAGATTATGAGTAGACTAAGTGTTATTACTAGATGAGATATTACTAAGTGTTTGAAGATTTTGCATTTCATTTTTATTGTATAACAAACTTGATGTTTGTTTTAGAACTATTTAATAATTATATAATATTTTTTCTCATCAAATGTCTTATTATTTTAGCATCAATGTTTCTATTCAATGTTGATGTAGCAAGGATATTATATGTATATTTTGATTATACGATTGAAGGATTATTGTGTTGTATAATAATTAAGAGAATATACAATTTTTCTTGTTTCAACTATAAGCTTTTGGTAAATTATCCACCAAAAACCTTAATATGATGAATAAAAATGAGCTTATCAGTGGAACAAATATGCCAGTAATACTGGTAGACTATCCATCAGGCTGTCTGGTGGCAATTTCAAAAGATTTTCTAACGTTAAAACCATAAAAAATTTTAGGGGATTATTCATTGGTACATTTTGCTTGCTTTTCTAGTAGACATAACCATCGCTTAGATTGTTAATAATTCTGGCAGATATATTCCACCAAAATTGCCAGCAAGTAAATCCTAGATTAAAAAAAAATGACATTTTCTAACACATTTCCACCTAAGGTCCACCAACAAAGCCGTCGAAAAGGATTCTGGTAAAATAATTCCACTGTAAATGTATTTTTTATTCATGTTTTTCCATAGAATAAGTTCCCACAAAAAATATTCTAGAAAGATTATTTTTGGGTGCATTATTCTCATTTTTGGCAGATTTTGGTAACAAAAAAAGGCATTTTTTTCTATAGTGTTCTCATCTAGCTGATATCCAAAAACAACAAAACAATTGTGATATCTCTTGAA
Source organism: Dendrobium officinale (assembly GCA_019514585.1). NCBI lineage: Eukaryota > Viridiplantae > Streptophyta > Magnoliopsida > Asparagales > Orchidaceae > Dendrobium > Dendrobium officinale. The sequence goes on from CM033694.1 coordinate 19,439,925, forward strand.
TCATAACATCAACTCTCTACTAAAGAGCCTAAAATTGCAACTATCAATCTACTACTCTTTCAGACCTCATGGATTTTTCAAAGGACTAATGCTAAATAACATGCTAAGGAGAGGATGACCTAAAATTTTATGTTCTAAGATTAATTTAAGAAAAATTGGTAACAAACTAGCCTCAATCTCCTCCTCTTTTGTTGAAGAAGCTACTGTTTCACACTTTCATAACCCCTTTAACCCCTCCCCTTATGGATAATGTTTTTGTTTTCACCATGGGCCTTCTAATCCCCCTCACCTTGCTCCTTCTCGAGTTTCCACTGTGATAGATGAAGAAATTAAAGGAACTATCTTTGCCTATTCCTTGCTTAGCTCTTAGGCCTAATGGGTACACATTGGAGTTTTATAAGAGTGGTTACCATTTATTTTTGGAGATCAGGTCTACAGAGTTGTTTTTTTTTTTTTTTTTTCAAAAATGCTATCTTATTATATGTGTCAAGGCCACTGCTATTGCTTTGATCCATAAGTCCAATCATGCTAGCAACATATTTGATTTAAGACTTATATCTCTTTGAAATCATTTTTATAAGTTATTTCCAAATATTGGTAAATAGGTTTAAACTTATTATGGTCCACAATATTCACATTAGCCAAGCTACACTTATATAAAAGGGCCTCAACTAACAACATTACCCTTAGTTGTAAACTTTTTGGGGAATTCAAAACCAAGACTTCCCAAAAATACTTTTGTGGTAAATTTAACATTTATAGTGCTTTTGATAAAGTCTCTAAGATTTTTCTTCTGGAGAGGATGGTTCAAAAAGGCTTCCCATCATTTTTTTTTTCATTTCATTGATTTTTTTTTTCTTAGAAAGCATAAAGAAAATACTATAAAAGAGAAAAATAGGGATCAAAAGAAATCCCTACCGAATACAAGCTATAGATTCCTTCTTCAAAATATTGATAAATGAAGAAGGAACCTTGTCAAGGATTAAATCACCCCAAAAGAAAGAAGAAAAAACTCCATAGTTAGCACATAAGTCCGCTAACTTATTACAATTCCTATTGACATGATTGAAAATCACATAATTAAATTTATCCACAAATGAAAATTTTTCCATACCTTGGCCACCTTTCTTGAAAGATTTATGAATCACCTTTATAACATTCATATTGTCGCTCTCTATGATAATGCCTTGAAATCCATGCATCTGATCCTTTAACATCTCTTTGACTGAAGCTATGGCTTGATACTCCAAATTAGTAATATCCCAATGCAACTGAGATATACCATAAGCTGCTATAAATCTTCCTTTGTGATCTCTAGCCACTCCTCCAATACCTCCTTTATAAGAATGAAATAATGTAGCATCTACATTCACCTTGATCCAGTTGGGTGGAGGAGAATACCAATGATTTTCAAATAGCAATTGTCGATTGGTACTCAACCTACCCGATTTGATATAATTTGGAGTATTGAGAACTCCTAGGTAACTTACAACTTTGGCTGCTATGTAGATAGAACTTCTTTCCTTCTTTCCATGCACTATATCATTCCTATCCTTCCAAGTAAAATAAACTGCATTGCATATTAATGTAGAGAGAAAAGAATTTTGCTCGGATAGCCATTTATACATCTCATCTTTATTTACAAAAAGAGGAATGCAAAAGCCCCATTCATTCAAATAATGAATAACATCCACAATCTTTTGACATTTACAAATTAGATGGCTAATATTCAACTCCTTATTACAGTTTATAGGACAGTTAGATTCCGTATGAATTCTTCTGTGTTTTAAAAAAGCATTGGTAGGAAAGGCATTGTTCATGACTCTCCACCATAAATTGTCTACTCTTGCACAAAGTTTAGCTTTTTTCAACCATTTCCATTCTACATTGTCATTTGATTTATCTTCTTTTTGATCCGCAGCCATGTAAGTAATAGTCCTTCCAGATTCCATGTGTATGAGATCAAATTGATCTTCAATTAGTCCCTGATTTATATCAATTCTACGAATTAAATCCATCAGCCGTTTGCCAAAATATTTCTTAAGATCTGGAATACTCCATTGATTTTTAGAAATCAAACAATCCACTCTAATAGCATCAGCACCAGCTTCTTGAGAGTTAACAAATGTAGGCCATTTGTTTAAGCATTTATCCCAAATCCATGTATCTTCGAAAACATCAATTGAGCAACCATTTGATACATTCCATCTCACAATATTTCTCAAGGATTTGCTGCCATCTTTGATAATTTTCCATGCTGTAGAAACTAATTTGTTCCTGTTTTCTGCTCCCCAACAGGAACCATATTTTGGAAACAGAAATTTATGCAATAAAGAATCATGTTCTTTCATATATTTCCATGTAAATTTAGCTCTTAAAGGACCCGTTTTGCTCAAATAGGATTGAATCCCTCTACCGCCTTGTTCAACAGGATCACACAACTTCTTCCAGCTAACATAATGCATTCCCAGATTTTCATTTGATTTATTCCATATAAAATTTCGGCAAATCCTTTCCACCTCTTTAAGAATAGATTTTGGCACTAAAGACACAGTAGAATGGAAAGAAGGGATCGATAGAATGACATACTTTGCCAAGGTAATATTACCTGCTAAGGAGGAAAATCCGGTCCCCCAATTATTCAGTTTCTTCATAATTTTATCCAATATGAATTGGAAATCTACTTTTGACAGTTTTTTACAGACAATTTTGTTCCCAAGTAATTGAATTCATTCACTTCTTTGAATCCCATGATTCTTTTGATTTTTCTCCTCTTCACGCTGGTGATTGCTTTCCCAAACAACATGGTCGTTTTTCTCGTGTTCACCTTCTGCCTAGTCCAGTCATAGTAACTGTTAACAATCCCTTTTATCGTTCTTACATTTTTTATTTTAGCTTTAGCAAAGAAGATTATGTCGTCAGCATATAATAAGTGCTAAATTCTTGGGCTGTTGCTGCTAACCCCAAAATCATCTCTTTCATTTATGGCATTGGAGAGGAGCTGAGAGCATAAAATAAAAAGATAAGGAGACAAGGGGCACCCTTGTCTAAATCCACACCTAGCTTTGATCCATTTGGAAGGAGTTTCATTAATTAAAATAGAAAATGCAGGATTCTGTACACATTCTAAAAAAAGCATAGAGAAGAAATCATGAAACTCAAAATATTCAAGAATTTTTTGAAGAGTAGGCCATCCCAAAGAGTCATATGCTTGTTCCATGTCTAATTTAATAGACACAAGCCCTTTAGAAGCTTTTGAGAATCTGATCTTATGAATAAGTTCATTAGTAAGCAAAATATGGTCTTGTAGAGATGTCCCTCTAAGAAACGCGGCTTGTTCAAGTGAGATTAGTTTCGGGATAATACCTTTCATTCTACTAAGAAGAATTTTGGTTGCAATTTTATACACCGTGTTACACAGGCTAATAGGCCTATAATTATCAGCACATTTTAGATTGTTGATTTTTGGAATTAGAACAATCAAAGTTCTCTTCCAATCCTCATTCATACTTCCGATTTCAAGAAAGTTCTTCATAGCTTCCCAGAATTATGTTTTTATAATAGGCCAATAATGTTTGAGAAAAGAATAAGTAATGTCGTCTTCACCTGGAGAAGAACCTCCCGTGGTATCTTTGATTGCATTTTCTACTTCTTCAAAACTGAATTCTCTACTTAACAGTCTTTTATCATCCTCATCCAGAATTGATTGTCTATTCGGCCAGCCTTCAAGAAAACATCTTCTATCTCGCCACTTATTATTGAAGTAGTGTACCAAAATGTCTTCAATTTGATTCTGATTATCCACCAGAATTCCATTGCCATCTTTAATGCTATGAATTAGATTAATATTCTTTCTAGCACTTTCCATAGAGTGAAAAAATTTTGAATTTTTGTCTCCTTCTTCTATCCATTTAACTTTGGATCTTTGTCTCCACCATGTGTTTAACCTCGCCAAAGTAGAGTTGAGTTCACTGATTTTAAATTTCATAATCGAATACTCATCCATGGAAAGCATACCAACTTCCGATTCTTTAGTTTGGAGCATGAGAATTTCTTCTTTGAGCAAGTCCTTCATGTGATTTAATTCTTTGTGCTTAGCCTTATTCCAAAAGAATAAGGATTTGAGAGTCCTTTTGAATTTGTAATTCAGAATTTCCGCAGAAGATCCCGAGTCTCTTCTCATCCAAGCATTTTTCACTATAGCATAAGAAGCCGGATATGAAGCCTACACATCCTCGAATTTGATAGATCTCTTGATGTTTGAAGAAAAAACTGAAGTATGGAGAAGAATAGGACAATGATCAGACGCTATTCTAGGAAGATGTTTTGTAACCATGTATTGATTACAGTTCATTGCAACAGCAATAACCAGAATTTGGTCTAATCTCTCCATTATCCTTTCATTTCCTTTCTTATTATTGCTCCAGGTTTTTCTAGGAACAATGAAGTTCAGTTCATGAAGATCATTTGAAGTCATAAAGTATTTCATCTCTCTCGACCCTATAGAGAATGTAAATATCCTGCCACCAATCTTGTCTTCTTTAGCCAAAAGACAGTTGAAATCTCCACCAAACACCAAAGGCCAATCATTGGTGATGTGTTTTTCCAAACCGTTCCAAAAAAACCTTCTATTGTACACATTTTTGCTACCATAAATAGAAGCTACTCTCCATTTTCCTTTATTAGTGATATCTAAATCACCTACAATGAATTGAGAAGAAGACTCAATCATTTTAAATTTAGCTTGGCTGCTTCTCCACATAACAAGGATGCACCAGATAAATTAGCAGACATCACAAAGCTGTAATTCCATCCATTTCCAATCATAATCTCCACATCTTTATTCTCAATAGAGACTAGTTTAGTCTCCAAAAGCCGAACAAAAATAACATTTTGATCTTTAACCACCTCCTTGAGGTAGAGAGAATCCCTTTTTTTCTTGGCTCCTCTACAATTCCAAAATAATAAGGAATTCATTTATGGATCAATGGGGAATTAATTCCCCCTTTCTTCTTAGCATCTTCTTCATTTTTCCTACCCCTTGTCTTCAGGCTGATAGGTCCTAGGTTTTTTAACTGCTTAGTACCTCTCTTCTTAACCGTGGACGAATTACCCTCACAAACTTTAGAACCCCCATTAGCTGTCTCTGTCTGAATATCTTCCTGTTCCTTAGGATGAAAACATTCCTCTATTATTTCCCCTTCCTCTGCCATGTTACTCAGAATTTTGAACTTATTTGTAGAATCTGGAATTTTGATCTCAAAGCCTTTTTAGGTCTTTTATCATCCACGATACAGCAGAATTCTACATTAGGAGTAGAATCATTAACCACTTCAATTGCTTTTTGATTCATACTAGAATCAATTGAAATTTGTTTTAACAGGAAATTCCCATCAAACTCCCTGCTAGAATTGTTTGGTCTAACAACTTCCTTTGAGATCCCTTCCAAGGTTGATTTTGCCTTTATAATTTCCTTGCTCATAGAAATTTTTTTATTAATCTTCTTAGCTTTGTAGTCCACATTAATCCAAGGACCATAACCTTCTCCATCATCATCTTTTTTTCCATTATCTAGCTGACTCTATTTTTGACAGTTTTTTCTGGCATCTCCATTTCCTTCTAATCCTGCACTGATTGGGTCTTCATCTCCTGGTTTAGTTTCATTTGCTGAAGATTTCTTCAAACATTCCTCCCTTAAGTGGCTAATCTTACCATAAATGAAGAAAAATGTTGGCAGCCTTTCGTATTCAATGTTCTGACAAAATTTTCCCAGCTCTCCTTCAACCCAAACTCCCATGGGTAGCTTCTCATCTAGTTTGATTCTCACGCAAACTCGTGCGAACTCTCTTCTGGACCACTGAAACATGTTGCCATCAATCAAATAAGGGATCCCCACCATGGAAGCAATTCTACAAACGTTCACTTCATCCCAGCATTGAAGTGGAAGGTTTGGCAAACGGATCCAAATTGTGGCTGTAAGACCTTGAAGTGAATTAGGTGAGAAAGTTGCTGACCATCTGTCCATTCCCAATATGTTTCCATTGACGTACCAGGGAACTGGAACAAGTATTTCTTCAAGAGCTTCCTGATTCTCAAAGGCACAAAGCACCCAACCAAGACCTAGTTATGCTAAATTAAGTTTGCCAAATCTGGACCATTGTTTTCTTAACTCAATGCTAATGACATTGAAGGGAATGTTGTTACCAAATATCTTTATAACCAGAGACTTTTTCAGTCTATTTGAGTTATCAACCTCTTTTCCCTCATGTAGTTTGACAGTTCCGTCTTCATTCACAAAATTGCTTCCGAAATCAAGTTCAGACACTTTTATATTATCCTTCTTTTTCCAAGCATTCAACCCCTATTTTTCAGTAACAGGATTCGAATCAACCACATTGTTTCTTTAAATGCAATTCCCAAGATCTCCAAGTTCACATTCCCGCACTATGACCAGGTCAGAGCTTTAAATAGCCTTGTACACTCCTTCGTGTTCCTTTGACGTCGTATTGACTCCTTCTATACCCAGATCATCAGCAATCTGATTATCATTTTGATCACCATTCAAATTCTTCTTAACTTCTTCTGCCTCATTCTTACATGAAGATTGAGCACACTCCTCTATTTGGATCTGATTGACTTTTAGTTGAATTGTTCCTTATTTACAATAAGACTTCAATATGGAATCTTCATAGAGAATTTGTTTACCTTTTCCAACACATTCAACGATCTTCTTTTTTTTCTTCAAAAGCTCCTTCCTTGATGATCAATGGCCGCTCTTTGTTAAACCGAAACATAATTTCCTTCTCCTGAACAACATTTCCAAAAGCTGGCGGAGACAAATCGAACTATCGTAAGATCTTTCGAGATGATGGATGAGGTTGACGGAGGTTGACTGAGACTCCGGAAGCCTGAGTCTGGTGATCCTCCGACGCCATTAGATCCAGCGGAAAAATCGCGAATGAAAATTCAAAATTCTTCTTCAACCGGAATAAACGGATCTTCTCTCTCATTTCATTGATTAAAGCTTGCATTAATGTGGTTTACTTTTCCATTTGCAGCAATCAAAGTCTTGAGGGGTTTTTTAAATCTTCTTCTTGTTTATGACAAGGATACCCACTTTCTCTAGATTTAGTTTTCTTTGTTATACATGCTTTCTCATGCTTACTTGACTCTTCTCTTGATAGTGGGGGCTTTGTAGGAGTTTCTTCGTTTGGGAAGAAATTAACTCATTTACTACATGCAAAGGATCTTCTAGTGTTTGGAAAAGTTTTAGTGTTTAATATTGGACTTCATAATACTACCATTAGACTATTGATTATCCCCTTGAGCCTCAATATTAATTAGAATAAAAGCTCAATTATTATCTCTCCTAACACTCCCAACGAGACCCATCTCTGTTACTCCCTCAGAATTCCCCTTATTGGCCACACTCTAATTTATCTTGGGTGGCCCGTCTCTTACAAAAAGCTTCATATCTCTAACTTGTTGTCTCTTATATAGATATCACTCACCATCTGGATTGTTGGAAAGCTAAGTTGTTCTCTTTCGCTGGGATAATCCAATTCTATCTTTTACTATATGGAACACCTTAACTTATTTGATTAGAGGGTCCATCATCCCCAAAACCTCTTGAAAATAGAATGATAAAATTAGTACCAAATTCCTTTTTCATGGTAGCTCAACTATGAGGTGGATGCATACAATTTCTTGGAAAACACCTGTATATCTAAATTTTTTTGTTGGAATTGGTATCTCAAGTGTACAATCTATGCACCATGCCTTTAATTTCTCTTCATTATGATGGCTGTATAACTTGGATCCTCTTGCTTGGTGTCTTTGACAAAATTATGGCTCTCCTTCGAAGGTCTTGTCTAAAACACCATCTCAATCTTGGAAAAATGTTTCTACTACTTCTTTGCTCTCAAAAGAAAAGTTTTCATTCAACATATCTTCTAATTTTTTCCATTTATCTCATTTAATACCCTTGTTGCAATGGACACTCTCTCATGGAACTTATGGATTCTGACATACTGCTATATCTCGTTCATATTATTGCAAACACTAATGATATTATGAAGAATTTCACTTGGAGAATCAAACTGGATTTTCCTATGCAAGTATCCGAGGGTATTATGAGAATGCACATTAGAATTGCTCCCTCTTTCAACATAATTTTGAAAATTTCTCTTTTAAGACATTTAATTATGACTATTATAATGACTGTCCTAAAGCGGTGTGGTTTAACTCTATTTGGCATATACACTATGTCCTAAGGTTTTTTTTTTTCTTTACTTGGCTAGCTTTACTCCATGGCCTAAAAACATCTAATGTTCTTATCAATAGAAATATTTAGGTTGTCCCTTTATATAAATTTATATCATAATATTGATAAGCGTAAGTTATGTACTATTTTATGTATTATTTTCAATGAAAATATATTATTTTAGTTATTTTTATGCAAGAAAACCCAAAATTTTTTAGAAATTCTAAGAAGCTTACAACGTCGTTGCATGCGAATAAACAACGGTGTAGTGTTGTCTTCAAAATCATCAAGGAGTCTCAATTTTGATATTGTGGCATTGAGTTGTCTGTTTGTAAGCACTATATGGAAACACAACAAATGCCTCAATATTACCAGCACTGTGGCATCAAAAAGTTAGCTTAGCAATGCTAAAGTCTCTATTTTCAAATGTCGCGATTCCATAATTTCTCATGCTTTGGCATAATTTTTGTTACTTTGGTGCCACCGTACTCGAATGTTTGTAGCACCATAATGTTACAATCATAACTTCTAAGCATCGTGCTTTCACAATAAAAATACATGATTGTTCACTAAGAAATTGATCCACGTCAGTAAACACCACGACATTGCAAAAGCTTCAGCATCAAGGCGCTAACTCACTTTAGGGCACTGGCGCAACTCTTTCAAGTGCCTTAAAGCCATATGCCTTTTTGTGTTGTTCTATAAATACTTTTGATTTTATATTTGTAAAGGAGTTTAGTCACTTATGTAATTTTAGTACTTCTTTCTAGAGTACTTCTCTAGTTCCCTCTTAAAGTAAAATCTAAGGGAGGCTAGGGAAGTACAAGTTACAATCATATGGAGTGTTTGCTTGTGTTTCTTGAAGCAACTATGTAACTTAAGGGAGAAAGAGTATAGAGGAGATACTTTGATCCTTTTTAGTGATATCACTTTCTTATATTTTATTCTTCCATGAGTTTAATAAAAATGAGTTTGCTTGTAATTTACTCTATATCTCACTAATTATTTTATTTTAGATTAATGATGTAAAGTGCATGTTAAGTACTAATGAAGAATTTTATTATTTAATTTATAAATGTTAATTTCAACATTATCCAATTCTTTATTTAACACATGTAGTGTTTATATATGTAGTTTAAATATAGTATGATGTATAGCATCGAAGGAGGATGCAAGAATAACTAGGAATATCGAGATAGGATGTTTGCAATCTAGACATAGGATGTAAAATATTTTAGGTCCTTAAGGAGATACTATAAATATAGGAGATCAACAAATATTCTTTTCACCCCTAAAAACTTGATAGAGATATAAGAATACATATGCTCTGAATCACATTTATACTTAAAAGTTTCATTAGGAAAGATATAAATTTATACTTATCAATCCAAAATACTTTTATTAAATATTATATCAAATATTTTTGCTATTTTATTCAGTGATAGAATCTCCACAAATATCATTTTTACTTCAGTTTGATAATTATTATAATTAGAGTTAACAGTAGTAGTTTGTTGCAAGTAAGTATACTTCATTGTGGGTTTGACACTCTAAATATAGCATACATGTTTACGTATATTAAGTGAAATTTTGTTATATTATATATATATATATATATATATATATATATATATATATATATATATATATATATATATATATATATATATATATATATATATATATATAACTAAAAACATTTTTTAGGGTTGATAACCCTAGATTTTTATGTGATCCAAAAGTTCACTCTATAGCCCCATTAAGTTTTTGGCACTATTATTTGGGATTTTTTTTAAACAATTTTAGCTATATTATTGAATTAGTTTCATAGTTAAACCTACTTGTATATTTTTTATATTTATTTTATTTGTTGATTGCGTAGTTAAACCCTTTCAAAAATTCAAAAAACCAAAAATATTTTAAAAATGTATGAACCTATATTAGATCAAAATCATTCTATACCCCTTAGGGATTATGTTAACCCTTTAGTAGACAAAATTTATCATAGTATTAATAGACCTATGATCCAAGCTAATAATTTTGAATTAAAACTTGTCATAATTCAAATGGGTTAAAATTTTCAGTTTGGGATAACTCCTGTTGAAGATCTTGATTTACACATAGTTAATTTCATGGAAATTTGTGCAACATTTAAGTAAAATGGTGTCAGTGATGATCCTATTAGACTTAGATCATTCTCATTTTCTTTAATAGATAAAGCTAAGATGTGATTGAATTCCTTAACCCTAGGCTCTATAATCACTTAGAATGAGTTAGCTTATAAGTTTTTTAATAAGTATTTCCCACCTTTAAAGATAGCCAAATATAGAAATAATATCACTTCTTTTACTTAGTTTGAAGGAGAATCAATTTATGAGAGTTTGGAGAGATTTAAGAAAATGCTTAGGAAATATGTCTTCACCTTGCCTTACTATGTTAGTTGGTTATTCAAATATTTTATAATAGAATAGTAGGATCTCTTAGAATAATCATAGATGATACAATTAGAGGATCATTAATGTATAATTAATTTGAGAAAGTATATGAATTACTAAAGAAAATTGTTACTAATAATTTCTAGTGGCCTGTTAATAGGGTAAATCTTAATAGAGTAGCATGGATTTATGAATTTGATGCTTTGTCAATATTGAGTGCACAAGTTGTAAGAAAATTTAAAAAGTTTAGCACATTTGGATTGAATTCTGGATTAGGAATTGAATCATATATGTAATTGGAGGATCAAAATTTAATTGAAGATAATAATGTGTAAGGGATTAAAATATTAATTTGATTGAAAGATAAAATAATTCTTACTCCAATACATATAATCTAGGTTGGAGGAATCATCCTGATTTTAATTGGTCAAATAATATTGCTAGCAATAATCAATAGAATCCAGGTCAAAATAATCAAGGAGTAAATTAAAATAATCCTCAACATCCTGTTGTTAATCCTAAACTTGTATATCCTCCAAGATTTAATCAAAGTGATTAGTTTGGAAGTAGAAAATCTCTATTGGAAGATATAGTGATGTAGCTAGGAACTCAAATGTAAAATTAAGCAGCTTCTATTAAAAAATAAAAAATCTAATTAAGTCAGCTTATAGTTTCAGTCATTAGTAAATTTCTTGGATCCTTTCTTAGCAATACTAAAGTTAATTAAAACAAAAATAATATCAAGCCTTTGTCCCACTGTATGGGGTCCGCTACATGAATCCTTCTCTTCATTGTGTTATGTTAAAAGTCAAATTCTTATTTAAATCTAATAAAGAAATATCATTGTTAATATTTGTTACAACTCGAGCTTCCGAGTTTATGATTTATATGATAAAAAATATTATTCATTGCCTCTTTATTTCTCCTAGTATTTATAGTGTATATATATATTTGTGTGTTGACTAATATCTCAGGTATAGCATACACTGTTCTTTGAAGATTTTGAGCACAAGATTGGGTAAAATATGTTATTTTAAAAGAGACATTAATTTTGATTTATTTATTTTTAATTTTTAAAGTCAAGTCCTATAAGGGTGTTTGGTAACCTTGTGACCGTACACACATACAAGGGGAGAAAAAAATTTTTAAATATTTTATATATATATATATATATATATATATATATATATATATATATATATATATATATATATATATATATATATATATATATATATCATTGTACATCATACAATATGGATCATACTGTATGATATAGTGTTATAGAAATTAATTAAAATATTAATTTTTCTTAAAAAAATATTATTTGAAATATAACTAATCGTACAATATGAACACCACATCGTACTGGACTATATGTTAAAATTAGAAACTCCACCATTCATTAAATTAGGTAAAAATTTAAATTTAAAAAGTTTTTTATCCATTATGTATGAACCTAATCATATTGTATGATGTTTAACATATTTTATAATTTAATTCTATGATTAATAAATCGAATCAACTTTAATATTTTAAAATGTACAGTACAAATTGGATCATACTGTACGGACAATAGAGATGATTTTGGTCATCCCGTGATTCATCTTGGATGAACTACTTCTTAATTAAACTAATCATACTGTACAATTAGTCAATCATACTAATGACTGCATAATACTAATATATAAATTGAACTATTCATATTGATGATTGTATAATATTAATAGGTTAAGTTTTGCATAACATATTAGACGATCATGCTATCGTACAGTGTGACCATTGGCGGCTAAGTTGAACTTTTAGGATTTTTTAAGCCCTCTATTTAAGCTTTCTCTAAAGACAACATAATTATCTTTGACATGCATTAAGTCTACATTCTTTTGGAGAAAATTTGAAGAGAGAGCCTTAAAAGGAAGAGAGAAAAGGGTAAAGTTTAAGAGGAAGAAGATCTTTGTATATTTCAAGAGAGAGTGGAGGGGGTTTCACATGGTTGCTCCAGTAAGCTTGCATATTAGTACCATTAGATTTAAGGTTTATCTTAAGAAAAGTTTTAGGAAGAAAAGATATATTTGGTGTTAAAGGACCCAGCTATTCTGCTGCACCGAGGAAGGTGAAAGTGATTCAAGGTTCTCTACCTCACCAGGAGAGTGAAAAGGAGTCCAGGTTCTTTGCCTCACCAGGAGGATGAAAAGGAGTTAAGATTCTTTATCTGTGAAAGGACTATGGCTCTTTGTCGCACCAAGTTGATGGAAGAGTGTTTATAAGGGCTTCTCTGCCTAGCTGTGGGGTTTAAAGGAGAGACACTAAAGGAATAGTGCAATACTTAGAGTGGGTGACTCCGGGGAGTAGACATAGGTCATGGTTTGATCGAACCACTAAAAAATCTTGTGTGTGTGTGTGTGTGTTTTAGTTTTTGTAGTTTATTTTTTCATATTTTATTTTCTATTATAACTGCTTGGTTAAAAATTTGTGATTGATTAAATTATTATCACCATCATTGTAAATTTTGATAAGTGTACTAGCTTTTACATCAAGTGATAGTATTTCTTTCGTATTAGTGTGCTTCGAGCTAGTTCTTAAAAGTTTAATAACATTCAAGAACTTTCAAATGGTATTAGAGCAGAATTTAAAAACATAGTTTTAGAAAACTTTTGAAAAAATGTTCAATAGCTAACTTATTTGAAAATGTTTGAAAATATTTCTTTTAATTTTTAAAAAAATTTACATGTCTGATTTCTTACAATCAATTGATTATCAAATATGACATATGATTCAAACTTGTTATTTATACCATTACGTGTTATAGATGGAGTTAAAATTGATATTTCTTTTATTGAATAAAGTATAATAGAATAAATTAATGCTCAATTGAATGCTAAATGCTTGAAATATTTTTTCTGTGCTTTGAATTTTGAAGATTGCATGAGAATCTCTACATGTACTACTGACAAGGAAAATTTGGGATAAACTATGCATTACATACAAATGAACTAGTGAAGTCAAGCAATCTAAGATGAACATTTGACTACATGCTTTGAACTTTTCAGCATGAAACTTTATGAGACTATCTTAGACATATATGCTAGATTTACTCAGATAATAACATCTTTATATGCCTTTGGTAGAAAAACTTCAATCTTTAAAAAGTTCAACAAAATTCTACATTCTCTAATTGATAAAGTTGATACCAAAGTCATGGATATACGTTAATAAAAAAATTTGAATACTTATTCTATTGACAATCAAATTGGCTCACTCATTACATACGAGCAAAGTATGAGTCAAAGAATTTTGGATGCAGGTAATGAGAAGACTATAATGCTAAAAGCTAAAGACACGGATGAATATGGCTTAGTAGATGATGAGAGTAAGAAGATAACATTGATAACAAACAATTCAAAATTCTATTGAAGTACAAGCATAAGCATAAATAAAAGTGGAGCAAAGATAAAAAAGATAAAAATGTTAAGTTTTCTTCTAACATTATATACTTTAGGTGTAAAAAACTTGAACATCTGAAATTTGAATGCTTAAATTTAAAAACTTATCTTGAAAAGAAAAAGGGTGAAATAAGAAAAATGTAATAAAGGCAAATGATAAAAAGTAAAAAAATATCCTAAGCAGACTTAGCTTATGAATCATTAGAACAAGAGTAAGATGATGAGGTAACAAACTTATGCTAAATCATCAAGGATTCAATTGTTAATTCTAATATGGTATAAGTATGGTAAGGATTATTTGTGTGATTTGTTTATATGTTTTGTGTGATTATTTATCTATTTTATGTGCTTGATTTTTATTTTGTTTTAAGCATAATTACATAGTTTCTTTATGTATGTTATTATTTTCTTGTACATGTATTTTAGTTTTAGGTGTTATTTTATCTCTTCTTGTTGATAATATCAAAGTGGGAATGTATTATGGTTGCTTGTATTTGTGGCTTGATTTTTAAAATTTTATGTTATTTAGTTTTAAATTTTATTTATCTTAAAAAAATAAAAAAAATGATTTCCCCAATTTTTTATTATAATTTTTTTAGTGAGTGGGAGTTTAGGAGAAAATATTTTTAATTTGTAAATTCAACCATTAATATTTACTATCTTAAAAAGGGGGAGATTGTTGTAACTCAAGCTTCCAAGTTTATGATTTTGATGATAAAAAATATTATTAATTACCTCTTTATTTCTCAAAGTATTTTAGTACATAATTGTTTGCTTGTTGACTAACATTTCATGTACAACATACACTATTCTTTGAAGATCTAGGGCTCAAGATTAGGTTGAATATGTTATGTTAAAAGATTTTATAATTTCCATTTATTTATTTTTAATTTCTTTAGTCAAGTACTTTAAGGAAATATGTTAGCTTACTGACCATGCACACAAACACAAGAGGAGCAAAAATGTTTTTAAATATTTTAATTTTTCTATACAGCGTACTATATGATATGAATCATATTATATGATTTGGTATTATAGAAATTAATTAAAATATTTAATTATTTTAAATAAAATATATTTTAAAATATAACTAATCATACAGTACCAATACCATATTGTACTAGATGATCTGTTATAATTAAACACCCCGTTGTTTATTAAATTAGGTAAATATTTGAATTTAAAAAGTTGTTCTATTCATACTGCAAAAACCTAATCATATTATATGATGTTTAAAATATTGCCTAATTTAATCATATGATTAATCAATCGAATCAGCTTAATTTTGATATTTTGATCATACTGTATAATTAATAGAAATGATTTTGGTCATCCCATGATTTGACTTGGATGAATTGCATTTTGGTTAATTAATCATATTATATGATTGGTCATTTATACTGATGATCACACAATACTAACATGTAAATTGAATTATTTGTACTAATAATCATATAGTACCGATAGGTTAAATTCTACACATCTTATTAGACGATCCTGCGATCGTACTATATGATCTTTGACGGCTGAATTAAACTTTTAGAGTTTTTTTTTTAATCGCTCTACTTAATTTTTCTCCAAAGACATTGTAAGTGTATTTGTCATGTATTGAGTCTCCATTCTTTTAGAGAAAACTTGAAGAGAGAGCCTTGAAAGAGAGAAAGGAAATGGTGGAGTTTGAGAGAGAGAAGATCTTTGTGGGTTTTAAGGGAGTGTGGAGGGGGTTTCACATGGTTTCTCTGTCAAGCTTACATCTTAGTACCATCGGATTCAAAGTTTATTCCAAAGGAAGTTTTGGGAAGAAAATGATATCTTTGGTGTCAAAGGACCTAGCTACTCTATCGCATCATAGATAATGAAAGTGATTTAAGGCTCTTTGCCTCGGTCGGAGGGTGAAAGGGAGTCTAGGTTCTTTGCCTCACTAGGAGGATGAAAAAGAGTCAAGTTCTCTGCCTGTGAAAGGAGTATGGTTCTCTACCACACCGGGTTGGTGGAAGAGAGTTTGTAACGACTTCTCTGCTTAGCTGCGAGGCTAAAGGAGAGTCACTAAAAGATTAGTACAATACCTGAAGTGGGTGACTTTGGGGAGTGGACATAGGTCATGGTTTGACCAAACCACTATAAAATCAAGTGTGTTCTTTTTTATTTTATTTTTTACAGTTTAGTTTTCAACATTTTATTTTTTATTATAATTGTTTAGTTGAAAATTTGTGATTGTTATTATGTTGTATTAATTAGATTATTATCACCATCTTTCTAACTTTTGATAAGTATACTAGCTTCCACACAGAGTGATAGTATTGCTTCCGTATTAATGTGCCTCGAGCTAGTTCCTTAAGTTTTAACAACCTCTTCAATCTTTTAATATTTTATAACTAAGTCTTTTTTTGTCTACCTCTACCTTTTTTAATATAAGTCAAATCTAATACATCCACCTTTCTAACTGGATCATTGGAAGGTCGTCATTTTTTGTGACCAAACCATCTAATGCAACTCTCTCTAATCTTGTCTTCCACTTGAGCTACTCCAACCTCTTCATGTATATGCTCATTTTGTATCCTATCTCTAAGAGAAATTCCACTCATTCACCTAAGCATTATCATCTCTGCAACACTAAACTTAGTATTATGTTTCTCTTTTAATGGCCAAGATTCTTCACCATAAAAGCATTGTAGGTCTCACCACAATCTTATAGAATTTTGCCTTAAGTTTGAGGGGGACTTTTATATCACACAACAAGCCCAATGCATTCCTCCACTGCAACCATCCAACTTGAATTCTACTAATAATATCCCAATCTATTTCACCATCACTCTGAATAATAGATCGAAGATATCTAAAATGTGTACTCTTATTAATTCCCCTTATGCTTATATTTTTATATTATCTTTTATTAATATCTCCTCATTCTGATTATTTTATTAACTATAGTAAAAGTAATAATTAAAAAATATATAAATTAGGGTAGTAACAACATCATAGATTATAGTTAAAATGAACACTGCTTTATAATTAATAGATTAGAAAAATTAATAATTAATTATATTAGATCATTTATTACAAAGTAAGCATACTTCCTTGTGGTTCGACACTCTATTCTGTCACTTTATTACTTGATTCCACACATATACTTGCTTATATTAAGTGGGGTTTTATTATTATTTATGTTAAAAAAATTTAAGCATTGCTTAAGGGTGAAAGAGTCTTAAATTTTTATACAATTCAAAAGTTCACTCCACAGCCCCACATTAATTATACCTGAATCTATAAAC
Source organism: Dendrobium officinale (assembly GCA_019514585.1). Lineage (NCBI taxonomy): Eukaryota > Viridiplantae > Streptophyta > Magnoliopsida > Asparagales > Orchidaceae > Dendrobium > Dendrobium officinale. The sequence continues at coordinate 19,457,338 of CM033694.1, forward strand.
CACCTCTACTTTTGAATGTGATTATTCCCTTTCTATTGTTGCTTCCCTTCTTCCATGGATAAGTAGTTTTTTTGCTCAAACCAAATATCTTGAAAGCTTTTTAATACATCATTGAGTTGTAGTCTACTTAGTCTATATTAAAAAGTTATAATTGCTTGATCTTTACTTACTCTATCACATATGGAGGGAAAATGAATAATCTTCAATTTGGATCTTCAATGGATAGCATCTCTATAGTCATATTTATGATTAAGAAAGCCATCCATTTAAAGATTTTCAAATGAAAAAGTTGGGAGAAACTCAAATGGATTATGGAGCATAATGGACATTGGGTTTTCTTGTCATGTTATATATTATCAGTTTTGGTTGCATGGGTGGCTTTTTTGGGCTTTGCTGTTTTTCGGGTTCCTGTCTTCATGTCTGTTACCTGTCTGCTTTCATGATAGAGAAATGTTTTTGGTCTTGTTGGGTTTTGATTTTTCTCCATGGATAATAATGATGCCCCATTGTGCAAACCCTTCACCTTGGACAATCAAAATGGCAATTAGGGGAAACATTGAGCTTCAAATAGTTTTTCTTTATGCTTAATGCAATGCATCTATATATAAGTCGATGAGTTGGTTCCTTCTTTACTTAGTCTTTTTGTGCAGCTCACATTTATAGTTTATTGCACACTAATTTCATAAAAAATTCATATATACTAGTGAGCATGATTTCTTTGATGCAGCTCTTGCAACTCCATTTATTTTATAGGAAGATTTACATTCATATTATTTTATTTCATTTTATTTAAATATCTAATGTCTAAAATTTTAATATTTCATATCTATTACTTAAAATTTTGTTTTTATCAAATATGTCACTCATATTTTATTTTAATCATTTATATTTAATTTGAATATAATCCACAAGTGATATGAATGAAATATTAGTTTGGTCGCAAAATTGCGCAAGCCGACCCCTTTCCCCCAACACTCTAGCTGCTCAAATCGGCGTCCCCTACATTCTCGGTACCGGCCAAGCGCATTCGTCCGACGCCATTCCACACACTCGTGCCCTTCCCGACACCATTGCTGTCTACATCCCTCGAATCTCGTTTGGGACTTCGATTCCTATTTTCTTTTGGGCTGCGGATTTGCTTCCGGCCGCCCGAGGGACCGATGGCTTTATCCGCCTCCGATGTCGAAACCGTTTACTCACTGCTCTCCGACGCTTTCAGCCCTGACTTGTCTGTACGAAGACCGGCGGAGTCCGCCCTCGCTCAGTGCGAGCGCCGCCCCGGATTCTGCTCATGTCTCCTAGTAAGCTGTCCATCTCTGCCTCATGTTGCCTTCTTCTTCTTTTTGTTGATTTTTAGGTGCATAGATGTATTGGAGCATTCTTGAAGATAGTGGTGGATGCAGGAAATCATAGCCGCCAGGGATGTGGCTTGCCGTGATGACGTCCGTCTCCTGGCTGCCGTTTTCTTTAAGAACAGCATACGTCGCTTCTGGAGGCAACGGTGAGATGTTTATTTCGCATGAATCACACCTTTGATTATTCTGATGTTTCTGAAGATTGAATCTTTAATATCAACTGTTTTACATTCTGCATTTAGGAATACTACGTACTTCAGCATCTCGTTAAGATATTATAGGCTACTTCATAAGTTTTCAACTAGTCGGTACAGCGACTCAAAGGTTTACCCTTTTGCTCTCTTTGGTCGCTCAGGCGGCGTATGGTTTCTGGATAGTGAGGATAATGTTTAGCAAGTCGAATTGTTGTATTGCAATAGATTGGTAGTTTTGTTATTTTTCTATTTTTTATTTCCATATTCCCCATCTCCCATTCATTTGAAAGGAGCCTAATCAGCAACTTAGCATGCTATGTCAAAACTATGAGAGAAATGGATGGAAGAAATCAGGCTTGTGATGAAATATAATCGAGCCCGTTGGAAATTTTAATAAATGCAAAAATTGTTACTTGTTTTTTCAGTGGAAAAGACATCAATAAATGTCCGCCTGGAACTCCATCTATCGAGAACTAGGAGCTTCTGTTGTTTTTGCCAAAGGAAGACACCTTAATAAGGATCAGTAATCATGTAAATTACCATTTAATGCCTTGAAAGTATTATCGTTTTGTGTGATGAGCATGCAATTCATTCTTCAAGGAAAGCCTTTTGATTCAGCTGTGGTTTTCAAAGTTTATTTTTCATGTATATCTAATGATAAGGTGTCTGTGTATGGGTGACGTGATGAAGTTGGAGTGACAAGGCACAAATACATGAACATGGAGATTATCATAAATGAGGTGGTAACAATTCTAAAAATGATTTTAGAAGAAACTCCTGATCTAGAGTAGATGAGGCAAGCCTAAGTCCTGTATATTCCTGAACTTTTATAGTAAAGATTCAGATTTAATTTCAAACATGGATTGTTATCTTCTACTAAAATTTGGACAAATAATATGATATGCTTAAGCAGACTTCTAAACAATTACAATTGTGATATACATAGAAGTTGATGTGGGGAGATACATGAAGAATCAAGATGAAGAAGAGCTAAACAGCTCTTGGAGACCCAAAACAGCTAAACTGTTATAAATTCCAAAAATATTCATTCCATCTTCTTCTACCTATAGCAGCTATTCATAACAATATAATACAAATGTCTAGAACTCTCTAGAAAAAGGTACTAAATTAGATAAACTATCCCTAAGCCTTGATTTAACTAATATGCTCCGCCTCATTCTCCTATGGTACGAAGAAAGCTAAGTAGGGGCGGAGTGGGGATGGAGTTCTTGGGAGCAATGCAAAGGCGTTGGATCGCTCCAGGAGCTTGTCGCCGAAGGCCTATTAGACGGGGGGGCTGCCGAAGGGAGGGTGAGGGTGAGGATGTAGGTGGTGGCTAGTAGGTAGTTGGCTTTGAATTTCTGTGGCTTCCACATTGCGTGCATTATTTCCACAGTAATGACGTGGCCACCAAAGGAGTAGAGAATGTTGGTATCGCCTGTAAAGTAAAGAACAAGCTTCGATGGCCCCGAATGCTTCACCCCATCCACCTAGCCGTTGAAAAGAGCAGCAATGACAAGATACTAAGCAGTGTTAAGTGGTCATAAGAAGGCCAAGAAATGACCATATCCTGTAGTTTCTTAATGCAATCAAAAATTTGGGAGAGGGCCCCAAATTTTTGATCACAAAAACACAATCAACTTCCTATATAAAAGAAGACACAAAATGCTAAAAAAGAAGAGATAACTAGAAATTCTAGAACAAACTCTTATATTTCATATAAATGAACACTTTTATAAATAAAGACTTACAACTCTTAAAATTAAACGACTTACAAACAAAGACTCAAACAAGACACCCTAAACTTGCTTACTTTGAGAAGAGGGATACAGGTGAGGTGGTCACTTGCGGAGAGACGAAAGAGATTAGAAGCCGAGAAGAAGGGTGGAAAGAGCTCGCAAGATTTCCCAAGAAATAGAAGAAGAAGAGATGGAACTAGCTCGCAAGCTTTTCCAGCAAAACCCGCAGGTTTGCATTTCCAAAAACCAATCACATAACATTACTTAAACATACAAAAAACATCCCTATATATAGGCATGAGAGAGGAATACAAATAGCCACAAGATTAATTTAAAAGCTTATTTAAATAGGGAATATGAAAAGCCAACAGTCAACTTCAGGAAACGAAGCATCAAGCCACAGAAAAGCCCCCATACACTCACGGGAAATAGCCCAGCCAGGGAACCGAAGGAGCAGCCACGAAACCAAAGAGGCCCGCACAGAAGCGAGGCGCCAAAAGGCACGGAAAGGCCCCCAGCTCGGAAAACCAGCAGCCCACCGTCGGAACCAAGGAGCCAAGGCACGGGAAAAGCCAACCGTGGAAGCCAAGGAGCCAAGGCACGGGAAAACAAACAACCTTGGGATTCCAAAAGCCACTTTGGAATCCCAAGAGACAAACTTAAATTTAAGACATAAAAACTATAAATAAAAATTACATAATTAAGATAACTAATGAACTAAAACTTAGCTAATAATGAGCTAACCTTTAGTTCAATAAATGAACTAAAAATCAGCAGCTCATAAATGAGCTAAACTCCAGCTCAAAATTTATATAACTAGTAAGCTCAAGGGAAGTCAAAACCAACTTATTTTGGGTTTGAGTTGACCCCCCTTTGCCTACATCATTTCTGAAAGAGGGGATGAACACAATGGCAACACAACAAGCTCCAAATATGTAAGTCCATGTTCTCTTGTCCATCTTGTCATTTATGTAATATATATTGCTAGCACAGGCAATGAGCTGGATAACAAAGCCAAAGAATAGAAATGTACAGTTGAAGACCAAGCCCACCTTTCTCCAATGCTTTCTAAGCAATCCTTCAATAACTTTAAACCATAGTATTACTTGATTTCTGAAATCAACCTTCTCCCTCTTCTTCTGCACTCCACATAAAGAATACTTATAAGATATGCAGTCTAGCTTCCCATGAGACCATAAAGAAGGTGGAATAGGATGTCGCTGAGCATGCCGAGCTGGGAGGAGAAGTAAGGTAAGGTGAGAAGCACCTGAGCAACCTGGTTAGAGGCACAACTAAACCAAGCGTCATATCTGCTATGCCAGAGGAGGGACGAGAAGTGAGACTTAGTTGTCTTCTTCTCTCCTTCATTCTCCTTTTCGATGTATCTTCCCACCATTGCTTTTTCTACTATCTTGTCATCGTTGTGGTTTGAGGTTAAGCTCATTTTCCCTCTGGTTCTTGTTGCTTTTATCAATGTTTTTTGTGGTTGAACAGAGTAAGGTGGAACAGAGAAGAGTTGGTGGTCGTGTTTTGAGAGCGAAGTTGATGTGGGGATGGATTAGAGACAGAGCATGTGGGATAGAACATGTTGGCGTGCGGGGGAGGCATGAGTGTGGGACGTCACAGTCGCGTATGGAGAGGGATGCTGATGCGATTGGTGTTGCGCGAGCGGAGACAATCGAACGAATCAGTACTGAAAGTGCAGTTCGCGGAACTTGTGATGAGGATGATCTGTTCGGACGGGTTTTGGATGGTGGGAGATGACAAGATAGTGGGAGTAGCGGAGCGTCTGTTGTTGCAAAGGAGGTGGCGGCGAGATGTGCGAAAGTTCATCGGAGGCAAAAGAGCTCGCGAATAGCGGGATTGGAGTGGATGCCTGCTGTCGCGAGTGTCGTGGACGTCGTCATGGCCGTTCACGCGGACTAGACAAGCAAAGGCATGAGCTCAGATCGACTGTACAGGTCGATCGTGAGGGTTTCTTCGCGGATGGCAGATCATGCCGAGAGATGACCGATGGTATGATTTCCATCGGTGGTGGATTCATTCTGGCATGGTTTCCAGAAGATGGAATCACTGGTATGGTTGCCAGCGGGGGCGGGGGATGTGTAGATTCGCTGGTATGGCTGTCGACTGATGGAGGCTTCAAACATCGTCGACAGCCTGACTTCATACATGGTTTTCCCAAAGCATTCAAAAGCCCGATAGACGTCAAGGGTTGATGTAGCAGCAGCCCAGGTCCCTGATCGATATCAAGGGCCAAATCTCGCTCTGATACCATCTGATGTAGGGAGATACATGAAGAAGCAAGATTAAGAAGAGCTAAATAGCTCTTGGAGAACCAACACAACTAATCTGTTATAAATTCCAAAAATATTCATTCTATCTTCTTCTACCTATTGCAGCTATTTTTAACAATATAATAGAAATGCCTAGAACTCTCTAGAAAAATGGTACTATATTAGATAAACTATCCCTAAGCCTTGATTTAACTAATATGCTCCGCATCAGAAGTGTTTATATGTTTTTGTATTTTATGGACATCGACAACCTTAAATGCTTATTCCGTGAAAATTATATGCCTTTCCCATAGTTCCGTACCAAAAACTAGTTTGCATGATGAGCTTGACAGATTCGTTATAGAAAATAATTCAAACCAGTACCAAAAAGTTTGGAGGACAATTGATAGTTGAAGTGATGGTGTGCAATAAGACATGCTAATTAATTTTTGAAATGTTTCTTTCTTGTATCTATGAGACATTTCTTTGCTGAATGACATACATGAAGACGAGCTATAAGAATTTAAATGATTGTCATATGAGGAAAGAAGCATAAACCAAAGCCAATGATTAAATAGTTTCTTTTACTTATTTAACTTAAAATGGGAGTTTCTATAGAATATATTACTCTTTATCTAGCATGGAAGGTAAATAGCAAATATATTAATTGACGAAACATTTCTAATGATATGAGGATATGTTTATTTTTCAGTCATGCCACTTTTCCAGTAACAGGCGAATTCATGCTTAGTTCTTATTCTTTTCTTTCCTATCGTCAAGCTAGTTTTGATATTATAGTTGTTACTTGTTAACCTGTTTTAATAAATTGCAATTTCTGCATGCAGTGTTATCAGCAATGATGAGAAGGCTCACCTACGGAAAAAATTGTTATTAAATATTCGTGAAGAGAGTTCTCAGGTAAACATTCATGGTGTAGTTCCTTTCCTTGTATTCCTTTTTTCCTTATAACAAAATTTTTATTTGAATCCAATTTTACATATTTAAACTGGAAAAGTTCAATGTTCATAAAAATTATTGACATTTTGGTTTTTTTTTTTATGAATTGGGCCTTTCTTTGTTTTCTCTGTAGAACGCATAAGAAGGTCTTGTTTATCATTAGCAGCGGATTTCCTACATTCCAACCGTGTTAAAATGTTTTTTCTTGTGCATGTTATCCTACAGATAGCACTTCAGTTGGCTGATCTTATCTCAAAAATTGCACGTATAGATTATCCCAAAGAATGGTAAGTTCTTGTTTATGGGTCTTTCCATTTACCAATACTCATAAATTGTGGTTCCAGAGTTTGTTTGTCTAGGATTCTCTTAATCACTATGTTATGTCCTATGTTGCACCGATACACCTATTTATGAAGGCGTGCAGTATCCGATACACCGATACACAGATACGCCTCCGATACGCCACCGATACGTGTCCCGTATCCGTATTGTGTCGTATCCGTGTTGCCGTATCTGTATCGGTGCAACATAACTTATGTCTAATTTTTTTATGTTTCAAATTTTGAATTTCTCACTTTTTATCGTTTATCCTGCTATGGATATCAGCATAAGCATATTATGCCTCTAGCCTGTATTTTGATTGATATTCTGCTTTTCTGATAATAAAGCTATTCATTTACAGTTTGAGATGTTGGTCGTTTGTTGATCTTAGTTTGTCATTAGTTAAGTGAATTTCATTTGCAGTTATTAAATGAACTATTGGTATATCGTTTTGCTGAATTATGTAGTTATTGTTAGAACTTGTGGAAAATTATGTTATTCATTCTTAGTATTCAAGTGTCTTTCTAATATGATTTGTTTTTGGAGTCAAACCCCATACATCCCATTTGAAGACAAGGAGAAATACCATTGGCCCTCACACTCAGTAGTGTTTTGCTAATACAAGCTATTTACTTAAACCCTAAATTTCATTTCTTGCATTATTTGTTATATCACGGTCTAGTTCTTAGTTGGGAAACCTTGTTATTGAGCTTTCTCGGCCTTCCCGGTGACACATTCTGTTTTTGGTGTTCAAATGGCCTTTATTTAGGCATCAAAGTGTGTTTTCTAATGTATTTTGTTTGTTCTATAGTTGCTTGTTAACTGTTTCTGTTATGTTTATGCCAGCAGAAGAATCCATTTTATAAATTAAGAGAGCATGAAATGGTGCCAGATAATAAGTTGTTTGTAATTACTATGATATTAAGCTATTCACATAAAAAGTCTGTTAGCATTTTAGGTGTTTAATTAATCTTAACTATGACCTATTGCCTTCAAAACCTAATATGAGTAAATTCAGACTGGGTGAAATATATTCTATGTCCATGGTAATACCCAGAGACTACTTTCACAAAGTTTTTTTTTTTTTTTCCCTTGGAAGCATGGAGCTAGCATAAGTGTCCTAGAAGTAAGTTGGTATTGGGGCAAGAACTTGAAACTTGAAAGAGCAAGTTAGAAAATGTGGCAGTAGTCCGAATCCTTACTTATAGTTAAAACATTCTCTGTTCTACTAGTTCCATCGGTTAACTGGTCAGAATTATTTCCTGGCTTCTGAACAGTATGGCAGGTTGGTTGGCAAAAATGTTGAAAAAAAAATTATGCATGAAAATTTGATAAAAACTAAAACATGTTTATTTCCATTGCTTTACATTTTTCATTTCACCGATGAAGTTTACAGGGTTTCTTGAATCTAGGCAAACCTGTTTAAATACAACTTGGATGATTTAAAAATTTCCAGGAATTTTTTGTTGGGTTCACAATTTGTCAATAACGGTTAGATGGGTTGCTTAATTTGTTTGATGTGGCTGCTAAAATTATCTTTATATTAGCAAACGCAAAGTTTCATAAGTTCTATTAAATTTCAGTTGCATTTGGAATTAATACTAAGTAAAATTTATTCTGAGCTTTATTTGGCATTCCCAATGACAACGGTCAGATTCTAGGAAACATACAGCAGGTACATGAAAAAGATTCTTGGAGCAGAGTAATAACATGCCCTTTTACAATCTGTAACCTTCTAAACTACTAAACATGTTGATACTGATGATTTTATATTTGATGAAACCTTGTTGGGGCCAGGGAGAGCTCATGCCTTAGGCTTCTGATGAATGTAAATAGACTAAAAGCTAGCTTGTTTCCATGATTAGCACAACGAAATTAGTGGTTTAGTTTGAACTGGGCTATGAATAAGTCATAATTTATCAACATTGGGAAAATCTTTCTCCAGGTTGTGAAAGCTCATTGATTAATTGAGACGGAATGGCTGGCTTCTAAATCTAATACATGTTGTATGGAGAAAAAAAAATCAAATGAAATGCCCCCTTTTGAGATTCAACATTTGGAATTCTTTGTCAAGTGAAAGATATTTGATCCTATGAGGTAAATTCATGATGACAAAATAAAGTATACTGTTCTTATTATTTATCAGTTAGATTGATAAAATTGCAGAGGATCCCGAACTGCTTCTTCTGTATCGCGGATCATCAAACACATGGGGTGGATGAACCAGCTACAATCGAAAATTTCCTAATTTCGGAAGCGAGTTGCAGGAGAGCTTCTTTCTATCCAACTTGAAATTATCGAAAAAATTGGAAACTATACACAGACTAAATCCTGGGCGAGCTCTTGGAGAGCCCAGCCATTATCCGGGCCTTGGCCTTATAGGGAGGTACTTGTAATCCTGGGGCTAATTAATATGGGTGGCTCCCCAGAACGATTTTTTTCTTTCTACTAAGCTTCTCATAGGAGGACTCTTTTCTTTAGAGCTACTGGAAAAAGGTATGTAAGTTCGTCCCTATTAAACCTTTTGGGAAACTGCATTCGGAATTAGCGGGGTAGGGACAGTTTCACTCAGCTGTCAGACCAAGTAACTATCAAAATGAGGCCGAGCTAGGAAAGAGGAGCTAATGACATCTTCCTTATATTTGTGAACCCTATGATGATCAAGTGAAGGACAGTCTTGATTAAAGCAGATGCTAGTCCAGATTGCGGACTTCCCTTGTTGTTGCCAGTAGTTAATTGTCACTTGTTTCCCACAGGGACCAAATTGTGCATGCTGATTTCTTGGAATTTAGCAAAATTACATTTTTGGGTTGGAATCATAACAAATCAAAGGCTTCATTAATGTGCATCCATGGCTTTTTATAAGATTGATATGTAAAATAATGTGGATCTAAGGTGCAATTGATTGGCCTAACAAATAATTTGCTTTCATTAATGGTCAATGTTCAATGAAAGGCTATTATTATTATTTATAGAAATATGATTGCATGCATAAGAACCAATATTGAAATCAAATCTCTATATTGTGGCAAGTCAAATTTTATCTAAAAATTCAAGCCTAACTTTATCCCAAATGAATAATTAAATTAATAAACAAAAAAAAAAATTGTCCTCATTAATTTTTTCAAATAAAAAATGTTGAAAATTAGTTCACTTTGTAGCTTGATTCGTCACAATTGATTAGCCTATTCTAGGGGTGCAAATGTGTCAAGTCAAGTAGAGTTTAGGCCTTTATCGAGCTCGGCTCGTTAGTTGGAATGCGAGATCGAGCTCGAGCTCGAGTCGAGCTGGAACTCGAGCTCCTCTCACTGTAAATGAGCTTGACCCGGCTCGCGAGTCGGCTCGCAAGCCATGGGCGGGAACTTTTAAATTTAGGTGAGATTTTTAAAAATTAGGCGAGATTTTTAAAACTTAAGCGACATTTTTAAACCTTAGTAAAAAAAAAATGAAATGTTTAACATTTAAATAAAACATAGGTGGTTTTAATTAATTTTTTAAATATTTAAATTTAATAAATAAAATAAAATTATTTTAAAAAATATTAATATTTAATTGAGCCAGCTCGCGAGCTCACAAGCCGAGCCGGCTCAAGTTCGAACTCAAGCTCGACTCGCGAGCTCATAAATGAGTCGAGCTCAAGCCGGCTCGCGAGCCAGCTCGGCTCACTTACACCCCTAGCCTAATCTAGTACTTTTCCAATTAAGCTAACTAATTTGTTTCGCATTAAAGTTTTAAGAAGGGTTAAAAATTGATCTAATTCAACACCTTTGTAGCTTGATTATACTCATTATGCGTAACTTATGAAAATTTGATTTTTCTGAACTAAATGAATTAATTTGTACTTCATCAAAGTGATACTGAATGGGCAATAAAAGGGGAAAACCCCTCAAAATTTGACAGAGAGGGAAAAGAGTGTGAAAAGATTGATCACAAATCAATTTGATTATAAATTCTCAAAGCATTGAATTGTTGAATCTTCAAAATAGGTTGTACTGATGTCACAAAATACATGAATGAAGACTGAAAATTCCATGCAGCCAGAACTTGTACTTTTCTATTTATCAAAGTCGACCATCCTGTTAACCCTATGATATAAGGGTATTTAAGGTTATAAATCTAAACAAGTTTCTGATTAGTAAATAAATGAATATTTACTGAAAGTCTGAGCAGATTGTAAGACCTCAAGGAGTTAATCTAAGGCACACTAATACGAAAATAATATTATCACTTGATGCGGAAGCTAGTACACTTATCAAAAGTTATAAAGATGGTGATGATAGTCTAATCAATACAACGTAATATCAATCACAAATTTGCAACCAAACAATTAACACAAAATAAAATGCGGAAAAATAATGTGCAGAAAATAAAACTAGAATGAACACGCCAGAATTTTATAGTGGTTCTATCAAACCATGACCTACGTCCACTTCATAGAGTCCTCCACTCCGATTATTGCACTATCACTATAGTGTATCTCTTTTAGCTCCCACAGCTAGGCGGAGAAGCCCTTACAAAATCTCTTCCACCAACCCGGCAAGGCCGAAGACCAAATTATTTTCACCCTCCTTGTGAGGCAGAGAACCTGGAATCCTTTTCACATTCCTAGTGAGGCAGAGATCCTGAAATCCTTTTCACCTTCCTGATGAGACAGATAACTTAGAATCAATCCTTTTCACCCTCATGGTGAGGTAGAGAACCTGGAATCCTTTTTCACCCACATGGTGAAGACAGAGAACCTGCAATCACTTTCACATTCCCTGATGCGGCGGAGTAGCCGGGTCTTTTGACACCAAAGAGGTCTTCTTTCCAAAGCTTCCCTCAAGACAAATGTTGACACATAGAGGAACTCAGGTGCATGTTCGCTAGAGAAACCATATGGAACTCTCTCTCACACTCCATTACAACACACAGGGATCTTCTCCCTCTCACAAATTCTACCATTCTCTCTCAAGTTCTAGGCTCTCTTTTCAAGCTTTCTTCAGAGGAAAACACTCAATGAATGCCCAAAAGACTATTACAAAGTCTTATGAAAAAACTTAAATAGAGTGTTTTAAAAATCCTAAAAATTCAATTCATCCATCAAAGATCGTACAGTTTGATTGCAAGATCGTCTAGTACGATGTGCAAAATTTGACCTGTTAGTACTATACGATCATCAGTACGAATGAACAATAGTACAATGCGATTAGTTCAATTTTGCTTGTTAGTGCTGTATGATCACTAGTATGAATGAACAATTATACAGTATGATTAGTTCAACCAAATTGCAATTCTTTTAGGATGAATCCTGGGACGACCAAATATCGTCTCTGTCGATTGTACAATACAATCAAAATATCAAAACTAAGAAGATTCGATTGATTAATCACATGCTTAAATTAGAAAATATTTTAAACATTGTACAATACAATTAAGTTTGCAGATTACGAATAAAACAATATTTCAAATGCAAATTTTTGCCTAATTTAATGAATGGCGGGGGTTCTGATTATAATAGTTCATCAAGTACGATGTTGTGTTCGTATTGTACGATTAATTATATTTCAAAATTATTTTTTTTCAGATAAATAAAATATTTTAATTAATTTATGTAATAACATATCATCCAATACGATACCTATCATACATTAAGATTTACAGTAAAATAAAACTAGTTAAAATTATTTTTGCTCCCCTTATGTGTGTGCACGGTTGCCCTACGAGCATATACCCTTACAACACTTGACTTAAGAAATTAAAAATAAATAAATGAAAATTACAGATTCTTTCAACATAACCTATTCTACCCAATCTTGAGCCATGAATTTTCAAAGAACAGTGCATGTTGTACATGAAATGTTACACAAACATATATGCACTAAAAATACTTGGAGAAATAAAGAAGCAATTAATAATATTTGCTATCATAAAAAACATAAACTCAGGAGCCTGAGTTGCAACATTCATAACAGATACCGTACTTAGCCATGATAATTTCATTAATGATGAACATATGATCAAAAAGCTTCTAACTACTAGATAACAAAATTGTAAATTTAAATCATTTAAGTCTTCATCAGTTTGATAATCAGAATTCTTTAAATGCTTGCTCTTGCTGGCCTATGTCATAAGGACGTACTTCAAATTATCAATGAAGACACATTATCATTATATTTGATGTTGTGAGATATTGTGGAAATCTTTAAATATATGTATTACTGGTCTATTATAAACTTTTTCAAACTTGGATCATTCAAAAGTTAAACTCGGTTAATGTAAGCGCCTGTGTATAATTTATCATAAGCTTCATAGAAAATGAGGGGGGGGGGGGGGGGGGGGGGGGCGGGGCGGGTGGATTTTTACAGCCAGATTACTAGAATGTGATCAAACGTCTTTAGTGTTGGGAGGTGTTTAGGTTCGAAGAGGTATAGTTGAATAAAATAGAGAAATGCAACATATTTCAAAAGTCTTGTATTGATACTTTTGTATGAATTGATTTTGGATATGGTATTTCTTAGGATTGTTCATATTTATGGAGGGCACCATGAAGGTTAACATGGATCTGCTGAAACCTGACCTTTTATTATCTATATTATATAGTTAATTTGCTATGTATTCAAGATGCTTTACTCTTTCACTTCAGATTTAAATTTTCTTACATTTTTTTAATTCAGGCCAGAGCTTTTTTCATTACTGGCACAGCAGCTGCAATCAGCAGACATACTAGCTTCACATAGGGTTTTTATGGTTCTTTTTCGAACATTGAAGGAGCTGTCAACTAAGCGTCTTAGTGCAGATCAAAGAACCTTCTCTGAGGTATCTCTCTGGTTCTCCTGACCCTGATGCACAATCTACACGAAGCAGCATTTTTTTATGGAGCGTTCAGCATGTTACTTGGATTATTTGCTCCAAAATTTTCTAGGCATGCTATTTCTACCATGACAAAAGATAGGCAGCAATTTTACTTTAGCTGTTTCTATAATTGTTTCTATAATTCCATGTAAGAATTCATATCCTCTCGACTTGCATGATAGTTTTGATTTTGAATTTGAAAAGTAAAATAAAGAATTCGAAAGAAAAGAATTGCTTTGTTTTGATTGAGAGTTTTAAATGAAAATAAAAGAAAAGAATAAGCGAATGACTTTCCTATATGTGCTGAATTTTATTCCTCTCCCAAAATAAGTGGAAAATGGAGAGAGAAATAACAAAATAACATTTTAATAAACCCAAACTACTTTTATTTTGATAAAATTACAAGTATTTATTACATCTGAATCTAATGGACCAGCCGATTTGATTGGGAGGGATTTAGAAAGTTTCTTAATCAAGTGGGAGTTGTTTCGGATAGCTCTTAATCAAGGGAGAATTGGTTAGGAAAATTTTAATTATAATTTGGAGTGAATTATTTATGATAACAAATTTAATTTGAATTTAAAATCTAAGAGGGAATTATTTAGAGAAAGGGAGGAGGAATCAAAAGTGAATTATTTAGGAAAGTTTTAATTACAGTTAGGAGAAAATTATTTAGGGAAAGAGATCTGATTTGAATTCAAATATGAGATGAAATTATTTAGTGAAAGAGGGCTGATTTGGGAGGGAATTAGGGGAGCCTATTTAAGGTTGACAATAGGGTGATTTTAGGATTATGATGTTTTTTGCTGAATTTAGATTGTTCTTAGGGGGTTTTGGGCTCTAGCCGGCGGCTAGGGATTTGGGAGAGCTGGATCTTCCTTCCCAATCGAAGATCCATTGTATCTTGTTGTTTTCTTTCATATATCATCAATTAAAAAGAGTTTTCTCTTATTATTGCTCTTAGTTTCTCTTGGAGATTGCTGTAATTTAATTTCAGCCAAGGGAGACGATTTTTACCGGCACTTTCTATCACACTTGTTATCTTTCTTCATATGAGAATGCACATTTCAACTGAATTATGATTTTTCATTTACTTATGTACATGAAGGATTTTTTTGAGTGTGAGATTTATTAATGAGGATGTCGACTTGATCAATCATGGTCGTCAAGTATCCATTGACAATGGTCATTTTTCTGTAGCTAGGACAACTGTGTATAAAAATAAATTTTGTGAGTTGGTGATATAATTTGCTGCTCCTGAATCAATGATTCAGGAGCTAGAAATAAACATCTCTAAGATGTTAAAAGCATGAGAAAGAGGATGCAATACCCTAGAAGGCTAGAGTACAAGTGCTTGTTTTAGATTTTTTTTAGTGATCCTATTATTTTTTTTTAGTTTTTCTATTTTTTATTTGTGGAACTCAATGGATGATTCTTTGGTGTTATCTTCTCCCACGGGTTATATGTGAATGCCTCTCCTATTTTGCCTACCCTTTTGTTCTGTCTGATTTTGATTTTGTAGCTATTCATGAAATTTCTAGCATTTGCCATTTGTTTGCCTTACATTTTTGCAATATATGCACTATAGAGTATTTCTGTTGAACCATTTTTTTTTCTACGGTTGGTTGATTGTTGTCCTCAATAATAGAGTTTTGAGTTAATTTTTTTTTGTTGTCAACCATGGACATAAGGCCAAACCCTCCACGAGGTTTTTCATAATCATCTCCGCTTCTCCCTTCCTCAATTTTAATAATCGCAATGACTTCATTTAATGATGTTAACCTTAATTATGAGAATTTGTACCCTTACAACTTCAAACTCATCATTTAATCTAGTAAGAGAATCATATATTCAATCATTTCAACAAACCTTTTAAGAAGAGCTATATATTTGCTGCATTTCATTTGAATGCATAAATAATGGTATGCCTCTTATCATTGGCTTTACAAAAGAATGGAATGTCCTATGATTTATGGTCCTCCATTCTTTGTGGATGAAATCTTAGTTTTAACTTTCATTGATTTGTGCAGCATCATGAACTTTAAAATACACTTGATTTATCTTGTCCTATATTTTCTTTGCTGAATGAAGGAACATGCGTGTATCATTTATCTCAAGAGTTACAAAAAATAGCCCAATTTTCTTCTTTCAAATTACGATCACTTTAGATAATTATTTTCATTCAGTCGATATGTTCCATTAATGTTTTGCTACTCTCTCATTGGATTTGGACAGTAGCTCTCAGTCCCAAGAAAATACTAGCATTGTCGGTGTTGTCCATGGTGAGGAAAGCCAGGGTAACTGTTTGTTTGTGGAGTAGAAAATGTTGCATCTCATGGTGACTCCTCTAGGTCGACACAAGGCGAACAGAGATATGTATTACTAACTCTTTATATACCATAAATTCTAATTAGAAAAAGTTAAAATCTACACAATTCAGTAGAGCGGACGCATTCAAAAAATTTTTTTTTTTTTAAATTTATTTAACTATAGTGCTTCTAAGATAAATCATAATTATTTTATATATCATCAAAATTTCATAATAGTCGTATCTAACAAAACTTTATTTTAAATAAAACTGTATTCCCAAAAGATAAAATAGTATATCAAAATATGATTCTTATTCGGGCTCTATTTTATCATTTTCTTTTCCGGAAATAGTATTCAATATAGTACTGTATGAGCTAAACATTTAGCAACAACAACAACAACAACAACATCAAGCCTTTATCCCACTACGTGGGGTCGGCTACATGAATCCTTTTTCTCCATTGTGTTCTATTAAAAGTCAAAATCTCATTTAAACCTAATAAAGAAAGGTCATTCCTAATATTTTCTAACCAAGTCTTTTTAGGTCTACCCCTACCTTTCTTAACATAAGTCAAATCTAATACCTCTACTCTCCTAACCGGGTCATCGAAAGACCGTCGTTTTATGTGACCAAACCATCTAAGGCGACTCTCTCTAATTTTATCTTCTACTGGAGCTACTCCAACCTTTTCACGTATATGCTCATTTCGTATCCTATCTCTAAGGGTAAAGCCACTCATCCACCTGAGCATTCTCATCTCTGCCACACTTAACTTAGTATTATGCTTCTCTTTTAATGGCCAACATTCGGCACCATAAAGCATTGCAGGCCTCACTACCATCTTATAGAATTTTCCCTTAAGTTTGAGGGGTACATTTCTATCACATAACAAGCCCGATGCATTCCTCCACTTCAACCATCCAACTTGAATTCTGCTGATAATATCCCCATCTATTTCACCATCACTTTGAACAATTGATCCAAGATATCTAAAACGTGTACTCTTATTAATGACTTGATCGCCCAAAGTCACAATCCCTTCAGTAGGTCTATTACTACTAAAATTACACTCCATATATTCCGTTTTAGATCTACTCAAGCGAAAACCTTTAGACTCTAAGGTTGACATCCATAATTCAAGTTTACCTTCAACTCCCTCTCTAGTCTTATCAACAAGAAGAATATCATCAGCAAAAAGCATACACCAAGGTACATCCTCTTGCAAATGTCTAGTGAGAACATCCAAGACTAAAGCAAAAAGATATGGGCTTAAGGCTGATCCTTGATGTAACCCAACCGAAATAGGGAAATACTTGGTCAATCCACCTTGTGTTTGAACACAAGTAATAGCTCCTGCATACATATCTTTAATGATTTGAATATAAGCATTATTGACTCCTTTCTTTTCAAGAACTCTCCATAGCACTTCTCTTGAAACTTTATCATATGCTTTTTCTAAATCAATAAATATCATATGTAGATCCTCCTTATTTTCTCTATATTTCTCCATCAAACCTCTTAATAAATGTATGGCTTCCATAGTCGACCTACCCGGCATGAATCCAAATTGATTTTGAGAAACATTAGTATCATGCCGCAACCTATGCTCCATAACTCGCTCCCATAGTTTTAAAGTATGACACATTAACTTAATACCTCTATAATTCGCACAATCTTGTGCATCACCTTTATTCTTAAAAATAGGAATTAACATACTCATTCTCCACTCATCTGGCATCTTTTTAGTCTTCAAAATAGTATTAAAAAGTTTAGTAAGCCATGAAATTCCTTCATCTCCTAAGCATTTCCACACCTCTATTGGGATATCATCAGGTCCAACAGTTTTTCCACCCTTCATTTTCTTTAAAGCCTCTCTAACTTCAGTTTTACTAATACGCCGATAAAAATAGAAATCTTTATTTTCATTTAGGGTGCTAAGGTCACTACAGTCAATCTTATTTTCACAATCTTCATTAAAAAGTTTAGCAAAATATCTCATCCATCTTTGTTGAATATCATCTTCTAAGAAAAGTATTTTTTGATCTTCATCTTTAATACACTTCACTTGAACTAAATCCTTACTACTCATATCTCTTTGTTTGGCTAACTTATACATATATCTTTCTCCCTCTTTAGTATCTAATCTATTATATAAATCACTAAAAGCTAATGTCTTTGCATCGCATATGGCTTTCTTAGCATCCTTACGAGCAACTTTTATATATTTCCCAATTATCATAATTTTTAAAATTAAACCAATTTTTATAACAAAGCTTCTTATTTTTTATCTTTTCTTGCACATTAGGATTCCACCACCAACTATTTTTACTATTAGGAGCTTTTCCCTTTGATACTCCAAGGACATCTTTTGCAATATTCTTAAGATCACTAGCCACTTTTTCCCACATAATATTAGCATCCTCATGCACAGACAAAATCTTACGATCTAAATTCTTATCTCCAAAAATATTTTTGTTAATATTCTTTAAATGCCCCCATCTAATCCTAGAAAATTGTTTTACTTTATTTTTTATTATATGCCCCTTTATCTTAAAGTCCAAAACTAATAATCGATGTTGGGTACATAAATTTTCACTCGGAATAACTTTACAATCTTTGCAATCTAAACGATTTAATTTTCTAATAAGAAAATAGTCAATCTGGGTTGTACTATATCCATTTTTATAAGTGATGAGATGCTCATTCCTTTTCTTAAATAAGGTATTAGCAATTGAAAAATCATAAGCTAAACAAAAATCCAATATGGTCTTGCCACCTTCATTCGTCGTTCCAAAGCCATGGCCTCCATGAATGCTTTTAAAATCATCGACCTCTCTACCAACATGTCCATTTAAATCTCCTCCAATAAAAACTCTTTCTTCAAGAGGTATATTTTGTATTAATTCTTCTAAGTCAATCAAAAAAATTTAATTTAGAACTCATATCCAAACCTACTTGAGGAGCATAAGCACTTATAATATTAACAATCTTATCATCAACAACAATCTTTAAAGCTAAAATTCTATCTCCAATCCTATTAATTTTTATAACATTATCCTTTAGACTCTTATCTATAATAACACCTACACCATTTCTAGTACGACTCTTACCCGAATACCAAAGTTTAAATCCTAAACTATCAATTTCCTTAGCCTTCTCTCCAACCCATTTAGTTTCCTGAATGCACAAAATATTTAACTTCCTATGAATCATAATATCTATTAATTCCATTAATTTTCCTGTAAGAGAACCTATATTCCAAGATCCTATCCTAATTTTAGTTTCATGGACTAGCTTCTTTGCCCACATTCGTCAAATAAACAATTTTATTATAGAATTCAAATATCATAAAAATTCATTTATACTCATATGTTAGTCTACTGTGTTACTTGAAATCCTTAAACATGAAAATGCTCGAGTAATATTTAATTTTCCAGTAAGTAAAATCTCTGATTAAACAAAAAACTTTAACAAGAACATTAGAGTTTCATGCATTAATAATTCTTTATAAAAGTGTGGACATGTATTATTTTGTTAACTAATCTTCTTTGAATTTCTTTTATTAGTTACATATATTATTTGAGTTCCTTTTTCTACTTTAGAATATATTATGCATGTGGGAGTGGTTTATTTGCCATCATAAGCTTGAAAGCTATGTGTCGGGATTCAAATGCAAAAAATTCAGATTTTACATTAATCCATAACCTTCTTCCTCTTCTTCCTTTTCTTCTCCTTCTTTCCCTTTTTCTTCTTCCAGCCAACAGCCTTCTTCTTACTTTCTTCTTCTCCTTCCTTCTTTCCTCTTTAGCCTAACATTCCAGCTATCTGTTTCCGCCAAATGCAAGTCACGGATGGAGTGTTAAGAAATGAGATATTGCATAAGATTTCTATAATATATATATATATATTAGTTTATAATATTACTTAATATCCTTTTTCAATTCATAACAGCCCTATGATTCCAAATCAAGCCAATGCATGCCAATTTAATTGGAAAACTGGAAGTTCCACTAACATCTATATTAAAATAGTTTGGATGAACAATGTTATTTGTTAAATTCAAAGAATTGGAAAGGGAAAAGACTTAATTTTATTGCATAAAACTATCCCTATTTATAGATCTATACAAGATATCTTAATAAAGAAATAAATAACTACAGAATCATGCATATTTTTCTTAATATAATCTTTCCTAAATCAGCCATGCAAATATGGAAGGAGATCGACATGATCCAGGTGAGCCTCCCACGGATCCCCATGCTGGCATGGGATCAAGGGTCGATTGAGATTTAACACCCCCTCTCACGGATCCATATGTTAGTTGTGAGATCAAGGGTCAAGGGACGACTAAGATTTAACATTATTAAAAAGAAATTTTGGTAAACTGATTTATCTATAAAATTAGAATATTTTTATAAATATACTTACATTTACATATATAAATATATGTATCAAAATGTTCCTTATAAAATTTCTAGTTTTATAAAAATATTACTTATAAATTTTGAGATGGGGTGACCTAAAAAGACTTGGTTAGAAAATATTAGGAATGACTTTTCTTTATTAGATTTAAACGAGAATTTGACTTTTAATAGGACACAATGGAGAAAAAGGATTCATGTAGCCGACCCCACGTAGTGGGATAAAGGCTTGATGTTGTTGTTGTTGTATAAATTTTGAGATGGGTGAAAAATAGGATATAAAATTTTGGGTAATTTTTAATTTTTTTTAGTTTTTTTTTAATATTACAATTCTTCCCTTCTTATTGGAATTTCATCTCTGAAATTTGCTTCTTTTATAATTTTCTAAAGTGAGGGAACTTTTGCCTTATATTTTTCTCTTTTTTCCAAGTTATTTTTTCCCAGATCGGTACTTATATTTTATCTTCACATAAGGGATTTTTCTGCTTTTCAATATTCTAACATTCAATTCTAATGTCCTTATGAGTTTTTCACTGTAAGCTAAGTTGCTTTGTACCTCAAATTCATCGTGTGACTCTAATTTTAATTTATAACCTATTTATTGAGCATTGATACATGAAAATATTATGTATATCAAACATATTTGTTGTAAACATGGCTTAAAATTACGAAATAGGAGGCGTGCCTCAGCGTAATTCTGCCAGATTACGCGTCAAAGCTTACGCATTGTGGTTGAAATTTGAGGCGTACGCCTCAATTAAATTGCGGCGCGCCTCGCCCATTTAGACAAGGAGTTCGCCTCTTTAAATAAAAAAAACTAATCCTATTATTTATTTCGTTGCTTTGACTTCGCCCTTCATACCTAGCATTTCGAAGTCTTGCCTCGCCTCGTCGCCTTTCATCTTCTTCTTCTTCGCACACCCTCGACCGTAACTTCTACTGCGATTCGTCTTCAACCTCTTCGGCTTCGACCTCGCTTCGCTTGGGACATGACGCTTGTGCCTCCTCGACTTGTTAGCTTTGCCTTCCACTTCTTCTTGTGTGTGTGCCTCCTCGACTCGTTAGGTCCACCTCAGCCTAAAGATGTATATATATATATATATATATATATATATATATATATATATATATATATATATATATATATATATATATATATATATATATATATATATTTCAGATATCACATTTGGTTGTGGTGTGTCAACACATGAGATTACAATCAATATTTGGAACTTGGAGGTTTGAATAAATAATCAATTTATTTGAGATACAAATAGATCTGATTCAAGTGAATTAAAATAGATAATCATCATCAATATAGCAATAAATATCTTAGAACATGCTTTATAATTTATGAAATTGAGAGATCACCTGTCAAATGATTTAGGGCATCTAAATCTATCATCTACAATTTTATGTTATCTTTGTTAGGGCATTTATGATATAACCTGTTTGAGACATGAAACGAGTATTAATCACAGTGGAGTCAGTGGACACAAACAATTATTCTAAGATTGGATGAACATTTTTTTGGAGAAGATCATTTGTTATTTGTTATATATAAATATAAATGAGTAAAAATTCCAAGATATAATTAATCGCAAGAACATGCTTAAATTAGTTTTTTTGTTTATTTAATCAGTAATGTTCTATGCATTGAGTGCATGCTTTATATCAATTTTATTAATTTAGAATAAGTGAATCAATATGTTTCAAGGTGGGATTTGGTTGAATTCATGGCTAATATATTCACTAATATTTTTAGCTCGTAAAGGATGGTCAGAAGTAGAGATAAAGCTATATTGGGTCATAAGAAGGATCCAGTATTGAAACATAGCACCCAAGTGGATGTTGGAGGCAGTGACAAATCATATCTATATCTGAAGGACCACCACACAAGAATGTTGCACAATGCTCTAAAGTGCCTAATATAGTCAGGGAGGAGATAAAAACAGTATGAATAAGTCTATCACGTCAAAAGCATCTTGCACAGAAGTAGTTTGAGGACAAAGTTGATGTTGCCTCATACAACGGGAGTGAGAATAGTGGTAGGGATTCATCTTCGATGAATCCCATATCTTTTAGAAGTGCAAGAGGTCCCATGGATCATTACATGGTGCAAACATCAGAGAATAGGCCTTCTACTGCACAGAGGATGACCGCAGAGAATGTTAGGGAGGCACGGAGCAGAGTATTTAAGGATATAAGCAGATTCTTCTATGAAATGTTATCCCATTAAATGTTGCAACATCGCTTGCTTATTCCAACATGATTCGGTCAGTTAAAGCATATGGGAGAGGGTTCAAATCTCTAACCATGTATAATTTGAGAACGTGGATTTTGAAGGATTCAAACCCTAAAACCTAAAATATACCTTTTTACAAGATGATTGAAATTGATGGCAAAGAGTCAGGCTGGCCAACTAGCTCTTGGCCGGGCAACCAAAAGTTGGTCACTTTTCTTTAGCCAACCCTGGCTTTCATCAACTTATTGCTTCAGTTGGTCAATGTGCTGGTTGTCCAATGCTTCTTATTGGTTGCCGAACGTTACAAGTGGCCATGCATTGGCTAGGTGTGACTAGACATGCTTGCCTGAGTTAAATATAGTCCATGTGGACATGCTTTGGTTGCACTCAAAATAGATATACATGCTTGAGTTTTATGCAAAACATATAGTTATGACTGAGTTGCAACATCGCCAAAATAGTTAGACTGGATACAATTATGCAACCCAAGTTTGTAAATGGTTTATCACAGGCTGATGTTGGAATGTAGTAGAGCTTTGTAAATTCTTTGGTAAGGAGCTGATGGATATGATATGCAAGATAAGTATTAAAACAGAGTTGATTGAAGACAAGTTGGAACTTATTTCTCATATTTCTGGAATAAAACTATTTCTGCTTTGGCCTATGAAGCTTCCGTTCAAGGACAATATGATCTACATTTTTGGAAATGGATAAAAAAAGCCAAACTCAATTCTCGAGTGGAGGTATTCTAGTGGAGGATTTTTAACAATGCCTTACCTACAAGACAATTTTTATCACATAGAAGATTGCAAGAATTCAACTCTTGTCCTAGGAGATGCAATGTAATTGAAGATATTGAGCACATTGCAATTAAGTGTGAAAAACTGAAAGAAAATTTTCAACATTTAAATAGTTGGGGTTTTGGAATCCCATCTTTTGTCAATTTTGAAGAATGCTGTAAGTACTTGAATTTTCTTGCTTTGCATAATAGCCCGTTGGTAAATATATACTGCAATTATGTTTATTTTTCATGGAAGTCCAGAAATAAACTAATCCACGAAGGCAAGGAAGATAACTTGGTCATTATTGAAGTCGATGTTGTGAGCTATATGTCGGTTTCTACTCATATTGGGTTTTATAAAACGGACCACTGGGATGCTAATCAGTCAATTAGACTGTTGAATCATTGGCATCCTCCTCCTATCGATTGGATTAAGGTTAATGTTGACGCCTCACTTTTATCTTCATATAGAGCTGGAATTGGTGGTATGTTTCGAGACTATAAAGAAGGTTTCTCCTGGCATTTGGAGTTTCATTTGTTCATTGGGATTTCTCTCGATTGGAGTTGCTAGCAATTCAATCTTTGAAGGATTTCATTAAAGATTGGATGTTCAATTACAAGGGATTAATCATCGAAGGTGATAATTCCAACATTATCAAATTTCTCCAAGGTGGAAATCAATTGGAAGATCTTGCTTTTATTAAGGATTTCAATCATGTCATTTTTAATTGTATAGATAGAAATTGCAATAATTTAGCAGATTTGTGTGCTAACTATGCTATCTTTTGTAATTTTGTTTGGGAAGATTTTAGGTTGAATAAGGTTCCTCCTCTTTTTTATAATTTGTTAAAGGAGGAAACTGGTATGTAGATTGTAATTTTTTTTTTAGTTTTTAATGCAATTGCTTGCTTCTTTCATAAAAAAAAAAAAAAAAAAAAGTTTGTAAATGGTTTGCAACCAACACAAGCAGCCATTTCTGGTTTGCAACTAGGAGGAGCTGTTTGGTCTCATTCCTTGTAATATGGTAATTGACTAGCCTTTAATTAATTGGTCATTTGCTTCGATTAGCTAAAAAAAGAAAGAGTGGTTGACCAGTTAGAGATTCTTTCATTCCCTTTGCCCATCTTTCAAAATAGTATTTTAGGTGTTATAAATGAAAAATAACTGGTTTTGCCAACAACAAAAACAACAAACCTTTATCCCTCTACGTGGGGGTCGACTACATGAATCCTTTTTTTCCATTGTGTCCGATTAAGAGTCAAATTCTCATTTAGATCTAATAAAGAGAGGTCATTTCTAATATTTTTCAAACAAGTCTTTTTAGGTCTACCTCTACCTTTCTTAACATTGGTTAAATCTATTGCATCTACTTTCCTAACCAGGTCATCGGACGGCCGCCGTTTTATGTGACCAAACCATCTAATGCGACTCTCTCTAATCTTATCTTCCACTAGAGCTACTCTAACCTTTTTCATGTGTATGCTCATTTTGCATCCTATCTCTAAGAGTAAAGCCACTTATCCACCTGAGCATCCTCATCTCTATAACACTTAACTTAATATTATGCTTCTCTTTTAATGACCAACATTCTGCGCCATAAAGCATTGCAGGTCTAACCACAATCTTATAGAATTTTTCTTTAAGTTTGAGTGGTACTTTTCTATCACACAACAAGCTCGATGCAGTCCTCCACTTTATTCATCCAACTTGAATTCTACTAACAATATCCCCATCTATTTCACCATCACTCTGCCAATATGATGAAAATAGGAATAATTTTTTCTGTTATCACAAGGAGAAACTAACAAGAATTTTGTTCATGTTTGTTAAACTTTATATCCTTTAGCAATGTGAAAGTGTAACAAATTAATAATATTGGTCATTGCTGACATGATGAAACTTAATAGGACACAAGGGAGAAAAGGATTTCTGTAGCTGATCCTACGTAGTGGGATAAAAGCTTGATGTTATTGTTGTTGTTGCTAATATGATGAAAATAAGAATTCAGATAGTTTGATGCTCTTGTTGTATCATGAAGATCAATGGTGTCATGCAGATAGAGGATTTAATTGGATTTTCAGTTAATCTTTTACTGAATTCAATGTGAATTGTTCTAGAACATGCTAGGAGTTCACATCATGTTTTGGATATGCATTGTGCTTTTGGCCACCTTAGGTCAAGTGTTCCCTTTGTAATGTGTTTGGTTCTGAATATAAGAGAAATAATAATGTGTTGAATGATTTTGGTATTTATAGCTTTGTTTCATTTTCCTTTTTTAGTGTACCAGAGATGTAGACAAACCCCCCTTTGCTTTGGTTGTTTGATTTTTGTTGCCTGGCTTTTCCGATTCCTCCTGGCCTTAGCTGTTCGGTACTTGTTGCTGGCTTTCCCAGTTCCCCTTGCCGTGGTTGTTCGGTCCTGCTCCTTGGCTTCCCTGTTCCTCTTTGCTTTGGCTGTTGGGTTCCTGTTGCTGCCCCTTGGCTTTCCCAATTCTTGGTTGTTCGGTTGGGCTTCTACCGTGCCTTTAATGCTGCCTTTTCTTCCCCTTTTTGGCTGGCTGTTGGCCTCCTTTTTCTCTATTTGGTTGGCTGTTTTGGGCGGCTGTTTGGGTGTCTTTTGGGCTTCCTTTTTCTCTATTTATAGGGCTGTTTTGTGGTTATTTGGGAGGATGAAATTTGCTGATTTTTGGAGAAAGAAAACCTGTGGGTTTTGTTCTAGCTTGCAAGCTAGCTTCATTTCACTTTCCCCTCTAATATTTCGTCTCAAAACTTCTAATCTATTTCTTCTCTCCACAAGTTATCATTCCATTGTATCTTTCTTCTCAAAAGTTGTAAGGCTTGATTAGTCATATGGTATTGTTGTGTCTTTTATTTTAAAGTGTGGTTGTATTTATTTAAACTTATGGGGGATATAATAGTATCTTTTGTTCTATTTTTGTTTAGGTTTATGTTTTATGAAAGGAAGATTTGTGTCTTGGCAATCCAAATTTTTGGTTGCATCATATTGGTATCTATGCTTTAGGTTTTGTGTCTTCATTTCTATTTCAAAAAAAAAAAAAAAAATTAAAATTATGAACCCTCATCAACAAACGTAGGATCCAACTCAAGAAGAAGTCGAATTTGAAGTTGGAGAAAATCGACCAAGTTATCTTGAAGAAATTATTCCAAAGAGTAGATGGATCACGCCGCAATTAAATTCTATAGATCCAATCCAGAATGAGCTATACAAAATCTAGGAGAAAATGAATTTGGTTACAGAAAAATACGAGAAGAGAAAGAAACTTATTCAAGCCCAGTTTAAGCAAGAAAGAGAAAAAATCCAAAGAAAGTATGTAGCCTTAATACAAGAGCTGGATGTGGCTCATTGACGCGTAAACGAGGTTCTGAAGTCATCTCATCAGGAGATGAGAATTCTCTCCTAGGGGAGAATTGATGTAAACAAGCCCCCCTTTGCTTTGGCTGTTTGATTTCTGTTGCCTGGCTTTTCCGGTTCCTCCTGTCCTTGGCTGTTCGGTACCTGCTGCTGGCTGTCCCGGTTCCCCTTGCTATGGCTGTTTGATTCCTGCTCCTTGGCTTCCCGGTTCCCCTTTTCTTTTGCTGTTGGGTTCCCGTTGCTGCCCCTTGGCTTTCCCAATTCCTGGCTGTTCGGTTGGGCTTCTACCGTGCCTTTAATGCTGCATTTTCTTCCCCTTTTTGGCTGGCCGTTGGCCTCCTTTTTCCCAATTTTGGTTGGCTGTTTTTAGCGGCTGTTTGGGTGTCTTTTGGGCTTCCTTTTTTTCTATTTATAGGGCTGTTTTGTGGTTATTTGGGAGGATGAAATGTGTTGATTTTTGGAGAAAGAAAACTTGCAAGCTAGCTTCTTTTCCCTTTCCCTTATATTATTTTGTCTAAGAACTTCTAATCTATTTCTTCTCTCCACAAGTTACCATTCCATTGTATCTTTCTTCTCAAAAGTTGTAAGGCTTGATTAGTCGTATGGTATTGTTGCGTCTTTTTTTTTAAAGTGTGGTTGTATTTATTTAAACTTCTGGGGGATATAATAGTATCTTTTCTTCTATTTTTGTTTATGTATATGTTTTATGAAAGGAAGATTTATGTCTTGGCAATCCAAATTTTTGGTTGCATCAACTAGTTAGTTATATCGCATTCTCCTGTGATTTTATACTGTTTCTTCAAGCGATTGAGCTGTCTTGAAAGGTTTACTTTCACTAGGTTTCTGAAGACGATTATTGCTTTCTGAATGCAACAATTTCATGATTTTAAATATTTTGGGTATCCCTTACTTGAAAAAAAGTAATGACCCGCTCTTTTAGGTGGCTGCACTACTGTTCGATTATACCTGGAACTTATGGAAGAGTGATGTACAGACCATATTACAGAGTTTTTCTTGTTTAGCTCAGTGTGATTCATCAAATTCTTTGATGGAACATCAAAATGATCTACTGTTGACTTGCGAAAGATGGTTGTTTTGTACTAAGATAATTCGGCAGCTAATTATTTCCGGGAATGCAAGTGATGCAACATCTGCTCAGGTAGCATGCACTCTCTCTCCATCGTGATACTACTTAGTTTGGTCCAATATTTCTAATTCCTCCTTTTATATTTTCAAGCACTACTGTTATGAGTTTGACAGCTACACTAACTTTTCCAGGAGGTCCGGCCGATCAAGGAGGTCTGTCCTGTGCTTTTGAGTGTTATTCAATCATTCCTTCCATATTGTAAGATGATTCTTCCTTTAAAAATGTCTGTTTTTGGGCCTGATAACATTATTGCTGTTGTTGTTATTATTATTATTATTCATTTGTGGTTCTTATGCTCGTATTGTTCCACCTCCAGGAAAATGGCTGTTCCCATTCCATCCTAGTTTGCAATGCTTGAAGGATTTTCTTCTTCTTGTAGTTGACATTCACATAGTAGTGAGATTAGTTTTGGAGCATAAAAAAAATGAATTATGTAGGAAAAATCTGATGGCTTAAAGATTATTAGAAGAATAAAGGCTGAATTTAGTCAATGCAGTTTTAATAATTTGATTATTAGAAGAATAAAGGCTTTATCATGATTGAACTAAATATCAGAAGATAGATTAAAACTTTATTAAAGTAAAATAATATAATAGAGAGCAATGTGCTTTATATATTCCATCCGCTTATCAGTCTGCAAATATTTTCACAAAATGGTAGACAAAAGCTCTGAAAAAAAATAATTGATAATTTTGACTTGTATGATATTTGCAAACCAGCTTAAAGGGGGTTTTGAATGTTGCCGCACCTTTCCAAACTAGAAAAGGTTAATGCAATTTATCTTCTACCTACTTGGAGTTTACCCTTGATTGTCTCCCAAACATTTGTATGACAAGGATGCTAGCAATGTTCCTGCTGGTAGCAAGCAATGTTCCTGCTGGTAGCTAGCAATGTTCCTGCTGTAACTAACAAGCTTCCCTTGATTGACAAAATTTCGTGCTGGCAACCTTCCTTGATTGGTAGATGCCTTCCAACGCTTAGCCAAAGTGTCTTATGAAGCATTTTTTTAGGTTTTATTGGTGGAAAAGCAAATTTTTTTTTTGTTAGATTGATTTTCTTTAGGAGAATTGTCACTTATTACTGGAGAACATCTGCTTGGAAGAAAAATTAGGTATAACTTACCTTAATGAAGCCAGAAGTTAAAACATTTTTACTTCTTGTGCCCAAGTAAATTGAGTGATTGATACTATCCAAATATATTCAGGAATCACATAATGATATAGAAATTATGTTGCTCATTACCCTTAAAAACAGTGTTTGTAG
The DNA here is from genome assembly GCA_019514585.1 of Dendrobium officinale. Taxonomy (NCBI): domain Eukaryota; kingdom Viridiplantae; phylum Streptophyta; class Magnoliopsida; order Asparagales; family Orchidaceae; genus Dendrobium; species Dendrobium officinale. The sequence goes on from CM033694.1 coordinate 19,486,557, forward strand.
ATCAACATCAAATCGAAGGGACTAGGTAGGATAATTGTAGGCTAAAACTAACTTGGTTAAATATTTTCTAAACGACCTGACTAAACTTTAATTATTGCCCAATAAAGTCCTTAACAGGACCAAAAGCCAAAAAAAAAAAAAAAGGATACATACACCTTAATTGTGACAAGGTTCTTGATGAGGATGGCGATCATAAGTGAGTATTGAACTCCTGAATGTGGTTGTATCGGTAACAATAACATAAATAGGAGTGTGGGCGTACTTGTTACAGCTTTTTGCAGGCACCATATCTGGATGGAGGAAGTTTTTTTGCTTTAAGCCATTGATTTTGAGGCCTAGAGAAGGCTGTAATAATATCATTACGGTGACATTTGATTAAGAAGCAAATAGTATTCTTTGGCGCCATGCTGTCATTTTATTATGTTACTATCATCGAGACATGTGCCCTTATTTTAAACTTTTTAATGGCTCTTATAAGCAACATTTTAAGAAGTTGATTCTAGTATTTTAGTTCTTCTAAGAAATATTAATGATTTTTTCTATGCATGGATTAAAAAGGCGTCGAGGCGGATTATATTAATAATTAAGCAAATAATTAAATAATTAATAGTATAATTAGTGCATAAATTAATTATCTATTTTAACTTAATTGAATAATTAGCATTATAATTATTAATTAAATTTTAATATAATTAGCCTAATTAATATAAATTACATAATATGAAAAGATTTTTCTTTTCAGATATAAACATTAACGATCTTCTTTTAAATTCATAATTGACTTAATATTTTGTCATTTTCTATCATTATTTATAATTTTACATTAGCTTATTTTTATCATTTTGAGGCTCAGTCCTCGATCCGCCTCGAGGCTTACGCCTCGCCTCGCTTATACAAAACGCCTTGATTATTGATTTCACCTTTTAAAACATTGTTTCTATGAGAGGAATAGTTAAAATGGTTATGGACTATTTATGAGGGGTCATTTTAGTCCCAGGGCTATTTAAAATATCTAAAGTTCATTGACTTCTCAAATATGAACTAAAGTAGTCTCACATGAAAATTAATGTTTAATTTGAAAAAAAATATCAGGTAAATTTCATGAATGAAGTTTTTTTCCAAGAAAACAAAGTTTCAATACATCTTGATTCGTATTAAGTACTCTTATTATCCTCCTCATTTGTGAAAATGTGAATTTTTTGTCAAATTAAACAATAGTTTTAACTGTGAGGCTATTTTAGATTATATTAGGAGTCAAGGGACAAAAGTTGAATATTTTAAGTAATTTGGAATAAAAATGACCTCTCACAAATAGTCCATGGACCTTTTGATCTTTTTCTTTTTTCTAAGATATGAATTTAGTGGTTCTTTGTCGGCAAATAATAGTAATTTAGGGGCTGTTTGGTTGCCTGAAAAGAAAATGCAGCGTAAAGTAAATGCAATGTAAAGTAAATGTAGTGCATTCTGAATACTTTGAGACTGTTTGGTTGTCTGCAAAATAAACGCAGGAGAATTGTTTCCCTTGTTTGATTTGGTGAGGTAGAACCAGAATAAAGTAAAAGCAGTTTTTTGTAATAATTTATTTTGACAATACAACTAGTGTATTTATAAAAGCAGTGTATTTATAATAATAGTATTATTTTGGTGTTATAATAATTACTATTATTTGGTGTTATAAAATAAGTTGATTGATTAATCATTTATTGCATTTATATTAGGCAAATTCAATGATTAGAAAATTCATCATGACTAAAATTTAGTTAGGATATCCTAAGCCAATTTACCCTCTTTTGCAATCATTGTGCTACACAAGAGCAGCATACGGTTTCCAAAAGTACATAATGGGTTATTAAAATACTTCTTTTCATAACTATATTATTAAACATGTTAAATCAGTAAAAAAATTATTCAATTACCATAAGATCCAAAGACTAATAAAAACAATCAGACAACATCCTTGCAAATCCTTTCCTCCACTATTTGACATAAGAACGTAATCAGAATTACTCCATCTGTGGTCCAAGGGATCGTAGTCAGCGAGCCACTTCGGTGGTTCGAGGTATCGGGACACATGCTTTACAATCATTGTATTTTATAAGTTAACATTTTAATGAATTAAGTCTAATAGATGTTTTGAAAAAAGTAAAGTAAAAATAGCGTATTTTGAAAAATTTGCCATAAAATTGAAAAAAAAATGAATTTGAAGATAGATATACAGAAAACTAAAATTTTTAATAAAATTGAAAAAATATGAATTTGAAGACAAATTTAAAAATATTATTTGCCATGAAAATGAGATGTCTGAATTCTGCACCATTGGGAATTTCCACAAGCACCTACAGTGCACAAACCTGTAGCATGCTCTTTTTGGAATTTCAACAAACCTATAGCATTGGTCATGAGCACGAACATCCACACATAGTTCATCGTCCACACACAGGACAATCGGGTTGGTGTCGCAAACCTGTTTGTTACATCCCTGCTCCAATACTCGGCAAGCCATGGCCGTACCATCCAATTTCTGCTCTTCACAAGCTGAAGGCCATTCTATCATGGCTGCATCTTCATTGCCATCCTTTTACTTAGCATCCATAGCAACTTCCGAACTGCTCTGGTCGTAATTCTCGGCAACCTGATTGCATCCTGTAAGAGCTGAAGCATTGAAGTCGGGAAGCTGTGGCTTCCTTTCTGATTCCGTCGGCACACATAGGTGCAGGAAAGCAGATTTAACAAGGACAGAACATCGTCGATGGAGGAGGAGTTTCTTAGAGACTCGATCAAAAGTCTATCTCACGTGAAGCAGGCGAAGTTGAACATCAACAAAGAAAAGCAAATGGGTTACCGTGGCAATGGAGGAAGAAACGAGCAAGAGTTACCGCAGGCTTTTCTCTCGTACCCTCGTGAATTACTTTTTCGCTCGATTTGAGCGGGTTTCATTTACATGTAAAATGAACTACAGCGGGGAGTTTCTAATACATTAGGATTTTACTTTATTTTACATTCTGTCAAACCAAACACAAAAAAAAAAAAAAATGTATTTCTTTTACACTGCATTCATTTTTACTTCAACCAAACAACTCCTTAGAATAAACGGAATGCAAGAGTTTTGAAATTTCTGGTGTTTTGTTGGAAGAAAAACAAATTCGGAGTAATTGTTTTGTAGTCATTTGGAATTCTCTACTAGTTCATGTTTAATATATTTGGAATTCGTTCTATTTGGATGTATTTCAAATATACTCCTTTTGTGAACCTTTACTCGTTGACCACCAGTGTCGCCTCCACTGAACATCACTGCCACCCTAATCCAAAATTACTAGTCTTACTTTGCAAGCAGCCAAACACAAAAATAAACTTCTGAATTTCTTGCACAAGCAATTAAATACTGCTAATTATTTCAAATACATGATTGTACTTTACATTGTATTATGAATATATCGGACTTCCAAATGCTTTCAACAAAACAACCCCCCTTAATTTTTTTTTCTTAAAATCTGATTTGTCTTTGAATTATTTTTGGAATATTTGGCCTGCCATACATTATGTCTTTGTGCTTCAGGCACTTCATTCATGGAAAAACAACCTGAGTTTTGGAACTTCACAAAGAGGGCTTGCATTAAATTGATGAAGGTTTTGGCTGCATTTCAGAGGAGACATCCATACTCGTTTGGTGATAACAATGTTCTTCCACCTATTTTGGTTTTCTGTTTGAATGAGATCATCAATCCCGAACAAGCAGTGCCGTTATTTAATGAGTTTCTGATTCAATGCATGATTTTAATCAAGTCTACAATAGAGTGTAAAGAGTACAAGCCTAGCCTTACTGGCCGTGTTATTAATGAAAGTGGAGACGCTTTAGAACAAAGGAAGAAAATCATCTCTAGAGCTGTTTTTGACATGCTTGCAGCTGTTTTTCCTAATGACCGTGTTGTTCTGCTGTGCAACATTTTGATAAGAAGGTAGGAATAAGATCTTTTATTGACGTATTTTACCATGTTAAAATCGATACTTGTCACTGGCCAGCAGTTTGCTTTATTTTACGGCTACTTGTGAATCTAGGCATTTATTTTTTGCGTTATGACAATTCATTTTTTGTTTGCTTCATGTCTGCTACATTGTAAAACTTGCCATGTACTATCATATCGTCTTTATAATTTTATTGGAATAGCTAATATTTCCGGAGTAGCTCCAGTGGAAAATAAGATAAGAGAGAGTTGCCTTAGATGCTTTGGTCATATAAAATGACAGCTTTCTGATGACCCGGTTAGGAAAGTAGATGTATTAGATTTGACTTATGTTAAGAAAGATAGAGGTAGACCTAATAAGATTTGGTTAGAAAATATTAGAAATGACTTTTCATTATTAGATTTAGATGAGAATTTGACTCTTAATAGAAAACAATGGAGAAAAAGAATTCATATAGCTGACCCCACATAGTGGGATAAAGACTAGTTGTTGTTGCTGTAGCTAATGTTTCCAGAATGGCTAATGTTTTAACTATTTAACATTTTTCTACGATGATAGGAAAATTTTTTAATTTGAATTCTGAAAGGAGAAAAGGGAACAAGAAATGGAAAAGTAAATGGTTTGCGCTCATTATTGATTATGTGATTTTAATTTTAAAATTGTTTGAAGCTTGTTCATGCCTTTCTAGGTTGTGTTAAATCCCAATCGTCCCTTGGCCCTTGATCCAACGGCCAACATGGAGATATGTGGGAGTCTCACTTGTTAAATCCTAGCCATTCCTTACCTCTTGATCCTATGAATAACATGGGGATCCGTGGGAGGCTCACATGGATCACGTTAATCTCCTTTCATATTATGGTGGCTGATTTAGGAAGGATTATATTATGGCAACTATGCCTGATTCCGTAATTATTGGTTTCTTTATTAAGATATCTTGTATAGATCTATAAATAGGGATAGTTTTGTGTGAGAAAATTAAAGCCTTATCCCTCTCAAATTCTTTAATAGATTGGTTACTTCAAAATCATTCAGACAATTATCTTGATGCATTTAGATTTTTGCATTATTTTTGTTTTGAACATTATTAGTTATCTATGATGCACGGACACAGACACGGCGACATGGACATGACACGACACGGACACGGGACACGATTTTTTTTGAAAATATAGGACACGGGTACGGCGCGGACACATACATACATACATACATACATATATATATATATATATATATATATATATATATATATATATATATATATATATATATATATATATATATATATATATATATATATATATATATATATACATATATATATATATATATACATATATATATATATATATATATATATATATATATATATACATATACATATCATATTAAAAATGACAAACAATAATAAATGAATGACATGATAACTTGTCTAGCTTATAATATAAAATATTTAGTACAACCACAAAAATATAATCAAATAATCACTTACTACAACATCAGGCATTCAAGCTTCAACTATTAGGATTAACTTTAGAGGTTTGTTTTTGGCCTTCAATATCATCATAATTGAATATCACTACTTTCAACTCTGATTCAACAAGAGAAAGATTTGTAATTGTGCAAAAAGAGATGAGATGAAAATACCTTCACTACCAAAGATAAATGAAAATGAGAATATTCGATGAATGGGTATTAAATGCAGATGTTGATTTGATATTGTGGATATGAAATAAGAAATTTAGTTTAAATCTCGCCAAATATAAGAAATTATATTTTAAAAAATATAAAATATTTAAGATACGTGTGTCGGACACACGTGTCCAATTTGTTTTTAATATATTTTTAATCGGACACGTTTTCTGCGTGTCCAACACGTGTCGGAGGAGTGTCGGACGAGTGTCGTGTCAGACACGGTGTCGGACACTGCACGCCTCTTTGAGGAGAAGTGTCAGTGCATCATAGTTAGTTATATTTTCTATTTTTGTTTTATTTTTAAGCTATCCAATGATGGTGGTAAATCCTATGATCATGGTAGGAATTTGTTTGGATTAGCTGGTTTTTTAGGGTCCATCATGTCCTTTGGGGAAGTTGGCTGGTTTCGGGTGGGCCTTGGCTGTTTTCGGTTTGAGCTTTAGTTGTTGAAATTCTAGTGGTGCCAGCTCATTATTATCAAGTGGAGGTATAGCTCATTATGAGCTGATGTTTAGTTCTGAAATTAAATGTGAAGTGAGCATATTTTGGTGGGTGGAACTTGCCCTTTCCTCTCCCTTTCGTCTCTTGGGCTGCTGCAGTTTTTCTGCTGGTTTTCTCTCCCACGGTTTACTGCTGCTTGTTTGGTTGCTGTTGACCCCTCGGTTCTCTGCCCCCTTTACTGCCGTGACTTCCCCCCTTTTTATCGAGAAATGATCTCCTATTGGACCCGAGAATTGTCTCCTGGTTTCCTGTGCTTGGCTGCTGGAACCGTGACTTTCCCTTGTGGTTTGCTGTGCCGTTTGGAATTTCTGTACAAAAACAGTTGGCTTTTCAACTCCCCATTTATGTGTGGAATTGAAGTATTTTTTGGGCTGTTTAGTTCCCCTCTATTGCCTATATATATGAAATGCTTTGAGATGAAGAGGGTTGGTGAATATTGAGAGCAAAGTTGCTATAACCTGCGGGTTCTTCTTGGAAAAGCTTGAGAGCTTTGTCCATTCCCTCTTCTACCTCTTGGAAGGCTTGCGAGCTTCTCCACCCTTCGTCTGAGCTTCTAACCTCTTTCTTTTCTCCACAAGTTCCACTCCACTTGTATTTTTCTTCTATTTCCGTTGGTAAAGTTTGTTGGCTGTTTTGGTGGATTTGTTGGCTGTTTTGGTGGCATTTGCTGGAGGAGTTTGGAAGGATGTTGGACCCCTTTGCAGTGGTGGACCCTTGGTTTGCATATCTAAACATTATCTGAATTATATATTCCTACAATCGGTGCATGTGAGGAGTCCTCTTGTAGGATGTTCTGAGGATAGCTTTTGTTTGTTTTTAGTTTGTTTCTTTTGCTAACTTTCTTTTGCTTTGGCTTTGTTGGATGATCGCTTCCTTTTTATTATGAAATTTAGTTGTTTATGTAGCCTATTTTGTTCTCCAAGTGGTGTGTTAAATTTCTAAAAGTGAGTCTTGATTCTCTTTGTTGTTCTCTCTGTGTTTTGCTTCAAGTTGCATACATCATATCTTATAACAACGTGACCATATTTCAAGATGTTTGCTCTATGTTTTAGTTCTTCCTGATGTAAAGTCTATAACAAGTTATCCTCATAAAAAATAGAAACCCCACTAAATGTTATTTTTAGGAGTTATGCGATATTTTGCATTTGGCTATGGAATTGTGGGCTCCGAAAATTCGGCCTCGTCCTCCTCGCCGCGCGATTTTTTTTTTTTTTTATCTTATTTGAGCGAGTGAGTTTTAACGAACTAAGTTCCGAGGTAAATTTTGGAAGGCAGATGGGTTTGTAGATAAGACACTGTCCAGAGATTTCACCCTCATTTTGCGAGGACTTTATGATCTGAGTTCTGGTTTCCTATAGGCGCAAGCCCCTATAGTTAATTACCCCTCTCGATCACGAGAGAGAACTTTCGATTAAGGCTAGTCTTCGATCAAATACGTATAGAAATACGTGTTATCTGGCATATAGTAGCAGCAATGAGTATTGGTATTGAGGATTGGAAGTTTGGAATTTGAAGGGTTTGGATATTGGGAATTGAAGAATTGGGCTTTTGGATTTGGAATTTGGTTCGGAAGATTTGATATTTAAATAGAAATTGCACCATCCTACACTTAAAGCGGATGGTGGAGGAATGGATGATGGGCCCGATCAAGATCCCATGGTTCCGTCGTCCCGGGCCATCATGGTCCCTGGTCTACTTAGTCAGAGGAGGTAGTCAACCCAACCTGACAGAAGGATCCTTGTCAGCAGCCATGGGTTGCTTCGTCCAAGGGGACCTTATAGACCGAGGTTGAATGCTTGTCTAAGGGGACAAATTTGAATCCACCTTAGCTGACAGAGAGCTTTGTGCCCTATCGATCATATCCTATTGATTCATATCTCAAGGATTTGATGCCAATAACGAGCGTATTGGCTCTGGCCATAACCGGTATATCGTGGTGCCATTTGACAGGAAAACCACTCGGTTCAGAGGGCCCCGGGTCGTCGTAACCGTTTATCCTGCGGTGCCATTTGGCGCCAGACCGTCGGTCAGAGGACACGTACCACGTCCTTACTGGCAGGATATTGGTTTGAGAATGGATCCTAGTGATATTTTCGACTAGGCATTTGGCTCTTTGTGAGCTAGAGTTTATTTAAATTTGTCCACCCCGGCAGACTGTTGCAGAGGGTGGATGGATTTTGCTTTGAGTGATTGATGGTTTGATTTCAAATTTAAATATCTTGGAATTTGGATTTTGATAGACACTTGAGTGAGATTTGAAATATTTGTGAACCCCTCCGGTTGAGATCTGCATTCAACACGGCCATCATCGGGGTGTTTGGGGTCATTTTCACTTTATGGATTGAACCTTGTCAATTCTATCGGGCTGTCGACAGAGGATCGGGTTTCGTAGGCTTTATGCCTTTGTTCATGAATTTTCTTGATTTTAGGCCTTGAAGGCCTAAAAAGAATGTATTTAAACAAATACACCGGTTGCTACAACCGTGTATTTTGTTAGGTAGTTCGAATCTTGTCGACTTCTATTGATCCGTATAGAATGATCGGATTCGAACTTGAATTCACTTGTCAACCCGTGTAGCATCCATAGGCGTCACGTGTGTACCAATAACACTCTCGCCAGGGCTCATGCGGGTTGAGATTGTATTTACCCCTTGTGTACCTATGTGTATACAAACTAAGGTGCGCGTGTAGGGGTATTTTGAAATATTTGTAGTTGTGCATGTATTTGTCATTTGAATGCACAGCATTTCCTTGAAAAGCTTATACACGCCTTCTGTCTGCTTTTATAAGTGTTGCAGATCCGGTGGCGTGCTAGTCTTGATATTGACTCCCCCCCTTTCTCATTTACCGGGGGAAGGACTTCCTGGATTTTGAAATTTGTTGCTTTGAAGAGAACTCCCTTTGAGGTCGTCAGTATAGTGGACTCATTATTTCTAGAGTTTGTGGGCACCATAATTGTTTTCTTCTTTATTATAGAACCAAAAAGAGACTTTGGAACATCAGGAAGTTTGGTTCTAATTTGTTCAAACATTTCACCCCTTTCTGCCAGGGGGTGTCCTTTTCGTACATAGAGTCGCCCTCGTACTCAACGCACTTGTAGAACTTGATCACCACTGTCGTAGGTGATACCAATACTTGTGTCCACAGTGGTTCGCTATGCTTACGAGGTTCTCACTGTTGTTATCCACAAGTGGTTTGTGGTCATTTGCATTTGTAAGGGATCCGTACTTGTGCCCACAGTGATTCATCGTACTTGCAACACACTGTTGTTATCCACAAGTATTCATATGCATTTGTAGGGGACCGCTGTATCCATTACAAGCTTTTAGAAAATATTTGTAGAAGACCCATTGCTTTTGCATCATATCCACCCTTTCACCAATCTCGGGTGGTTTGATTGTACTTGTTTGTAGGGGGGGCGGATCCTCCATCATTGGTCTCCCATATTACCTTCTCAATCAACAGGCAATTGTAGGGATTGTTGTAGGAATTAACACATCTTTCGTGTGCACTGGGATTTCATCTCCCGCTTGTAACTTGTTAATTTAGAGAACTGTGCATTTAGACTCTGATTGGTTCATTCACCCAAAGTCTCAATTCTATGTATTCCATCGGACCCGAGTTCAAAGTTCAACTCATGCTTGAATCTCCCTCATTGTCCTTGAAAGTGTGGTGCATTTGACCTCGTAGGAACTATTGTAGGAGTTCGTTGTATTCAAGGTCTTGTAGTTTGAGTTTCCCGTGTGTGATCCAAACTTTGATCTTTGCATGTGTTTTGATCCAAATTCAGTTTCATTCAGACTTGAATTCATCAAGTTTACAAGTCCCCACTTGATGTCGTATGAATCAAATGCTTACAAATCTGGATTTCACTTGACGTCGTACAGTTCATGTTCAAATGCATAAGTTCTTGTTGTCCACATCTTGTTCTAGTTTTGAATTCAGAGTACAAGTTCAAGTCTTTGTTCAGGATCTTCTGAAGTCCTTGCAAGTTCAAATGCATGTTCGTATTGACTTGATTTTTGGTTTCAGTTTGATTTTATCTCATTTGGTTTTGATCTTTAGAAATCACTTAGAGTTTTAGTCCACAAGTCCACCATTCTTCGTATAGGTCCTCTGCTCATTTTAGTTCAAGTTTTGTGCATTTTTGTTCGAGTACGGGTTTTCTATATTGTTGTCTAAGAAGGTCTTTGAATTGTTCAAGTCTTTGTACATTTCAGTGAAAATTTCGGCAGCACCCCGGCATATCCTCCGCTTGGGGGAAAATGGGGGATCTGGGCCTTCCCACCACGCTACTAGAGCGTGTATGGTAGGTGTCCTTAGACACCGCGGCCGTACAAATTTTCATCCCACCACGCTACAAGAGTGTGTATGGGGCCTTCAGCAGTATCCGTACCAGAACAGCAGTGACGTACCAGAACAGCAGTGACTCTCCCCACCACGCTACAAGAGCGTGTATAGGGCTCTCCCTCCTCGTCGTATGCGTCGCACCGGGCTCCCTCCTACCGTGCTACAAGAGCGCGTATAGGTGGTTCTCCGGTCCGCTGCAAACGTCGAGAATGGGATTTCAGAATATCATACCTTTCGTAGCAGTGTCGGCGGTGTCGGTGTCGAGGTCGAGGCCGAGGACCGTCCCCACCACGCTACAAGAGCGTGTATAGGGCTTACCCGCCTCGTCGTATGCTTCGCACCGGGCTCCCTCCTACCGTGCTACAAGAGCGCGTATAGGTGGTTCCCCGATCCGCTGCAAACGTCGAAAACGGGATTTAAGTTAAAAATTAATACCTTAGGGTCCCGGCGGGGGCTCGTGGCACGATGCAAGGGGAGAGCAAGAGAAGAGGCCTTCTTTTCTAATCCATTTTTCCATTTTATCAATTATAATTAACTATAATTAATTACAAATTATCATAATTAATTACAATTAATTAAAAATAATAATTATTATTATCCTTAATTAGTTATAAATAATTTTAATTAATTATAAATAATTAATATTAATTATTTCTATTTAAAAATAATAATCAATTATAATTAATTTAAATTAACTTTAATTGAAATTAATCATAATTGATTAAAACTAATCATAATTAATTACTTAAAATTAATTATGATTAATTATAATAATTATGATTAATTAAATAACTATAGTTAATTAAAATTAAATATAATTAATTAAAATTATTTTTAAATAAAACTAATTAAAATTAATTAAAGTTAATTAATTAAGATTGATTATAATCAATTAGAATAATTATAATTATTTTTTTATAATTACAATTAATTATAATTAATTAACTAAAATTAATCATAATTAATCTCTCTGCCATTACTATAGTTCGGCTGGTTTACGGGATTTGGCCGGGAAGCGCGCGAGGGAGAGTTACCTTCACGGGCAGTGAGCTCCCGTAGTTGCTTCCAATTCAAAATGTCGTAACTTCCGATTCAACAGGTAGGGGCGACGTCGGGCGACCGTGAGGAAGCGGGGACGGACGGCACACAACAAGGAGAGAGTTCCTTCACGCAAGCGAGCTCCCTGTTCAAGCTTCCGATCAAAATGTCGTATTTTCCGGTCCGACTGGAAGGGAAAGTCGGCGAAGGAGCACCGTCGAACAGCCCTGAAGGAGCTTAAGAAACGGTGCCTGCAATCTCTACACCTCCTGTGAAGCACCGAAGCCGAACAGCAATGAAAGAGGGTGAGCAAGAGAGGACCGTCGAAGGAGCTGAGTCGGACGTCCACGGAGGAGCTGAAGGCGCGACGGGAGGGAGAAAGTTTCCTTCGCAGTCGGTGAGCTCCCGTTTGTGCTTCCGATCAAAATGTAACTTCCGATCCAGCAGGAGGGAAAGTCGTTGTCGGAGCCGAGCAGAGACGGGGGAACTGCGAGAGGGAGAGAGAGATCGTGGGAGAGTCGATGCGAGAGAGGGCGGGAGAGAATGAGAGAGTTAGAGCGGAGAGAGCTGTTAACACGACGTAGAGGGACATCCGATCGTGCGAAGTCGTGGGCGACGACGTGCTGAATTCGGCGCCGGACAGGTACGTATATTTTTTTCTTTTTGAATACAGTAACGGGTCAACAGGAATCATGAGCTATATCTTGCGAAGCTCCTCATACATTAAAAAGGTTAGTGATATATGTAGAACATTGGGCATACACACACACGCATTATGTTAAATTAATCATTAATTGATTATTTAGAGCAGTGATTATGAGACTAGTGGTACTCAGTGCATTTATTTACTTTTTATACCTGTGTTGCATGCATACCATGAGGCTAAACAGGTACTCTTTGCCAATTGTGAAATCATTTCTTTTTCTACTTATTATGCATTCTTCAAATCTACTGACAGGTATTTCATTTACACATCAGAGGACTTGAATGAATGGTTTCAGAACTCTGAATCCTTTCACCATGAGCAGGACATGCTGCAGTGGACAGAAAAACTCAGACCATGTGCTGAAGCTCTCTATATTGTTTTGTTTGAAAATTATAGACCTGTATGTTAGCTGGTTAATTTTAGTAAGGGTTTAATTTGTGATCAATTTAGAATATAATCGTGTGACCTGTTTTTTCAGCTGCTTGCTCCTGTGGTGGTCTCTATTCTTAAAGAGGCAATGAGTGCTTCTCCACCTTTAGAAAGTGAAATTACTCCTGCAATGCTACTAAAAGATGCCGCTTATAGTGCTGCTGGACATGTGTATTATGAGCTCTCGGCTTACCTAAATTTCAGTGATTGGTAACTCATAAACTTATTCACAAATATGATATCATATTATTCTTTTGTTTTAGTTCTAATAGAGGCTAAGTTGCCTTCACTTTAATGTCAAATTTAGTCCATTGTGGTTTCTTTTTTTTTTTTTGCATGGTTTTGTTGAGCTAATTTTTGCAACAAAATTAGGTATTCCTTGGTTTTCTTTGTTTTTAGGCTGCATTTTAAAGTCTGAACTGAACATGTAGATGCTCATATTTTGATTTGTTTGTTTATGGTTTAAATGGACCGGCTAGTATATTTCGAGAATTATCTAGATCCTAACTTTTGTTTTTCAGTAGGGATAGAGTGATATTATTATACTCTTGAGTGAGATGAAATATTTTTTATCTTTTCTTTTAAAAATACGGTCAATTGTTGACAAGGTTGACTGCAATTGTTAACAATCACGCACACAGCTCTGTTAGTGGGCAAATATAGTTGACAAAGTTCAAATAACTAATTATTTATATCGCCAAGGATGCCTGTGTTGATAGATAATTCCAATCGGAGGGGATCCCATATTTTCAAGACGCCTTATAAATTCCCACAAAAGTATAATGATAATTTAAAAGAAACTCTCATGTCACCCCAATGATAGCCGTGTTGACAGAAAATATCAATCGGAGGGGTAAATTCTCAAAGCTTATTAAAGTTTCAGAATATAACATCTATTATATTCTTAACTTTTAAATGTAAATTTAAATCACCAAAAACTTAAAACTAAAATTCATCCGCTTTCCACAATCGTTTGTTGGGAGTGAAAAATTTGAAATTAACCTCAGCTCACAAAAAGTAAATGTCGTGTCAGGTGTATCACTAAGATTCACTCTCAAATAATCTCTCGCCAGCAGGGATGTGGCACGTGCCCTCTGATTGGGTGATTTTGCTTCAAAATGGTACCACTATATTACAATCATGGACGAAGTCCGTATATTATCTAATAGTTTCAAGTCTTTGAGTAATGAATCATAGGGTAAACTTGATAGGCATAAATCTCTTTTGTCAGTTAAGGTGGACTCAAATATATCTCCTTAGAAAAACATGCACCCAAGGTCTACAAGGTGTCCTTGAACAAAGTAACCCATGGCTGCTGACAAAGTTCTACCTCCTTTGACTAAGTAGACTAGGGACCATGACAGCCTAGGACGACTGAAATATGGGATCTTAATCGGGCTCGTTTTCATTCCCCCCATCACTTATTTTTAAGTATATGGTGATAAATTTTAAATCCTAAAAATCCCTAAAATCCAATTTTAAAATCCCTAATGTTACTGCTACTATACATCGGGTACTCAGTGTCTATCTCACGACTAGCCTTAGTTGAAAGTTCTCCTCGTTATTGGGAGGGGTAATTAACCGTAAGAGTTTGCGCTTATAGAAAACTAGAGCTCAGACCATAAATTCCTCGCAAAATGAGGGTGAAATCTTTGGGTAGTGTCTTATTTAAAACCCAATATGTCTTTTGAAAATTTATCCAGAACCTAAATCCGTTAAAAGTCTCCCCATCAAACAAACAAAGGAAGGCGCACATAGGCTGGGGTGTGAATTTTTAGAACCCACATCAATTTGGTTACTTTACTGCATGATTTATTGCATTTATTTGATTCTAGTTTTTTTTTAGTTAGGTTGAGCATGTAGCAAACAATATGCTCGGCCTTGCTGCATATTTTTAGTCTACTTGTTTAAAAATTTGAGTCTTTCCCCGAAACCTTCTTTCCCCGTCTCATTTATTGTTTTCTGACTCAAAACTTTTTTACAATAGAAAAACCTCATAGCTGTTGTTATTATGTTTCTTACTGATGTTGTATTAGTAATATGAACTATTCTATGGAGTTATACTTGGTTATTCTGCGTTTTGAAACATCACATTATGGGTTTTCAAAATTTGGCTGTCAAAATTTTGATTTGAATTGTTTTCAAATTATCAATTTTCTTGTTTTCTACCTTTAATTGTCAGTTGGAGCGTTTTTCACCTAGGAGACTAGTTTGTTATTACTCTGTACTCACATCTAATTGATAGTCCATGCTTATGCCCATACAGTAATTTGACTTGTGTTTTTAAGCTTATTGATATATTATTGTTTTTATTTGCTTCTGTTTTATTGGTTCTCTCAATTAAAAGTTTCTGTAATATTTATAGTTTTAATATTTAAACTAAATTTTCTACAAGCATTTTTGCTTATATCCATGCAAAAATCTTTTATAGAAATTAGAGCAACTATAATTTTAGAACAAAATGATGGATGTTGTAATTGATATTTGATATGACATGCAAATAAATCATAGAGGATCTATTTGATGCATACAAAGGCATCGTAAAGCAGGCGTAGCGCATGAGCACTATGGTGGTAAGTGATGCACGCTCACGAGAGTAGACATTGAGGGAAAGCAAGGTGGGCTTGCATGGAGTTTCTAGAGCTTGAGTTTCCTTTAGGTGTCTTCACAATGAGTCCCAACATCTCCTTTGGTTTCTTCTTATTTTGCTTTTTTCCCTCTTATATGAAATCGGGATAGACTTTCATCACCTCTAGTGTAGATGACTTTGGTTGTCAATGTTGGTATAACTCCACCGCCTTCTTTCCATGCCTCAAAGGTTTGATTGCTTTTTATTTATACTCCATCTTTGACTCTTGATTCAACTCCTTATGGGATTCTTGGGAACTTTGGTGTGGATGGTGGTTTGAGCTTTACAAATGTGGATTCAATCCCTCTTTAAATCATTCAATGATGTTCTAGTTGGAAAGGATCGTGATTACATTTCTCCGAAATTGTTTTCTACATTTCATGGAAAATCCCCTTCTATAGTGATGAAGAGAATGTTTCTCTAGCCACTTCTTCTGAGTTCTGTCACATTGATAATTATCAGTATAGGTGGAATTCCACAATTGTTTTCAGACAATTCTCTAAAGGATTTGGATCCATTCATAGAAGTTACAACTAGACATTGACTTAGGAAGGAAGTTAGTCATTCTACATTTATCTTTATGGTAGAACCCACAAATATAGATCAAGCCTTATCTGATGAATTCTGGATCCTAGCTATGCAAAAAGAGTTAAACCAATTTGTTAGGAATGATATATGAGAGTTGGTTAGCAGACCTAAGGACCAAAATGTAGTAGGCACCAAGTAGGTATTCAAAATTAAGATGAATGATTTTGTAGTAGTTAGAAATAAGGCCAAATTAGTAGTTAAGGAGTACAATCAAATTGAAGGCATAAGAGTACTATTAGCCTTTTGCATGTTTCAAAGGCTTCAAATTTTTTTATTTATGCAAAATAGTTCTTTAGAATTCAAGACACATCATGAATGGATTGAATCAAAGGAATGATTTTGCAATTGCTTTTTCACAAAGATTTGATCTTATTTATGGATCTTTTTTGGACTTTTAAATGGACACTGTTCTACTTTAAAAGAAGACTCACCCTTACCTCAGTTTGCATAGCCTTTCTAAGAATTCCATTGCGTTGTATGAGCAGGAGCACTTTATTTTCACTAGCTTCATTATTTGGTGAACCTCTTAAATTGGATGAAGTCACTTTCTCTCTTTCGAGATCATGATTAGTTAGAGTTCTGATAGAGATGGATGTAACTAAAAAAATTTTACAAAAGGACATATAGCTTTGGTTGAGAAATTCTGGCAACTTTCAAAACATCTTGAGAATCTACCATGGCCTTGTGCCCACCTAATGAAAATTTGGGACAGATTTTTTCTATTCTAAAAAAAAAAAAGAAACAAAGGTCATTCGCTCCTTGTAATAGACCATTGCTTGACCTAATTTACTAGTGACGGCTGCATTGAAATCACTATTTCCTATCCGTATTTAAACCCAATCAAAAATAAATTGAATGGCATAACAGAGGAGTGAAAAGACAATAAGATGAACAAATATAGGAAAAGAGAAGAATCTGAATAGGTGAGAAGTGATTCCATTGGCTTCTACCAAGCTTAACATTTGCAATGACTTGACATCTCTGGAAAGTTTTATTTTATTTCTCAATAATTGTTTTTTTTAAATAAAATGACATAGAAAAGAGCCGAAAACTACTCCTATATGTTAGGGTTGAGGCCACTATTGACTACCAAAGACAACCCTAAATCTGAAGTAGAGCACCTGTGATTGTCATGGTTGAATCTTGAACCAATCAGAGCTTATGTTACATTGATCTAATACATGAAATTTACATGGTTTCATAGTAATATTTCTAAAAAATGGTGTATTTGCATGAACGATATGAAATGGAGGGATAAAATCTTTATTTTGGAAAAAAAAAACAAATAAAATTACAAAATGGTAGGACTAAAACTCAATTTTTTATTTCAAGAGAAAGAAAAGCATGTTCGCCAGCAAACTTTGTTCATAATTGAAGTCCCATAAGATTGTGATACTTCAATTTTACCTATAATGCTTTTTTTCCCTTAACTTTTTTATGCAGGTTCAATAGGTCACTTTCCTTAGAGCTTTCAAACAATCATCCAAACATGCTCATCATTCATAGGAAAATTGCGTTGATACTTGGGCAATGGGTGTCTGAGGTTAGTTTTCCAATTTCTTATTTTTTTCACATTTTAGCTTTTGCTTCAGCTTACACTATTGTTCGCTATATATATTTAATGACTGCATCCTCTTTCTTACAACAGTTCTATTGCTGTTACATTCTCATTTAATTAAAATAGCCATTTCCTTGCATTGGTGCTATAGTTGTCTTGCTTTGAAGTTAAGTCCTTAGTCCACCCTCTTTCTGTCTTCAATCCCTTATGTTTTGTGCTGGATTTAATCTGCAGAAGTTAGTTTGTGGTGATGGAGTGTGTTATATATTTTTGGTCATTAGTTCCATGCAAAATGCTTCACATGGTTGGAATGGGGCTAACTGCACGGTGCATTTAACCCCTCAAATATTGAGGATCTACACCCAATGCTATTGTAATTGAAATCCACAAATATTTATTATGCTAATCAATATTCCATATGTCTTTAATAATTTAGGCATATCTTTGTCATTTTTTAAATATGCAACAAATCAAGTATCATGATACCCAATTTTATATCTTCTCAAGTCAAATAAAAATCATATGACGATTCTTTTATCTTTTTAACTTTTTAATTAATTAATTGACTTGGAACAAAAACAACGCCTGTGTATTGGAACTTCTTGGCATAAAAAGCAAATTGATTTTATGATACCAACTTGATTTTTTTAAATGTGTTCCTTGTCCTTTTCCAAAACTTCTACTTATAATATAAAAGTTTGATCTCTCTATAATTATTGCAATATTGAATATATTTTTGCTTGTAATTATTGGTACCAAAACATATCTTATTTAAACATTTAGCATCCTCTTATCTTTAAAAGTTTCAAAAAAATTATCAATTATTCAAGCTACTATAATATCTCCCAATCTCTTTAAATGTCAAGATGTATACTTCCAGTCCTGAAAATTTATCCTTCAGGAATCTTCTTTAGTGGTAACTCAGCTTTATAATTTGGACAATCTATAATATACTTCATGATCATGTTCATTTTGCTCTTTTAAACGATCTCTTCCATAAAATGTGTATAATAATTGTCAAAATAGCTTCTACATTCTTTTATAAATGTTTAGCTTTTAATTATGATCTTATTAGTTATTATGATGTGATACGAAGGCAAGAATTTCTTGTTAGAAATTAATACTTGTGAACTTGCGTTGATAATTTTAAACAAATGCTTTTCAAGATAGATCGCAAGAAATTTTCATGGAAGAACTAAGCAACGTCAATCAATTATATTTAGAAGCAACATGAAACAAACAAAATTAATCCAATAAGTAATAAAGCAAATGGCTCTTAACAAAAATCCAAGGCTTAAGATATAGATCCTTCACCTCGAAGTCCCTCACTTTCACTCTTGGATTCACTCGTTTAGCGGAAGAGGATGGCGCACAAACTCAACGATGCCACTATTAGACAAGTAATGCCGAGTGGGCTAGCCGACGGGGAGGAAGTCGGATTTGGAGAAGAAGGTGTTCGGCCGTAGATGATCCACTCGTCCGCCTGAAGTTGCTCGTTGATGAAGTCCACGAGGTTGGGAAGAATCCGGTTTAAGTAATCCTCAACGGTGTGGTCGAAGCCGAATCCAACGTCAAAGAACGGTGATCGGATGACATCAATGTTTCCTTGATGATCGTATGCAATGCCGTAATCACCCTCCGGATCGGCCATTCATGACTATGAAAAGTTCTTGCGGTGTGGATGAATTTGGCGGTAGAAGAGTCTTTTCTTGGTGGAGCTCGGCCAAACAAAGAGGGGAGGGAGTGGGCTCGGGTAGAGGGTGAGAAGAGTAGGGAGAGGGGCAGGGTAGATCCACTTAGGCTTGAGGGATTTAGGAAAAAAACTGAAGTTAATTTCAGTTTTAAGAAAATTGGAGGGAGATTAAATGAATTTTAAATTTGAATACAGAGTGGGGATGGCCATTTAAGGGGGCAATTAAGCTTTGAAACCCCTAGGGGCCGGCAGTTTAATGAGAGGGAGAGGGATTAAGGAAAGAGAATAAAAACTGAAATTAATTTCAGCTCAAGTGAAAGTGGAGGGATAATATTTGAAATTAAACTTGAATTTCAAATAAGAGGGAGGATTAATTGAGCAATCAATGGGAAACCCCATTAAGGGGCCGGCGGCATCAAGGAGGGAGGAGATGGGGGAGGATGAGAGGGGGTTTCCAAATAGGTAATGATGACTATGAAAGAAAAATTATTAAATCCAATTTGATTTAATTTAAAATTGGATTCAACATAAAAACTTTCCCAATTTGGATTTCCTAATTTGGAAAGAATTTGAAATTCGAAATTTGAATTTCAAATATGATGGTTAGGAGAAGAGAGGGGTGGCGGGCGGATGAAGGGAGGTCGGTGGCAAGGTGGTCGACCGATGGTAGGAAGGCAGCCGGCGGCTTGGGCTCTAAGGGGGCGGCGGCAAGAAGGGGGAGGGGGTCGGGTTCTCAAAGCTAATGGGTTTTGGTTGTCTTCTCTTGAGGTGGAGGAGGAAGAGATTGGTGGAGAAGGAAAAGGAAAATAAGAATCACAAGCCTAAACACTTCATCCACTAGAACTCACAAAGAAATCTACAATATTATTTCCTCAAGAACTCACAAAGAGATCTAGGGGAAATGTCTTGAACTCACAAAGAGAACAACAAGAGAAAATTTTCATTCATCAACTAATCATCCTCATACATTACATGAGGCATCCTATAAATATGCCAAAATGACACTGGAACTAAAAGACATAAATGCCCTTGGGGCTACAATATCAAATGACCATCCATAAGGGTAAAATAGTAAAACTGAAAAATAAAATAAACTACTACATAAAATGACTCAAAATATAAACTCTTGATCGTGGCCATCGATCTCCGGTGGTACATGTGTCAAAATCACTTACGATGTCCTCATCATATTATCTCCACTAATGCATCTAGCTTGATTAAATCTAGAGATCTATATCTTATGCTAACTACTAAGAAAATTTGAGTTTATATCTCATAATAGCAAGTATTTGGACAATTATGCTTGCTATATTTTTATTTGGAGAAATATGACCAAAACTTTATTTCCGACCAAAACTACGATATATTTATATTTCAGTTGAACTATATCCCATTAGAAACACTCAGCAACATAATGCCAAACACATTCATGTACTCCTAGTCAAGGTTTTAAAAGGCGGAATCGGGAATCGAGGCGTTTTTTCTAAGCGAGGCGAGGCGTAAGCCTCGAGGCGCGTCGAGGCGTAAGCCTCAAAATGATTAAAATAAATTAATTTAAAATTTTAAATAATGACAAAAAATAACAAAAATAACAATTATTTGTACTACCAATAATAAAATAACATGAATACAAAAATATACCAGTCTGCTGGGGTCCAAGGGGGCGCTGCTCCTGGCGGGGTTCGACCTGCCCGGTTAGGTCGCGGGGTCAAGGGGCAGCGCCCCTGCGGGGTTTTCCGGGGGCAGCGCCCCCGGAACAAAATTATATTATAAGACTAATTTTGAAATTCTGCTTGTTGTATATGCTCAATACCGAGCGTACCGAGCATGTACCACTCAGTACCGAGCTAGTAACGCTCAGTACCGAGCATGTACCGCTCAGTACCGAGCATGTACCGCTCAGTACCGAGCATGTACAACTCAGTACCGAGCATACCGCGTAATTTAAATGTAATTTATATTAATTAGGCTAATTATATTAAAATTTAATTAATAATTATAATACTAATTATTCAGTTAAGTTAAAATAGATAATTAATTCATGCACTAATTATATTATTAATTATTTAATTAATTTGTTTAATTATTAATATTTTAAATTATATTAACTAAGTTAATCAATAATAACTTAGTTGCGTCTACGATTTACCTTATCTTCTCTTTTTGTTCTTGCTGTTCGGCTTCGTTGCTTCATAGGAGGTGTAGAGATTGCACGCGTCGCTTCTTTAGCTCCTTCGTGGTTGTTCGACTTTGCTCCTTCGACGACTTTCCCTTTCCTGTCGGATCGTAAGCTACAACATTTTGATCGGAAGAAACAACGGGAGCTCGCTGACTGTGAAGGTAACTTTCTCACTTTCGAGGCGCTGCCTCGATGCGCCTCGACGCCTCACGCGGTGAGGCGTACGCCTCCGTGGAAAAAGGCGTAAGCCTCGCCAGAGCGTTTGAGGCTTAAGCCTCAGTTCGCCCGACCTCCGCCTCGATTCGAGGCGCGCCTCGAGGCATCCGCCTCGAACGCCTTTTTAATCGATACTCCTAGTCATTCCTTTTGCTAATTTCTCGTTCTTTCATCTAAGATCTATTCTTACAATAGGATAAGAGGATCACACCGATAAAGTTGAATCGGGCCAGTATAGTCCAACTTTAACTATCATATTGAAGGTATATTATAGTTTGGTTTAGGAAATGGTCTTGAACACGAGGGAAACTACCCATACTAGTGTAATAGGAGGCTCTTCATAATTATAAAAATATGGTAACTATTTTAACATGTGCATAAGAACAACAACAACAACAACAACAACAAGCCTTTATCCCACTATGTGGGGTCGGCTACATGAATCCTTTTTCTCCATTGTGTCCTATTAAAAGTCAAATTCTCGTTTAAATATAATAAAGAAAGGTCATTCCTAATATTTTCTAACCAAGTTTTTTTAGGTCTACCCCTACCTTTCTTAACATAAGTCAAATCTAGTACCTCTACTCTCCTAACCGGGTCATCGGAAGGCCATCGTTTTATGTGACCAAACCATCTAAGGCGACTCTCTCTAATCGTATCTTCTACTGAAGCAACTCCAACCTTTTCACGTATATGCTCATTTCGTATCCTATCTCTAAGTGTAAAGCCACTCATCCACCTGAGCATCCTCATCTCTGCCACACTTAACTTAGTATTATGCTTCTCTTTTAATGGCCAACATTCGGCACCATAAAGCATTGCAGGCCTCACTTCCATCTTATAGAATTTTCCCTTAAGTTTGAGGGGTACATTTCTATCACATAACAAGCCCGATGCATTCCTCCACTTCAACCATCCAACTTGAATTCTGCTGATAATATCCCCATCTATTTCACCATCACTCTGAAAAATATATCAAAGATATCTAAAACGTGTAATCTTATTAATGACTTGATCGCCCAAAGTCATAATCCCCTCACTAGATCTATTACTACTAAAATTACACTACATATATTCCGTTTTAGATCTACTCAAGCGAAAACCTTTAGACTCCAAGGTTGACCTCCATAATTCAAGTTTACCTTTAACTCCCTCTCTAGTCTTATCAACAAGAAGAATATCATTAGCAAAAAGCATACACCAAGATACATCGTCTTGCAAATGTCTAGTGAGAACATCCATGACTAAAGCAAAAAGATATGGGCTTAAGGTTGATCCTTGATGTAACCCAACCGAAATAGGGAAATACTTGGTCAATCCACCTTGTGTTTGAACACAAGTAATAGCTCCTGCATACATATCTTTAATGATTTGAATATAAGCATTATTGACTCCCTTCTTTTCAAGAACTCTCCATAGCACTTCTCTTGGAACTTTATCATATGCTTTTTCTAAATCAATAAATATCATATATAGATCCTTCTTATTTTCTCTATATTTCTCCACCAAACCTCTTAATAAATGTATGGCTTCCATAATCAATAAAATCTTAAGATATAAAATCTTATTCTCAAAAATATTTTTGTTAATATTCTTTAAATGCCCACATTTAATCCTAGAAAATCGTTTTATTTTATTTTTTTATTTTATGTCCCTTTATCTTAAAGTCCAAAACTAATAATCGATGTTGGGTACATAAATTTTCACTCGGAATTGTTGCGGATCAATGTTTTATGATTTTGATGATAGCAAATATTTTTATTTCTCTACGACTGCCTTATGTATTGATATTTCAGGTTCACACGATCGGACTGCAATTTGAACCAGCTCAAGATTGGGTAGACTAGGTCTGAGTCAGTTTGTAAACTTTTTCCTTTTTTGAGTCTATTGTATTTGTTGTGGCTCCTGATGCTTTGTAACGTATAAGTTTCTAACTGTTCCCTAGAGTTTACTGTTTTTGGTAACATCGTCCTGGACGATCTGTTCAAAAGCAAAAACCCTAATTAGGGCATCCTCATTAAAGCAGCCGTCTTTATGCAAAACACATCGTCCCGGACGATTTTGTATCGGCCGAAACGATAGGCTCAATTTAGAAATAATCTGCCGCCAGATCTACTTAGGAAATTCTTATTTTTGGATATCGGCCTGGTGGATCGGCCTGGACTATAAAATATCGTCCAGGACGATCCAGGACAATTTTTCCAAAATTTCTCTGGCAATTTTGGAAAGCAATTAATGGTTATTTCGTCCGGGCCGATCGCAAGATCGTCCGGGACGATTATACATTGTTCAGCTTCATTTCAGGGCAATATTCAGGACGTTTTTCCTCATATTTGAACTAATCGGCCAGGATGATATGTCTATCATCCTGGACGATAATGTCGGCAACTTGCATTAATGAGCTCGTTTTTAGCTCTTCTATTTAAGCTATGACAAGGCACTTTGTAAGTGTCTTTGGCAGTCATTGTACTTCGTTCTTTCGGGGGAAACTTGAAGAGAGAGCTTGAAAGGGAGTGAGGAAAGGGTGGAGTTTGTAGAGGGAGAAGATCCTGTGAGGGGGGACTCAAGGGAGTGTGGAGGGGGATTCACACGGTTGCTCCGGCAAGCTCGCACCTGAATATCGTCGGATTCAAGGCTTCTCTCGAGGGAAGTTCACCAAAGAAGATCTCTTTGGTGTCAAAGGACCCGGCGACTCCGCCGCGCCGGGGAAGGTGGAAGTGATTTTGTAAGGGCTTCTTCGCCTAGTTGCGTGGGCTTAAAAAGATACACTTGTTTTAGTGCAATACTTGGAGGGTGCCTCCAAGGAGTGGACGTAGGTCAAGATTTGACCGAACCACTATAAATCCGGTGTGTTCTTTCTTATTATTTGCTTTCGCATTTAATTTTCGCATTTAATTTTTTTTGTGGTGATTTTGGTTTGAGTTTTATCTTTAGTTTTAAAGTTATCCAATTCACCTCTCTCTTTATTAGCTTTGGGCTAGTTCATAAAGGGCTTAACATCCCTAACGAACTTTCAAGTGCCATCTGAGTGCTTTCAAGTGGTATCAGAGCCGTTTTCAAAAAATAAGTTTTTAAAAGCTTTTGAATTTTGATCCATGGCTAATCATAATGTTGCGGAAGGTTATTCAATCACGAGATCACCTTTATTTGAAAATATTCCTTTTGATTTTTGGAAAATTCGCATGACTACTTTCTTGCAATCGATTGATTTTTGCATGTGGCATATGATTTTAACTGGTTATTCATCACCGTCAAGTTTTGTTAATGGAGTTAAAACTGATATTTCCTTTCAATCAATGGAATAGGGAAGAACAAGTAAATGCTCAATTGAATGCAAAATCTTTAAATTATTTTTTCTGTGCTTTAAATTCTAAAAATTTTATGTTAGTATCCACGTGCACTATTGGTAAGGAAGTTTGGGATAAACTACACACCATATACGAAGGCACTAGTGAAATCAAGCAATCCAAGTTGAATATGTTAATGCATGATTTTGAACTATTTTTCATGAAACCCTATGAGACGATCTTAGACATGTATACGAGATTCATTCAAATTATAAACTCATTGCATGCTTTAGGAAAATAATTTTCAAATTTTATAAAACTTAACAAAATTCTTCGTTGTCTACTGGATAAGTTTAATGCCAAAAGTAGTTGCTATTTGTAAATCAAAAGATTTGAATGATTATTCTATTGATAATTTGATTGGCTCACTCATTGCCTACGAGCAAGGTTTGGGTCAAAGACTTTTTAATGCAGGTGAAACGATTGTTCTAAAAATTGAAGATACAGAAAGAGATAGCTTAGTTGATGACGAATGTATTAACTTGACAAACAAATCACAAAGCTCACCAAAGCATAAGCAAAAGTGGAAAAAAGGTAAAAGTGGTAAGGATGTCCATATTTCTTCTGACATTATTTGCTTTCGATGTAGGAAGTCTGGACATATGAAAAATCAGTGCCCTAATTTAAGAAGTCTTCCTACGAAAGAAAAGGGCAAGACGAAGTAAAGTTTAAACTGGGAAAATAATGAAAGGCAAAAAATCTCATGGGCAGATCTGGTTTCTGAAGCATCGGACCAGGAGAGAGATAATGGTTAAAAGTCTTTCGTGTTTTTGTTTTTATGTCTTTCATTTTTATTTTGTGTTTTTGTTTTGTTTATTCTTTGAAATTTTCTTTTTCGTGAAAGTTTTTTTCTCATCAACACACACATTCACTTTTCTAAAAATGAAAAATCTACTTCCTGTTTTTTTCTCAAAATCTTTGGTAAGTTGTGTTTGACTTTTCTAAAACAGTCAAAGGAAGGAAACTCATGTTTTTTACTCTCAATCTCTATTTCCTAAAAAGAGGTTATTCTACTTTTGATTTAAAATCTTTTTCATTTTTTAAATTAGTTTTTGAAACTAAATTTTTTATCTCCCTATGTTTTATTTATCGCATAGGAATTTTTTGCAAGTTGTTGAATCTAACTCATAATTTTCTTAATCAAGAATTTGCTTTATCAATAGGATGTGTTTACTTTTGTTTTTAAAACTTCAGAATGGTAGCATATTTAAAAAAAAATGGCCAATAATGCCAAAAATAAAAGATGCGCAATGACGCCAAATTGAAAAATATATCCAAAAGTGTATCAAAAATCAAAAGATGCGCAAAGAGCATTATTCAAATTGATAAGAGGCATAAAATGAACACACAAAATTTAATGCTTACCATTCTTGTACTTCTTAAAAGCTTAAGAAAACCCTTGATACTTTCGATACTTGAGTTTGAAAATCTTGATTCCTGATTCAACAATTCATGCATTAATCTTCTATAAGATATATTTTATGAAAGGAGTTTTGAAAAATTTTTGTTTCTTTCTCTATATTGTCTTATGATTTAGATATTGAATTAAAAAGTTTTTGAGCCTTTTTAAAGAACTTGATGTTGGATTATCAAATTCTGAATTTCTAATCTTTTCTGGGCTATGCGTTGTCAATCCAATTCTACTAAGTTTTTGATTAAAACCAAGAGATAACTTTCTTATTTTAAGAATATTTGTTTTTTCACTAGATCAAGGAACGTTTTTCTTTTTTTCATTTTGTTTTTTGTTTGTGCCTCCTCTCTTTTTGATATTGTCAATGGGGGAGAACATATTGTTGAATTTTTTTACTGTTATCGTGTTTGTATCTTGTTTTCAAAAAATTAAAAACAACAAAAATATTTTCATCTCCCCTATTTTTAAAAGTGTTATTCTAGTGAGGGGAGATTAGGAGAAATTACTTTTTTTTTGAAAATTCAAAATTGTTTGCCATCATCAAAAAGGGGGAGATTATTGCGGATCAATGATTTATGATTTTGATGATAGAAAATATTTTTATTTCTCTACGACTCCCTTATGTTCTGACATTTCAGGTTCACACGATCGGACTGCAATTTGGAACCAGCTCAAGATTGGGTAGACTAGGTCTGAGTCAGTTTGTACAATTTTTTCCTTTCTTGAGTCTATTGTATTTGTTGTGGCTCCTGATGCTTTGTAACGTATAAGAGTTTATAATTGTTTCCTAGAGTTTACTGTTTTTGGTAACATCGTCCTAGACGATATTTATATCGGCCGGGACGATCTGTTCAAGAGCAAAAACCCTAATTAGGGCATCCTCATTAAAGCAGTCGTCTTTATGCAAAACACATCGTCCTGGACGATTTTGTATCGGCCAGGACGATAAGCTCAATTCAGAAAGAATCTGCCTCCAGATCTACTTAGGAAACTCTTATTTTTGGATATCGGCCTGGTGGATTGGCCTGGACTATAATATATCGTCCAGGACGATCGAGGACAATTTTTCTTAAAATTTCTCTGGCAATTTTGGAAAGCAATTAATGGTGATTTCGTCCGGGCCGATCGCAAGATCGTCCGGGACGATTACATCGTCCAGCTTCATTTCAGGGCGATATTCAGGACGATTTTTCTCATATTTTAACTAATCGGCCATGACGATATGTCTATCGTCCTGGACGATATGTCTATCGTCCTGGACGATAGTGTCGGCAACTTGCATTAATGAGCTCGTTTTTAGCTCTTCTATTTAAGCTATGACAAGACACTTTGTAAATGTGTCTTTGACAGCCATTGTAGCTTCGTTCTTGTGGGGGAAACTTGAAGAGAGAGCTTGAAAGGGAGTGAGGAAAGGGTGGAGTTTGTAGAGGGAGAAAATCCTGTGAGGGGGGACTCAAGGGAGTGTGGAGGGGGATCCACACGGTTGCTCCGGCAAGCTCGCACCTGAATACCATCGGATTCAAGGCTTGTCTCGAGGGAAGTTCACCAAAGAAGAAGATCTCTTTGGTGTCAAAGGACTCGGCGATTTCGCCGCACCGGGGAAGGTGGAAGTGATTTTGTAAGACCTTCTCCGCCTAGCTGTGGGGGCTAAAGGAGAGACACTTGTTTTAGTGCAATACTTGGAGGGTGCCTCCAAGGAGTGGACGTAGGTCAAGATTTGACCGAACCACTATAAATTCGGTGTGTTCTTTCTTATTATTTGTTTCCGCATTTAATTTCCGCATTTGGTTTTCTTTGTGGTGATTTTGGTTTGAGTTTTATCTTTGGTTTTAAAGTTATCCAATTCACCTCTTTCTTTGTTAGCCTTGGGCTAGTTCATAAGGGCTTAACATCCCTAACGAACTTTCAAGTGCCATCTGAGTGCTTTCAGGAATAACTTTTTTTTTTGAAACTGCCAAAGACATTTAATAAAAAGAAAAAACTATTACAATCTAGAGAATGATAGAAAGCCTATCACACTCATCTTTAAGCAAGGCCAAAAAATTAGGAGGAATCTTATTGCAATAGAGATCCTCCCAAATAAAATCTTCTACTAAAGCAAAATTGGCACACAAATCTGCTAATTTATTATAATCTCTGTGGACAAAATGAAAAAGGAAATTAGTTATATCCTTCAAGAAGGACAAATCTTCAACCTCCTCCTCCTTGTTGGGAACTTTATTCATAGAACTTTGAAGATACTTGATGACATTATGATTATCCCCTTCGACGATAATCCCTTTAGCTTCAAAGTTCCAATTATGATGAAAGAATTTCAAAGCCCTTATAGCCATAAGCTCCAAAAAACCAATGTCCCAATATACACATTTGATACCAAAAGCAAAAAGAAACCTTCCTTTATGGTCTCTAAAAACTCCTGCAATTCCGACTTCATTAGAGTCTAATAGAGCAGCATCAAAGTTACCTTTAATCCACTCGGGTGGAGGAGGGTGCCAAGAAGAATTGGACAGCTTAGAAAGCTGATTGGCTCCCCAGTGGTCCGAGAAGATATCACACTTTGAAGAAGAAGCAGTTGTTTCAACAGCTTTAACAGAGAGGTATCCCGTCCCCAACTCATTGCCATAATGGGTAACATTATTTCTACTTTTCCAAGAGAAATAAACCAATGTACAGTAAAGATTAGCCAAAAAAAGGATTTGAATTAGACAAAACCTTTAAACTATTGATACAATCTGACAAAAAATTATATCTAGGTAGTTTGAAACTCTAATTGTCTAAGGTCTCAAACAGTTGAATTAACAGACCATAGTTAACCACAATATGCTCCTCTGTTTCAGCTATTGTGCATCCTCTCGGACAGGTATTAGAATGAATAATCCTTCTGTACATGAGAAAATCCAAAGTTGGGATTCCATTATTAAGTAATCTCCACCAAAAACAAAGAACTCGTGGCGACAGTTTAATCAACTTCAACCACTTCCAGCAGCTATTCTTGATACAAACAGCACCATGATCTGTTCTAGCCAAAGAAGCCAATGATTTACTTGAAAACTTGTACAAAAGTTCTCTGGAATCATTATCATTTCCTTTCTCAATCTGTACTTGTAAAATCAACTTTATTAATTCCAATCCAAAGTATTTCCTTAGCTCAAACTGATTCTATTCCTATCTTTGATAAAGAAATCAAGTTTTGGGAATTCTTCTACCCTTACATTGATGAAAGTTGGCCATTTAGAAATACTCCTATTAAGAATCCACACATCATAAAGAGTATCAATTCAAGCACCTGAAGCTATCTTCCATTTCATTAAAGGCCGCAAGGAATGCATTCCATTAAGTAAAATTTTCCATGTGATAGAGCAGTTTTTCTTTCTTACTTCATCACATATATTATTCCCATACTTAGCTCTTAAAGTCCTGTACAACAAAGAATTGGAACCTTTAATGAATTCCCAAGCATATTTAGATCTAAGAGGTCCCACCATGGAAGCAGTTGAATGAATACCCGCTCCTCCTTCAGTACAAGGCTTACAAAGAACCTCCCACAAGATGTAGTGTATACCTGAAGCATTATCCGATTTTTTCCAAATAAACTCTCTGCACATCTTCTCTAGTTTCGTTAGAATGTTAATGGGGACCAAAGAATGGGAAACATAAAAGATAGGAATAGCAAGCAAAACTGTTTTCACCAAAACAAGTCTTCCTGGCAAAGAAAAGAACTTGTTTCCCCAATTGTTAATCTTAGCCGCTGCTTTCTCAAGAAGGAATAAAAAATCTGAAGACACCATTCTTCTTAAGCAAAGATTAGTTCCCAAATACTTCAATTCCTGCACCTCCTTATATTTGAGAATTTTAGACAAAGTCTTCTTCTTTGCTCTACTAACCGACTTCCCATACATAATAGCGGATTTATTCATATTAACTGACAACCCAGTCCAGTTACAATAATCAACAATGATCCTTTTAAGCAATTTCAAATGAACAATATTGGCTTCAGAAAAAAGAAGAACATCATCCGCATATAAAAGGTGTGAGACCTTAGGTGCAGAAGCAGCCACTTTTATCCCTAAATCTCTACCATTCTGGTACAAGTTGTTAGATAAAAGTTGGGAGCATAAGATGAAAAGATAGGGAGAATGTGGACATCATTGTCTAAATCCACTCTTAGCTTCAATCCAATTTGATTTGGTGCCATTGAAAAGAATAGAAAACTTTGGATTTATAACACACTCCATAAGAAGATTTGAAAAAGCCATAGGAAATCCAAAGTAATTCAGAATATTTCTCAAAGAATTCCAAGACATACAATCATATGCTTGTTCCATATCAATTTTCACCGCCACCATCCCTTTCTTAGATTTAGAAAATCTAAATTTACGAAATAACTCTTGCACCAAAAGAACATGCTCCGAAAGAGATATTCCTTTTAAAAAAGCAGCTTGATTTTTCGAAATCAAGTTATTGAATACCAAAGTAAGTCTATTTAATAAAAGCTTTGCAACAATTTTATAAATAGACAAACATAAGCTAATATGACGAAAATGAGAAGGATCTACCGGATTTTAAACTTTGAGAATGAGGACCACCAAAGTCTCTTTCCACTTAGCATTCATCTTTCCCGTAGAAATGAAATGAGAAATAGCCTTCCAAATGTCTTGAGCAATTAGCTTCCAATAAGCTTTGATAAAGGAATAAGGAATACCATCATTTCCGGGAGAAATATTGCTTCCAAGACAAAAAATGACTTTTTCAACTTCCTCCAATGTATAATTTGCATCCAGCAAACTGACATCCTCCTTGCTTAATGTTTCCAACTTGTTCGGCCACCCATAAATAATACAGTCCCTTTCCTTCCATTTTTGAGAAAAAAACCTTAAGAAGGTTTGTTCAATGGAAATTTGATCAGTAACCATATTTCCAACTTCATCCTTTACTTGCTTTATAAAGTTCCCATTCTTTCTACCATTGGCAAATGCATGGAAAAACCGAGAGTTAATGTCACTCTCCTTTATCCATTTTAATTTCACTCTTTGTCTCCACCACACATTTAACCGTGCTGGAGTGATGTTCAATTCATGAACTTTAGATTTGAGCAAGAAAATAGTTTTTTCAAGATTGCCAACTCCAATAGCTTCTTCAATTTGCAAATCAGCCACCTCTTTTTTGAGTTTATCCTTAAGTTCCAGAAGATTTCTGTGTTTAGTTCTACTCCAGAAGAAAAGAGCTCTTAACACAATATGAAACTTCTTATTCAACACCTCCATAGGATCACCTTTAAGTTGCTTGCTCCAAGCTTTTTTTATAACATGGAAGGATGCAGGATAAGAGAGCCATATGTCTTCAAACCGCAACATTTTGGGATGCTGAAAATTCTTGATATCTAACTGAAAAACCACTGGACAGTGGTCTGAAGCCACCCGAGCCACATGTCTGTTAACAGCTTGAGGGAGAATTTCCAAAGCCTTAGAATTGAGAAGACACCTATCAAGCCTCTCCCATATACGGGCTCCCCCACTTTTGTTATTACACCAAGTGTATTTAGGCCTTATAACTCCCACATCATGAAAATCATAATGGTTCATAAAGGAATTCATCTCTTGAGGAGCAAGAGAGAATTTGAACTTCTTACCCCCTCTCTTATTTTCTTGAGAAAGAATACAATTAAAGTCACCGCCAATCACATAAGACAACTCCATAGAAGAATGTGAGCCTAAGCAATCCCACAAATTCCTTCTACTATAAACATCTCTACTACCATAAACAATAGAGATAACCCAAGTGCCTTTGTTAGCTATACAAAGCTTACCAATCACACATTGCTCATTTGCTGTAATTAAGGAATAACTGGCCAAATCAGACCTCCACATCACCACTATACCTCCTGACATCCCATTAGAGGGATAAAGAAAGAAATCGCAATCTTTGCCCATACATTTACTAAACTCCCATTTATCCAAAGCATCAATTTTAGTTTCAACAATGCCCACATAAATAGCCTCCCAATCTTTGACAACCTCCTTCAAATATAGAGGGGCTTCCCTCTTATTTGCCCCTCTACAATTCCAAAAAACAAGCGAACTCATTTGGTCACCAAGAGGGAAGGTCCCCACCCTTCTTTTTACTTAGTCCATCTTGTTTAGTAAGTCTAGAAGATTGATTCAAAGGACCCAAAAATCTAAGCTCCTTTTGAAGTTTGGGTTTAGCCTTACCAACACTATCCACCTCTTTATTGTCAAACCACTGGAAGAGTTTCAGAATTTTCCTTCTCCACCACAGAGTCTTCATCATTTACAGTAGTGACAAACTCCCCTTCTTCAATACAGACTTTACAGGAATACAGTCCCCAACAACACTTTTTTCACCAATTTCCTCTTCAAGTTCACCAAGCAATTCAAATTTATTATTACTTGGTAAAGAAAAATCAGTATGAGTAAATTTTACCGATTCCAAATCAGAAGAAACAGAATCACCCAGTTTTGGTAAGCTCGGAACAGATTATCCTCCACTGCCAGATGAATTTTCTCTGGAATTTGTAAATCAGCCACCAAAACTTCTTCCTGAACTTCTCTCCCATTAGATTTCTGCTTGTTGTTTATCGGAACAAACTTGGAAATGGCAGGCTTATTCCTTTGAAGATTGTTCCATCTCTTCTTTTTGTTATTGACATGAATCCAAGGTCCATACAAAGAACCTTTAGGATCCACTTCAAGTACATTAGCTCCCTTCATAATTTTATCATCCACATGATCATTGCCTTCTTTCACCACTTTAGCTTGACAAGAATTAGTTGAGTGCCCAATCTTACCACACATATAACAAAGAGAGGAAATTCTCTCATACTCAACTTTTTGAAAGAACCTACCATTAGGACCTTCAACCCAAACCCCCAATGGTAGTTGCTTATCAAGCTCCAATCTCACTCGGAATAACTTTACAATCTTTGCAATCTCAGCGATTTAATTTTCTAATACGAAAATAGTCAATCTGGGTTTTGCTATATCCATTTTTATAAGTCATGAGATGTTCATTCCTTTTCTTAAATAAGGTATTAGCAATTGAAAAATCATAAGCTAAGCAAAAATCCAATATGGTCTTGCCACCTTCATTCGTCGTTCCAAATCCATGACCACCATGAATGCTTTTAAAAAATCAACCACCTCTCTACCAACATGTTCATTTAAATCTCCTCCAATTAAGACTCTTTCTTCAAGAGATATCTTTTGTATTAATTCTTCTAAGTCATTCCAAAAATTTTATTTAGAACTCAAATCCAAACCTACTTGAGGAGCATAAGCACTTATAATATTAACAATCTTTAAATCTATAATTCTATCTCCAATCCTATTAATATTTATAACATTATCCTTTAAACTCTTATTATTTATATAATAACACCTACACCATTTCTAGTACGACTTCTACCCGAATACTAAAGTTTAAATCCTAAACTATCAATTTCCTTAGCCTTCTCTCCAACCCATTTAGTTTCCTGAATGCACAAAATATTTAACTTCCTATGAATCATAATATCTATTAATTCCATTAATTTTCCTGTAAGGAAACCTATATTTCAAGTTTCTATCCTAATTTTAGTTTCATGGACTAGCTTCTTTTCCCACATCCGTCCTTGATGTGACAACCCTTGCCTATTTAACACTGCACCCGAGCATCGGTGCAGCGGCCCTTGCACACTTGTCACTGTATTCAGGCCATACAGCGCGTCGCTTCCAGGGGATGTCCTAGCATTAACACAATTTCTTAAAGGATTCATGTCATTATTGTTCGACAAGTTTTACGCTGGCTGTCGACTACCTAACGCAACCCTCCACTTTTCTCATCTAGGACTTGGGACCTGGCAACGACAGTGTTAAACATGTGCATAAGAAGAACATTAAAAAAAAACATTCACATAATATGATCTGCAAGGAAAAACTCTACGATAATCCACTTTCCATGGTAATTTTGTAAGCACATTATGGCAGTTAAAGAATTTGGACAGAGTTTACCAATCAAATGTAAATTAGACATAAGTATGTGAATAACCTCTAAACAACGGTGATCAAAGGCAAATTGACTAGTCAAAATGAATAAAAATGTTTCTGTCAAATTAGAAATCTTAGAGTCAGCTTACCATGAAAGGTAGTAGGTGATTTGTGTTGAGAAGTATTCAAGCCTTTCTGAAAGAATAAAGTAAATATTACAGAATGGTCAACTGCAAAGAACCCTTCTTTGTACTTGTTTTTGTGAAGGAATGAGTGGGAATAGTCGGCTTGATAAGAGTAATATCAATAACATGTTCAAGAAAAGTGGGCTGATTCTATGAACCAATAATAATGATGAGTATCAAAGACAAATAAGGAATAGTCAATGATAGTATCTCATCCAAAATCATTGCAAGATTGCTAGAAGTTGATATTAGAAATAGAGGAATGGATGCCGTCATGGGAGCTTTGGTGAGGTGGGCCTCCCTGCAACATAGGAGAGGGTGGAACATATTTTCTCCCAATAATATAAAGATGATTAGGAAATTGATTTGCAAATATCGATTGAGTGCATGGAAGGATTGAGGATGTATGCTAGCTTGATCAATTGATATATATATATATATATATATATATATATATATATATATATATATATATATATATATATATATATATATATATATTACAAACATGCAATATTTAGGAATTTTATTTCTAATTATTGTAACTAGTAATTCTTAGGTTTTACCATTCAAAGTATAGTCAAATGGCTAGAAGTGATGTGTTTTCTAGCTGAACGGTTTATATCATCTATGTTTTCATGTCCTCCGTTTTATTCATAAAAATGTCAAAAACTATGTTATTTATCTGATGTAGTTACTTGAAATAGTGCTACAATATCCAGACGGTGGCTTTTTGGCATTTTGGGGGTGTATAATTTTTGGATTATATTTACTTTTCACATAATAGTACAATATTATAATATGTGATTTGTTTGATTTTTCTCGGAGTAATTTCTTTTGTTTTCTTAGCTTAAAAATGTTGCTATGTACTAGATCTATCTATTTTATGAATAACAAATTTTTATCCTAAATCTCTTACAGATTAAAGGAGACACCAGAAAGCTAGTATATCATGCTCTGATCAAATTGCTTCAGGACAATGACATTGCTGTTAGAGTATGCTTGTTGTTAGGCTCTTATTCTTTTATATGATAATGTGTTGCAACACATTCTATGTGATTCTATATCTTCTAAGGCTTGTTTAATTTTCCATGCTCTGTACATTTATTTTATTTAGAAATTATTCTTTGAGTAATTGTACAGTTGCAGTGTCAATTTCTATCCTAATTCTATAAAATGTTGCCAATGATTTCAACTTTATGTTCACTTTTTTTTGGCTTTTATTAATTAACTTTGATGATTGATTTTCATTTACAGCTTGCAGCCTGTCGTTCTTTGTGCTATCTTGTTCAAGATTCCAACTCTTCTGAACAAGAGTTTTTTGACCTATTGTCAACATGCTGGACTTTTTGCTTTAAATTGGTGGAAGAAGTTCAAGAGTTGGACTCGAAGGTTTGTTCTATGTTTCATTCAAGAAACACATGAATGCATTTGTCCATGCCTTTATCGTTAGTCTTTAATATAATGGTATATCAAGCATTTTTATGCTACTGTGTTTTCGATCTTTATTATGCATAGTGGTCTGTGTTTGAACTATTTGGGTACAAAAATAGAAAGTGGAACCTTAAGTTTAAGGACATGAATTCTAGTCAAATCGGAGGAAGTAGGAACTTATGCCTAGCTTTTATTTCAGTTTTGACTTAATGAGTTCACCTTTGGAACACATTTTGCATTGCATTGTGATGAAGAGAAAGCATAAATGAAGATCATGGTGGATATATATATATATATATATATATATATATATATATATATATATATATATATATATATATATATATATATATATAAAAAAAAGGAGAAGATGTTCATTTGCATGTTTAGGCAAATGAACATTTCAAAGGGAGATATGAGGTGGAGGGAGAAATATAAGAAATATTCTTGAGCGGAAAGTAAATTTAGATAGGGGAAGCCAAAGGAAAACCTTTTCTTTATTCCAAGATCCATTATGACTGAATTGCATGACTCTAGGATCTATTTATGAAATTAGGCTATCTTGAAATGTTGAAATTACCCTTAACTAATAAAGATAATAAAAAAGTCATCCTAATGTTAAATAAACAAACAATATAAAATAAATAACCAAATATTTTGACATAAATATGACTCAATACTAATGATTAGACTTTTAAATTTATTACACTGTTTAAAATATCTATCCTTCATGCTGCAAAAAAAGGCTTCTCTAGTGTGTGAAAATATTGTTGGAGGAAGAACTAAAGGTTGTTGATTGTATTACAAAGCTAAAGATAGCCATCCCAATGAGAAGGGAAAAATGAAAAATCTCTCGTAAATGAGTAGGCAAATATGACATCCATCTTGAGGAGGTAAAGACAACGGAAATTAACATCATTATCTTTACAATATCAGGAGAATGCTCTTTAACAAACCATCAAGTATATGACTACAACTTTGGAAATATATCCTTAGAAACTTGAAAGTCTTCATAAATATTGTTAGAATGGGAGAGAGTTTCAGCGAGAGAGTAGAGATGATTGGGTGTGGTGTGGTAGTCATTAAAGGTTGTCAATGATATTGGTTTGAAATTTTTGTTGGTCTGTTGAAATTGAAGGTCATCATATGAGATGTGAGCTTTGCCAAAACTTGAAGACCTTTGGAGGGGAGGCAATGTCGTTGGGAGATTGATTATTAATTGTGAGTTGAATTTCACTTAAGATTGATCCAGCAGGTAGTTGGGGTTGTGGGCTTTAAGATGAGTTGCTTTATAGGAAGTGTGTGCAGGTGAGATAGAGGAAACTCATTAAGAAGTTCCTGGTTGTGTGGGTTTTTGCAGTGCAACTAAGTGGTGTTGCTAGCGATGAGGTCGGGATGGTGGAGTTCACCGATGAGCGACGGAGAATTACCTGTGGTTTTGAGGGTGCGATTTGCAACACTATCCCTGGTGTATGCTTTTTGCTGATGATATTCTTCTTGTTGATAACACTAGAGAGGGAGTTGAAGGTAAACATGAATTATGGTGGTCAACCTTAGAGTCTAAAGGCTTTCGTTTGAGTAGATCTAAAACTAAATATATAGAATAACTTTATTAATAATAAATCAAGTAGGGTATTGTGAATTTGGGTGATCAAGTCATTAATTAGAGTATACATTTTTGATATTTTGCATCTATTGTTCAAAGTGATGGTGAAATAGATGGGAATATTATTAGTACAATTCAAGTTGGATGGTTGAAGTGGAGGAATGCATCATGCTTGTTGTGTGATGGAAAAGTGTCCCTCAAACTTAAGGGAAACTTTAATAAGATGGTGGTTAGACATGCAATGCTTTATGTATAGTGCAAAATGTTAGCCATTAAAAGAGAAGTATATTATTAAGTTATGTGTTTCAATAATGAGAATGCTCAGGTGGATGAGTGACTTCACACGTAGAGTCAAAATGCGAAATGAGTGTATACTTGAAAAAGGAAGGAGTAGCTCTAATGACAACTAACATTAGAGAGTCGCCTTAGTTGGGTTGGTCACATAAAATATCTGCCTTCCAATGACTCTATGAGGAGAGTAGATGTATTAGATTCAGCGTGTGTTAAGTAAGGTAAAGGTAGATTTAAAAAGACTTGGTTAGAAAGTACTAGAAATAATCCATTTTTATTATATTTAAATGAGAATTTGACTCTTAATAGGACATAATGAAGAAAAAAGATTTGTGTAGCCGACCCCATCTAGTGAGATGAAGGCTTCTTCTTGTTAAAATTTTAGCATGCAACTTAAAATATGGGAGCTAAGCCCACAAATGTTCATCAATTAATAGTATTTTCATTTTAAGCATAATTTAGATAAACATATAATTTTTCATAGATTTTTGGGATGTCATGAAATTTGATATAAATTTCCTTCTTAATGATTTAAGAAAACCTAGAATGATTTCCCTCACATAAATTTTATTCTTTATATGGATAAAAGAACACTTAATAATATATTTAGGTTTATCTTGCTTCAAATCCATGAGGAAGAATAGATTGAAATTAATGCCCTAGCTTGTTTTCTCGGTCGATAGTTCATACTCGCACTCTCTTCCTCTTCATCTCACTTTTATGATTCCTCTTTTCATTGGTCTAGATCTCTCCTTCCTCACACACCCTCTCTCTCTCTCTCTCTGTATTTCTTAGTCACTCGGCCATTGCATGCTTTGACTATCCCTATCTATCTCCCTCAGTCCCCATTCATCTCCCCTTTCTCACTATTCCAATAAGTGAAACCGACTAATGTCTGTTTACATGAACTCTAATTAGTCGGTTCATTTATTATTATTTTTTTTTAACGGGACTCCGCATCTATTTGCCTATGTAATAATCTAGTTGGATGGAGTAAAATTGAAAATTATGATTCCTCACAAAACTCCCTCAACCTCTACCATTTCTTTTTTTTTCTCCCTCTTTTTATCGTTCAAGGCATTACAATTGGTGGCATCTGTAATATCCCAAATTATTCCGCGAAGATGAAGAAGACGAAGACGCAAGAGAAGTCGATTGGAGTCATTGAAGTTGAAGGAGGGCCGGTTTTGTCATTTTAGGAATTATCGATGAAGATGAATTGAAACGGTGCCATTTTTCGCCGCTGGGAGTTGCAAAACGAAACAAGCAAGCCGTTTCGATTGCATGAAGGTGAAGAAGACGAAATGGAAGCGTTGTTTCAAGCAAAAGGGTTTGGTATCTATATAAGAGGCCAAGCGATAGCAAAAAAAATGAAAAGGAAATCGGAGAGTGACCGAGCTTAAACGGTGAGCGTGGAAGAACTCGAGCATGGGCGAGGGCTTGATGACTAGGAGAAGGTAAGATTTTATTATATTATTAGTATTATTAATAAATTTAATATTTTAAAATAGAAATTTAATATTTAAAATAATATTAGAGTTTTAATGAAAGATAATGATAAGAAAATTTTTAAGAAAATTAATATTAGAAATTAATTAATTATGATATGTATATAAGATTATATAATATTTTAACTTTGTTACTGAATAAATTAAATTTATATTATATTAAATAATAAATTGGATTGAGAAGAATAATGAATTAGGATAAATTGTATAGGAATGAGGGTATATTTTATCAAATATAGAAATTTTTTTAAGAAGTTAATAATTATTTGTCATCTAAAATAAAGGGTGATGCTTACTCTATATATCAATATAAAATGATATTTATAATGTTAATGAAAGAATTTATGTAGAATGCTTGCATGTGCATGATTGATTGTTGGAGCATACCCCCTTATAATACTTGCTGGGGAGGCAAGATACTTGTGTACGCAAATGAAAAAGGTTATAGAAAATTGAAAACGAGTATCTTCATTGATACTATTTTAGACGATATTTTCTGTGATGGTTGTATTATTTACAAGAAAGGATAAAGATATAAAATATGCATAATATTGATGAACATGTTTAAATGTTTAATTAGAATTAACTTATGTTTTGAAACCGAGCAAACATATTATTCTCAATAGCTTGTGTTATTGTAATCTAGAAAAATGATTTACTCTCTGAGTTCTTTTATAACTCACTTTCATTTTCAATAACATTCACATGTATTATTTGATTAACTTAAAATAAATAGAATAGAAGATAATGTATATTCTAGGCGAGATGCTCCAAGAGAAATGTATTTATATAATTTAATTTTAAATGTTTTGATGTTTTTAGTGGTTTTTTTAGTTTATTGGAGATAGTTTTAGCAAATGAAAATTTAAATCCATCGTTTGACTATCTATTCTCATCTCGTTAATTTGAGCCTCCGGACTGGATCATGATAGCATCTATTCTCTTTATCCTTATTTTCAGTTGTCCACAGCTGTCCACCAATCAAACCTTTTCTAGCTTATAGGCCTTCAATTGAATGCTGTAGCCTTACCAGCATTGCTTAACATCCTCCCCCACTGAACATTTAAAGGCACTTTTAAAAAAATTTATTTCTCAACCCTTCCATATGATGTGGTTTTCTATTTTTAGGCTAGAAAATATTAGAAATGAGTTTTTTTTTTTAAATTAAATTCAAATTCATATTTGACTCTTAACATGACACAATGAAGAAAAAGGATTTATGTCTATGATGCATAGACACGGACACGGCGAAACGGATACGACACAACACGGACACGGGACACGTTAGTTATTGAAAATATAGGACACGGACACGGGTTGGACACGTTATTATAGTTTTTATATTTAAAAAATAGTGTATAAAAATTAAATAAGTATAATTTTAAAAATAATTTGAAAATAATAAGCCATTTAAATAGAATTTGTGCTTAAAATGATTAGTATTAGGATGTCGAGAGTCAGGCGTCGATGCCGTTTATCAGTCACCGAGAGAGGAGATGAAAATACCTTCACTGCAAAAAAGAAATGAAAATGAGAATATTCGATGATTGGGTATTAAGTGCGGACGTTGATTTGGTGTTGTGGATAGGAAATAAGAAATTTATTTTAAATCCCGCCAAATACAAGAAATTATATTTAAAAAAATTCATAAAATATTTAAGATATGCGTGTCGGACACGCGTGTCCAATTTGTATTTAATATTTATTAACCGGACATGTTTTCGGCGTGTCCGACACGTGTCAGAGGAGTGTCGGGCGAGTGTCGTGTCGGACACGGTGTCGGACACTGCACGCCTCTTTGAGCAGAAGTGTCGGTGCATCATAGATTTATGTAGTCAACCCTAGGTAGTGGGATAACAAGTTGATTATGTTCTTGTTATTGTTGTAGCCACTTTGAACATCACATTGCAAATGTCTTACATGGTTAATTCAAATTCAGCATCAGAGTTGAGTTATTTTTTTTTCATATGCTACAGATATTCTATTTTATTTTCTTATATCTGCTGTCATGTAAGCAAATGATACAAGAAATATACCTAATATTTAGTCTTCCTATATTATATTCCGAAGTTTTTGTATGTGTGGAACCATGGTGTTGCACTCTTTCAAAATAAAGCTTTGATTTAAACTCTTGGCTTCAATTAACTTACAACTCTATTTATCTATTGCCAACTTAGATCTGTTTCTATTTCGTTCATATGTCCCAACATAAATAGTTTAAAAAGTCGCTGCAAAGATTTATCCGTCCTTACATGGAACCATGATGTGAATGCTGGTTGATACCAGCTTTGGAATTACAGACTTTAATATTGCATGAGCTTTCATGACTTATGATCTATGTAATTTTCTTATTTATCTTTTATTTTATGCATTAGATTCCATTTATCTTTATAAGGTTTTGTTTCACTTAACTCTATCGTAAAGGTGCAACCATCCGGGACTTCCTTTGTTTTTCAAGCTCATCCGGAAACATGAATCTATTTTACTATCACCATTTTATTAGATCTGTGTTACATATGCTATAATACTTTTAGCATTTGCATTTACAGTAGTTTATTGCAACTTACTGCTTACTCGTTACTCTTAGGTTCAAGTCCTAAACTTAATATCATTGCTTACTGAACATTTGGGCGAGAAGATTACTCCATTTGCGGGCCAACTGGTGAATTTTTTCGGAAAGGTATCCTTTTAATCTTTGTATTCTTTTCAGTTTGAAAGAGTTATCATATGATGCATTTTTTTTTTAAATGTTGCTGCTTTCAATGAGTCTGTTGTTCTTTTTGTTGCTTTGGTTAGTGATGGTGGTTGTAGACAAAAAAGGGTGCAGCATGTGTGATCATATAATGATGCATACACATGCTGCATTCTATCTTGAAAATATAATAATATGGTAGATTGTAAGATACAAATAAGCTAACCGAGTTGCAAGTAGTTCCATTTTTTTAATTGAACTCGATTAATTTTGCTGCACTTGAAACTCCAGTGATAGAACTTTGGTTTCCTACTAAATTTTTATATAGGTAATAGCTTGGCAAAGTACATCAGATTTTTTTATTACATTTGAGAGTTACTTTTGACTTTCCTCGAACAATTTACGGGATTGGACGACCTTGGTTGGCTATGTTATAATGGTAGGGCTTGAAATTTACATTTGCTCATCTGGTATGATGTATTGTTGGCTATGATGTAGTGGTGCAATGTGTGATTTCTTTTGACTATCGGCTAGCATGTATGGTTGCCTATGATGTCATGGTAGAGCTTTGATTTTCCTATTATTATGCTTATGTAGGTGATTAGGTTAGCACTGCTCAGTAATTCCTTAATGACTTGAGATTTACTTTTAGTTATCAGCTGTGGTAGGAGTGAGGACCTTTTAACTTGTGAGCCTTTCTCTGAGATGATTTTTTACTTGAAATTAAGCTATTTCCAGCAACTTTAATAATTTTACCTTTATAACCCAAAGAACAAAAGAGTTTTCATAATAAGTATTTAAATTTGGAAAACATGAAATGCAAGCTTTGGGATGCACAAGTTTTTTTCCCCTTCAATTCCTTCAATAAGTAGGTTCGGATATGTGTTCAAAATTAAAATTTTAAAGTGACTTGGAAGAATTAATACAAAATATACCCTCTTAAAGAAAGAGTTTTTATTAGAGAAGATTTAAATAGACATATTGGTAGAGCGGTAAATAATTTTAAAAATATTTATGGTGGATATGAATTTGGAGCAACTAATAAAGGTGGTAAAATCTTATTAGATTTTGTTATAACTTATGATTTTGTAATTGATAATACTTTATTTAAGAAAAGAGATGAGCATCTCATCACTTCTAAGAATGGATATATAGTAAAACTCAGATTGATTATTTTCTTATAAGAAAAATAGATCATCTAGATTGAAAATATTATTATAAAATTATTTCGAGTGAATGTTTATATACCCACATTGCTTATTAGTTTTGGACTTTAAAATGAATGGAGCATAATATAAAAAATAAAATAAAACATTATTTTAGGATTAGATGGTGGTATTTAAAGAAAATTAATAAAAATATTTGAGTAAAATTCTAGATCTTAAGATTTGGTCTGTACATGAGGAAGCTAATGCTATGTTGGAAAAACTTGGCTAGTGATTAAGAATATTACAAAGTATGTGCTTGGAGTATCAAAAATAAAAACTCCTAATAGGAAAATAGTTGGTGGTGGAATAAAAATGTGCAAGAAATTATCAAAATAAGAAGCCTTGTTATGAAAATTGGTTCAAATGTAAAAACTCTGAAAAATGCGAAAGATAGAAAGAGGCCCGTAAGGAGTAAGAAAGTAATATACGATGCAAAGATCTTAGCTTTTAATGATTTATATAATATATTTATGAGTTAGCCAGATAAAGAGATAGGAGAAATAAAGATTTAGTTAAAGTGAATTGTATTAATGATGAATATCAAAAAGTTTTTTTATTAGAAGTGGATATTAAACAAAAGTTGTTGAGTTATTTTGATAAGCTTTTCAATGAAGTTTGTAAGAATTTGATTAACTTTACTGACCTTAGCATCCTAAATAATAGGGATTTTTGTTTTTTGCAGCTTATTAGTAAAATGAAAGTTAGAGCGGCTTAAAAAAAAGTGTGGAAAAGCTGTTGGACCTGATAATATTTTAATAGAGGTGGAAATGCTTAAGAGTTGAAGAAATTTTTTGGCTTACTAAACTTTTTAATATTATTTTGAAAACTAAAAAGATGTCAGATGAATGGAGAATGAGTGTGTTGATTTTATATTTAAAAATAAAGGTGATGCACATGATTCTGCGAATTATATAAGAATTAAATTAATGTGTCATACTTTAAAAATACGGGGGAGAGTTATGGAGCATAGGCTATAATATGATACCAATGTTTCCCAAAATCAATTTGCATTTATTTCAGATAGGTCTCCTATGGAAGTTATACTTCTATTGAGAGTTTTGATGGAGAAGTGTTAACCTCTGTATAGAAGGAACAAAAACAAATTAATCAAAATAATACCTGTCGGATCCACGAATGCCTGCAAAAATTCCGCCGAGGCCCTCCTGATATCCTGCTGAATTCGGCGCCGCTCTCGTTGAATCATCCGTTATTCCCGTGAACTTGCCTCGATTGAACGACCGCAGATGTCGTTAAATACCGACCCAAAGCCCTCGCTCTCTCCCACGGCTTCCATTCACAGACGAAAATCCTCTCTGCTTCTCACTTGCCTCCTCCACGCGATCTCCCTCTACCCTGCCTGTGCCCGAAGACTCCACTGTGCCGAAGCTCAACCCGACGACGTCCGACCGCCTCTGATCGTGAGAGAGAGAGAGAGAGAGAGAGAGAGAGAGAGAGAGAGAGAGAGAGAGAGAGAGAGAGAGAGAGAGAGAGAGAGAGAGAGAGAGAGAGAGAGGGAGCTCTTCCTACCTCCTCCGACCAAATCCAGAGCCACCTCCAAGCCCTAGCCGATCCCTAGCCTCTCCGCC
Organism: Dendrobium officinale; assembly: GCA_019514585.1. Taxonomy (NCBI): domain Eukaryota; kingdom Viridiplantae; phylum Streptophyta; class Magnoliopsida; order Asparagales; family Orchidaceae; genus Dendrobium; species Dendrobium officinale. The sequence goes on from CM033694.1 coordinate 19,531,352, forward strand.
TCCTCCTTTGTTGTCGGTCGGCTTTGCTCCTTCGACGCTTGTCTCTGTTGGATCGGGAGTCACGACATTTTGATAAGGAGCAAAAATGGGAGCTTGCTCGAGCGAAGGTAGCCATCTCCCTACCTTCCGCGCGCTTCTGTAACCGGGTCACCTAAAACAGAGAGTTTAACTCTCTGTTTAAGAAAGTAAAACTCTCTGTTAATCTCATTTAATAGGATTTGGCTAACCTGACTCAAATCAAGCCTAAATCCCATTCAAATCTACTCCAATTCTATTTAGTTATAATTAAGTATAATTAAATATAATTATTTATTATTAAGTATAATTATTTATGATTAATTACCATTAATCATATTTAATTATTATTAATAAAATTTTATTATAATAATTTATTATTAATTATATTTAATTATAATTAATTATTAATATTTAATTATCTATGATTAATTATATATACTTATAATTAATTATGATTAATTAATTAAATCTTATTATTAATTATGTTAAATTATTATTTATTAATTAGGCTCAATTATAATTATTATTAATTAGGCTCAATTATTAATTAGTTGTATTAATTATAATAATAAATAATTATTCTTAATTATAATTAAATATAATTAATTTTAATTAAGTATAATAATAACAAGAGATTTCTCCCAAGGTTTTAAAAGGCGAAATCGGGAATCGAGGCGTTTTTTCTAAACGAGGCGAGGCATAAGCCTCGAGGCGGATCGAGGCGTAAGCCTCAAAACGATTAAAATAAATTAATTTAAAATTATAAATAATGACAAAAAATGACAAAATATTATGTCAACTATGAATTTGAATATTTGTTTTAAAATAATATTACTGGAATACAAGATTTAAAATAAACTCACTTAAAAATAAAACATCCCCTTAGGATCAAGACCCAAAGCAGGCTCGTCATCACTTTGATTGTCTTTAGAAGAATCTTCATAATTAATGTCAAAGTCATCCTCAAACTCTTCTTCATCTATAATATTTTTTCCTTTATCTCCTATATCAGTTAATATTTCATTAGCTATAAAATGAAACAATAGTAACATACAAAATAATTCATTATATTTAAGAATACCTTTGAATTTTTTTGAAGCTTCAATCTCACTTTGTTTCTTCCTTTTATATACTTGGGCAGTTGCTTCATTATCTTCTTCATTGACATGAGTTTCTCCTTCTACTTCAACTTCAGAAACATCAGCATTCTTAGGAGTAACCCATTCATCATCAGATTGTAACTCATCAACAAGCAAAGGATCAATTTCATTCTCAATATTTCCTTGATTCTGCAATTTTGTGATTTATCTATCTTTTAATTTTTTGTTAAACATAATATAAACTTGTTTGTTCATTCGATCTGCCGCCAATCGATTTCTCCTCTTTGTATGAATTTGATTGAAAATGCTCCAATTACGCTCGCATGCAGAAGCCGAACACGTTAGGCTAAGAACTTTAACTGCAAAAGCTTTTAATTCAGGAACATCATCTCCAAACTGAGCCCACCAACGTTCTACATGAAGACAAACATAGTATTTTATGAATATTAGTTGAAGTAGAAGACTTGAACATAAATATTAACATTAAAATTATAAATACTCATACTATAAACATACCAGGAGATCGTGTTTTGTAGCATGTTTGTGCTGCTCTAAATCCAAACATTCCCTTCTTCAAATGAAAATCTTCAAGTTGATCATTTACTTTAAGGTAGTTTTCTTCAGAAATGAGTTTGTCCATACATGCATACAAACCAGTTTTCACCTCTTTGTCAACATGAAAATCCTTATCATAATGAAATTGGGGATTTAAATAGTACGCAGCAGCATGTAAGTGTTGGTGTAATTGTCGATCCCACTTTTCATCTATAATATCCCATATTTCTTTGTAGGCACTTTCTTGACCTCTCAATTCTTTTGCAATATCTTCTTTAGCCCTATTGTCACTCTGACTCAAAAATGTCGAATATCTGACCAACCATCTGACATTATTGTCACTCCTGTCTCAATCCAAGTCTTCTTAACATCATCCACCATTTTTGAAGTTGTCTTAACCTCCTCATTCAACATCCAAGTCCTCAGCTCATACATGCTTGGAAGTTGTAATCCTCTTCCATAGCTTTCAACATATCGTAACATATTGATCCACGACGTACTCCTAACAACATTAAATGGAATCCCATTTTCATAGATGAATCTGGCGATATCCAAACAAACTCTATTCCTGAGTTCTTTTGTAGCTGTAGGAGGCTGAATATCCTGAGTATTTATGTTTTCGTCAATATTTAGCATAAATCTATCCATGGGCCCCCGACTGCCTCGGTCAGAAGAAACTAGATGGCTTCCAGTACTGGAACCTTCATGCTGTGATCCATAGTAAGAAGAGTTTCCTATCATCTCAGTACCGAGCATGTACTCATGTACCGCTTAGTACCGAGCGTGTACCGAGCATGTACTGCTCAGTACCGAGCTTGTACCGAGCATGTACCGCTCAATACTGAGCATGTACTCATGTACCGCTCAGTATCGAGCGTGTACCGAGCATGTACTGCTCAGAATCGAGCATGTACCGCTCAGTACCGAGCGTGTACTGAGCATGTACTCCTCGGTACCGAGCATGTACTGAGCAGTACCGAGCATCTACAATCTGATGAAGCGAGACATGAAGCAAATAACGGGAAGAAAGATCGTTACCTAGCCGTGAAAAAAGAACCGAGGATTACAGGAAGCTTGAGAAGAATAAGCGAGACATGAAGCAAATGACTGGAAGAATACGGGAAGAAAGAGAAGAAGAAATAAATCGTTACCTTCGATCGCCTCCAGTTATGTTCGAACTCGACCGAACTGTGGTCGTCGAAGTTGACGGAGTTCTCCTTTCAATTCTCACCCGAAGCAGAAGCAAGTAGGTTACCCTAATCTCGACTCTTATACGACTCTCACCGCTCAGTCTATATACTTACAAATCGAAGCGGTGCCTCGTTTCGCTTCGAGTCGTTACGAATCGAAGCCTACGCCCTGTGCGAAATAAGCGCACGCTCCGCCGAATCCAATGAGGCGTAAGCCTCAACGCGCAAATGCTTCGCCTCGCCTTGAGTCGCGTCTCAGTGCGTACGCCTCTTCCTCCTTTTTAATCGTTAATCTCTCCCTGGATCCTCGTGCCAACACCGACATTCCTCGCGAAGGTATAGATTCTTGCCTTTGTTGTATGCAGCGGATCGGAAAACCGCCTATACACACCTTTATTGCGCGTGGTGGGATGGGACCCCGGTCCGACGCCAACGACGAGGCGGGCAATCACCTAAATCTTACCTCAATGTTCGTGGTGCACCGGAAAACCGCCGATACACGTCTTTATTGCGCGTGGTGGGATGGGACCCCGGTGCGGCGCCTACGGTGAGGCGAGGTCACTCATAAGTACCCCCAAGCGGGGGGAAAGCAAATTGTGTCTTTTAAAACAGGTACCGTCAAAGACCCCATACACGCCTTTATTGAAAGTGGTGGGAGGAACAAAAAATCACGGCCGTGGTGTCCTCGTCCGAGGACACTACCATACACGCCCTTATTGCGCGTGGTGGGAAAGACCCAGTTTCTCATAGTTTTCCCCTAAACGGGGGAGACGCCGGGAGGTTGCCGAAATCTCGGGTGAATATGAGGCCATACCTGAACTTGATTGAACAAAAATGGGACTTGTACCTAGACTCATTTGAACTCAAAAGACATTAATAAAAAGCTTAATTCAAACTCAAATCAAACTTGGACAACGGAAGACTTGAGTTGGACTCAAACTGAACTGCACTTGAACTTGAATTTGAACAAGGACTTGGACAAGTTGATAACAGACATGTGGACTTGATTTGGACTCGAGCAAAATGAGAACTTTGACATGATTTAAACTTGAACTCAAAATAAGAACTTGTGAACATTTAATTTGAGTTGAGCAACATCAAGTAGAATTTGAAATTGAACTTGAGGTTGGATATGATTAATGAATAAAACTAAAGGAACCAAACTTGAGACATGTGCAAGAGAACTTGAACTCGGGTTTGAACTAAGTGCACTAGGACTTGTAATAAAAGCAAAGTCATGCATGCAAATTGTTTGCAAAACAGTGATACAAACTCACCATGCGAACTACAAACCATTTTCAAAGATGCTGAATGATTTGCAATGCTCACTATAACCCACATTCAAGCATTGATGGTAACAAAGTTGTAAGTATGGTGCACATGCAATGTTGCATACGATAGGCTCTTAGCACTTCCAATGATCCCAGCATATATTGAAATGCATATAATAGAATGCGGTAACTGATCAACACACATATGGAAGACCAAGAATGAATGCAACAACATCTTGCAATCAATCACCACTCATTATCTAGCAAGCACACTGGTCTTATGCAAGCAAGGAAAGATAGTACAAAACAAATGCAAGTTCCTACTAGTAGCGGTAGGAGCTCCTCCATGCACATGATATGCAATCTACAAGAATTATACAAGGAGCTTACGACAAGCGCTGAGATACTTATCCATTTTGTAATGAAGCAGTGACAAATACACTAATCTTCTACCACCAGAAGCAGAGGGTGTATAACAAGTACAAATAACTACAAATCCCTATGGATCGTCATAAAAGACTTGTTATACGCTCAGCATGTCAAACACAACCAAATATAGAAGAGTTCCCACTCATATATAGTAGTTCATTTATGGGTGATGACAATTAATGTACAATGGCTGCTAAATAGTTTTATATAGTTGATAACAACTAAGCATTAGTCAAATATATCAACCTTCTATAAGCAATAATAAAAGATCTGCAATACATACAATCTCTTTACAAATACGGATGTATGCATAACATGCCACTTATGGGTAGTGCAGAAAGAATTCAGTAAATGCAGTATCTTGAAGTCATTTTCAGCCTATAAATGAAGACATCTACCTACATACATGTGGCAGTTGCGGATGTACTGAAAAGATCAAAGATCACAATAAAATGCATGGAGAATACGGCAAGTGCAAGCATATACAAGTATATAAAGCAGGAGATTAGTTAGTGCACTACAATCTACCTGTATAAACCATACAAGTAGTGTACGACAGTCTACCTGTGCAAAGCAGCAAACAATTCCATTCAAAAGCTGCTACAAAATGTCACCGGATCCGCAACATTCACAAAAGCAGACAGAAGGCGTTTACAAATATTTTTAGAATACCCTTGCACATACACCGTAGTTTGTATACACATAGGTACACAAAAGGGGTAAATGTAATCTTAAACCCGTATGGGCCCCGGCGAGCGTGTTATTGGTATACACGTGACGTCTAGGGATGCTGCGCGGGTCAACAAGTGAATTCAGATTCGAACCCGATCCTTCTATACGGATCAATAGAAGTCGACAAGGTTCGAACCTTCAAACAAATATACGGTTTTGGCGACCGTTATATTTGTCTTAATACATTCATATTAGGCCTTCAATGCCTATAACAATGAGAATTCACTATCAAGGGCATAAAACCTACGAAATCTGATCATATATCGATAATTTGATAGAGTTGATAAGATTCAATCAATAAAAGAGAAATAACCCCGAACACCCCGATGATGGCCGTGTTGATTGCTTATCTCAACCGGAGGGGTTCACAAATATTTTTCAAATGTCTCACAAATATCCAAAGTCTATTTCAAATATTCCAAAGCTCCACCCAAAATTCCTGAAATCCCAAAAATATTTAAAATTGAAATAAACTATCGGTCACTTAAAGAAAAAGCCAATCCATCCTCCGCAACAGTTTGCCGGGGTGGACAAATCAAATTTTACTTCAGCTCATAAAGAGCCAAATGCCTGGTCGAGAATATCACTAGGATCCATTCTCAAAACAGTCTCCTACTAGTAAGGACGTGGTATGTGTCCTCTGACCGACGGTTTGCCGCCAAATGGCACCGCAGGATAAACGGTTATGACCCGGGGCCCTCTGAACTGAGTGGTTTTTGCCGCGAAATGGCACCACGAAATACCGGTTATAGCCATCGCCGTTACGTTCCTTATTGGCATAAAATCCTTGAGATATGAATCAATAGGATATGATCGATAGGGCACAAAGCTTTCTGTTAGCTAAGGTGGATTCAAATTTGTCCCATTTGACAAACGTTCACCCCAGGTCTACAAGGTACCCTTGGACGAAGCAACCCATGGCTGCCGACAAGGATCTCCTTCTGTCAGGTTGGGTCGACTACCTCCTCTGACTAAGTTGACCAAGGACCACGATGGCCCGGGACGACGGAACCATGGGATCTTGATTGGGTCTATCATCCATTCCCCCACCATCCGCTTTAAGTTAAGATGGTGAAATTTTTATTTTAAATACCAATTCCCAAACCCAAACCCATGCTGTTACTATATGCCAGATACTACGTATTCTCTACGTATCTGATTGATGACTAGCCTTAATCGAAAGTTCTCTCTCGTGATCGAGAGGGGTAATTAACTATAGGGGCTTACGCCTATAGGAAACCGGAACTCAAATCATAAAGTCCTCGCAAATTGAGGGCGAAATCTCTGGGTAGTGTCTTATCTACAAACCCATCCGCCTTCCAAAATTTACCCTGGAACTTATTCAGTTAAAACTCCCTCGCCGAATAAAAAGAAAAGCAGGTGGAGGTCGGGGCCGAATTTTCGGAGACCACAAGAAGTATAGAGAGAATAAGGAGGATATATATAATATTTATTAATTTAGAGAAAGCATATGATAAAGTTTCAAGAGAAGTGATATGAAGAGTTTTAGAAAAGAAAGGAGTTAATGATGTTTATATTCAAGTCATTAAGGATATATATGTAAGACCCAATACTTGTGTTCAAACACAAGGTGGTTTGACCAAGTATTTTTCTTTTTCAATTGGATTAAATCAACGATCAGCCTTAAGCCCATGTCATTTTTCTATAGTCATGGATGTTCTTACTAGACTTTTGCAAGTGGTTGTACCCTGGTGTATGCTTTTTGCTGATGATATTCTTCTTGTTGATAAGCCTAGACAGGGAGTTGAGGTTAAACTTGAATTATGGAGTTCACCTTAGAGTCTAAAGGTTTTCATTTGAGTAGAACTAAAACCAAATATATGGAGTGTAATTTTAGTAGTGTAATTATGACTTTTGGCAACCAAGTCTTTAATAAGAGTACACGTTTTAGATATCTTGGGTCTATTTTTTAGAGTGATGGTGAAATAGATGAGGATATTATTAGTAGAATTCAAGTTGGATGGTTGGAGGAATGCATTAGACTTGTTGTGTGATTCCCCCTCAAACTTAAGGGAAAATTTTATAAGATGGTGGTGGACCTATAGTGCTTTGTGATGTAGAATGTTAGCCATTAAAAGAGAAGCGTAATATTAAGTTAAGTATTGCAGAGATGAGGATGCTTAGTTGGATGAGTGGCTTTACTCTTAGAGGTATGATTTGAAACGAGCATATACGTGAAAAGGTTGGAGTAGCCCCAGTGGAAGATAAGATTAGAGAGAATCGCCTTAGTGTGGTCACTTAAAACGATGACCTTCCAATGAGCCAGTTAGGAAAGTAAATGAATTAGATTTGACTTATGCTAAGAAAGGTAAAGGTAGACCTAAAAAGACTTGGTTAGAAAATATTAGAAATGACCTTTTTTAGATTTAAATGCAGATTTCACTCTTAACAGGACACAATAAAGAAAAATGATTCATGTAGCCAATCCCATGTAGTGGGATAAAGGCCTTATGTTGTTGTTTTTGTTGTTAATGCCCAAGCAGGAAGTTATGTGATACTTTTATCAACTAGAATGGTCATGGATTGTATTTCATATATATATATATATATATATATATATATATATATATATATATATATATATATATATATATATATATATATATATATATATATATATTATTTGCATAAAATCATTATTTAGCCTCCAAAAATTCAGCCCCGGCCTCCCCGTTGCTTCTCTAGAAGTTTTAACGGATTAAGTTATGGCATAAATTTTGGGAGGACAGATTGAGTTTGTAGATAAGACACTACCCATAGATTTCGCCCTCATTTTACATGGTCTTTATGATCCGAGTTCTGGTTTCCTATAGGCGCAAGCCCCTATAGTTAATTACCCCTCCTAGTAATGAGAGAGAACTTTTGATTAAGGCTAGTCGTCGATCAAATACATAGAAAATACGTATTATCTGACATATAGTAGCAACATTTGTTTGAATATTGGAAGTTGGATATTTAAAATTGAGAATTTCACTATCTTGCACTTAAAGAAGAAGGTGAGGGGAGTGATGATGGACTCAATCAAAATCATATGGTTCTGTCGTCCCGGGTCATTGCGCTCCTTGGTTTACTTAGTTAGAGGAGGTAGTCGACCGAACCTGACAGAAGGATCCTTGTCAGCAGCCATGAGTTGCTTTGTCCAAGGGTACCTTATAGACCTGGAGTGGGTATTTGTCTAATGGGACAAATTTGAATCCACCTTAGCTAACAAATGACTTTGTGCCCTATCAATTATATTTTATTGTTTCATGTCTCAAGAATTTGATGCCATTAGGGGAAATACGGGCTCTGGCTATAACCGTAATTTGGTGGTGCTATTTGGCGCAAACCACCTGGTTTAGAGGGCCCTAGTCATAATCGTTTACCTGCAGTGCCATTTGGTGACAAAATTGTTGGTTAGAGGACACGTGCCACTTTTTTACTGGTAGGAGACTATTTGAGAATGAATCCTAGTGATATTCTTGACCAGACATTAGCTCTATGTGAGCTGAATTATTTTCAGATTTGTCCACCTCGACAAACTGTTGTGGATGGTAGATGAATTTTGCTTTAAATAATTAATGATTTATTTCAGTATTAAATATTTTAGGATTTTCTTGGAGTTTTGGATTTTATGTGGGTATTTGGGTGAAGATTAACCCCTCCAGTTGAGATTTATGTTCAACATGGCCATCATCAGGGTATTTATGGCCATATTAATTTCATTGATTAGACCTTGTCGACTTTGTCAACTTGCCGACAGAGGATCGAGTATATTGTAGATTATTCATTTGCTGGTGAATTTTCTTCATTGGGAGCCTTGAAGGCCTAATATGAATGTATAAAATACATATCTCGATCGACTTTGTTACCATATATTTATTTGATAGTTCAAAATTTGTCAACTTCTACTGAGCCATGTAGATGGATCAAATTCAAACTTGACTTCATTACTAACCCGCGCTGTATCCCTAGACTTTATGTGTGTACCCATAACACACTCGCCGGGGCCCATATAGATGTATGATTGCATGTGCATTAATATGTATACATATTATAGTGTAAGTGCTGGGGCATTTTGTCATATTTATAAACATCTTTTGTCCGCTTGCAAGGATGTTGCGGATTTGGTGGCATAGCGTCGCACTACGGTCATTTTTCAGTTGTATACAGGTAGACTGTCGTGCACTACTTTTTTGCTTTTTGCTAGTAGATTGTCGAGCACTAACGATTCTCCTGATATCTGCTGTAGTTCTTTTAGTGCTCGTCCATAGGTGATATGTTGAATGCATAACGGGTCTTCCACAACTACCCGTAGGAACTAGTGTATACTGTATATCCTTCACCTTTAGGTTTTCATCCATGAAAATATGGATTTGATCTGGCTTTCCCTTCCCAGAATTCGTATAAAAATCAATGAGCAATTCCCTGATTATGCCAACATCATCATTTTCTGCTGTTGGCTTAAATAAAGTATCAATTATTTCAACTTTGTATGATTGCGTCCTTACTGATGCCTTGTATTTTGAAATCAATGACCACTACATTGAATTAATAACTTATCGTTTTCATTGCATATTGGATTCTTCTGGTTACAACTAACATGTTAAATGCGGAATGTGTCTCTTGTAGTATCATTGAATACTTCTGCTTGCAGGAGATTGAGATATTTGATTGAAGTTGAATTGTTGTTGAGTTATTGTGTTTTATTGTTGTATTATCTATAGTCACTTGTATACAGCTCGTTACATTCACTATGAATCCCCCTTGCATTATGAATAGATCATTATATTACAAGTCCTCTGATTCATGCTTACAGACAATTCATGTTCATTAGATGCTTCTTTTCATATGCGTAGGTATCATGAACTCCTTTCATAAGCTAGCTATCATTAGTACTATGCTTGATATCCCCTCCACAACATTCTTAGGTTTTGTTTGTAGATATGTTGATTGCGTATTGTGCATTCTTACTTATAGGGTGAATTGCACCTGCCCTTGTGTAATACTGATGCATGTACTTTAATGGCCAATGATAGTCTTTTAACATCTATTGGAAGCTTTATGTTATCGCTTGCAAATCATGTTAGTCAATCCCTCACAATTCTCTTGAATGCATTCATTGAAGCCTTCTTGAGTGTATTTTGTAGGATGTTTGTCAACCTCATTGTTTATGAACACGTTAGCATTCTTGCCCATGGTCAAATGATGTCGGTTACTTGCAAATTATATTTGTTAAAGGCTTGTTCAACAAGTCTTGATCATCAATTTTTTATGCTCACTACGTATTGATCTTCCTTTGCTAATGTATTTTCTTGAAGTTGAGTCGTTGTTGATGGTAGAGATGTTATTGTGTTCCTTCATCTCTGCTTACTTGACAAATTTGTTTGATCAAACAAATCTTTATAGTTGTACTTGCTTGCAAGGGGTTCATTTCAATGCTCGAAATTATTATTAGATTTGGTTATTTTTATTTCGACCATGCCTTTGTCAATTTAAAGTCCAATGCTCTGTCATTTGTTCGAATTGAAGTCTAATTTGTCGTCGTATTCAAGCTTGCAAGTCTTCTGTTTATTCAGTTATGTTCACATTAGTTTCATTATAATTCATTTGAGTTTAATTTGTTGTCATGCATTGTATGAGTTCCCTGTGGTCCTCTTAAGCTCAAATTCAGTTAACAAGTCCCCTGTTATTGTTCACTGTTTAGTTAAAATAATTAAATTTAGGTCCTCTTTCTGAGTTCAAATAAAGTTTCATGTTGTCCATTTTTATTAAAATTAGGCCCCCTATTAGTGTAAATTTCAGCAGTCTCCTGGCATCTTCCTCGTTTAGGAGAAACTACAGGAGTCTGGGACTTCCCACCGTGCTAATAAAAGTGTATATGGTAGGTGTCCGTAGACATCGCGGCCGTAGTCTCATTCCCACCACGCCAATAAAGACGTGTATGGGTCTTCTTCGAGGGTACCTGTTTTATAAAACAGTTGGCTTTCTCCTGCTCGAGGGTACTTATAAGTAACCACGTCTCACCGTAGGCGTCGTATCGAGTTTCCATCCCACCACGCTAGTAAAAGCGTGTATATACAATTTTCTGGTACGTCGCGAATGCCGAAGTGGGGCTTTTGATGATTATCCTTTTTTTGCAAGCATCGCGACGAACTTTCTCCCATCATGCTAAGAAAAGCATGTATAGGTAGCTGTTTTGTCACACTACAAGCGTCAAAGATGGGCTCTTGGAGTTTTGAGTTGGAGGGATTAAACCTTTGTAGCATGGAGATGATGGAGGAAAATATGCAAAAATGCACAATTTACATAAAACATCCCTCTCTTTTTTGTATTTCTCATTTTTTTTCTTTTCCTTTTTTGTTCTTTTTTTAGAAACTATTTCTTCCCTCTTTTTCTTTTATACTTCTCCGCTCTCTTTCTTTTCTTTTTTTTTTCTCCTTTTTTACTTTATTTTCCTTCTTTTTTTACACACATATATATACATATATAGCATGTATACACAAACATATTTATGTATATCTCTTATCAAATACAATGACATAAGTGGCGTTAATAATTGCTATTATTATCATAACAACTAATAATAATAATGGTATAATAATAATTATAATGATATAATAATTTTTATAATAATAGTAACTAATAACAATTAGTAACTAGAATAAAAATAAAGCATATATGTAGAACTCAATCAAGTCTTAATGGGCAAGAAAGGGGAGGCTACAGGTTAGATTGGACGGGTCTGGTGCAGAACAGGAAATTCGACAGGTTTGCTCGAATGGAAGCGGCTAAAGGTCATAGAGGGCAAGTCGATGGGAAGGCTAGGGCAGGAGGTGTTTGATTCGGGTTCAGGAAGAGGTTTACACATGGAGATCAATCGGGGAAGACTGGTTTGTGAGTGGTGTTCATTTCTAATAGAAGAAGGTGTCAGCTGATGGATTTGAGAAATCTGGACGAGTTTTTTTTTTTTTTTTTGCGGCTTGAGGAAAGAAGAGATGTAGATGGGACCATGGACGGCAGAGGGTAGGCGTCGGTTGGAAGAGGCAACAACTTCAAGAGGTTGGGGCTCGGGACTTTCGAATCTTGTAGTTATAGGGCAGAGGAGATCGTGGAGGTCGGTCGAGTGCAAGGCTTGCGGCGTAGGCTTTGGAGAAGAGAAGGATTATGTGAGGTGTTTAAGCGTGACGAAGGAAGGATTGCGAGAGGAGTTCGGGAGGAGGGAATCAGAACTGGCTCACATCGAAGAAGGCGTCAAAGCAGTTGGAGTTTGGGGATGTTGCGGCTTGCGAACTAGGTCGGATTTCAGTGTGTTTCGGTTGTGGGTAGAAGAAGCGAAGAACTGGGCTGTTTGGGGTTTTTCACGTGAGAGAGGAAGAGGCCAATGAAGCGGGACTTCGCTCTCATTTTAACGCTGCGGGATTGAGGCATGCACAAATGGTTTGAGATGGATTCTAGTACGACTTCAGCAGAGATTGGCAGAGGTAACGAGGAGTTTTTTTCTTTTTTATTTTTTTTGTTGGCTTTTTTTGAGAGGTCAATAAGCTTAAACCACATCATGGCATAATTTTTTAACAAAAATGATCTGATTTAAAAATGCTTAAAATCAAGAATATACTCATTAGATTAAGTGACCGTTTAAATATCGAGAGTGGAGACAGTTTGAAGTTGGTGAGAGTGTGAATATGAAGCATCAAAAGGCATTCTTGAGAAGAGGTTAATGGTGCCGACAACAAAAGCTAGTGAAAAATGTATAAGAACTAGTAGGTAAGCGTGAATAGGACCACCAAGAAATGACTAGCTCATGTGGAAGAAAATGGAAAACTAACGAGCAATGGCTCAATGACTATGAAAAACAATGAGAAAAGGCAAATGATCATGCCTAGTTGTTGTGGTAGATGTTAAACCGAACTACGAAATCTAAATCAAGATTTTACTTTGAGAAGGAGCCTGAGTGCATAGTGCAATGACATGGTGCGGTGCAATGCACACATTCTATTGTGAGCTTGTATTTCACATACAAGAGATGCATAGGACCAACACTTTCTTAAGTGTGCTTTTAACAACACTGACTTACATTTTTTTGCACTATATCTAAATCCCAAATTTTTAACACCTAACAAACCTTGAAGTTATATGGTATTTTTAGCTTGTATGCTAATCAAGATAAAAAAAAATACAAAAAAAAAGTTATATGGTATTTTTGTAATTTGTGTGTGTGTGTGAGCAGGTGCATGTGCATGTATGTGCATGTATGGGCATTTAGTTTAAGGTTTTCAAAGTTTCCCTTGGCTGGAGGATGACAAAGTGAATGAAAAAGCAAAGAGAAGATATTGGAAATCAATTTTTTTAAAATAAATAGTACATAATCTGAGGTGGGGATAAAGGTGTATATTAGAAGTGGTTTGCTCTAACTATTCTCAAATAAGCCTGATTGGTTTTATTCTGATTTATTTATTTATATTTTTGAGCCCTTATGCTCTATTTAATAATTCATCATAATTTTTGAAAAAATTTAAAGAAATTGAATTTTGTTAAAATATTGAGCTTAATAACAATGGATGTGTTTTTTTTTTTTACATATTTAAATAGAGAAAAACATCAAAATAGTCCCTTGATTTTTTTATGAATGACCAAATTGGTCACCAACTATATTAAAAGATCATTTTAGTTTATCAACTCTTTAAAAATGAATCAAAATAGTTCTATGTTGGTACTATTTTGGTTCCTTTTAAGGAGTTGAGGGATCAAAATAGTCTTTTAATATAATTCAGGACTATTTTAGTCTTTCATAAAGAGTCAAGAGGCTATTTTGGTTATTTTCTCTATTTAAATATTACAAAACTTGACAAAATTTTGGGAGAAGCTCATTTCAAAATGAAATTCTATTGTTTTCAAAATTTCGGAGGAAATGCACAAAAGGGAACTTTTTCTTTCTTTGTGTCTTAGTAATATGTACAGATGTAAACGAGAATTTGACTTTTAATAGGACACAATGGAGAAAAATGATTCATGTAGCCGACCCCTCGTAGTGGGTTAAAGGTTTGATTTTGTTCTTGTTGTTGTTGTGGCTTAGTAATATGTATAGATGTATGGAATAGTACTAGCCGGTTTCTAAACATTTTTCATATGCGACATTCTTTAATTCAGATGATGTTCTGTTATATATGCATGTCTTTTATTCTTACACAATCTCATTTACTTTTTTTTCTTGCCATCCTTAACCATGGTTTTTATGGTTGGGAAGAAAAGATTTCCATAACTGATTCCTGTTACATTACGCCGCCATGAAATCATGATTGCAATTTTATTTGAAATTTCATATGTAATTGTTATGAAAGATCACATGATATCTTAATTCAGTTGTGATTTTGTTGGTATGGTTTTTTACTCCTGAATTCAGATGTGGGAGGAATCCATTGGTGAAAGTTTACTGCAGATTCAACTCCTTGAGGCCCTTAGAAATTTTGTTTGCTCACTTGGCTATCAGTCTTGTGTCTGCTATAACATGCTTCTACCTATTCTACAAAAGGGTATTAACGTTGATGATCCTGATGCGCTCAACCTGCTGGAGGATAGTATTCGGGTTAGTTGTTCTTTTCAATTGTAGATTGCTGAAAAAATGTGAAAGTGTGATTTTTGCATTTTTCATATTTGCAGCTTTGGGAGGCTGTACTTTCGCATGCTACATCAATAGTGCCTCAGTTGTTGGACCTTTTCCCCTCTTTGGTGACCATAGTTGAAAGAAGTTTTGATCATTTGCAGGTTAGGTTCTAATGCCCCAAAGGTGTGGAATAAGACATCAAGAAGGGCATCAGGAAGCTTAGATGCATATATATACTATAAGACATGCATTTCTTTAGGATGATTTAATACTCAAGTTTTATGCTTTTCATGATGCATAAAATAATTATGAAAATGCTGGTCTTTTATACAGCCTTAAGCCAAATCATCATTACAAGTGGTCTTTGTTATGAATTGGAAACTTTTTTTTTTTTATCAATAATGCACACGGAAACCATGATACTTTATTTTGCTTGCACTATCCTAAACAAATTCTACTTTCTCTCTTCACTTTCGATTTCAACTGGGTATTATATAATTGATCATTCCCAACTTGGAGTTTGGACCTGATTTGATATGTTAATTCCTCAGAAATTACAACTGGTCTCGTAAGACAGTTATATAAGCAAAAAATTGACCTTGTATTTTCTAGTTCAACTTTTAATTTACGATCTTCTGATGTTCTTAAGAAACAACACTATATGAGATACTAAACAAGTATGGCTTGGGAAGAATGATGCATTAAAGGAAACCATATAGTTGGGATAAGGCTAAGGATTATTTAAGAGAAGCCTTTCTGTGGTTCATTTAATTGTGCCTTTGATTTATAGTTTTCTCTCACACGTCATATTTACACTTCTGATTTATAATTTACTATCAGGAATCGGATTTGAACTCATTTAATGAAGGTTTAGGCAAAAATCTGAATGAGCTAATTTATCTTTGAACAGGTAGTTGTGGATATCATTGAGGACTACATAATTTTTGGTGGTGCAGAGTTTTTAAATTGCCATTCCTCAAGTGTAGCTAAACTGCTTGATGGTATTGTTGGAAATGTAAATGATAAAGGTCTGCTTTCAATTATTCCAACTCTTGATATCTTGATTCAGGTATATTTTATAGTATTGTTGAAAAACTCTTGCTTCTCTTGAGCAGCTTTTTTGGCTGATGCTCCAACAGAAAGTATATATATATATATATATATATATAAGAAATTTCGCTTTTCCAAATGTACCATTGAACATAATCGTTATACACAATTATATTGATTTATCCATTGTTTCATATAGTCAAATTTAATGTAGCCTGTATTTTCTTAACCACCATATTTCCATTTCCGTATTGGCTTATGGCATGGTGAATTGGTGAAGTCTCTGCTATAAATTCCAAGCAATGTCTTAAGAGTGAAGTTTGGCAAAAAGCTAGACATATAGCACAATTAAATTGACATGCACAAATTTAGTTTCCTTGTGTTATTTTTTGCTTCTTTTCTAACTACTAGAAGTATTTCTACTTCCCTCTACTTTTGATAAAAAATATGTATATAGATGGGTGGATAATTTCTTGTTTGGCCATTGCGTTTTGTGTAAATGTTATTGTTGAATCTCCTTACAAATGGCTTGCAACTTTTCTATTTCAATTTGCTTCTATATTTCAAAATTTTTATGGTTCCTTTTTTACAAATGGCTTGCATTATCAAGTTTAACCCATAGATTTTTCCAAAAGTGACTAAGAAATTTAACATCTCAGTCTGATGTAATAGTTTTAGGTAGGCCATATAACTTTACAACCTCTTGGAAATACAAATTGGCGATGTGTGTGGCATCTAATGTTTTATGGCAAGGTATAAAATGCACAATCTTTGAAAATCGATCAAAAATTATAATTTATGTTGTGTGTTGGAAAGGCCTACCACGAAGTCAATACTAACATTGGTCCATGGAAATTCTAGAACAAGTATCAACATATACGCGCCATATCCTAGTTGATGTGTCTTTACTTGATGAGATATCATGTACTTGTGTTGCGCTAGTTCTGTTAGTGGCGCTGCTAACAATAACAACATCAAGCATTTATCCCATTACGTGGGGTCGGCTTCATGAATCATTTTCCTCCATTGTGTCTGATTAAGAGTCAAATTCTCATTTAGATCCAATAAAAAAAGGTCATTTCTAATATTTTCTAACCAAGACTTTTTAGGTCTACCTCTACCTTTCTTAATATAAGTTAAATCTAATACATCTACTCTCCTAATCGGGTCATCAGAAGGCTGCCGTTTTATGTGACCAAACCATCTAAGGCTTCTCTCTCTAATCTTATCTGCCATTGGAGCTACTCCAACCTTTTCACGTATATCCTCATTTTTTATTGTTCCTCTAAGAGTAAAGACATTCATCCACCTGAGCATCCTCATCTCTGCAACACTTAACTTAATATTTTGTTTCTCTTTTAATGGCCAACATTTTTCGCCATAAAGCATTGCAGGTCTAACCCCCATCTCATAGATTTTTCTCTTAAGTTTGAGTGATACTTTTCTATCACACAATAAGCCTGATGCATTTCTCCACTTCATCCATCCAACATGAATTCTACTAATAATATCCCCATTTATTTCACAATCACTCTGAAAAATAGACCCAAGATATCTAAATTGTGTATTCTTATTAATGACTTGATTTCTCAAAGTTACAAAACCCCCACTATAACTATTACTACTAAAATTACACTCCATTTATTTGGTTTTATACTCAAACAAAAACCTTTAGACTCTAAGGTTGACCTCCATAATTCAAGTTTAACTTCAACTCCCTCTCTAGTCTTATGAACAAGAAGAATATCGTCAACAAAAAGCATACACCAGAGAACATCCTCTTGCAAATCTCTAGTAAGAACATCCATGACTAAAGCAAAAAGATATGGGTTTAAGGCTGATCCTTGATGTAATCCAACTGAAATTGGAAAATACTTGGTCAAACCACCTTGTGTTTGAACACAAGTAACAGCTCCAGCATATTATAAGCATTATTAATCCTTTTTTTTTTAGAACTCTCCATACCACTTCTCTTTGAACTTTGTCATATACTTTTTCTGGATAAATATCATACGAAGATCTACCTTTTTCTCTCTATACTTCTCCATCAAACCTCTTAATAAATGTATGACTTCCATCATAGACCTACCCGGCATGAATCTAAATTTATTTTGAGAAACATTAGTATCATATTGCTATAGTGCAAGTGAAGTGCATAGTGCTGAGATTTTTTATGTTGCTACACCTTCATTTGTTATTTGTTTACACCCAAAACAAACAAAATCGAGGACTAGAACTACACACACCTTCTAGACTCGAAGACTTCTAGTCGCACACTACGCATGCATACTAAATTACTCGCACTCATAGCCACAACTGATGATGAAGTCGGAGAGAAAGAAAATTACTATAATGATGATACTAATTAAAACCTATTTAGTGGTAAGGAGTAAAAATTTTGGATTCATAAATTATAGTGCCAGTGACTTAGACTTATTATTTATGTTAAATTGATTGTCAATGTACTTATTGTTACTTTTTATTTTGATATCTTACTTTGATATTAGCATGATATTTATTATTTTATTTTTACTAATTTAATAATTTAATTATGAGCTATGTTGCACGGATACTCCTATTTACGAGGCGTGCTGTATCGGACACGTGTCGGATACGGATACGCCTCCGATACGGCACGAATACGTGTCGGATACGGTTTTGTCATGTCCAATTAAAATATTATTTAAATTTGACTGGACACGCGTATCGGATACGCGTGTCCTATTAAAAAAAAACACGGAGCCGCAATTTACCCTATTCTTTTCGGCTTTCCATCGTTTTCGCTCAATATCCATATTCATTTATGCGGCTGAAACATTTCAAAGAGCTAGATTTTTCGTTTCCACACAAGTGTTCATCTTCTTCGTTATAGTTGAAGGAGCGGCTCGATGACGCGAGCATAGAAGCAGACAGGATCATCCTTATCGCTCGGTATTAGAACTCGGTATCGCTTGGTATTGTAACTCTGTATTGCTTGGTCGAACCCCGCCAGGGGGGCAGCGCCCCCTTGGACCCTCGGCAGAGTTGCAACATATCTACACTTTCACTTAAATTTTTTCATGTTTCAAATTCATATGTTTTAATTTGTATAAATCTTTTGTAGGATAATGAGCTCTAGTGGAGTAGAAATTGGTTATGATGATGGTCCATCAGAAATCAATATTGAAGATAACAAACCTTTATGGGGTTATGTTACAAAAATAGGTAAAACATCAGAAGGGGGAGGCAATATTGCATTCAAATGCAATTTTTGTAATGCAACATACAAAGGATCATATTATAGAGTGAAAGCTCATTTGTTGAAGATTAGTGGTCATGGAATCAAAGTTTGCTCGAAGATAAGCTCATCACAAATGACTGAATTACAAAGAAAAATCAGTGAAGCTGATCAAAGGAGTAAACAAGAGCTTCCAAAACATATTTCACTTCCAAGCACTCATGCATCATATCCTTCATCATCTTCTTCAATTAGATGTGATGACAATACTGTAAACAAAGGGCCTTTTCGAATGGAGGGATTTGAACCAAAAAGAAGAACACATGTTGTAGATAGTGCTTTGGAGAAAGCATTTAATTTACAAATGAGAGAACAACTAGACGGGGAAATAGCTGTGGGCTCCGAAAAATTCCAATTTTTGGGATGTGTGATCCCGGGGGAATTTTCAGAAGGCAGATTGGGTTTTTAGATAAGACACTACCCAGAGATTTCGCCCTCATTTGGTGAGGACTTTTTGATCTGAGTTCTGGTTTCCTATAGGCGCAAGCCCCTATAGTTAATTACCCCTCCCAATAATAAGAGAGAACTTTCGATTAAGGCTAGTCGTTAAGGATGTCACATAGGTTATGAACCTATCGTATAATAGCAATAGTTTAGGGTTTTGAATCTTGAATTTGGATTTGAATTTTGAAATTTGGAATTTGAATTTATCACCATAGACTTAAAACTAGTGGTGGGGGGAATGAAGACGAGCCCGATCAAGATCCCATGGTTTCATCGTCCCGGGCTGTCACGATCCCTGGTCTACTTAGTCAGAGGAGGTAGTCGACCCAACCTGACAGAAGGCACCTTGTCGGCAGCCATGGGTTGCTTCGTCCAAGAATACCTTGTAGACCTGGGTTGGTATTTGTCTAAGGGGATATATCTGAATCCACCTTAGCTAACAGAGGGCTTTATGCCTATTGGATATACCCTATGATCCATCGCTCAAGGGTTTGACGCCTTTAGGGAACATACGGGCTTTGGTCGTGATCGTAATATAATGGTGCCATTTCGTGGCAAAACCACCCGATCAGAGGGCACGTGCCACGTCCCTGTTGGCAAGAGACTGTTTGAGGATGAATCGTAGTGATACACCCGATATGCATTCGCTCTTTGTGAGCTGAGGTTAATTTCAAATTTATCACCCCCGACAAACGGTTGCGGGAGGTGGATGATTTTTAGTTTTAAGTTTTTTAGGTGATTGATTTTATTTTAGAGATTTAGACTTTTATTGGATTTGAGATTTGAGATTTGACCCCTTCGGTTGAGATTTCCAGTCAACACGGCCATCATCGGGGTGACTTTAAGGTCACATGTATTTTGTAGAATTTTGAGAGACATTTTGTAATTCAAATCGTGTCGACTCCAGTCCTTTCAAGGAGGAGGATGAAACTTGAATATTTAACACGCGCAACATTCTCAGATCGTTGGATTTGAGATTTATATGCGACGATCGGAGCACATGCGGGTTGTGGCATTTAACCCTGCGCAGCATTCTCGACTATTTATGTTTGTAACTTTAATAGTTCTATCGGAGCACATGCAGAGCAATTTAGTTTAAGGGTCATATTTAATACATAAGGGGCATTTTAAAATATTTAAATATGATCCATTATATAAGAGTGATTTTATTTAAGAAATGCCCAAAATTTCATTTAAGGGCCTACGAACGCCTTCTGTCCGCTTGCACACATGTTGCGGATCCGGTGGCGTTATTCTTATTTAGATTTCATTTGTAGCACATAGAAGATATCCCTTTGTTGTTAATATCCCACTCAACATAGCTCATAGGGAATGTTTGTTCAATAGGCTTTAGGAGATCGTGCTAGTGTTCGTAAGAGACTATAGAATGTATGTTTAAGAAATTATCGAATATATGTCAAGGATATCATGTGGCCCATAGTTGATTGCTTATGTAATAATGGATAATATTATTATCTATCATTAAAGCTATAAGATCATTTTCTCTCTGCCATTATTACTTGCAACAGATGATCTCGTAAGTTTGATTTGAGTGTTTGACTCAATGGTAATCCTCATATTTCTTTCATCTTATATAGACCAACTTGTCAATGTCAAATGCATCTTTTCCTTGACATTGAGTCTTCTAAGATAGCATTTAGAAAATTTTAGGCAAGTATGAAATGGAATAAAATATTAGCACTCGAATATTTACTATTTTAAAATGCTAATTATGCACCCATTAACCTTCAAATCAATAAGCATCTTTATGTTGATTAACATACACAACTTTTGAAACAAGATGCTCATTATCACTTTTCAATTTGAAGTTAAAATATTCTCGAGTTTTCTCAAATTGTTTATGAAATTAACACCCTTCATGATTTAATAATGGATCAAATAATTTTATTATTCTTGGAATGCGAGGTATTGATGAAAATCTATATTTGAATGTATCAAATATCAAGTCAATTGCAAATCGAATTAGATTTGAATCCATTTCAAGTTCAAATTTGAGTCCAGTTTGAGCTTGAGTCATTTTCAAGTTTATATTCACTTAGATTTGAATTTATTAGAAATCAATTGAATCAAGTCCACATGTTCCAAATTGATCTTTGAGTTCGATCAAGTCCATTGTTTACTCATTCGAGTTCAAGTGTAAGTCTCGTTCGAGTTTGAGTTCAAATTCAACATTACTTGATCAAATTTGAATTAAAATTGATTTTTTAAATTTGAATTTCGTTCAAATCAATTTCTAATTTTCTGTCCAAGTCCTCTATAGTTCACTGAAAATTTCGGCAGCCTCCCGGCGTCTCCTCCCCACCGAGGGAGAAATCGGGGCGGCATCTGCCGAAATTCTTCCTACCCGGACCTAAGGTCGACGGCATAGGGGCTTCGATTGCAAACCATCTCACCAGGATCTAAGATCGACTGCGTGAGGTCTTTAATTTGGAATCATCCTGGCCGGATCTAAGATTCGACGGCCCGGGGTCTTCAAATTTAAAACCATCTGCCCGGATTAAAAATCAACGGCGCAGGTCTTTAATTTCAAACCATCCCGGTCGGACCTAAGGTACAACGGCCGGGGTCTTCGACACCTGTTTAAAAATCATTTTTTTAATCTCTTTTCTCTCCATCTCTTTTTTTTTTATTCTATTTTATATATATAACATAATATATCATATAATATATATTATATAATATATCATGTAAGAAATCTGTAATATATCATTATATATATATATAATATAATATAAAAAGAGAAAGGAGGGATCGGGAAGAAGCCGGAGACGGACAAAGCCAGGGGTCGAGCTAGGGTCGGAGGCACGCACGTGCGGAATCGGCCGGAGCAGGCGGAGGCTGAGGTCGGCCGGCGAAGGCGACGGCTGTCGGGCTGGAGGTTGGTCTGGTCGGAGGGTTTGAAAGCTGGTGATGCGGGATTAGGCCGGCGACGGGTTGCAGCCGTCGGGTGCCGATCGTGCAGAGGAAGGAGCGGCGGTCGAAGATGGAAGTGCTGGTCGGTCTCGGCGTCGGGTGTTTGAGTCGTAGGCGAGTGCTGAGGGACGGAGGCCGGCGTCTAGTTCGAAGTTCGACGGAGCCGAGAGGTAAGTTCCGGATCTTCCTTTCTTGCTTCTCTTTCTATGTGCGTCTGTATATGCCTCCCAGAACTAAATGGGAGAGGAGTTATTTATGTCGTCAGAGGCGACAGTTTCTGTCGAGAGAGTCGGTGGGCGAATCGTTGTGTCCGATCGTAGGTGAGTCGGTGAATGAGCGGTTGAGTCGTGGGTTTTGTCGGTGGAATGCACGGTTACAGTCAACAAATGCCCCCCAATAAATATGATATGCGCTCTATAGCAGATCATGTTTATTGCAAACTGGTTGACTCTACGGATCTCTAAAATTTGATTTTAGATGTCACATAGAGGGTCTTTTAGATATCCCTGATTTATCTTTTTGATTTGTCAGGAATTAACATTTCTTCTGCCCTAGCTTTGTGCTTTCATGGGCATGATGAAAAATTCATATTGGTGACCTAAATTCTTTAGGATGACATTAAGTCGGTGGCAAATAATCATCTGTCCAAAGCTTTTTTCATGGCGGACTTTGATGATGACAATATTCCCTTTCTTCAGCCTATGGCTTTTGAAGAACTGTGGGATAACTTCTTCGGTCCTGAGCTTTGTGCTTTGTCGGACATGTTGAAGAGAAGCTCATTCGATCTTAGCTTTGTGCTTGATAGATTTATTAAAGGATTATGCTCCTAAATTTGAAAGGAGTTTTTATTGTGGCTTGGTGCCTTTGACTTGATTGAGACTTTTCTGAATTTTGCCTCAATCCATTTGTTAGTTGAGAAAATCTTCTGAATCTGAACTGCTTTGATTTGTTAAATTTGACAAATATTAAACTTAATAGTATTTGTCGTCGGGCTAGCAAAACAGGAGCTTTCCTACTACGGCCTCTTAGAACGGCTTGTTGAGTAGGTAAAGCTATCAGTGGCTCGCCGCATATAGGCTTGCTGAGACTGATATCATACATGTTTGAGCACTGGACTTGTACTATGATAGTTCATACTTGTCGAATTTGATTTTTTGAAATTGTTAGATCAAAATTTCTTCTCAATATGAAATTTGAGATTTTGGCAAAATTTTTGCGATGATCGTATATTTGCTTGCTTGAAGGCACCAGCTTCTGCCCCATATTTATGCTATGATAGCTTCATGAATAATTTTAAATATTTATTTGGAGTTCGATGATAACCCAAATAAATATTTAAAATGCCCCCTGCCTTGAAGGGAAATTTCATCCGTCATCAGATTTTTGGCATTTTTAAACTTAAAAATGCCCCGTCTTGTGGGAGAATTTCTAAGACATCTTAGAATTATTATCTCATTTTACAAGGGAATGATCTTCAACATACTCTTTTAAGAATAATACTTCTTCAAGTATCTCTCATTGATTGGGGGCATAAGTTGTCGACCTTCCAAATCAATCAGTTGATAGACTCCTCCCTGATACACCTTCTCGATGAAAAAAGGACATTACCAATTTGGTTCAAATTTATCATCAATTCTTTGGTGTGAAATAATTATCTTCTCAGCACCAAGGATATCATTCAGGATGTTTTTTTTAATAGTTTTAACTTGAATATTGAGATTTTAATTCTTCTACCCTATACTTTGTACTGCAGACATTTAATGAAGAATTATCTGATTTGTCTTTTCTGACTTGTCAGGAGATTTATACCTTATGCCCTTTACTTCTAGCTTTTGCGGGCTTGTTGAAGGAGTAGATGCCGGAGACCTAAATCCTTTAGGTTTGCACTAGGTCGGTGGCGAGAAGTCATCGGTCCAGAGCTTTGTGCATAACAAACTTGTTGATGACAGAATCCACTTAGTTCAACCTTGGGCTTTATGCGAACTTTGGGATAATTTTCTCGGTCCTTTGCTTTGTGCTTTGAAGGACTTGTTGAAGAAAAACTCTTTTGATCCTCGCTTTGTGCTTTACGGATTTGTTGAAGGATTTACAGGTTCTGGATTCAGTTGATAGTACCGAACGTAGGTAGTATCTTGATCCTTAACCACTTGAGAAGACTTTAATCTGAATCACTTGAGTTCATCAGATTGGGAGAGCTAGAATTTGACAGCTCTTCGTCATCTGGTTACTAGGATGAGGTTCCTCTACTACGGCCTTTCTTATAGCTTATTGAGTAGACAGAGCTGTCAGCGATCCGGCCATATTTGGGCTTGTTGGATCCGACCTTTTTCACCTATTTAGGTTTCATACTTAAGCTATGAGAAATGCGCTTCCCAATGCTAACTTCACTGAAGTTGATAGATTTGAAGTTCTTCTTTGTGGTTGAAGATTTGGAGCCTACACACATTTGGTAGTTTGCTCGATATTCCTTCTTCCCACTGAAACTTTGATTCTCCAGTCATTTGGGAGAATTTTGTAGACTACGATCACTTGAACTTGTCGAGCCAAATTTGCCTTCGTTCTTCCTGCAGTCCCTACTAACGGGTTGACAAAATAGGGGTTCCGCTACTACGGCCTTTCTTATGGCTTGTTGAGTAGACGAAGCTGCCAGCGATCCAGTCATATTTGGGCGTATTGGATCTGACCTTTTACACCCATTCGAACCTTAGGCTTCAGACTGTTGGAAAACTTCAAGCTACTTTGGCTAGATTTGTTGTAGTGCATAATCACAAAAATCTCTTTTTTTTTACTTTTGAAATCTTGGTACACTTGAAGGAATGATGTCACAAACTTTCAGGAAAAATCACTCACATACACTTTGAAAAAAAAAATTGTTATATTCTTCTGTATAAAAGAATATTTGTATTGATAATTTTAAATATTTATTCGGGGATCTCAGCATGCAGCGCAATGTCAACCCGAATAAAATATTTAAAATGCCCCCAGTATGACGGGAGATTTTGAAATGCATTCTTGATATATAAGAGAATTTCAAAATACAAATGTATTACTTATAAACATGTACGAAATATGCAGCATTTTCTTGGATAATTTTATGTGTAATATTTCTTTAGATATTGACCTTTGATTGATGATATAGGCCTCTGACCCTCCATGTCGAATAACGGATAAGCTCATCCTTGAAACGCCTTCTCGATAATAAAGGGGCTCTCCCAATTGGATACGAATTTATCATCAATTTTTCGGTGTGGGATAATTGATCTCCTTAGCACCAGGAAGATATCAATCGGTCTTTTGATTTATTAGCTCATCAAAATTAAGTGGCATTACCCATTGATAGGTGACACTAGTGTTCTTTAGGCCAAAAAGCATGACTGAATAACAGAAAATACTGGTGGACGTTCTGAATGATGTATACTTTTCATCCTCATGTGCCATATTGATTTGATTGTATCCTAACGATCCATCCATTAAAGAGAACATATCGTAGCTGGATGCTTTTCATCCACTAGGAATTCGGATACATGGAGTGGAAAGTCATCTTTTGGGCATGCTTATTGAGGTTCAGAAAATGAAAACATACACAAGTCTGACCATTCTTTTTCTTCACCGAGATAATATTGGCGATCCAATCGGCATACTTTTCTTCTCGGATGAACCCTGCTTCTATGAGCTTCTTTGTTTCTGCAATCACCTGCTCTTCAATCTTCAATCTCATTCTCCTTGGAGCTTGTTTGACCGGTGCTGCATCTGGCTTGATGATTAATCTGTGAACTGCCACATCAGGGGATAAGCTAGGTATTTCAGCATATATCCAGGCAAAATAATCCCTGAATTCACAGAGGAGCTATTTTATTTCTTCCACTTGTTCCTCGGGCAGGAAAGCACTGATGAAGGTCGGACATAGATCTTCCTTAGTTTGAGAGGATTTATTTAAAAAGTGATGGAATTTTTTTTTTTGAAGGATTCTTCAAGGTATCGACCATCGAGAACATTATGTGTAGGGGCCATCTTTGCAACCCATTTTTTGATGAATTTCTTTAATGGTGGATCTCTAGAGGTACACACTAGATGTCACACCATACTTTTGAATACATTTTTATAGAGATATAAGTCTCTATATTTATTTTCACTTATATCAAGATTTTTTGGTGATGGATTCTTGGATATGCATCCAAGTGTCACATCCTGATGCTCACCGTACATATCTTGACTCTTTTGTATACCATCACAATAGTTTATTGCTTTTACCTCTATCAGGACCTTTCAATAATAACTTTAGACGACTGGATAGAGTGTAAAGTCTTGATGTTCACCGTATAGAGCTCAGCAATATCATTACTATTTTTATTGCTATTATAACATTTTAGATGACTAGCCAATGATGGAAAGAGAAACCATCCCCAGCGGAGTCGCCAGAAATCTGTGGGCTCCGAAAAATTCCAATTTTTGGGATGTGTGATCCCGGGGGAATTTTCAGAAGGCAGATTGGGTTTTTAGATAAGACACTACCCAGAGATTTCGCCCTCATTTGGTGAGGACTTTTTGATCTGAGTTCTGGTTTCCTATAGGCGCAAGCCCCTATAGTTAATTACCCCTCCCAATAATAAGAGAGAACTTTCGATTAAGGCTAGTCGTTAAGGATGTCACATAGGTTATGAACCTATCGTATAATAGCAATAGTTTAGGGTTTTGAATCTTGAATTTGGATTTGAATTTTGAAATTTGGAATTTGAATTTATCACCATAGACTTAAAAAACTAGTGGTGGGGGGAATGAAGACGAGCCCGATCAAGATCCCATGGTTTCATCGTCCCGGGCTGTCACGATCCCTGGTCTACTTAGTCAGAGGAGGTAGTCGACCCAACCTGACAGAAGGCACCTTGTCGGCAGCCATGGGTTGCTTCGTCCAAGAATACCTTGTAGACCTGGGTTGGTATTTGTCTAAGGGGATATATCTGAATCCACCTTAGCTAACAGAGGGCTTTATGCCTATTGGATATACCCTATGATCCATCGCTCAAGGGTTTGACGCCTTTAGGGAACATACGGGCTTTGGTCGTGATCGTAATATAATGGTGCCATTTCGTGGCAAAACCACCCGATCAGAGGGCACGTGCCACGTCCCTGTTGGCAAGAGACTGTTTGAGGATGAATCGTAGTGATACACCCGATATGCATTCGCTCTTTGTGAGCTGAGGTTAATTTCAAATTTATCACCCCCGACAAACGGTTGCGGGAGGTGGATGATTTTTAGTTTTAAGTTTTTTAGGTGATTGATTTTATTTTAGAGATTTAGACTTTTATTGGATTTGAGATTTGAGATTTGACCCCTTCGGTTGAGATTTCCAGTCAACACGGCCATCATCGGGGTGACTTTAAGGTCACATGTATTTTGTAGAATTTTGAGAGACATTTTGTAATTCAAATCGTGTCGACTCCAGTCCTTTCAAGGAGGAGGATGAAACTTGAATATTTAACACGCGCAACATTCTCAGATCGTTGGATTTGAGATTTATATGCGACGATCGGAGCACATGCGGGTTGTGGCATTTAACCCTGCGCAGCATTCTCGACTATTTATGTTTGTAACTTTAATAGTTCTATCGGAGCACATGCAGAGCAATTTAGTTTAAGGGTCATATTTAATACATAAGGGGCATTTTAAAATATTTAAATATGATCCATTATATAAGAGTGATTTTATTTAAGAAATGCCCAAAATTTCATTTAAGGGCCTACGAACGCCTTCTGTCCGCTTGCACACATGTTGCGGATCCGGTGGCGTTATTCTTATTTAGATTTCATTTGTAGCACATAGAAGATATCCCTTTGTTGTTAATATCCCACTCAACATAGCTCATAGGGAATGTTTGTTCAATAGGCTTTAGGAGATCGTGCTAGTGTTCGTAAGAGACTATAGAATGTATGTTAAGAAATTATCGAATATATGTCAAGGATATCATGTGGCCCATAGTTGATTGCTTATGTAATAATGGATAATATTATTATCTATCATTAAAGCTATAAGATCATTTTCTCTCTGCCATTATTACTTGCAACAGATGATCTCGTAAGTTTGATTTGAGTGTTTGACTCAATGGTAATCCTCATATTTCTTTCATCTTATATAGACCAACTTGTCAATGTCAAATGCATCTTTTCCTTGACATTGAGTCTTCTAAGATAGCATTTAGAAAATTTTAGGCAAGTATGAAATGGAATAAAATATTAGCACTCGAATATTTACTATTTTAAAATGCTAATTATGCACCCATTAACCTTCAAATCAATAAGCATCTTTATGTTGATTAACATACACAACTTTTGAAACAAGATGCTCATTATCACTTTTCAATTTGAAGTTAAAATATTCTCGAGTTTTCTCAAATTGTTTATGAAATTAACACCCTTCATGATTTAATAATGGATCAAATAATTTTATTATTCTTGGAATGCGAGGTATTGATGAAAATCTATATTTGAATGTATCAAATATCAAGTCAATTGCAAATCGAATTAGATTTGAATCCATTTCAAGTTCAAATTTGAGTCCAGTTTGAGCTTGAGTCATTTTCAAGTTTATATTCACTTAGATTTGAATTTATTAGAAATCAATTGAATCAAGTCCACATGTTCCAAATTGATCTTTGAGTTCGATCAAGTCCATTGTTTACTCATTCGAGTTCAAGTGTAAGTCTCGTTCGAGTTTGAGTTCAAATTCAACATTACTTGATCAAATTTGAATTAAAATTGATTTTTTAAATTTGAATTTCGTTCAAATCAATTTCTAATTTTCTGTCCAAGTCCTCTATAGTTCACTGAAAATTTCGGCAGCCTCCCGGCGTCTCCTCCCCACCGAGGGAGAAATCGGGACGGCATCTGCCGAAATTCTTCCTACCCGGACCTAAGGTCGACGGCGTAGGGGCTTCGATTGCAAACCATCTCACCAGGATC
This sequence comes from Dendrobium officinale, assembly GCA_019514585.1. Lineage (NCBI taxonomy): Eukaryota > Viridiplantae > Streptophyta > Magnoliopsida > Asparagales > Orchidaceae > Dendrobium > Dendrobium officinale. The sequence continues at coordinate 19,560,913 of CM033694.1, forward strand.
TAAGATCGACTGCGTGAGGTCTTTAATTTGGAATCATCCTGGCCGGATCTAAGATTCGACGGCCCGGGGTCTTCAAATTTAAAACCATCTGCCCGGATTAAAAATCAACGGCGCAGGTCTTTAATTTCAAACCATCCCGGTCGGACCTAAGGTACGACGGCCGGGGTCTTCGACACCTGTTTAAAAATCATTTTTTTAATCTCTTTTCTCTCCATCTCTTTTTTTTTTTATTCTATTTTATATATATAACATAATATATCATATAATATATATTATATAATATATCATGTAAGAAATCTGTAATATATCATTATATATATATATATATATATATAATATAATATAAAAAGAGAAAGGAGGGATCGGGAAGAAGCCGGAGACGGACATAGCCAGGGGTCGAGCTAGGGTCGGAGGCACGCACGTGCGGAATCGGCCGGAGCAGGCGGAGGCTGAGGTCGGCCGGCGAAGGCGACGGCAGTCGGGCTGGAGGTTGGTCTGGTCGGAGGGTTTGAAAGCTGGTGATGCGGGATTAGGCCGGCGACGGGTTGCAGCCGTCGGGTGCCGATCGTGCAGAGGAAGGAGCGGCGGTCGAAGATGGAAGTGCTGGTCGGTCTCGGCGTCGGGTGTTTGAGTCGTCGGCGAGTGCTGAGGGACGGAGGCCGGCGTCTAGTTCGAAGTTCGACGGAGCCGAGAGGTAAGTTCCGGATCTTCCTTTCTTGCTTCTCTTTCTATGTGCGTCTGTATATGCCTCCCAGAACTAAATGGGAGAGGAGTTATTTATGTCGTGAGAGGCGACAGTTTCTGTCGAGAGAGTCGGTGGGCGAATCGTTGTGTCCGATCGTAGGTGAGTCGGTGAATGAGCGGTTGAGTCGTGGGTTTTGTCGGTGGAATGCACGGTTACAGTCAACAATAGCTAGAATGTTTTACTCAGCTGGACTTCCTTTTAACCTAGCAAGGAATCCACATTACAAGAATGCCTTTACATATGCATGCAATAACAATCTTGCAGGATACTTGCCATCAGGATATAATGTCATTAGAACGAAGTTGTTGCAAAGAGAGAGGGACAATATTGAGAAGTTGCTTGACCCTACTAGAGGAGTTTGGAAGGAAAAATGAGTTACTTTGGTTTGTGATGGGTGGATAGATCCACAAAGAAGACCACTTATCAACTTCATGGCTGTAACAGAGAGCTATCCTATGTTTGTCAAAGCTGTAAACTGTGAAGGACAGTACAAGGATAAGTTCTTCATTTCTAATTTAATCAAAGAAGTTATCATGATGGTGGGGCCTTCAAACATCATTCAGGTCATTACTGATAATGCACCTGTTTGTAGAGCTGCAGGTCTACTTGTAGAGCAAGCATATCCTCATATTTTCTGGACACCATGTGTTGTGCATACACTTAATCTTGCTTTGAAGAACATTTGTGTAGCTAAGAATACCGAGGCAAATGAAATCACCTATAATGAATGTCATTAGATCACAGTGATTGCTGGAGATGCAATTGTAATTATGAATTTTATTATGAATCACTCCATGAGACTCTTTATGTTTAATGATTTCTCTAATTTAAAGATGCTTGCAGTTGCTGAAACTCGGTTTGCCTCAGTTATAGTGATGTTGAGAAGATTTAAAAAAATAAAAAATGCTCTTCAAGGTATGGTGATCAGTGACAAATGGTCATGTATAGGGAAGATGATATTGGAAAGGCTAGGTATGTAAAAGAGAATCTTTTAGATGATTTATAGTGGGATGAGATTGAATACATCATAAATTTCACAGACCAAATTTATGAGATGTTGAGAGTAGCTGATACAGATAAGTCTTGTTTACATCTCATTTATGAGATGTGGGATTCAATGCTAGCCAAAGTAAAAGAAATTATATATAGACATGAGAGGAAGGCACTTCATGAAGACTCAAGCTTTTGGGATGTTATTTATGCTATTCTAGAAGATAGGTGGAGCAAAAGCAATACACCATTACATTGTTTGGCTCACTCACTAAATCCAAGGTAAATTTCAACATTTTTTCATTATGAATTCACAATTTGTTGTTTTGTAATTTCAACATTTTTTTATTATTTTATTTAATGTTATTTGAAGATATTCAACTAAAGAATGACTTCAAGAGGATCCTTAAAGAGTTTCTCCACAGAAAGATTTAGAAATTTCAAATATGAGGAAGACATGTTTAAAGCGTTATTTTCCAAATGAGGATGAGAGAAGAAGTGTCAATATTGAGCTTGCTAAATTTTTTGGTTATTTAGAGGACTTTGGTGACCAAGAGTCCTTGCGTGATAAGTGGAGAATTGATCCGAAAATGTGGTGGATTATACATGGAGCTTCAACACCTCTACTTCAAGCAATCGCCATAAAATTGTTTGGCCAAGTTTCATCCTCATCCTGTTGTGAAAGAAATTGAAGCACATACTCATTCATCCAATCAATGAAGAGAAATAAAATTACTCCACAACGAGCTGAAGATTTAGTTTACGTGCATACAAACCTTCGGCTTCTCTCAAGGAAAACTCCAACTTATATGAAGGAGACAACAGGATGCGGGATGTTGCTGGAGATGGATTTGAATCTCTTGAGGATATGGGAATATTAGAATATGTTAATCTTTCACTTGATGAGCCTGAATTAGAAGCTATGATATTTATTGAAGATGATATAGAAACTCAAAGTCAAACCATTGAAGAAGCTAATCCTATCATTCCTTCTATTGAATAGTTGAGGAAGACATGTTTAAAGCGTTATTTTCCAAATGAGGATGAGAGAAGAAGTGTCAATATTGAGCTTGCTAAATTTTTTTGTTATTTAGAGGACTTTGGTGACCAAGAGTCCTTGCGTGATAGGTGGAGAATTGATCCGAAAATGTGGTGGATTATACATGGAGCTTCAACACGTCTACTTCAAGCAATCGCCATAAAATTGCTTGGCCAAGTTTCATCCTCATCCTGTTGTGAAAGAAATTGGAGCACATACTCATTCATCCAATCAATGAAGAGAAATAAAATTACTCCACAACGAGCTGAAGATTTAGTTTACGTGCATACAAACCTTCGGCTTCTCTCAAGGAAAACTCCAACTTATATGAAGGAGACAACAGGATGCGGGATGTTGCTGGAGATGGATTTGAATCTCTTGAGGATATGGGAATATTAGAATATGTTAATCTTTCACTTGATGAGCCTGAATTAGAAGCTATGATATTTATTGAAGATGATATAGAAACTCAAAGTCAAACCATTGAAGAAGCTAATCCTATCATTCCTTCTATTGAATAGTTGAAATTTCATGTGCTGGACACTTTATCTTCTTATTTTTGTTGATGTACTAGACATTTAAATATTTAATGCTTACTTTTATTTCAATTTTTTGTCATTTCAAATATTACACTTTGATTACTTTCTTAATTTTTATGTATTATTTATATATTATAATGCCGTATCCACGCCGTATCCTATATTTTTAAGAATTGGCGTGTCCTGTATCCGTAACGTGTCGTATCCGTATCGCCGTATCCGTATCGGTGCAACATAGATTATGAGGCTTATGCTTGAAAACATATCGTGGCTTATGTCTGACCTTAAAAATAGAAAATGACTTAGTAGTCAATTGGACAATTTCAAACTTTGGGATTCATTTTTTTGTTAATTTCACTTTTCTTAAAAAAATAACGGAGTTTGCATTTACTGGCACTATCTGTTATAACAGATAATGGAACGGGGGGAGGGGTCAAAAGATTAGGGTTAGTTTCACATTTCTTTCTGATTTTATGTATTTAATCTTTCATACTTTTCTTATCAGGCAGTGGATTTCCCATTCAGCTTATTTAAATTGTTTAAAGTTTCATTTGAGTCTAATGGATAGATGAGATTAGCTTATCGGCTTTCTATGCAATTGTTTTCCTATTGCACTTTTCTGTCTATGTTAAAAGTGGTTTATTAATCAAGCTCACCTGGTATTCAGTGCTTTCCCCTGGAGGCGCCTCCATTGATTTCTGCAGTTCTTCAGGTTTGTTGATCATCATTTTGTTATTAGAATTACTAATTGCATCAAGTTAATCTTATCCCAGTTCACAATATAAAATGCTGCTTTGGTAGAAACTCATATTGTTATGCTTGAGTGGAGAAGATGATCATAATCCTTCTAGGACAGCAGTGCGCACTTCTTCTGGAGCTATTCTGGCAAGGCTGTTGGTCATGAATACCAATTATCTTGGGCATCTAGCTTCTGAACCATCTCTTATAGTGGCACTGCAACAGGCTGGTCTTTCCATCAATCAAAATGTTCTTCTTTGTTTGGTCGATTTGTGGATTGACAAGGTAATAATATCATATAAGATATCTTGTTGTAGCTTTTTAATTGTAAAAAACTTTAACTACAACTTTGTGCTATCATGGATACTTGAACTATTTTGTCCTTGCCGAACAATCTCTTGTTATCTAAATTTTTTAATAATCTTGTTGCAGTTGTCATCAGTAACATGATACAATTTTTCTTTTTCGAAGGTGTCATGCCCTGAGATCTATGATGTAACAATATATATCTCCTTAAAGAGGTATGCAGTGTCCAACACGTATCGGATACAACATACGTCCGACATGCCTCCGATACGTATTGGACATGCTAAAGACATGTCAGATTAAAAAAATATTAAAAAAATTTGGACACGTGTCTTAAAATTTTATGAAATTTATTTAATATAATTTCTTATATTTCAAATTTTTATTTAATAAAAAAAATAAAAAATAAATTTTTTAATTCCTCTCAACAGTCCCAAATCAATTACCTGCGCTCAATACCTGGTTCCCCAAAAATTCTTATTTTCATTTCTCTATAGTAGATCACTGCTAGGCTCAAATGTCTTAAGAGAATTATTTAAAAGGCTAATTACACATGTGCCCTTGATCCTAACATTTCTCTTAAGAGTCATGAGGGAAATAGGTCATTTAAGCTTAATTTGTACTTAAGTTAACTTTGCCAATTTTTAATTTTAAATTCGTGCGAAATTAGTATAAGTTCATTATATCATTTCGATCAAAATTTCGCATAGAATTTAATAAAATTAATTGAGTCGAATTCTGACGACTTTAAAATTTCGTCTAAATTTCGTCGCGACACATACGATTGATATTTTTTCGGGTTTTAGAATTCTCCCCTCATAAAAAATTTCGTCGTCAAAAATTTAAAACAAGAGAAACAAGATATACCTTACTCAAAGAGATGAGGATAACATTTCCTCATTTTTTACTCTTTCTCCCATGTAGCGTCCTTCTCAGACCCATGCTTTCATAGAATGTTGACAAAGGGTATATCCCTGCTTCTGAGTTGTTTCACACTGAACCTCAAAATACGATCTGGTTCTTCTGCATAAGTAAGATCTGGTTGTATGTCCACATGTTCAGTTATGATCTTAGAAGGGTCGTCTGATATAAACTTTCTTAAGGAAGAAGTATGAAACACGTTGTATACAGCATACATAGCAGGCAAAGCCAATCTGTAGGTCACATTTCCTATCCTTTTCGCAACCTCAAAGGACCAATATATCGAGGACTAAACTTGTCAGTCTTGCCAAACGAAATACACCCTTCATAAGTTTGATCTTAATAAAAACAAAATCTCTCACATTGAATTCCACATAGCAGTGCTTAGCATCATAATACTTCTTTTGCCTATCTTGTACTGCTCGCAAACTTTCTCTGATAATTCTGATCTTGTTGGTAGCGTCATCAACCAATTCAGAGCCAATCACTTTCCTTTCACCTGCTTCAGCCCAACAAAGAATGTTCTATATTTCCTTCCATAGAGTTGCTTTGTAGGGAGTCATTCCTATGCTAGCTTGAAAGTTGTTATATTCTATTAAAGGAATGTGAAATTTCCATCCTCCACCAAAATCAAGAACACAATCTAATCAAATCTTCAAGAGTTTGTACAGTCTTCTCAGATTGTTCATCAGTCTAAGGATAAAATGTTGTACTAAATGTTAATCTGGTATCCATAGCCTCTTGAATCTTCCTCCATAGTCTAGAGGTAAATCTGCCATCACGATCAGACGCTATGGATTTTGGTACACCATGTAGGTGAATAATCTTTGCCACATATAATATTGCTAACCTCTCAACTGAGTCAATCTGTTGAATAGGAAAGAAGTGAGCAGACTTCGTAAGCCTATCAATGATAACCCAAAATGCATCATGACTCTGTCGAGATCTCGATAAACCCATCACGAAGTCCATAGAAATATCACCCACTTCCACTCTAAAATAGGCAGGGTTTGAAGTAATCCACCTAGCCTTTGATGTTCAGTTTTGACCAACTTACAAGTGGAACACTTTGCAACATAATCAACTATACTTCTCTTTAACCCAGGCCACCAAAACAAACCCTTACGTTCTTGATACATCTTGTTACTACCATGATGAATAGTATAACCAGATTGATGAGCTTCATAAAGAACATCCCTCCTCAAATCATCCATATTTGGTATACAAACTCCACCCTTGTACCACAAAAGATCATATTCATCAATATTAAAATCCTCTTCATAGCCTGCTCTAACCAAATCAATAATCTTCATAAACTTAGGATCCCTCAACAAGGCTTAAGCTATCTTACTCTTCAAATTAGGTTGTATTGTCATCTGACCTAACCATACATTCTCTATCGTAGGAAGTATTACAGACAACTGTAAGAGGTCCATCTCCTCAATCAGCTTCTTCTATTGGGTCAATAAGTAATTCACCTTCACAGGCATCTTCCTACTTAAGGCATCAGCAACTGTATTTGCTTTTCCTGGATGATACTGAATATTCAGATCATAATCATTAAGTAATTCTATCCATCTCCTCTGCCTTAAATTCAGCTCCTTCCGCGAAAAGATATACTTCATATTTTAGTGATCGGTGAATACTTCATAACGCACCCCATATAGGTAGTGTCTCTAAATCTTCAAAGCAAAGACTACTGCAGCAAGCTCCAAATCATGACTTAGATAATTCTTCTCATGGTTTTTCAATTGCTTAGAGGCATATGGAACTACCTTCCCATGTTGCTCATAACATCCTAAGCCCCTTAGTGATGCGTCACTGAAAATCTGAAAACCTTCACTGTTTGAAGGAATGGTGAGGATTGGTATATTCATCAAGCAAGTCTTAAACTCTTGAAATGCTTCTTCTCACTGACTGTTCCACTCAAACATCACTATTTTCTGAGTCAATCTACTCAATGGTGCAACAATCTTGGAGAACCCTTTAACAAATCTGCTATAATAGTCATCCAACCCAAAAAAGCTTCGTACCTTAGTAATAGTCGTAAGGTTTAGGCCACTCAGCTATAGCTAATAGTCTTATGCTGATCAATAGCAATGCCTTCACCACTATTTATATGAGCTAGAAAGATCGCACTCTTCAGCCAAAACTCACACTTGATGAATTTGACATATAATTTATTGCCTCTTAAAGTCTGCAACATAGCCTGAAGATGATTGGCATGATGTTTTTCATCACAAGAATATATCAGACTGTCATCTATGAAGACGATGACAAAACTGTTGAGTATTGGCTTAAAAACCCGATTCATCAAATTCATAAAAGTAGCTGGGGCATTTATTAGCCCAAAAGGTAATATTGTGAATTCATAGTATCCATACCTTGAGCTAAAATCTGTATTATGGATATTCTCCTCTTTAATCCTTAATTGGTAATAGCCAGACCTTAAGTCAATCTTGGAAAAGACTTTGGCTCCTACGAGTTGATCAAACAAGCCATCTATCATTGGCAAATGATACTTGTTCTTAATGGTAAGCTTGTTTAACTCTCCGTAATCAATGCAGAGTCGTATGCTACCGTCCTTTTTCTTTACAAAAAGAATGAGTGCTCCCCATGGTGAGGTGCTTGGGCGAGTAAACCCCTTCTCCAGCAATTCTTGTAATTGACACTTGAGCTCTTGTAGTTCATTGACTATCATATGATAGGGTGCTTTTGAAATCGGCTCAGCACCAAGTAAAAGATCAATGGTGAAATCAATTTCTCTAATTGAAGGCATTCCATGTAAAACCTCAGGGAATACATCAGGGAATTCCCTTACCATAGCAATCTCATTTAACTCCGGCACTTGCTTTGAAGTGTCCCTTACATTAGTTAGAAAGTTTGGGTAACCTTTCAAAATTAAGCTACAAGCTTTTAAAGATGAGGTGATCATAGATGATACACCTCGGTCACCCTGAAATAAAAACTTTTCCCCTCCTTGAATCTTGATCTTTACTACTTTCCTATTGTAATTAATAAAGATGAACTGACTAGTTATCCAATCCATTCCTAGGATCACATCAAATTTAAATGTGGTAACACAATCAATTCAGCATTAAAATCCCTCTCGCAAATAGAAAGTAGTGAACATACACTTGAGGAAATCATACTGGACCCATCAGGTAGGATAGCTGATAGTGTAGTGGGCATATTGTGGACACTCAATGCATGCTCCTTAACAAACTCTTGACTAATGAATGAATGTGATGCTCCTGTATAAAAAAGAACTCTACTAGGTAGAGATTCAACATAAATAATACATGTGATCATAGCAAGAGATTCTTTTGCCTCTAGCTGCATGATAGCATAACCTGTTATTGAACAACTAGTCTTGTACCAGACTAACTAGGTATTGATGCAGAAGACTCTTGTGTTCTAGGCCTGCCAATAGTCGGCTGTCTTCTAGTACTCTGCTGAGGTGGAGGAGCACCAAACCTCACCTCCCTTGGACCTCTCGGGCAATTCCTAGCCATATACCCTGGCTGATGGCACCAAAAATAGACATTAGAGCCAGAAAGTCATTCACCTCCATGCACTCTATCACATCTATCACAAGTTTTGATACTGGATGAACTCCCACTACTATCTATTTTGGCCTTCTTCATACTAGGGCCTCTTGAATATGATTGGATGCTCCTAGTATTATCAATACCTTTCTTCTTCTGAAAGAAATCTCTACGCTTCTGTGTATTCTGATAATCAATCTCTATTCTTCTTGTCCTCTCAACCAAAATGGAGTCATCTTCAAGACCCAATGGAATAAATGGTTGTTGAATCACATCTCACAGTCCTGACAAAAATCTATGGCATTTTTCTTCGGTATTAGGAATGAGTGATCTACATTACGGTATAGCATAGTGAACTCAGCTTCATATTGCATAACAGTACGATCTCCTTGAACCAATCAGATAAATCGATCCTGCATATGTCTCATCGCAGATGATAGTACAAACCAATCTCGGAAGACCCTGACAAATTCTTCCCATGAAATCTGAGATGTTTTCCTGCCACACATCTTCTCCAATAGTTGTCCTCTCCCCCATCGCTCAGCCTCTCCATCCAGAGCAAAGGTAGCTAAAGCCACCCTCCTCTCAGCTGGACATTGCATATCCTCCAGTATTTTCTCAACTCTCATGAGCCAATTTTCAGCATCAACTGGTTCTCCTGCTTCAGTAAAGAGATGTGGTCACATGTCCTGAATGGTTTTTAGATATATATAAACTAACGACTTACTCGTGGAATTATATTGTGGTTGTTCATGGGAATGTTGAATCAATTACGTCACAGCCGTCATAATATGAGTGAACATATCTATGGTAGCACTGCTGCCACCACCCGGAGGTTGTGCCACAGGTGGAACAACTGGAACTTCTCTCCCAGCATGTTCAGTATTCTCATTAGTGTTGTCATCAGTGATGTCGCGCTCCGGATCTATAGCCCTAAGACAATTAAAATCTTTCAATTCAATAACTTCATATAAACATGCACCCTATAGTTTTATGACTCATAAATCATCCTAATTGCGCTTTATTGATTCGTATCTTAAATTTGGGCTATGATATCACTCTTGTTACGACCCGGCCCGGTGAGCTCGTGTAGACGAGGCGGGAATAGATATCGGACATAATAAAATTTAAAACATCTTTTATAAACATTTTAACATGAAACATCTAAATCTAAAATAATTCAATATATAATCAAACGCCACTAAAATTTTCAATTATTTCAAAACTTTTCATATATAAGTCAAACGATTTACAAATGTGGATAAAGAATTATTATGTAAACATCCACCAACAAAAATCATTTCACATCAACTAAAAAAAACATAAGGAACCTATCCTCCGGAGCTTCTCTACGGTTGTATATAAACCAGGGTCGCTCAATCATCATCTAACAACATGATCTCCTAAAAAATTATCCCAAAACTAAGGAATGAGCTAACGCTCAGCAAGTAACAATTACTTCTATTAAACTCATATGGAATAAAAAGAAATCAATATGCAAGTTGATTGTGAACTACACGACTTGTGAGTAAAGAGTTGAGTAACGTAATTGAGTAGTTCTGTATTTATCTGTATAGTTTCATATATTTCTTCATATATGTGATATACTCCTATGTGCTAATGTCATATGTTATGTATATGTCAATGTCATATGCTAAGTATCATATGTTTACCACATTTATTTCATTTCATACCCTTACATGATGTCTTTTGTATCATATATTCATATATTATTATCTTATGCATATGTAATACATCTGTACCGGAGTGCCCATATTATACTGATTAGGTACAATTTCATATTGGTCATACATCATCATTTTTCTTCGAAGCCCTCTTACACTGAAGAGTCGTATTGTGCTAATGTACCATATTGGTACTTTGTCTCAACATGCATAAACCGCATATCATTTCGATATCATAATATATATGATTTAACATATCAACTATGCATATGTTCAATCCAATAAATGAATTTGTTCAAGAATTTCCATGCTAAAAATGAACATTTGTAAAACTACGTATGAAGAGAGTTTTCTAAACACGCAACATTTGTAAAACTACATATGAAGAGAGTTTTCTAAACATGCAATATTATACTTTATGAAAATCTAAAGCCATATGTTGCTTTATGAAAAGCTAAAGCCATTTGCAACATAACACATTTAATATTCTTAAAAGAGTAATGCAACATAATTACACTTAAGGCTATATGCAACATATTACACTTAATATCTTAAAAAGAGAAATAAGAATAAGAATTTAGAGAGTAATTTGTCACTTACCAAAAAACACGTTAACTTTCTAAACATCCTCGAAGCAACCCTTTCTTACATCTAACACCTAGGGAAACAAACACTTAATTAATACAATGTGTTTCTCATATTCGAGGTTCTTAATTCATTTCGCAATTATCCTAATTTGGATTTATCATTTTTAATCAAATTATTTTCGGATTTTATTTAATCCTAATTTTTTTAAGGTTTAAATTTAATATTTTCCCTTTCTAATTTCTCTATACTTAAGCAATTTAATGTAATTTAACATGAAAATTCAGTTTTGATTAAAATCCTAAATTTGGGAACCTAAATTTCTCATATTTTCTTCCATTTACATATTAAAATATTTTCCTTAACCTAAATTATAATTAAATATCATTATTTTTTGGATTAATTAAATTTAAAAATTAGGGAAATAATATTTTTATAAAAATCTTAATTTCTCATCAATATAACCTTCCTAAGACCTATAGGAATAACCTTTGTTAATAACTTTTCACAAAATTTCAATATTCAATATTAGGAAAAGCCCTAATTTTAAAAACCTCAAATTTATTTAGAAAAACTCAAAATTAGGGTTTTGAATTCATCATGAAGCCTTCCTACACACTTCCCTTTTAAAAATTTCATATTTTAGAAAAACCCTACATTTTTGAACCTAAGAAAACTTAAGTGAAAAGGAGAAATCTTAAATTTAAAAACCTACCTTCTCCTTCTCTAATGTTTTCCTATTGATTTCCCCTAAATTCGGCCGTCGAAAACCGCCTTAACGCTAATTCGCCAAGCTCCTGCCACCCCTTCCTTCTTTCTCGCATGCGGCGGAACAAAACGCAAGGGGGACCGAATGATTTTGGTCCCCTTAGGCTCAAATGTCTTAAGGGAATTATTTAAAAGGTTAATAATGCATGTGTCCTTAGTTCTAACATTTCTCTTAAGAGTCATGAGGGCAATGTGGTTATTTAAGCTTAATTTGTACTTAAGTTATCTTTGCCGATTTTTAATTTTAAATTCGTGTGAAATTAGGTATAAGTTTTTTATATCATTTCAATCGAAATTTCACGTAGAATTTAATAAAATTAATTGGGTCGAATTCCGACGACGACTTCAAAATTTTGCCTAATTTTTGTCGCAGCGCATCAAAATGCGTGTGTGACGCATACGATCAATTTTTTTAGGTTTCACAGTTGAAGCCCCATGAAAGAAATTATTCCACTCATGATTTAGAGCTGGTTGCAATAGTATTTTCTTTGAAGATTTGGAGGCATTGCCTATATTGGATATGATATAAAATTTTCACTGATTATCAGAGCTTAAAATATATATTTTCACAGAAAGAACTCAAATTGAGACAGAGAAGATGATTAGAGCTCATTAAAGAGTATGATTTGGATATTCAGTATTATTCGGGAAAAGCCAATATTATGGCTAATGCTCTGAGTCGCAAATCTTTAGGAATGTTGAACTGGATGGTTACTCAAGAGGTTCAATTTATTAAAGAAATGAAAAAGCTGCAATTGGAAATTAGAGGTTTTAAGAATGTGGAATATTTGTATTAGATGATAGTAAAGCATACTCTAAGTGATAGTATCAAAGAAACTCAAAAACTCAGTAATGAATATTCTAAATTGTAGGAGCAAGCCCAATCTGGAAAAAGGCCAGATCTTTTTATGGATGTTGGAGTTATTAGATATAAAATATAGTTGTGGGTACCCAGTGATCCAAATTTAAGAAGGAAAATTATGCAAGAAGCTCATCATACTGGATACATAATTCATCCAGGTAGTACTATGTTGTATAAAGACTTGAAAGTAATATTCTTGTGTCCAAGTATGACGAGAGACGTTACTGAATACGTAGCTAGATGTGAAGCATGTCAAATGGTAAAAGTTAAACATCAACGACCTAGTGGATTACTGCAATCAGTACCTATCTCTGAGTGGAAGTGGGAAGAAATTGCAATGGATTTTGTTATGGGATTTCCCCGATCTAAATAGGGTCATGACAACATTTGGTTGATTATTTATAGACTAACAAAATCAGCTCACTTTTTGCCTATCAAGCAAATTGATTCGGTAGATAAATTGGCACGCGTATTATATGTGAAAGGAATTGTCAGATTGCATAGTATTCCAATGGTTATTATCTCTGATAGAGATGGTAGATTTACTTATAGGCTGTGGAAAAGCATTCATAAAAACTTGGGTACAAATCTGCACTTCAGTACAACTTTTCATTTTCAAACTAATGATCAACTTGAAAGAACCATTCAGGTACTGCAAGACCTATTAAGATTATGTGTTTTAGATTTTAGAGATAGTTGGGAGGAGCACATACCATTGATCAAATTTGCTTACAACAATAGCTATCAAGTATAGAAATAACACCATATGAAGCACTTTATGGTATAAAATATAGAACTCCCTTAACTTGGATTGAAGTAGAAAAAAGACAATTAATGGTCTAGAGTTAGTTAATAAACTAACAGAAAAAATCAGATTAATCAGAGACAAATTAAAAGCTACCTAGGATCGCCAGCAAAAGTATTATGACTCCAAGCACAAAGCAGCAGAGTTTGAAGTGGGTGACATTGTATTCTTAAAGGTTAAGCCTATGAAAGGTACAGCTATATTTGGTCATGGAGGCAAATTAAATCCTAGATATATATGACCTTTTGAAATTATTGAAAGAATTGAAAAAGTTGCTCATAGACTTGCTCTTTCAGCAGACATGTCAGATATTCATAATGTCTTTCACGTGTCACTGCTAAGAAAATGGGTTACAGATGCCCATCAGAGAATTTCACATGATGAAATTGATCTACAAAAGAATCTAATGTATTCTGAAGAACTAGAAAGACTAATAGGTTTTGATACTATACAACATAGGAATCGTCAAATCCCTTATGTCAAAGTGAAATGGAAATATAAATTAGATAAAGAGGTAACATGAAGTTTCCTCAGTTGTTTGATGGTCCTTATAATAATAAATTTTGAGGACGAAATTTAAATGAGGGGTGATTTGTAATCCCTGAAATGCTTAAAATAAATGTAAGCATACACTTTTAGTTTCAGATATTTCATCTATTATATGAATAATTTATTATTATCTCGATTACAATTAATTGGAAAAATAAATAAATAAAAATAATAAATAAGAAATCCTGATAATCATATTTTAAAGAAATGCTATAATTTTATTTCAATATTTCTATTTTATTCTTACTATAACTACAACACTTAACTTTGCATGCATTGGACTTAATTCATAGCACTTAACTTTGTATGTATTGGACTGATTTAAGGTGGGAAATCATGTGGTTGGGAAATGATATAAGGCTGTTGTGCAGGCCGTGGATTAGTTGAGGGTTGAAGGAGGTGGACTGCTAGGTGGAACTAAATTCTGCAATGTATTGCTTGAATTTGGAACTAGCGAAGGAAAATAGCTGAAGGACTGTTGTGATTGATATGGAACGATTGTAATTGCTGTAATAACTGCAAAACAGTTGAATGGTGCATCTTTCATTCATTCCTCTCACTCATAAGTACCAAAGAAAGCTAAAGGAAGTTGGATTAAATGAAGAAGAGCATAATTGAAGTGGTATACAAAATGAGAAAGAATCTGAATACTTTAGGTGAACCAGTTTACCCCCACTGTTCTGGAAGACGAGGTCAGATACCCAAATGAGGCTATAAGAATTAGTAACTATTTTATTGTTGCACTTCATCTTTATTATGTTTATGACCACATTTATTTCAGTTTTACCTTAATTTGTTTTATATGAATATGGACGAACATGTATGAAATTGTTTATGCAATTAGTAATTTTTATCAATGTTAAAGATTTTGTAAATATAAAATGATAAATATTTATAAACTATTGAATGGCTAAAGGGCAGCAAAAGGGCAGTTAAAGCGTAGCAAAAGGGCAGCAAAAATGCAGCTAAAGGGAAGCTATGTCATCAAAACATATGTCATTAGGGCTAAAAAGAATGACTATAGGGAAAGTGAAATAAGTTATATATGGGAAATATGTCCGCACAAGTAAAGGTGAAAGATCCGACGAGGTAAGTCTACACTCTTAATTCTAAAAGTTGGGAAAATTAGACTCAACTCTGAATGAGAGAATAACTTCCATTCTAAAAGTTGGGAAGTTGACCCAACCTTGAATTGGAATGTTGAAAATGTGCAAAAGCTTATAGCCATCATAGGATTTATTTAAAGGTGTTAGACAGTTTTTGCAAGATGAATAATGCGGCTATGCCCTTTCTATAAGATGGTAGTGAGGCCTGCAATGCTTTATGGTGCCGAATGTTGGCCATTAAAAGAGAAGCATAATACTAAGTTAAGTGTGGCAGAGATGAGGATGCTCAGGTGGATGAGTGGCTTTACCCTTAGAGATAGGATACGAAATGAGCATATACGTGGAAAGGTTGGAGTAGCTCCAGTAGAAGATAAGATTAGGGAGAGTTGCCTTAGATGGTTTGGTCACATAAAACGGCGGCCTTCCGATGACCCGATTAGGAGAGTAAAGGTATTAGATTTGACTTATGTTAAGAAAGGTAGGGGTATACCTAAAAAGACATGGTTAGAAAATATTAGGAATGACCTTTCTTTATTAGATTTAAACGAGAATTTGACTTTTAATATGACACAATGGAGAAAAAGGATTCATGTAGCCGACCCCATGTAGTGGGATAAAGGCTTGATGTTGTTGTTGTTGTTGTTGTTGTTGTTGTTGTAGGCATTTCAATGTGTTTTTAATTACATTAGTATTGTTAAGCATTTCTAAATTGTTAATAATATTATTATTAATTTTTATACATTGATTGTGTATTTTATTGAGCTTAGCTCATCAGCATTAATTGTACTGCAGGTAAGGGAAAGGAACCCATAGGGTAATAGGCGCGAGGGAGGTGATCGTTCCTTTTGGTGTAAATACGTTTTGGTGTACAAAGAGATCTTAAAGGAGATCTGAATGATGGCTATATAGACTTTTAGTTATGTAAGTAAATTTTAAAAGTTTTAGTATAGCTCTGTATTTACTTCAATTATTTTTTATGTTTATTAAGGGACATTACATGCTTCCCATTATTAATTATGGAATTTGATAGGTTGGCAAGTTAGGAGAATCTAAATAGATTTCTTTTATTCACTCTATTCTGAAAGTAGTGGCTCAGAATAGGTTTTAGTAAGAAGTAACTAGTTTAGATTTTTCTTCTCTGTTATACTCCTGATTGACTGTTAGGGCGTAGGCCAAGCTGGGGTGTGACATATTAATCATTTTTATTCAATTTCTATACGCTATTTGAGATATAAAAATTATTATATCATGTCTAACCACTGTCTATGTCCTATATTTTTAATAATTGACGTGACTCGAGTCCGTGTCATGTCCGTGCCGCCATGTCCATATGTGTGCATCATAGCCCAAGATCTAATTGAAGAATTAAACCTAACCTAAGTACCCCAACTTCAATTTACATATAAACTAGAGCCTTTGAACATCCAAAAGTATATAGAAATAAAAAGATACACAAAATTACAACTTAAATTTCTTCCCAAAAATAATTATTTATTACTACGGGTGTCAATATTTGTCACGACCCGAAAATCTGACTTGAACCTAACCTGAAAAATCTAGTTTTGGGTCAACCCATTTAGCAAACGGGTAGGGTTTGTGTTCCAATTTTTTATCTGTTTGAAAATTTGGATGGGGTTCGAGTCAACCCACTAACCCGAAAATGACTCGCTAGCAGCACTAGACCGCTTGCAAGCCATTCCACACTGGACTGCATTCCTGCTTAAGAGTGACCCCTCACCGGACTGCATCACTACCTACGCGTGACCCTACACCATTCTTCGTCCCCTCATTCACGTGACCTTGCACCGAACCATATCCCCTCTTGCACGCAACCTCGCACAGGACCGCATCCCCTTCCGCGCGCAACCTGCACTAGACCATGTACCTCCTTCGTGCAACCTCACACCGAACCACGTTCGTCTTGCAAACGACCACACTTGCGCACGACCCTGCTTGTGAACGATCACTGCATCACGTCCTGACTCCTGCTTGCACATGCACCCATCGTCCTGCTAATCAAGTTGCATTAGGTCAACTCGTTAACTCGGCGGGTTAGGTACTATTTGGAATTTCTAACCAGTTTGTAATAACGGGTCATGTTGGAGTCGTGTCAAACTACAGTGAAATATCGGGTTTGACCCGCAACCCGTTTTTGACACCCCTATTTACAACAATCCAGAATACTTGTAAATCATCAAAATATATGAATAAAACTAGATTACGCTAACTCCTGACGGATTCAAATCAAACTCTTACTCAACCCGTTCTTTTTATTTTCCTAAAATAATAAATATCATATCATTGAGTGAGAAACGAGATGCAAAACAAACTATCCCAAAGTCCCATCATGGAGATCAATATTCATATTTCTAGTTTTACTAGTAAATGATTCAGATGGAATATGCAATTTTAACTTAAAATAATTTTAACACTTATAAAACATTAACATCGAGTTGCTCATGTTGTGTTTAATATTAACAAAAGAACGATATATGTATAGCTTGAACTTCAACATTCATAAAAAATATCATTTCAATGCCATCTGGTCCAGTGTCGTAGCGCTCGTAATGCCTTTTTGACACTTAACATTTTTCAATTCCAGACTTAAATCTTATTTAAACTTATAATAACTCTAAATTAAACATGCACAGGAAGGTTATGAAATTCTTACTAGTTCTAACAATGGACATAATAGAAGGTATCAAACTGATTCTTTGATCTTACCATTATGAAATAATAATTATCTTTTCTTGGCGAGTGACTACTTTACTAGAATCTTCTTGATTTCTTAAAATTATTATTAACCCGGAAATAATAATCTTGTTGGTGTGCTCACTTTTCATTCTGAATCCCTTATAACTGATCTTACGATTCATGTGTAATGCTGAACCTTATTGACTATATCATGCAATTTATGAACTTTTGTATGCTCTCTAGCACTCATAATTACTTTTTCATTTGCATCTTACAGTCTCTTTCAAACTCTCTATATGCCTTAAGCAGTCAATAAAGTTTATTGGGTTCCTTTTCCTTTCTTTTAATTTGGATAGACTGATAAATTGATTGCTTTGGTATTGCGTGCATGATACTTAATTGGCCAATTGATCATTACAAGAAGAACTGTTCAAAATGATTGAAAAATTACAAGAAGTCTTAGGGTATGCTAAGTTCGTTGGTCAGCCATTTTTCTCTTCCAATAATTTTTTTTTTAAATTTTCTCCAATGTGGATGTTATGTAGAAGGTTAGATTGAATGTGCCATTGAAACCTAAGCATGAATTGCACCCACTAGATCTATACCTATGGGTTTCAAATGTTAAGCAATCTGCTATACATGATTTATTTACTGGAATTGCTGATGTGCCGATTTCCTTGCTTGTGTGCCTATTCTTACTCAACAGATTGATAATACAACTTGCATCCAGAGAAAGACCTATGCTTCAGCTCTCTCTATTATTTTAACATTAAGGTTGCCTGAGGTCATAGATAAAATTGACGAAATTCTGAGGTAAGTTTCTTTCTCATAATCTTGTCTCTGTATTTTGTTCAATTGAATTCAACTGAATTGTGTCTTCCACATAGCGTTTGCACTACCGTCATTCTGGGAGGAACAGAAGATTCTAGCAAGGAAGATTCCAGGTGAATTTCGCCAAGGCCCTGCTATTTCGAATACTTCTCTAGCTGTTCCTCATCTCATGGTTTGATAAATGAGTTGTTTATTGCAGTGGTGATGCCGCAAGCTCATCTTGGCCTAGCAATGAGAGCCTTGGCTATTACAATGGGGTCCCAAGCAAAGAGTTGCGTAGAAGACAAGTAAGAAACTATGTTTCATTGTGTCTGATTTTAAAACTGTATTATATGTATATATCTTAACAGATTCATAAGATGTCAAAGATCGATCTTCAAGCTTATTTCTACCATGTCATTTCTTCTTTTTAGATCAAAGATTCCGATCCTATCAAACATATCTCATTACAGAGCATGCTACGAGACAACCTGAATGCTTGTGCAGCTTTTCATGGGGAATCATCTTTCCATGAAGCTATGAGCAGAATGCATCCATCAGCATTTGCCCAATTACAGCAGGCATTGAAGATGGCATAAGATGTATCCTGCTTTCATTCGAAGCAATTTTTTCCCCTATAAATCTCATAGGGTGAGTGATAAACTCCCTAATTGTGTTTGATCTATCAACCCATTTGTTGGCTTCTAACATTTGGATCATTTCCAGGTGTGTTGTTCATTTTTGTTGGCTTTTGAAGAGTGTTCCATATATACAATGCTGTGGATTCTTTTATAGGTGAGTTTGATAGCTCTCATGACATCCAATATAAGGTCCCAAGCTTAGGGAATGAAGGGTTCTTCTTTGTAAGCTTGTTCTTTATTGTGTGATTGATCTGGTAAAAGGTTTTTTGGCCAACTAGATCGTGTCAAAGTTAGTGAGTGAAGCTGGCAATTTTTTTGTTGGTCCTGCTTCTTGTCAGAATGCAATTTGCAGTTGTATTTGGTTTACAAATATAATGAAAGTGGGAATTTGGCTTTGTACTTTGTGGTTTTGACATTTATTGCATAGTTATGGTTTTAACATTTGCCTAAATTGTAATATTTTTCTCTTTTTTTTTTTTTTTTGAAAGAGTGCTTAAGCACAAATATGTAGATGATTTGGTTGATTGCATTAAGTTGCATCAATTTTGATTTTTCAGGTATTTGATCGAGTGAAAATAAATGCAAAATTATTTAGAAAGATTTTGGAATATGCACCCATTAAATCATTTTCAATTTGTTTTGAATTTTTTTAAATCAGTCAAATTTTAAATAAATGATGCTATGAAAATCAGTGCAATAGCTTAGAAATTAGGATAGGAATTTGGAATAGTGATGCAAGATTAAATAT
This sequence comes from Dendrobium officinale, assembly GCA_019514585.1. NCBI lineage: Eukaryota > Viridiplantae > Streptophyta > Magnoliopsida > Asparagales > Orchidaceae > Dendrobium > Dendrobium officinale. The sequence continues at coordinate 19,580,992 of CM033694.1, forward strand.
GTTTTAGATAAATGTGATAAGAACTTGCACATTTTAAATAAGGGCATTTAATAATTTTGAACGTTAGCCACTAAATGATAATAGAAAACTAAATAGGGGTGGTTACGTTTAAGTTAAATCACATGCTAAGAATTCGAATCATCAAAGTAATTTAGAATTTCATTCAAATGTAAATTAAGTAGTTATTTAATAAACTCTCTAAGTTAACATTGAGATTAGAAAAATAGAAAATCAAAACTCAAATTCTATGTTTACTAAGCAAAGGCAGAGAGCTTGATATGATTCCTTGTGTTTGAATCATCACCTAAAAGAGCATAGGATTAGAAGATAATTTGAATAGGGGAAAAAGTTCACCCTCATCGAGGACTAGAAGTGAGTTGCCATTGAGCGTTGGCAAGCTGCTCTCGTTTGTTTCGGACAAGGTGAAGATGATTCGATCTAGGTATTCGTTTACGGATATGTCAATCTTTGGGATGACGTCGAAGAATGTTGATCGGAGAATATCGACGTTTTCTTGCACGTTGCAAACGAATCAGAGTCATGATCAGGATAGATCATTCATCGATTTTGTAGGGTTGACGTGATGGAGATCGTGGTCTTTGTTTCCCTTAAAGACTCTTCTTGAGAAGTAAGTTTCTCTCAAGGGTTTAAGTGGAGAAGAGGGAGGGAGGTGGTCGGGCCAATGAAACAGGCTTGGGAAGAAAATAGGTTCATATTTTAGGAGGTAGGATGGAGGCATTTTTTGGGATTATTTACACTAATTAATTCTTTACTTTAGTAATAGTTAAAGAGCAAAGGGGGGTGGGGGGGGGGGGGGGGGGGGGGGGGGGGGGGGGGGGCGGTCGAGTAGGATAGAGAGATTGAGTTTGAATTATTTCTAAGAAAGAAGTTTGATTTTGGAAATAATTCCCAAAGGGGGCCTTGATGGGGCTGGCGGTATAAAGGGGGAGGATTTAGAGAAATTAAACAAGGTTTAATGCTTTCTTAAATATGGTTCTCTAATTAGGATATATGATTTAATTCTAATCCAAATCAAATTAATTTTCAATTTGATTTTGGAAACTTTCCTAAAAAAGAATTTAATTTCAGGAAATGTTTCAAATTCAAATTTGATTTTGGAATGATTGAAATTGTCACCTTCCAAAGAGAGGACATGTGGAATAGGAAAGTAATAATGAGATTTGTAACTTTGGGAGCAAGGTGAACAAGGGAGTGACGGCTAGGTTAGGCTAGGGTTAGGTGGGGTGGTGGGAGTAGGTGGGTTACCCAATCAAGGTGAATCACTTAGGGTGGCCGATAACTAAGTGGAGGCGGGGGAAAGGGGAGTAGGCCGGTGGTGGGATGGGGAGGTAGCCGATGGAGAGGGCTTTGGGAAAGCCGGCGGTTTGGGTGGGGTGATTTGTGGTATAGAAAGGGCGAGGGAAAAGGAGGAAGAAAAGAGATATGAAGAACTAGCGACAAGCCCGGACTCTTCCAAAGCTGGTGGGTGATTTGCTTACGTCTCCAAGGGATTTCTCTCCCAAACTCTCTCAAGCTCTCACAAGAATTCAATATGCAGAAATTTCTTTTATATTCATTCATTACCTTTCAAAAGAAAACCTAAGGGCTATATATAGCCTCAAATAATGTACGGGAAAATAAAAGACAACTTAACCCTTTGGGCTTACACATGATCACCCTTAATTAAGGGGAAGAAAGGAAAAAAACAACTAAAGCAAACACAAAAATAAATAAAAAAAACAAGTACATATGAAGACTTAAAAATATATCGGCGCGATCGTGACCGTAGATCGGCGGCCACGCCTCTGATAAACTTTCCATGCTTCGATGTCCCCATCATATAAGTTATCGTAGAGATAAATTAATAAAATTAATAGATATTATGATTTGTAAGAAAATAAATATGTTATCATTCAGGAAACTAAATATGTTGGACAGAAGGCTAAGGAGATTGATAATTTTGGTTTTAAACTTTGGTATTCATGTAGAAGTCATACTAGAAATAGTGTATGTGTAATTATAGATAAGAGTCTAAAGGATAATGATGTGAGAATTAATAAAATTTGACATAGAATTATAGCTTTAATGATTGTTATTGATGCTTAGATTATTAATATTATAAATGTTTATGCTCCTCAAGTAGATTTAGATAAGTGTTCAAAATTAAAATTTTGGAATAACTTTGAAGAATTAATACAAATAATACCTCTTGAAAAAAATTCTAAAAGAGATTGGATTTGAATTATTTTTAAGAGAGAAGTTTGATTTTGGAAATAATTCCCAAAGGGGTCCTTGATGGGGCCGGCAGCATAGAGGGGGAGGATTTGGAGAAACTAAACAAGGTTTAATGCTTTTTTAATTAGTGTTCTCTAATTAGGATATATGATTTAATTCCAATCCAAATAAAATTAATTTTCAATTTGATTTTGGAAACTTTCCTAAAAAAAATAATTATATTTCAGGAAACGTTTCAAATTCAAATTTGATTTTGGAATGATTGAAATTGTCACCTTCCAAAAAGATGACATGTGGAATAGGAAAGTAATAATGAGATTTGTAACTTTGGGAGCAAGGTGAATGAGGGAGCGACGGCTAGGTTAGGCTACGGTTAGGTGGGGTGGTGGGAGTAGGTGGGTTATCCAATTAAGGGGAATCACTTAAGGTGGCCGGCAGCTAGGTGGAGGCGGGGGAAGGGGAGTAGGCCGATGGTGGGATGGGGAGGTAGTCGACGGTGAGGGCTTTGGGAAAGCCGATGATTTGGGTGGGGTGTTTCGTGGTATGGAAAGGGTGAGGGAAAAGAAGGAAGAAAAGAGATACGAATAACTAGCCACAAGCCCGGACTCTTCCATGGCTGGTGGGTGATTCACTTTCGTCCCCAAGTGATTTCTCTCCCAAACTCTCTCAAGCTCTCACAAGAATTCAATATGCATAAATTTCTTTATCATTCATTCATTACCTTTCAAAAGAAACCCTAAGGGCTATATATAACCTTAAACAGTGTACGCGAAAATAAAAGACAACTTAGCCCTTTGGGCTTACACTTGATCACCCTTAAGTAAGGGGTAGAAAGGGAAAAAACAACTAAAGCAAACACAAAAACAAAAAAATAAAAAAAGTACATATGAAGACTTAAAAATAAATCGACACAATCGTGACCGTAGATCGGCGACCACGCCTCTGATAAACTTTCCATGCTTCGATGTCCCCATCATATAAGTTATCTTAGAGATAAATTAATGAAATTAATAGATATTATGATTTGTAAGAAAATAAATATTCTATCATTCAGGAAACTAAATATGTTTGACAAAAGGCTAAGGAGATTGATAGTTTTGGTTTTAAACTTTGGTATTCATGTAGAAGTCATACTAGAAATAGTGTATATCTAAAGATTATTATTGATGCTTAGATTATTAATATTATAAATGCTTATGCTCCTCAGGTAGATTAAGATAAGTGTTCAAAATTAAAATTTTGGAATAACTTTGAAGAATTAATACAAATAATACCTCTTGAAAAAAAAATTATCACAGGAGATCTAAAAGGACATGTTGATAAAGTGGTAGAAGATTTTAAAAGTATTCATAGTGGCTATGAATTTGGGGGGACTAATGAAGGTGATAGGATCATATCAAATTTTACTTTAGCTAATAATTTTGTATTGCTAATACCTTATTTAATAAATGATAGGAGCATCTCATCACTCATAAAATTGGATATATTAAAACTCAAATTGATTATTTTCTTATAAAAATTAGATCATTCATATTGCAAATATTATAAAGTTATTCCTACTGAAAGTTTATATACCCAGCATTGCTTCTTAATTTTGAATTTTAAGTTGAAGAGGTAGAATATGAAAAACAAAGTAAAATATTATCCTAAAATTATATAGAGGCACTTAAAGAATACTAATAAAAATATTTTTGAAAATAAAATTCAAGATCTTAAGATTTTGAATGTACTTGAGCAAGCTAATTTTGTATGAGAAAAAGTTGTTAGTAGTATTAAGAATGTTGTAAATGATATGATTGGAACATCTAATAAAAATGTTTTAATAATAAAAATAGTTGATGGTGGAATCAAAATATGCAAGAAAAGATAAAAATCAAGCAGCTTTTTTAGAAAAATTAGGTTATATATAAAAGCTCAAAATTTTGAGAAAGATATAAAGAGATTCGTAAGGATCCTAAGAAAGCAATATACGATGTAAATAATTTAGCTTTTAATGATTTATATAATAGATTAGATACTAAGAAGTATATATATATATATATATTAGTTAAGCAAAGGGATAGGAGAATTAATGATTTAGTTCAATTGAAGTATTTTAAGGATGAAGATTAAAAAATACATTTATTAGAAGATGATATTAAACAAAGGCTAATGAGATATTTTGATTAGCTTTTCAATGAATATTGTGAGAATTTGATTTACTTTTGTGGCATTAGCACTATAAATGAAAAAAAAAAAGATTTTTTTATTTTTATCATCATATTAGGTAAATTGAAGTTAGAGAGGCTTTAAAAATTTAATGTGTGGAAAAGCTGTTGGACCTGATGATATTCTAATAGAAGTGTGAAATATTTAGGAGATGAAGAAATTTCTTGGCTTAAGAAAATTTTCAATATTATTTTGATGACTAAAATAATACGAGATGTTTGAGGAGTGTGTTGATCCTTATTTTTAAGAATAAATGTGATGCATAAGAGTGCGTAAATTATAAAAGAATTAAGTTAACGTGTCATACTTCTAAACTATGGAAGAGAGTTATTGAGCATAGGTTACGATGTGATACTAATGTTTCCCAAAATCAATTTAGATTCATGTTGGGTAGGTCTACTATGAAAGATATGATTAAGAGGTTAATGTGTCACATTTATTAAGAGGTTTGGTGGAGAAGTATAGGGAGAATAAGGAGGATATATATATATATATATATATATATATATATATATATATATATGATAAGTATTGATTTAAATAAAACATATGATATAGTTCTATGAGAAATGCTCTGAAGAGTTTTAAAAAAGAAAGGAGTTAATAATACTTATATTCAAGTCATTGGTGGTAGTTTGACCAATTATTTTTCTATTTCATTTGGATTACATCAATGATCAACTTAAAGCTTGTGTCTTTTTTACTTTAGTCTTGGATGATCTTACTAGACATTTACAAGAGGATGTACATTGGTTTATTCTTCTTATTGATATGATTAGAGAGAGATAGTTGAAGGAAAACATGAATTATGGTGGTCAAACTTAGAGTCCAAAGGTTTTTTGCTTGAGTAGATGTAAAATTGAATATACATAGTGTAAATTTAGTACTAATAGATATAATTTTGGGATTTTGTATTTGGGCTATCAAATCATTAATAAGAGTACACATTTTAGATATCTTTGGTTTATTATTCTAAATGATGGTGAAAAAAGAGTACACATTATTAGTAGGATTCAAGATGGATGGTTGAAGTGGAGGAAAGCATCGGGCCTATTATGTGACAGAAAAGTACCCATCAAACTTAAAGGAAATTCTATAAGATGGTGGTGAGACTTGAAATATTTTTTTAGCATAAAATGTTGATAATTAAAAGGGAAGCATAAAATTAAGTTAAGTGTTGCAGACATGAGGGTGCTTAGGTGGATGAGTGGCTTCATTCTTAGAGATAGAATACGAAATGAGTATATAAGTGAAAAAGGTTCGAATAACTCCATTGAAAAATAAGATTAGAGTGAGTCACCTTAGATGGTTTGGACACATAAAACAATGGGTTTCGGATAACCCGTTTAGGAGAGTAGATGTATCATATTTGGCCTATGTTAAGAAAGGTAGATGTATACCTAAAAAAATTTGTCTAGAAAATATTAGAAATGACCTTTTTTTCTAGATTTAAATGAAAATTTGATTCTTAATAGGACATAATGGAGAAGAAGGATTCATGTAGTAAATATCATATAGCGGGATAAAGGCTTAATGCTGTTGTTGTTGGATAATAATATTTGTATCTTGTTAGCTCGAAAAGTAACTAACAAAATTACACATAATAACATTTAGGACAAATTTTTTAGGTTCATGAGATGAGATATGAACAAGTGTGGAATAATAAAATATTTTATGAGTAGTGAGATATGTCTATTTATGGGGCATGTTCCGAGGATGACTTGGCAAGGAATTTGAGGCTATTTGATTGCATTATATTAATGAGGCATTTAACTATTAGGATAACATTTCTCTAGTATAGATTTATAATATTATTTGTAATCATTATATCATTTGCAACTTCTAGAAGATTATTGTTTTTCCTTTAAGCATTCTCTTTCCATTGAGGATTATATATACAATAGCTTTGGTGTATAATCCTTTGTAGAAGATAATCCCCAAGAATTGAATGGAAACATTCTTTCCCATAATAAGGCATCAAGACTTGGTTTTAATTTAGAAATGAGTTTGTATATAGAGATGGAATTTCTTAATGATGTGATATATTTTAAACTTATTTATTATTGAGAATAACTATATATTTCTAATATAGTGATCTACTACGTCTAGCGATATTTGTCACATTAGAGGTTCCCCAAATGTCAATATGAATGATAGAGAGATATTAAGAATATTTATATGCATGGATTAAATATATGTTTCTCTTGTATTTTGAAAGATAACAAGTTTTATATTAAAATAGTTCTATTTTTCTATTATTAAAAGATTATGAGAATAATTTTATGTGTTATAAAATTTAAATGATCAAGATAAAGTTGCCTAAACCTGATTATATTTTCTTTAGAACAAGAAACATACTGAGCATGTTTTATGTGTAACATGTAATTTTTTTCAACATTCAGAGGATAGAGTCCAATACTCTCTTTAGCATTGTCAATCATATTCCCTAGGACCGAATCTTGAAATTCATAGTGATAATGTTAGGTATCCTTTTGATGAGATTAACTATAAGAAAAGGTTATGCAACTTTATTTTTATATCTACTTATGTGACTAGAGTTTGTGGTTGCATTTTTGGGGGTTTATATAGGTTTAATTATGAAAATCCCAAAATTACTTTGCCTTGAGCTAGTTTGGGCTAATTTGGAAGATCTCTTTTGGGAATTGATTTTAAGTAATCTAAATAATGGGAAATGTGGGTGCATGATTAGCATGGGATGTGAACAAAATGATTTGGAGTGGATTGTAATATTTGGTGGAAATTAAGTGGGTGCGTAAGGGTCGAGAACAATACTGTGATGGGGTTTTAGAGTGGTTCTGAGATGTGGGTTGGGTGGTGATTGATTCTTGAGGATGAGTAGGACGTAGGGAATGTGTTAGAAAGATTGTGAGCTAGTGCTTAGAGAAGAAGAGTAAAAGCATATTTATCACCACTTCAAATAATTTATTGTCTTATGGTGTCATGTAGGCTTTGAAAGTTTTTTATAAATATGAATACATAATAAGAAAATATATGAGACGGGAGGTTCGTTACTCTGAGAATTGGTTTAGCCGGTTCAACTCATTTGACTTCTATCGATAACAGGAAGAACCGAGCCGAACGAGCGAACGAAGTCGCAATCTTGGCATGACCCGAGTGGCCACCACGAGTGTAGGAGCACCTCTTGGACGAAACGATTTGCTATTTTAAGTAGATAATCACGTGAGTGTGTGAGAAAGAAAGACTCCTCATGCGAGACATTTCTATTTTTTTCATTCCTATAGAAGAAACTCAAGGCAAAAACTCAGTGTCGAGAGGAAGAAGGAAGAAGGTAAATCTTCTACTTTTATTCATTTTCTGCTAATTTCTTCTATGAATTATCTATATGAAATGATTAATTGTCTTAAAGGAAGGCATAAGAAGGAATTGAGAAAGAAAAAGAAAGAATTGGGAGAGAAAGAAGAAGGATTTTGTGTTGGAAAAATCCTTTTTTGTAAGTGATTTCATCATCTATTAAATTTTGAAGAATAAAATTTATAAAAATTTATTTTTATGACAATTAATGGCGTATGATTTTAGAAAGGAAGAAATCCAATTTTAGTGGGTGTCTAATTCAGTAAGAAGGAAAGATTCCTTGAGGTAAAAGATACAAGTTGGAAACTTGATATTTATTATTTCTTTAAGCTTTGAGAATTCCTTTAAAGTTATCTAGTAATGTTAACTTAAAATAAAATAAATTGAAACAGAAAAGGGTAGGATTAATCTAGTTTGCGAAGGTGAAATATAGAAGTCAATAAAGGAGTTCTCAAGAGATTTGAGATAAGAAATAATTAAAGAATTATTTATGAAAAAGTTAAATGAAAGTTAAATATAGTAATAATTTATATGATTTTTGTATGTCTTTAGATTGTAGCAAGTTATTTCCACGGATCAGGGATTTGAAAAAAATCATAGTGGGTAATTATAGTTATGTATAATAATTATTATTATTATGTTTTCATTTTATTTTGAAAGAAATATTTCGTATAATTTTTTTGCTTATTTTGGCTATTTATCAGGGGTGGATGTAGTGTGGGGGCATTGGGGGCACGTGTTTGTTGACCTTGTTTTTTCCCCAAACCCTAGGTCAAAGGATTTGACTTGGTCAAATTGACCAAGTTAGACGCCAAGACCCATTCCACTAAGTTCAATTGGTCAAACTAACTGTGATGATCCCAAACCCAGGCCCTGGGTTAACCTAAGTTAACCTAATGGACTCAAATCCCTTCCCTTTCAATTCCAAATCAATTCAATCCATCCTTGGCTCAATCACACACCTCCCTTATCAAGCCTGACCTTTTGGGCCCAAACCCATGCCCTGGGTCAACCTAGTTGACCAGGTTAACCTAAGTTGACCCAATTAGCCTAATTGAGTATAATTCAATTTTAAATCAATTCAAACCCATCCTAGGCTCAAACCCCCCATCCCTTGAACTCACTTGACCATGTTAACAAGGTCAACCCTTGACTTAGTCAACCCAAGCCTTGGTTGGTCAAACATAGGCTTAAATTGGTCAAATTGCCTCCTTTAATGGATTTAAAAGTTTCTAATCAATGCCTTGACCCAAATCAAGGCCAATAAAATTTATTTTCCCTCTTAATTCACTCTAGCTTTAATCCTAGCTGTCAATCTAAGGATTAGGAGTATAAATACACTCTTTAGATTTCCAAGGAGGAGATCCAGCATTATTTTCCTCCCCAAGCATCCTCAAGCTTGAGCCTTGGTCTCTCTAAGCTCCCAAGGTTCTCTCCCACCTTTCTCCACTCAAACAACCCATGAAGACCTCACCGGTGGCGAGATCTTTGACAAACTGAGCCTAAAATCCTTCCAAGACATTTTGCGCTCGATCTCTTGGGGAGCTCATGGAGTCCTCTACAACTAGGTGTGTGGACAGTCTACAGTGCAACAAGCCCATGATCTCCTGAATCCACTGTGTGAAATTAGGTAAAAACTCAAACCCTAGTCCATGACACATAGGGCTAAATAACTTTTCATACACCACATTTTAGAACACAATTTTTACTCCCCATGGATGCTCTTAATTTGTACTACCTACGTTTAAAATTTTATCAAATTCTATCATGGGATTGCGAGAATGAAGTGAAAAATGCATTAGGGTCTCAATTTTTCCTAATCTCAGGTGTACAAAATCTCCACCATTGATTGTTTAATCAATGATAAAGATCTCGTCATTCCGTGGTCTCTTCCGAACCGCAAAAATAATCCCGCGGTCCAGACTTCAGTCTGGTGTGATCAGCGCCGTTCATTCGAAATAGCAGAAGATCTGACAGTTGAGAATCCACACTAACGTAGTTAAGTCGCATAAAATCATTACCGCACAGCCATCAATAATTAGCAAGATGGAGCAATCATTGCTAATGACTAGAAAACACGTCCACGATTTGCGGAGATGAATCCAGAGCTGCCGCATGTCATCCCGAGCCACCACTTTAATTAAATCATTTTAATTAATTTAAAAATGCTTTCAAAATCAAATTTTCTTTAATAAATTATTATAAATTAGTTTTAGATCTTAAAATTATGTATAATATACCAAATTTTTTAAGAAAATTATTATCTTTAATTTAAAATTAGTTCAAAATTTTAATTATTTTTAAAGTCATTTTAAATATTAAATATCTATTATTTTTAATTAATTGTAAACTATTAAAATTATTAAATAAAATTTAGAAGTTTCTTTCAAAATATATTTTAGTATATCAAATTAATATTTAAACATATTTTTAATTTAAAATTTAGTTTAATATTTAATTATTTTAAATAATTATTATATATATTAATGTATTATTATTATTATTTAAGTAATATTTATATTATTAATGATTATCTCTTTTAAATAAAAATATATAATACAAATAATATTTTATTTGTAAAACCAGAGATTAAATTTTAGTTATTTAATTTTAAAATTAAGTTTAATATTATTTTAAGTAATTTTAAATTTATTAAAAAAATTAAATTTTAAATTCAATTATTTTTTTAAAAATTTGAAAATTATTTTATTAAATTATCTTAAATTTTATAATCTTTAATATTTAATTTAATTTAATTTAATAATTTTTTTTAAATACTAATTATTTTAAAGTTTTTTAAAATACTTTTTTAAATACATTAAACTTTTATAATTCATTATAAATTCATTTTAAATAACAAAAATTTGTGTAATATCTCATATTTTTTAGAAAATTATTTTAATTTAAAATTATTTTTAGAAACTAAAACTTATTTTTTTATTTTATGTATTTATTATTTAATTATTTTCCTTACTTAATTATTATTTAAATTATTAATATATTAATTAGTTTTAAATTAAGAATTATTTTGAGATTATTTTTTAAGCCTACTTAGGTGACCATTGGATCTCTCATATATTTATTTATTTTTACACATTGGATTATTTTTAATTACATTATTTTTAAAACTTATATATTTATTATATGTATTTTAAATTATTTTAAAATTACATATATGTTAAATCCCCTAATTTTGGGGGATCCACTTCATGGACATTTAAACATATGCTATGCATGTGAATAGAAATCATGGGGGATGGATTAGTGAATGATTGGGCTTCAATAATTTGCTAAAAGTATTAATAAATATGTTTAATTACTTATTTAGTCGTCTTTTGCATGTATAGGATATATGAGCACCTAGCCTAGGCTCTCCTAGATCTAAGGACATGGTGTGTTATATTTTTTGATTCATTTTCTTTATGTTACCCCAAGAGTTAGTCATTAACATTGAATTTAAATCTACTTAATGTAGCGACACCCTAAGGATAATAATTAATGACCCGTCTAGCAAAGTTAGAAAATTCTAGGAGCTAGGGTAGATCCTCGATTGACATGAAACTTGGAACACTTAAACTCACTGACATCCTAAACCTCCTATAATTTTTTTAGGAATTTTTAGGAGTCTTTAAACCTCTTAATTAATAAACCCTAATTTACCCTTTAATTAAGCCCTGATAACTTCAAAACATTTTAATTTATTAAAATTAAATCCCAAAATTTCTCATAATATATAAAACTCTTCAGAATTCAATCCTTAATATCAAAAAATTAAAATCCCATTAATTGTCCTCCAATCTAAACCTTAATTTAATTTTGATTAAAAATTACTCTTTTAAATAAATTAAATAATTAAAATTATTAAAGATTTAGAATTTTTTCCAACACTTGTAAACGTCTTTTTGGGTTGTTTCAGACCTTTAAGATTGATTCCAAGTAGTTTGGAGCTAATTTGGATCAAAACCACTAAAATGCCTTTTATTAAATAATTTTAATAATTCTTAATTGCCCCAAGTTTGAAAATTCATAACTAATTCTAAAAAAATTCAAAATGGGTAAACTAAAAGGCATTAAACTCTAATTAAAATCTAGTATTTTGTTAAAATATTTTCTTTGTAGAAACCAACCTAAATAAAAAAGTTATTTCTTTGATCAACCATAGTTTTTTAATTAGGCCCCAAAACTTGCAAAATTTATAACTTTGCCTAGGAAACTCTAAATCCAGCAAACTCATTGTCTAATTATTCTTGTAAAGTAAATATTTAATTAAAATGCTGGAACCCCTAAACTAAACTTATTTCTAAAAGTGTCCTTTTGGACATTTTAACTAAACGGGTAGGATGACCCCAGACTTTCTAAACTCCATTAATCTAACTTAAACTTCAAAGAGCATTATCCTAAGCATTAAAATGGATCAACCAACTTAGTTAACTAAAATAGACCCTAAAACATTAATACTTAAACTTTAAACAAAAATCTCTTTTTTCCCTTGATCCAATCAAAACACAAAGCAACGTGAACTAACTACCCAATATAGGACATATCCCAAAGCCACACAAGCCTACTACACACATAGAATTATTTGCTAGGGCACCACTTCTAGCTCTAGGTTAGGCAGGTGATTTGTCTTTTTTATTTTCTATATTGTGATGCTCTTGCATGTGGTATACGTGCTAGTTATTTTGGCTTGACTTGATTGTTTATTTTATTACTATACTTCCTTTATCGGTGATGTGATTGATTATGCATTAGATCTACCCCTAGGCTAGGGATGATTTATACTAATTCAATCTTATGTAGGTGGTCATGCTCATATAGCTCTAAAATAAATGGGAGCTAAAAATGATAAATAGTAATTATATAAATGCTTGCTACATGTGCTCAATGCTTAGCCCCTAAAAATAAATAAGAGTATGGTCAAGTGTGATTGGCAATAAGTACTTTACTTTTCATATATAACTATTTGGGATGTTATATATTAACTGCTTGGGATTTTCTATTAGGATAATCATATATGAGAGTCTAGATTTTCTTTTTTTTTAAATGATGTAATTTATAATTTGTAATTCGTATCGAGTTGTGAAAGTCTTTCAAAAGTGAAGCATTTCAAACACCGCATACCCAAAGGGAAAAAGAAAGCCTTACAAAATTTCTTACTCATTTGGGTGCCCTTTTAGAAGACGAACCTTATGAAGACTGAAGGAAGTCGATCCGAAGGAAGATGATCTAGAAGAAGACATATCATATAAAGACATTAAAGATGAAGGCTTGAAGATGAAATGCCTTATTTTTAAGACTAGCGTTATTTATTAGAATATAATCCAGGTTGTTGTCGGTGGGGCCTGACCCCATTACTTTTCTACATACCCTGGGTTGTACTATATATGGCACTTGTCATGGACTTTTTTTTTTTACTTTACTATTTATATTTATATTGATATGTTTATTTTTATTGCACCATAAAAATTGCTTACTTTTTATAGGTTTCTTTCTTGCATGTGTGTTGCTTGATTTCGCTAGGCTTTGTAAGGACTAAGATATTTTCTACTAGCAACTAAAATTTAATATTTTAAGATTTAAATAGTATAGAAACATAATGATATAGAGAATAAATAGAATTATCTGAGGTCGCATGAATATTAAGGCATTTTTCTCCCTCCTTTAAGACACTTCCCCACCTGTGGGTAGAGTCCAAATAATCTGACCTAAGAGGATAAGTTGTTGGATTTGGAAAATTCTAGTATTTCTAAAAAAAAAATTAAGCCTTTTAAAATTTAATGCATACTTAATTTAGAGACCTTTAATCAGCATGCATTGCATTAGAAATTAACTAAATTAAAGATTTAATTTCATTAGCTCTAGGAGCATTCATCTTACATAAGTTCAAGGCCAATTAGGAAACTCTCTAGACATCAGCCTTACTTTCAAAAACTGAGTTACCCACCTATCTTTCATAAAGACTGGATAATATGGATTTTATATGCTTAGGAGGTTAGCTGACTTTCCTTTTTGGGCAGGATATAATCCAAGGATGCATCAGCTAGGATACGGGTGTTAGTGCTATGTAGAAAACTAAACTCACTCTAGATTTAAGATTCAAGGCTACTACATTTGGTTTCTCATAACAAGCCTCATCAGTGGGTAAGCCCCCTTTTTGTTAGGGGCTATAAATCTTGCTTATCAAAATCACATGGATGATGTCACCTCCATCTTTCTCTTATATATGCTTTGAGTGTGTTTCTTACTTCTTTTCTCCAAATTTTTCTCATTACCTTAGTGCCTCCAGATCGATGTTAGTGTGAGCCGCGTATGTTGACTAAGCCAAATTGAACCCTTCTTTCCCTTTGAGTAGGATTTCCTAGTCTCCTCCCTATGTGTCAATCCCATTTTGAAAGAATAATGTAGGATTCTTAATTAAGAGACTTCTCAGGCCCCAGGCTTAAGATGTAATTAATTACAGGGGCTTGCACTAGTAGTAAACTAAATTCCACCATCAAATAAATCCCACTCAAGCTGATATATTAGGTGGGGAAAACCCATTATTTCGATCAAGTAGTGTATATTATTACCCATTGGGGTGTGTTGGTAAGAGTCGCAATCCTCAATGGTTAATTGTATGTGTGATCTAACCTGCCCTTTCATTGGCCTGCTTGCGAAAGAGCATGAAGGCCTACGATCGTCTCATCCTTTGGGAAGGTGCAGTCATATACCCTTTACACTTTGTCCCCCACTGAGTTAATCCCTTTTGGAGGTCCACAGTTCTCCCGTTGAGTAAGCCACTTTGGTAATATATCATATAATTAATTTCATTTATTTATGCATTAATTAAGGAATAAATCAAATAATTTTTTTTTCATTTTTCATCCTAATGTATTAACTATCTCGCCAGGTGTTAGACTGTATCCCGCTCCCACTATCTTTTGATATGCTAACGGGATTCTCTAGGCACAGGTAGAAGCATAAGAGAGAAGCATAAAGTCCGAATAATAGTCACTCTCTTCGTACATGAACGACCGAATGTCGAACTCTGCCCACTAACCCAGTCACTGGTCGGCTGTCACGCCTTGTTTCCATTGTCGTACATGACCATCCAACTACCAGCCATACCTTAATAATCATAAATCTAATTACCTATCTCTGCTAGTATTAGTAGTGTAGTATTCAATTATTTATTCTTTACTTTTGAGTTTTGATTGGAATGAAATAGGAGGGTTTTTTATGTGAAAATTTTTAATATATGTCTATGATTTAACTCGTGCTGGTGTTCAAGCATCATATATGCTCTTGGATTTTATCTGGTTTATAGCTCTTCATTTGTGTGTTGAATTTTTTTTTGGATTTTATCTAATTTGATTTATTGATTATATTTTTGATGTAATGTAGATTTTACTCTATAGCAATGCAATTAGTGCTCAAGTAGTGCAGGGTTTTCTCTATATGTAGTGCAGATTTACACATCTACGTGTTTTATATAGTGCTCAAGTAAGCATGTAGCACAATTTAGGTCCAAAAGAACTATGTAGAGATAACTACAAATTTTATTTAGTGTTAAACCTATGATTTTCAAAGTACAATCAATAAGTGCCAATCCTATGATTTAACATGTTTAAATAGTAGAAGAATGTTGTGAAAAACTCTTTAAAATATTTTTAAATTTAAATAGTAGAAACATTTTTTAGTGCTAAATATCTTTAAAATATTTTTGTTAAAGCCAAATTTTTTTTAATTTAATGCATGAAACATGTTTTGAAAAAAAATTGTTATTATGGTCAAATTATTAATATTTTTTCATTTAATTTAGCATGGATAGATATTTCAAAAAAAATGTTGAAGGAGATCTTCACAAAATGTTATGTGAAGAAATCATAACATAATTTAAATAAAGCCAAGTAGAAATAAATTTTGCAGATATGCTCGCCGATCCTGGATTGACAAAATAATCTTTGATTATCATCCTAATGAGAGAGATTGTGTTAGGAGACATTACTTGTTGAAAGGATTGTATCAACCGTGTGATCATGAATTTCCACGTATACAGATTAACAATAAAATTTGTAGAATTAATCATGCATGGTTTGATGATCACAAAGCTTGGTTAGAGTATAATATAACCAATGATGCATCATTCTATTTATTTTGTTAATTGTATAGACCACAAATTGGAGAATAATCTAATAATGATAGTTTCAATACAAAGGGTTTTAGAAATTGGAAAAAAAATGGAAAGATTGTATATTCATTGTGGGTATCCGAAAGGATTCTGCTTAGTGGGGAATAAAATCCAAAGGGTAGGATTGCACTATCCCATAGGATAAGACAATCTTAATCCTATACACTCTAAGCAAGCAGGCCAATAGAAGAACATATGAGATCATATATATGGTTAACTATGGAGGATAGTAGCTTTCACCTACACACCTCAATGGGTAATAATATATATGATCTGATCAAAGTCACAATATTTTCCCCCATTCGATACATCAGCTTCAATATGGTTTATTTGATGTGGGGATTAGTTTCATACGGGTGCAAGCCCCTGTGGTTAATTACATCTTAATCTTCGGCCTATGAAAACTCTCAATTAAGGATATTAAACTATTCTCTCAAAAGGGTTTGGCACATAGGGAAATTTCTAGGCTCTTCTAATCCAAAGAAAAATATAGGCTCAATTTTGTTTAATAAGCATACACATATCACATCATCACTCGATTGGTCTAATGATGAGAAAACTAAAAAATAATATATTAGACTTCAAACATACATGAGAGAAAGATGGAGGGGCATCATTCATGTGATACAGATAGGTAGGGTTTATAGCCTCTGAATGGCATAGAGTTTATCCACCGATAAGGAATGGAAAAATATATCAATATCGCCAACCTTGGATCCTAAATCTATATGGGATGTAGTACCGTACACCCAGTACATTAGCCCATGACCTAACTAATGCAATCTGGACTTATATCTTACTTGAAAAAGAAAGCAAGCTAAGACACCAAGTTGTTTAAATCCATGTTGTTAGTCTTTATAAAAGATGGGTGGGTGGTTGAATTTTTTGAATTTAAGGCCGACGTCTAGAGAAATTCATAAATAGCCTTATACTTATGAAGGTTGTTATGCATCTAAGGCTAATGTAATTAAATTTTAATTTTAGTTAGTTTATAATGTAATGCATGCTAGTCAAAATTTCTAAATTATAAATGCATGGAATTTTAAAAAGGCAAATAAAGATAATTTTTTAAAAAAACTAGACTTTCCTAGGTTTAGCACATCATCCTCATAGGTTGGATTATCTGAAATCTACTCACAGGCGAGAAAATGTCTAAACAAGGAAAGAGGAGAATGCAATAA
The DNA here is from genome assembly GCA_019514585.1 of Dendrobium officinale. Lineage (NCBI taxonomy): Eukaryota > Viridiplantae > Streptophyta > Magnoliopsida > Asparagales > Orchidaceae > Dendrobium > Dendrobium officinale. The sequence goes on from CM033694.1 coordinate 19,598,119, forward strand.
TATGCATGCGACCTCAAACGATGTCTAGCTTATTCCCTAGATTACTTATTTTTCTATGTTATCTAACTCTTAAAATTTTAATCTTAGTTATGAGTAGAGAAAATTTTATTCCTAAAGAGTATATCAAAACTTAGGCACATGCACATGCAAAAAAGAAACTTATAAAAGACATTCAATTTTTACTATGTAAAGAAAGTAAACACATCATCACAACAAATCAGCAGAACAATGTCCAAAGTCTATAGCAAGTGTCATATAATATAAATCCAAAAGTATAAAAAATAGTAGTGGCTAGGCTCCACCGATAATAATCTGGATTCTAATCCTATAATGTTTTAAATCTGGATCAAAATACTATGATTTTGAAGATAACAAATATTATTATTTCTTTACCATTACTATTATTACAAATATATTTTGTTTGTCCTTCTTACTAACTTTTTAGGTTAACAAAGATCACTTACAATCCAAATCAGCTCAGGATTAGGTAGATTAGGGTTGAGCATTCTTGTAATTTCATTTCAATGTATTTTTACCTTTCTTTAATCAAAGCTTGAATATTATGGACCCCATACTAAGTAACCTTGCACATACACACTCAGGGGGAGAAATTTGGTGAGTTAGAGTATTTTTTTATTTTTGACCTAATCGTATAGAATGATTTGAAATCATACTAGACAATCAGTTAAAAATAAAAACTCTAATTAGATCATCCATGCTAATAAGTGATTAAACTAATCATACTAGATAATCCATATCATATAAGACAATACATTTATATGGTGAAAAATAGACATCAATCACAATTTAGGTAATTTTTTAATTTTCAAATTTTATTCTAATCATATAGGATGATATACATCATTTTGGATGATTTATGAATATCATTCCTAAATTGATTTGGTGATTAGGGAAATATTTATGTTTAAATTTTTCAATCATATCGTATAGGATGATCCATTAAGATTGAACTGGACAATCAAGTATTTTTTTCATAGGACGATCCTCTATCATCTAAGATGAAAAACCAAAATTTTCTTTTAATCGTCCAGGAGAATCATACTGGACGTCTCGAGAGGGTTGTGATATAATTTAAAGATCGCCACCAATTGTCCCATGTCGTACTGGATGATCAATATAGTATCTTGAACTAGTCATCTATAATGAACTCAAAATCATATTTGATAATATGTACAGATACTTATACTGATCATGTTGCAAATTCAATTTCATTGATTATGTTTTGATGATTAGCAAACACTCTTGCTTCTTTTTGACTGCCTTTACTTCTGACAATTTCATGATTCAAAGATCGGATAAAAAATGGAATCAGCTCAAGATTGGGTAGATTAGGATTGAGTCAATCTGTAATTTTCTTTTTTCCTTTCTTGAGTCAATTGTAATCTTTGAAGTGACTGATGCTAAGTAACCCTACACACACATATACTTGAGTGACTTAGAATTTCTATTTTTACTCACATCGTCCCGAACAATATTAATATCGTCCTGAACGACCGAGTTTAAAACAGAAACAATCAGGATTTCTTAGTTAAGGTAGCCATAATTAGCTTATCGTCCTGGACGATACATTTATCGGATAGGACGATATGCTCAAAATAGAAAGAAATAGCCTCCATGATACTTTTAAGTATTTTGTATTTTTGGAAATCGGCCAATACGATCGTAAGATCGGCCTGGACGATATTTCACAATTATGCCTAAATTGATCCGACAATCAAGGAAGAAATTAAGGATGAATTGATACGATCACATCATCCTGGATGATCATGGGGTCGGCCAAGATGATATATTCAAAAACCCTTAGTTGCTCCTGGACGATAAATATCGGCCAGCATAAATTCAGGGCAATGTTCTAGCCGATCATGATCAGACAGCTCGAATTCGGGGCGATGCACTGGACGATTTTCTTCATATTTGAACTGATCGTCCAAGACGATCGTGAGATCAGCCGGGACGATCAAGCCAAATTTAAATCATCCAGTTCATTTTCAGAGCGGTGTTCTGGCCGGTCATCTATGTTTTGAACTGATCGTACAGGACGATATTATTATCGTCCTGGACGATAAAGTCGGTAACTTGCATTTATTGAGCTCCTTTGAAGCTCTTCTATTTAAGACCTATTGTTCAACATTTTTGAACATCCTTGGCTGCTATCTTGACCTGAGAAAACCTAAAGGAGAGCGAGAGAGATAGAGAGAGAGAGAGAGAGAGGATCTTATGAGGGGGAGCTTGTGAGGGAGTTCATAAGGATTGCTCCAAGCATTATTCCACTTCTTCTTCCCTAGAGTCTCTTGTCCTTGGAAGGGTTGGGAGAAGTAAGCTTCAGCAATCGATCGAGGTTCTCTGCCTACTTCAGGAGGAAGCAAAAGGAGTGGGGTTCTCTGCCTTGCCGGGGGTGGCAAAAATGAGGTGTTTTGTAAGGGCTTCTCCGCCTAACTATGGAGGCTAAAGGAGAGTCGCGTTGGTAGTGTAATACTCGGAGGGCAACTCCGGGGAGTGGACGTAGGTCAAGTTGACTGAACCACTATAAACCCTTGTGGTCTTTTTACTACTTCCACACTTTAATTTTCCGCACTTATTTTTTGAGGTGATTTTGGTTTGTGATATTTGTTCTTGGTTTTAAAGAATTTTTTAAAATACCAATTCACCCCCCCCCCCCCCCCCCCCCCCCTCTTGGTTAGCCTTGGGCCGGTTCATAGGGCTTAACATTCCTAACAAACTTTCAAGTGGTATCAGAGCGGAATTCATAAAAACTGAGTTTGAAAACTTTTTGAATGTTGATCCATAACTAACTTTGGAAATCGTAATACAATTGAAGGATATTCTATTACATGACCCCCTTTGTTTGACAACCTTTCTTTTGATTTTTGGAAAACTCGCATGTCTATTTTTTTACAATCAACTAATTATCGCATGTTGATGCTTATTAAAGAAGGATATTCTCCACCTTCTCCTGAACTTAATGGAATTAAAACCGAAGTGCCTTTTACTGAATGGGTTTTTGATGAAAGAGATTTAGCTCACTTTAATGCGAAGTGTTTGAATTATTTTTTCGTGCTTTAAAATTTGAGGATTACATGCGTGTTTCTACTTGCTCTACTGGAAAAGAGATTTGGATAGGTTGTGCATTACTTATTAAGGAACCAATGAAGTGAAACAATCTCGTTTCAATATTTTCTTGCATGACTATGAACTTTTTTGTATGAAACCTTCTGAATTGATTTCTAAAATGTATACAAGGTTTACTCAGATTATAACTTCTTTGCATGCATTAGGAAGAGAACTTTCAAATTATAAAAAAGTAAACAAGATTTTGAGATGCTTGCCTTCATCTTTTGATGCAAAAATCACTACAATCACCGAATCTAAGGATTTGAACACTTATTCGATTGATAACTTACTTGGCTCACTCATTGCTTACGAGCAAGGAGTGAATCAAAGAAATATTGATGCAGATGAGAAAAGAAAAGAGAAAACTGTGGCATTGAAGGCCAACAACACAAATTCTGATTCTTTCAGGTCTGAGAGTGATGACATTGCCTTAATCACAAGGCAGTTCAAATATTTTCTAAGGAAGAAGCATAAGTATCATCAAAATTAGAGAAAAGGTAAGGATAACCAATATTCTAAAGAATCTTCTAATGTTGTTTGTTTTGAATGCAGGAAGCCTGAACATGTTAGAGCGGATTGTCCTAAACTTCAAGATCACTCAAGCAAAGAAAAGGGTGAGGAAAAACCCAAGCTCAGGAAGGATAAAAAGAGACTTCGAAAGGCATTTTGGGCGGATTCTTCATCTGATTCATCGAAGATTGAACCTGAAGACGAAACAACAAACTTGTGCTTAATGGTGGAAGATCATCTTAATCAAAGTGATGAAGAAGAGGTATATAAACCAACTTATGATCAATTGTTCGAAATTTGTGAGAAAATTCATGCATCATACAAAAAAACTTAAGAAAACTCATGCTATTTTAAAGTTGGAGCTTTTAAATATACAAAAAGATCATGAAACTATTCTTAAAGATCATTCTACAATTGATTCAAATCACATAGCTCTACTTGATGAATTTGATGATTTAAACAAAAAGCATTCGGAATTAATTGATGAGCATGATGCATTAAAAGTTTCACACACCCACTCAAATCTGATTTGAAGAAATCTAAAGAGATAAAGAGCAAATTGAGGATTGATAATAATGCTTTAGAAAATGCTAACTTGATGCTTAAAAATGAATTGGACTCAATTAAGAGAAATTGGATGACACATACTTTTGATCTAAAGCCAAGACCTAGGAAGAGGTATTACAATCCAAACCATTTAAGAAATACTTTTCCTGGCGTTAGATGCTTTTCATGTTGCATGCTAGGATACATCTCACACACTTGCACTGTTCACCGTAGTACACACTGGGTGTGGAGACCAAAATTGCATGATTCATATTATAGCACACAAGCCTCGCTTTCTACTATTCATAAGAAGGGGCCCAAACCTTTTTGGGTTCCTAAATTTGACAGTTGTTGATTCTTGCAGGAGTGCTCTCACCAAAGAACTCGTGAGAAGCATATGATACTTGGACAAAACGGAGGCTCGCATCTCATAATTGCTTAAACTTGCTGCTTCACAATTTCTTGAAATGCTTTATTAATTAAATGATTATTTTGTTTGTTTTTCGTGCTAGCTTTTTGTTGTTTTAACAATTCTTTTTCTTTGGTTTTCTATATAATGATTTTTTCAAGCCTTTTAGATTTTGGAGATTTAATGCCAATGATTAGCACATCTAAACCGGTTAAAGGGAGAAACACCGTTGATGTTTTTTCCTCCTTCTAACCTCTTTTAGTAGGTATAATTTTCTTCTCTAAAATAAAAGTCTATCTTATTTTAACAATTGGTTTTTGAAATTATGATCTTTTTTATCTTGATACAATAATCTATCCTATATATAATGTCCAAAGTTTTTATATATCTTTCAAGTTATTTGAAATCTTTCCATTGCACATATCATATGATTTTGATTGTATTTGTGACTAGTTCTTCCCTATGTTAGAGAGAGATCTCCTATTCTCTAATATATGAAAGATATACTCACAACTAAGAATCATTTTTAAGAGATTGTAAAAGAGAATTTAGCTTGCAAAAATAAAAAAAAGGGAAAGTGGCAAAGACGTCAAATTGAAATAAAAAGAGTATACACAAAAGTGTATCAAAAATCAAAAGATGCTCAAAGAGCAAATCAAAGTGACAAGAGGCATAAAATGAGACCACTAAAGGCAAGCTATCCTCTCTTTTCAAAACTTTTAAAACTTAGACGAACTCATGGGTTATTTGATATTTTCAAAGGCTTGATTTCAAATTTCATGATTGAGACAAATTACTTTGGTATTTTATCTATGAGATATTTTCGTTGTAACCAAGTTTTAAATAGATCTTCTTTTTATCCAATTAAGTTATTCTGAGTTAAGCCTTTTGTTTTCAAAAGACAATTTTTACCCTGAAAGAAGTTCGAGCTAGGGATTAACAGGATCGGATATTCTACCGTTTTCAGATTATGACATTGTTAACTCATTGATCTTTTGAATCTCTAAAATTTAATGTTTTGATAATCTGTACTATGGATGCTTTGCTAAAAATAAATAAATAATAATATATAAAAAAAATTTAAAAACAAAAATTTTGTTTTTTCCTTTGCTGGTTTTTAGTTTTTTTTTTTTTGTTGTTGTTTTTAACTTTTTATTTGCTTTTTTTTTTGGGCTTTATCTGATCATCTCCATCATTCCTTGGTTTCCAAGTTCTTGTCACATCATCCTGGCCGATATTTCTATCATCCTGGATGATATGATAATTTCTTTTCAAAATTCCATCTTCTGAACTTTTCTGAGCTAACCGCAAATCATCATCCTGGTCGAACTCTATTTTATCTTGGATGATATGATCATTCTCTGCAAACAATCATCTTGATCGTCTTGGACGATAAATGTTTATCCTGGCCTATGCGTTTATGCGAATCGTCCTGGCCGATACACTAGATCGTCCAGGATGATCCATATGTCAGTACATTTAAAATCCTTAAAATCGGCCCCGGACGATCCATTATTGGGCAATCGGCCCGGCCGATCCACTGTTCATCCTGAATGATATACGTGGCACAGATTTAAAACATTTTAAATTCGGTCAGTACGATCAACTATTGAGCATCGTCCTGGATGATACACCTAATCGGCCCGGACGATCTGCTTTTTCAACGATCGTTCGGCTTGACTCCTCGGGATGATCGCCTGTGTCTAATCGTCCTGGCCGATATCTGATCGTCCTGGACGATCAGACTATCTTTTTTACCAATCGCCATGTACGCAATAATTGAACCATATCATCCTGGATGATTCTACGATCATCTTGGACGATGTGGCTGTTTCTTTAAATTCAGGCCTTCCAGCCATTTTTTTTCACCTCAAGCTTCTCCTCTCTTATTTGCTTACTATTTTTCTTCTATGGCTGGTGGAAAGCGAGCCCGACAAACTTTCTGGAGCTCTTCAAGGGCTACGATTGACCCTCATTTCAGGGAGGTAGAAGATGAATCTGCTTACCATCTGTATAAAGAGTGTGGGATTACTCTCTCCAGAACTATTAATCCTATCCACCTCTCATACCCGGTATTAGACCTTTTTACCCACACCTCTCTGTGCTTCATTCTTACTCTCACTATCCCCTTCAACTCAAATTTTCTTCATGAATTTTTTGCAAATCTTCGCATAAATTCTGCTTACACAGCCCTTACCTCCTATGTGAATCGACGCCATGTCGAAATCACATATCAGGACTGTGCTGAACTGTTATAGCTATCCACCAACGGGGATAAGCTGCATATCATCATCTCATATCCTGATTTTAATTGGATCTCAGAAAATCATTTTCTTTGCCAGACCAACGCACCCTTTCATGTTGGAGATACTAGCTCTTTAGTCAAAGATGCTAAGACAATTCAGCATGTCTTTCACACATCCAATATTCCAAAAATTGGGGACAGAGTCCACATCACTCCTCTGCTTTCTCTGACCACCTTTTACATCATGGCCCATAGAGAATTTAATGCCACTGACTTGATTTTTTGATACATTGATCATTTGACAACAATCCGCGACCCAGGCCATAAGAGGAAACCCAACCTGGCTTTAGGACACCTCATAGCTTATGTTCTTGAAACCAAATATCAACTTTAATATCGTACTCCTCCCAACCTCCCAACTCTCTTTTACTCAAACAGCTCTTTCAATATCCTTCACAGTACTCGTCTCCACCCAAGGGATGGGGAACCTTAGAGGGCTGAGGAGGAGGAGGCTCCCGCTCCCGTTCCTGAACCTGCTCCACTCCGCCAGTACTCACAGTTTGATCAGTTAGTAGAGAGATTTAATCAGTTGGAGACCCGATTCGATACTTTTGTAGCACACCAGCAGCAGCAGCACGATGAAGTTATAGCTCATTTCGATACCTTTGCTGCACACCTGCAGCAACAGCACGACCATGACATGGCTTGGTTTGGCTCACAGTTTGCATCCATGACCAGTTTTCTTTCAGCCACCACCACCACCATCGTCTGATGATCAGGGACCCTCATTTTTCTAGTCTTAGATTCTATTTCCTGTAGTTGCTCATGTTTCTTTTTCCTTCTTTTCATACTTTTTTTGCTTTAGTTACATTTTTGTTCCCTCCTCCTTTTTGAGATGTCAAAAGGGGGAGTAATATGTTTGTACTTGCTAGTTTGTACTTGATTAATTATGCTTGTTGCTTTGGTTTGTACTTGCACTTTCGATTACATGTTTTACACTACTATTTTTGAAATAATTATCAAAGTGTTTGCCATCATCAAAAAGGGGGAGATTGTTGCAAATTCGATTTCATGGATTATGTTTTGATGATTAGCAAACACTCTTACTTCTTTTCGATTGCCTTTTACAGCTGACATTTTTAGGATTCAAAGATCGGACGAAAAATAGAATCAGCTCAAGACTGGGTAGATTAGGGTTGAGTCAGTCAGTAATTTTCTTTTTTTCCCTTTCTTAAGTCAATTGTAATATTTGAAGTGACTGATGCTAAGTAACCCTACACACACACACACTTGAGTGAATTAGAATTTCTATTTTTACTCACATCATCCCGGATGATATTAATATCATCCTAGACGATCGAGTTTAAAACAGAAACAATCAGGATTTCTTAGTTAAGGCAGCCGTAATTAGCTTATCGTCCTGGATGATACATTTATCGGATAGGATGATATACTCAAAATAAAAAGAAATAGCCTCCATGATAAATTTAAGTATTCTGTATTTTTGGAAATCGGCCAGGACGATCGTGAGATCGGCCTGGATGATATTTCATAATTATGCCTAAATTGATCCGGCAATCAAGGAAGCATTTAAGGATGAATTGATACGATCACACCATCCTGGACAATCATGGGATTGACTAGGATGATATATTCAAAAACCCTTAGTTTCTCCTGGTCGATAAATATCAACCAGCATAAATTCAGGGCGATATTCTGGCCGATCATGATCGAACAGCTTGAATTCAGAGCGATGCACTGGACGATTTTCCTCTGATTTGAACTGATTGTCCAGGATGATTATGAGATCGGCCGGGACGATCAAGCCAATTTAAAATTATCTACTTCATTTTCAGAGTGGTGTTCTGGCCAATCATCTGTATTTTGAACTGATCGTACAAGACGATATTATTATCGTCCAAGACGATAAAGTCGGCAACTTCCATTTATTGAGCTCCTTTGAAGCTCTTCTATTTAAGACCTATTATTCAACATTTTTGAACATCCTTGGCTGCTATCTTGACCTGAGAAAGCTAAAGGAGAGAGAGAGAGAGAGAGAGGATCTTGTGAGGGGGAGCTTATAAGGGAGTTCACAAGGGTTGCTCCAAGCATTGTTTCACTTCTTATTCCATAGAGTCTCTTGTCCTTGGAAGGGTTGGGAGAGGTAAGCTTCAGTGATCGATTGAGATTCTCTGCCTGCTTCAGGAGGAAGCAAAAGGAGTGGGGTTCTCTACCTTGCCGGGGGTGGCAAAAAGGAGGTGTTTTGTAAGGGCTTCTCTGCCTAGCTGTGGGGGCTAAAGGAGAGTCATGTTGTTAGTGCAATACTCGGAGGGCGCCTCTGGAGAGTGGACGTAGGTCAAATTGATCGAACCACTATAAACCCTTGTGTTTTTTTTACTACTTCCGCACTTTAATTTTTTGCACTTATTTTTTGAGGTGATTTTAGTTTGTGATATTTATTCTTGGTTTTAAAGAATTTTTTAAAATACCAATCCACCCCCCCCCCCTCTCGGTTAGCCTTGGGCCAGTTCATAGGGCTTAATAATCCTAACGAACTCTCATATCATATATAGCAAAGATGATCATCCTTGTTGAAAGGGCTATTTTGTACTAGTCATACGGGACGATCTGTCAATCTTACTGGATGATCTATTATGTAGAATTTAAAATTAGGGCTTCTTTTGGAGGCTCTCTATTTAAGTAATTGTATTAACCCTTGAGTTAATAATTTTTTGTGAAGTTGATCCAAGAGAGAGCTTAGAGAAGGAAGTGGGAGAGCTTGAGAGAGAGATTATTGTGAGGGAGGGTTGTGAGTGAGTCATAAAGGTTTCTCCATGTAAGATGTTCATCCTCTTCTTCAAGTTGCTTCTCTGATTCCTTGGTGGCTCTAGGGAGATCTTCTTTAACATTAGATATAGGTTCTCTGCCTACTCCAGGTGGGAGTGTGGGCTTCTGAAAGGCACTACTTAATGGGAACATAATGTAAAGGGTAAGATCGCACTATCCTGCAAGACAAGATGATGTTAGGCCTTTGCACTCTTCCCAAGTGGGCCAATGGGAGGGTAAATGAGATCATACATATGATTAACCATTGAGGATATTAGCTTTAACCTATGCACCTCGATGGATAATGATATGTATAAATTGATCAAAGTCATTATATTTTCCCCATCCAAACATCAGCTCGAGTGAGATTTATATGATGTGGGATTCAGTTTCCCATGGGCGTAAGCCATCGTGGTTAATTACATCTTATGCCGGTGCCTAAGAAGACTCTCGATTAAGGGCCATATATTATTCTATCAGATGAGATTGACATATTGGGAGGAGTCAAGGAACTTCCTATTTAAAGGGAAGGAAAGGTTTAACTCAGCTTGTTTAACATACATGACTTATATCATTATTCAGAAAAACTAAGGTAAGAAAAAGAAACTGGAGAAAGACAACAATACAAGAGAGAAAGATGGAGGTGGTGCCATCCCTGTGATACAAATAAGTGAGATTTATGGCCTCTTAGGGATAGAGAACTTACCCATCGATGAGGCATACTATGGGACACTGATAGTAATAACCTTAAACCCTAAATCTATAGTAGGTTTAATATTCTACACATAATACTAACATCTATGTTCTAGCTAATTCATTCTAAACTTATATCTTGCATGAAAAGGAAAGCCATCTAACCACCTAATCATATAAAATCTATGTTATTCAGTCTTTATGAATGATGGGTGGGTAGCTGAGTTTTTGGAAATTAAGGCTGACATCTAAAGAGATTCTTAAGTGGCCATGTACTTATGAATGGTACTATGCTTCTAAAAATAATATAATTAAATTTTGATTTTAGTTAGTCAAAATTTCTAAATCAGGAATGCATAAAATTAAAAAAAAATCTTACAAAAATAATTTTTAAGAAGATTAGACTTCCCCAAGTTCAGCATCTCCTCCTCATAGGTCAGATTATCTGAACTCTACTCGCAGACAGTAAAATATCTAAATAAGGACAGAGGGAAATGTAATAATATGCATGTGACCTTAGATGACCTTTGACTTATTTCCTATATCATTCTTTCTATGTTATTTAATTTTTAAAATTTTAATTTTTTATTACAAGTATAAAAATTTTATCCTTAAAGAGCCGAGTAAAATCAGGCACATACACATACAAGAAATAAACCTATAAAAAGCATGTCATTTTTACTACGCAAGAAAAGTAAATAAATCAATAAAATATTAATCATATTAAAAAAGTATCAAAAAGTCTATAGAAAGTGCCATATAATATACAACTTAGGGTACATAGAAAAGAAATGGTGGTCAGGCTCCACTAATAACAACCAAAATTTTAATCCTATATAATGACGCAAATCTTTAAAACAAGGCATTTTGATCTTTGTCTTCTAGCACCTCTATTAGTCTCCTTTCTTCGACCTCCTTGTATTACTTCCTCTAGAAAGATACCCAAATGAAAAGAAATCCACCATAAAGGGTTTTCTTTTCTCTTTAGATCCCTTATATTTAAAAGGCCTTATTTTTAGATTTTTATAACTCTATACTTTGAATAAAATTATATCAATAATATAAAAGAAAAAGGCTAGACTCTCCTACAAGGTTATCTTAAACAATTATAATAGAATAACCCAAGAAATTATATATAAAAATAAAAGTACTCAAGCTAGTCATATTTGGTCATGCTCTTATTTATTTGAGGGCTAAGCAGCTAAAGCACCTATAACAATTATACACAATTTATTTATTGTTAGCGCTCCTTTTTAGTGTTATATGAGCATGGACACCTATAAAAAATATCGTAAGTATTAAAATCGCCCTTAACTTATGGATAATTTATTGGCATCACATCAGAGAGATAATACAGTAATTAAAATCTCTAAATAAATAATCATCACAAAATGCTAGAATAACCAGCACACACACCACATGCAATATAACACACCATAAAAAATTTAAAAAATAAAAAGAATTTATTTTCCAAGCCTGAAGCTAGAAGTCAAGTCCTAACAAATAATTCTATAAGTGAGTAGTACGCTGTGTGGTCTCAAATATGTCATATATTGGATAATTAATTCAAGTTATATGTGATTTGATTTGTTAGAGGTCAAAGGGGAATTTTATTTAAAGTTTAAATAATAGTGCCTTGATGTAAATTTTAATAAATTTAGTTGGTTGGTCAATTTTAATGCTTAGGATAATATTCTCTAAAATTTAAGTTGAATTAGCGAATTTTGGAATGTTCGGGGTTATCTTATCCGCTAGATCAAAGGGGTCCAAAGTTGACTGTTAGAAACAAACTAAATTCTTGAATAATAGTATTTTTATTAAATATTATACTCTTTAGGGAGTAATTAGACTTTAAGTTTACCAGATTTAGAGTTTTCTACCCAAAGTTATGATTTTTAGAAGTTCTAAGCCTAGTTATTGAATTATGGTTGATTGTGGAGTTGACTTTCTTATTTAGGTTGATTTTTGAATTGTTTATATTTTGAGTGAATACTACATTTTAATTGGAGTTGAATACCTTTTTTTTACTCAATTTAGATTTTTTTAGAATTAGTTATGAATTTTCAAAGTTTGAGTATTTAACGAATTATTAGAAATTGCTTAATTAAGGATATTTTAGGGATTTTTATTTAATTAAAGTCCAAAACTCTTGGGATTATCTCTAAATGTCAAGAATGACCTAAGGAAGTGTTTACAAATATTTGGGAGATTTTTATAATATTTAATAAATTAAAGGGTGATTTTTAATTAAAATTAAATTAGTATTCGAGTTAAGGTCCAATTAAAGGGATTTTAATTTTTTTGGATTATTCTAAAGAATTCGATATATTATTTGTACTTTTTGGCTTTGATTTGGATGTATTAAATTTTTTTGAAGTTTTTAGGGTTTAATTAAAAGGGTACATTAGGGTCAATTAATTAAGTGACTTAAATGGTCCTAAAATTTCTAAAAAATTCTTTGGGGTCTAAAATGTCACTAAGTTTAAATAGCTTAAGTTTTATGTTGGAGGTATATCCTAATATCTATAATTCTCTAAGTTTTCTAGAAGAGTCCTTAATTATTGTCCTTAAGCTATCACTACATTGAATGGGTTGAAATTATGTGTCATGACCAACCCTTGGGTAACATAGGTAAATGAAACACATAATCAAAAGCCATATCCTTAGAACTAGGAGAAGCCTAAGCTAAGTGCTTGTGCATCCTAAATAAGTAAGTACAAAATAATAATTAACATGATTAATAATTTAATTAGTAAATAATTGGAGCCTAATTATTCACCAATCATTCACCATGAATTCTCTAATTCTATCTAAACTATGTTTGAAATTTCATACAGATCTCTAAATATTTAAAGATTTAAATAAACATGTAATTTTAAAAAAACAAATTTAATATATATATATATATATATATATATATATATATATATATATATATATATATATATACAACTTTTGAAATAAAATACTAAAAATATCTTAAAACAATCCTAAAATATTTTTAAGAGATTCACTCATCATTTAAAAATAATTTAAAATAATTCAAAATAGGTTTTTAATTTTTGTAAATATTTAAAATAATATTTAATTAGATATTAAATTAAGTATTAAAGTAATTAAATAATAATTATTAATTAAGACAAATTATTTTTTTTAATCTCTATAATTAATTTTAAATTGATATACTTAATTTTCTATAAATTTTAAGGGATTATATTAATTTTTATGATTTAAATTGAATTTATTATGAATTTTTAATGTTTAAAGTAATTAAATGTATTTAAAATTATTTATTTTTAAATAATTATTAAATTCAATTCAATTAAATCTTAAAATGTTTCTAAAATTTTACAATATTTAAAAAATAACTTTCTTAAAATTTTAAAATTATTTTATTTTTATTTCAATTAAATGTTAATTAGTATATAAATATATAATTTTTAAAAACATAATATAAAATTTATGATATATCTTAATTTAATTTAATTTTAAATTAAGATATTTAAAAATAGTTTTTTAATTATTTGAAATATATTAATGGGAAACTTTTAATTTTGGAAAATATTTAATACTTAGCTAAATATAATTAACTAGTCAAATATTTAAATAATATAAATTATTTAAATTATATCAAGTATTTTTAACTTAAGTTTTAAATTTTAAAATATTAAAATTATATTTGATAATTTGATTAGAATATTAAAATAAAATTTTGATTTTTGAATATATTTAAGTTAATATTTAAAAAATAATTATTTTAAAATAAATTAAAATACATAAAATATTTTTAAATAATTTTAAATTTTAATTTAAAGGTTTTAAAATTATAAATTTTTTTATATATTATACATATTTTTAAAATTTAAATATAATTTTTTATAATTATTTTAAAAATTTGGGTTAAAAAAGTGATTTAAATTAATTAAATCATAATTTAATAAAAATAGTGGCAGAAGGGATGCATGGCAGCATCCGATTCATAGGTTCAAACCGCATACGCGGTTTGCAATCATTGGCAATTATTGCATTGCCACATGATCTTTCTCATTGATTGCGGCGGTGCAAGAATCAGTGTCACGCTGCTTAACCATGTTAGACACGATCTCCTGCCCATTGGATCATCTACAATTTAGGACGGATGAACAATATCACGTCGGACAGGAGGAATAACTATGGGATCATATCCACGATTAATCAAAGCCACAAAAAGGCTTGATCAATGTTGTAAAATGTGAGATTAATGGTCTAGAAAACGTAAACTAAGAGTACGTTACGAAATAACCCTAGAGAGAGTTTTTCATCTTATTCTCTTGATAGAATCGATCAAAATGCTTGAAATTTTAAACATATATAATATACATAAAGAGAATTCATAGGGGACCACTTGCGATCTAAAATGCACTTTGCAAAAAGTTATTTAACTTAGGGTGTATTAGACTAGGATTTGAGATTATACCTAATCCAAATGTTTGATCTGGTTGATCATGGGCTTATTGCACTTATAGACTATCCATACTCCTATTTGTTAAAGAAGTTGTGGTCTAAAAGCTCTAGATTAAATGATATAGCCCTTAGATGGATTAAGGTCTTAGATCACTGGAAGCTCTCTACCGACAAGGTTTGACCTGACGGATTGGAGTGGAGAAAGGTGGGGGAGTATTTGGAGAGCTCAATGGAACAAAGAATTAGGCTTGAGGAGGCTTAGGGAAAGAATAATCAAGATCCTCTCTAATGAGGCCCTATGCCTTTATTTAATGCCCCCAACCCTAGGATGGATGGCTAAAATGGCTCCTAGGGTTAATTAAGAGATATCCAAGCTCCCTTAGCTATGTTTTGGGTTAAGGGGAGGCTTCAGGGTGTTTAAATACCATGTGGGTCAAGTATTTAAGCTAAATAGGTCAAGTTTGACCAAATCAAGGTTGGGTTGACTAAGCCAAGTGTTGACTAGGTCAATATGGTCAATCAAGTCCAAATGAATTAGGAGTTGAGCTAAAGGGGATTTGAAACTGATTTAAACTCAAATAGGGTTAATTTGAACTGGCTTTGTCAACCTAGGTTGACTTGGCCAACAAGGTTGACCCAAGTCCTAATATGGGCTCAACAACTTTGGTATGATCCATTGAACCCAGTGGGAGGGGTCTAGGGTCTAGATTGGTCAGTTTGTCCAAGAAAACTCCCTTGTCCCTAGTCTAGTTAAAAGCAAGGTCAATAAACGGACCCCCAACAGGGGCAACAAATACTAAATGAATCGTGTGTGTTGGCTGAAAGTTCGTTCGGGATGTTAAGAGCCCTATGAACTTAGTCCCAAGCTAACCAAGAGGGGGGGGGGTGAATTGGTATTTTAAAAGTTCTTGAGACAAAGAAATAAATTCACAAACCAAATCACACCACCAAACCAAATGCGGAATTTAAAAGTGCGGAAAAAATAAGAACCCAAGATTTATAGTGGTTCGGTCGACTAGACCTACGTCCACTACTTGGAGGAACCCTCCAAGTATTGCACTACAAAACGTGACTCTCCTTTAGCCCCCACAGCTAGGCGGAGAAGCCCTCACAAGAAACTCCTTTTTGCCACCCCGGCAAGGCAGAGAACCTACCTCCTTTTGCTTCCTTATGAAGCTGGCAGAGAACCACAACCAAAAGCAAAACTCCTTACCTCTACCGACCCTTCCACGGACGAGAAACTCCAGACGAAAGACAAGCAGAGCGATCCTTGAGCAACCCTTGTGAATCCCCTCACAAGCTCCCCCTCACAAGATCCTCTCTCTCTCCCTCTCTCTCTTTCTCTCCTCAAGGTCTTCTCAGGTCAAGGCAGCAGCCAAAAGGTCTCTTAAAAACGTTGAAGAAGAGCTCTTTAAATAGAAGAGCTCAAGAGGAGCTCATTAATTGCAAGTAGCCAACTTTATCGTCCCGGCCGATATGGACATCGGCCTGGCCGATTAGTACAAATCAAGGAAGATCGGCCAGAGCACAGCCCTGGGAACAGTCCTGGACGATTGAAATTTGGCTTGATCGTCCAGGCCGATCTCACGATCGTCCTGTCCGATTAGTTCAAATCAGAGGTAAATCGTCCTGAGCACAGCCCTGGGAACAGTCCTGGCCGATTGAAATTTGGCTTTGATCGTCCAGGCCGATCTCACGATCGTCCTGGACGATATGATCGTATCAATCATCCTTAATTACTCCCTTGATTTCCTGATCAATTAAGGCATAATTTGGTAATTTCGTCCAGGCCGATCCTGGAATCGTCCTGGACGATAATTTTAAAATTCAGTATGCCTAAACTGTCTAAGGCGGCTATCTCTTTCTATTTTGAGCTTATCGTCCTGGCCGATACACGTATCGTCCAGGCCGATATGTTAATGTCGGCTGCCTTAATTAAGAATCCTTTATTAGACTTTCTGTTTTAAGCTGATCGTCCCGGACGATATAAATATCGGCCGAGCCGATGTGGGCAAAAACAGAATTTCTAAGCCTCTCAAGTGTGTGTGTGAAGGGTTACTTAGCATCAGTCTTTTTGATTATTACAAGTAGACTCAAAAGGTGAAAAATAAAATTACAGACTGACTCAACCCTAAACCTACGCGATCCTGGACTTGGCTTCCTCTTGATCGTCCGATCTTCGATTCCTGAAAAGTTAGAAGCAACAAGTAGTCCAAGAGAGATAGTGTTTGTCAATCATCAAAACATAAGCCATGAAAATAGTTTGCAACAATCTCCACCTTTTTTATGATGGCAAAACACTACGAAAAAACAGATGGAAAAAAAAAAATTCAGGATTGATGTAAAAAAGAATCTCATAAACTTCTCCCCCTTTTGACATATCAAAAAGGAGGATTCAAGAAAGCAGAGCGAAGAGACCCCCTTTTTTTTTTTTTTTTTTTTTTTTAAATCAAGGCATGAACATGATAGCATTCCATGTGATTGATTCAAAAATTTGTGAGTTAATGTGTTAATAAGCTCATCATCAATCTATAGAGTTAGAATATCCGATCATGGCTACCCTTAGCTCAGACATTTTTTAGGGTAGAATTGTCTTTTGAAATCAATGACCTAACTCAAGAAATTAATTGGTTATGAGAAAAAAAAGAATTTTACTTATCACTTGGCTTAAGAAAAACTATCTTCATACAATAATGAGGTAGAGTAAATTTATCACAATCGCAATTTAATCGAAGTCAAGTCTTTGATAACCAACACTTCTAAGTTCTAAAAGATTTAAAAAAGAGAGAGTAGCTTGTTTTGGAGTGGGCTCATTTTATGCCTCTTGACAATTGGTTGGCGCACTGCGCATCTTTTGATACACTTTGTGTATTCTATATTTTCAAATTTGGCGCTTTGCGCATCTTTTATTGGCATCATTGGCATTTTTTTTTTTTTTTTTGCAAGCTATAGTCTCTTTTATGATCTTTTAAAGACAAAGTTGTGAATAGATCTTCTCATATATTAGAGAATAGGAGCACTCTCTCTAACCAAAGGAAGAGTTATCACAAGCAGAATCAATAATCAAGGACAAGAGTAACGTAAGCAATTTTGATGTGAAAAAAAAAAAAAACTTTAAACATTATAAGTATAAAGATAGAGTTTTTGAAGCAAGTTTTAAGAAAAGATCTCAATTCCATAAACAATCTTTAACTTGAGAGAGATTTTTGATTAAAGAAGATAACTATGCCACTAAAATAGGTTAGAGAAAGAGACAATCACACAAAATATTTTCTACCATCTAAGAGATTGAGTAGATAAAAGCATATTGACTACAAAAATTCCAAAAAGCAAGGACAAGGAATATAATACCATATTAGCCATGATTTTTTGAAAACTAACTAAAAAAAAAAAAAAAAAAAAAAAAAAAAAACACAAAAAAAAAAGAAAAAAACAACAAAACAGAAAAAAAAGTAAAAGAAAGAAAAATAAAAAAAAAAAGTAAAAAAGTTTCATGCATTTATATCAATCACACCCAACCTGGTCCTTAAAGAGCTGAAAGTATCGAAGGCCAGTGGTTTAGTAAAGATGTCTGCTAGTTGATTTTCAGTTGTCACATGGTGTAACTCAATGTCTCCCTTAGTCACATGATCTCTAATGAAGTGATGCCTAATGTCAATGTGTTTAGTCCTTGAATGTTGGATAGGATTCTTAGATATGCATATGACACTAGTATTATCACAAAAGATTGAGATGGTACTTACATGTAATCCTAAATCCAATACCTGTTGTTTCAACCAAAGGACTTGGTCCTCACACAACTTCCAAGAGCAATGTATTCAGCTTCAGCAGTGGAAAGAGCAACAGAGTTTTGCTTCCTACTAGACCAAGAGACCAAAGATTGTCCAATGAATTGACAAGTTCCAGAAGTGCTCTTTCTATCCACCTTGCATCCTGCAAAATCAGAAGTCAGAAAAACCAATAATCTCAAAAGAAGTGCTATGTCTAGGCACTACAGAAAATGGGTTTGCCTATACTTCCAAAAATCTACGATCCAAACGGACAAGATAAAAGGTTTCATGCATATATTATTACAAAACCAACTGGTACTTACCGAGCGGAAAGTATCGAAGGCCAGTGGTTTAGTAAAGATGTCTGCTAGTTGATACGATGTACGCACGATGGTGTAAACCGTCGGTATAGTACCTGACGGCTATAACCGCCGTCCACCGCCATGTATCCTAGCCGGCGGTCTAACGGCGCATGTCAATGTGTCTAATGAACCAGACGAATTTTGGCCAGGATTTCTTAGAATGCGCCGGTAATTTGACCGGCGGTTTTCGGCAAAAGGTTACAATACCGAGCTGCCTAACCGCCATGTAATCCGGGTCAAAATCCCGATTGTTTCAACCAAAGGTATTGGCCACACAAAACCTTCCGCAAGAAAAATAATTCAGCTTCAGCAGTGGAAAAAAGCAGCGTCGGAATTTTTTTCCTACAAAGCCAAGAGACCAAAGATTGGCGGTTAACAAGTTCCAGAAGTTAGATTCTATCCACCTTGCAACGTAAAAAATCGCCGGTAAGAGTCAACCGCCGCCAAAAATCTCAAAAGAAGCGTTAAGTCCTGTAGTCTAGGGTACCAAATCCCTAATCCTTGTGTCCCCAAAAGATATCTAAAAATTCTCTTAACAGCAGTCAAGTGGGACTCCTTAGGGTCAGCCTGAAACCTAGCACAAAGGCAAACACTAAACATGATGTCAGGTCGGCTCGCAGTCAAGTAAAGTAAAGATCCAATCATGCCTCTATACTTCTTCTGATCAACAGACTTACCACTTGGGTCCTTATCCAATGGAGCACTAGAAGTCATGGGAGTGTTAATTGGCTTGGCTTTGTCCATCTCATATTTCTTCAAAATGTCCTTTATGTATTTTGTTTGATTTAGAAAAGTTCCATCCTCCAATTGTTTTATGCTAAACCCCAAAAAGTAGGACAACTCTCCATCAAAACTCATCTCAAACTCTCTACTCATTGTTTTTAGAAAAATTATCACACAAAATTTTTATTAGAAGATCCAAAGAGTATATCATCCACATAAATCTGAACAATGAGTAAAAATCATCTCCAACTCTCTTAGAGAAAAAGGGTGGTGTCTACACTTCCCTTGACAAACTCCCTCTCTAGTAAGAATGTGCTAAGCCTCTCATACCAAGCTCTTGGTGCCTGCTTTAAAACCATACAATGCCTTTTTTTAATTTAAACACATGATTTGGAAATTGGGAGCTCTCAAAACCTGGAGGTTGTTCTACAAACACATCTTCTTTTATCTCCCCCATTTAAAAAGGCACTCTTGACATCCATTTGAAAAAGCTTAAATCCTTTATAACAGGCAAAGGCTAATAGCACCCTAATGGCTTCCAATCTAGCTACAGGGGCAAAAAGTCTCCTCAAAGTCTATCCCTTCTATTTGATTGTACCCCCTTAGCCACCAACCTTGCTTTATTCCTCACCACCACTCCTGAATCATTCACTTTGTTCTTAAAGACCCACTTTGTTCCAACTACACTTTGTCCTTTAGGTCTTTCCACAAGTTCCCAAACATCATTCCTAACAAATTGATTCAATTCTTCTTGCATTGCTAAAATCCAAAACTCATCAGAAAGGGCTTGGTTAATGGTGGTAGGTTCAGTCATAGAAATAAAAGCAGAGTGGTTCACCTCCTTCCTAAGTCCATGTCTAGTCTTAACTCCATTAGAAGGGTCTCCTAAGATCAAATCCTTGGGGTGACTTGTAGAGTATCTCCATTCTCTAGGCAAAGTGTGTGAAGTTTCCCCCCTTTCAACAAAGTTCTCTCTACTCCTTGGGTGACACCTTCTACTCCTTCATTACTTGGGTGCTCACACCCCTTCCCCAAATTCTCTACTCCACTAGTAATCTCT
The DNA here is from genome assembly GCA_019514585.1 of Dendrobium officinale. NCBI lineage: Eukaryota > Viridiplantae > Streptophyta > Magnoliopsida > Asparagales > Orchidaceae > Dendrobium > Dendrobium officinale. Next base: position 19,618,838 of record CM033694.1, read on the forward strand.
CTAATATCATCATCTTCTACTCCATGTTTCTTAGGCTCAGACTCATCAAAAAACTACATGAGTTGTTTCTTCCACCATTAAAGTTCTCTTTGTTAAACACCCTAAAAAGACTTCCCAACACTAGAATATCCCAAGAATACTCCCTCATCAGATTTAGGATCAAATTTTCCCAAGTGAGATTTCCCATTGTTGTGAATAAAAACCTTACAACCAAAGACATGAAGGTGGGAAAGATTGGGTGTCCTACCCTTAAGGATCTCATAGGGTGACTTTTCTAATTTGGCTCTAACATTCACCCTATTCAACACATAACAAGCTGTGTTAAACTGCTTCAGCCCAAAAGTATTTTGGAAGTGAATACTCAGCAAGCATGGCTCTAGCGGCTTCTACTACAAGGTCCGGTTCTTCCTTTCAGCTACCCCATTCTGCTGAGGGGTCCTAGGAGCTGAAAAATTGTGACTAAATCCCTTTTTCCTCACAAAAACTCCAAATCTTTCATTTTCAAATTCTCTCCCCCATGATCACTATGGATGGTCAAAAATCTCACAACCTAGCTTCTTCTGAATCCAAAGTAGAAAATGTTCTAAACTCCTCAAAAGACTCATTTTTATGTGAAAGAAATCTAGTCCAAGTGAACCTTGAGTAGTCGTCAACAATCACAAAACCATAGACTTTCCCTCCCAAACTAGCCGTGCTAATGGGTCCAAATAAATCCATGTGAAGGACTTCTAAAGGTCTAGAGGTGCTAATGTCCTTGATGGGGTGAAACGTGGAGTGGACTTGCTTTCCTAGTTGACAGGCATCACAAAGGTGGTCTTTTGTAAACTTAAGTTTGGGGACACCTCTAACTAGGTTTTTTTGGGTCACTTTCCTAAGGGTTTTCATACTTGCATGACAAAGCCTCCTGTGCCACAACCAAGAATCATCAATCACAGTTTTTAAGCAAAAAGAAGCAGCACATTCAATGTTATTTAAATCAAGCATGTAGACGTTGTTGATCCTCTTTCCCTGCAAAAATAGTGTTGTTACTTAAACTTACAATGCATGAATCCGTAAAGAATTGTACGATGAAGCCTTTGTCACAGAATTGACTGATGCTGAGCAAGTTGTGCTTTAATCCATCTACAAGCAAAACATTTTCAATCATAAGGTTCTTGGAATTACCAATTATACCTGCTCCTACCACCTTCCTGGTGTGTGTTGTCTCCAAGGGTAACCTTGCCTCCAGTCCTGGACTCGATTACAACAAACTGGCTAGCGTCACCAGTCATATGTCGAGAGCATCCACTGTCCAGGTACCACATACTCTCACGAGGTCTTTTGTGAGAGCCTTCCTGCAAAAATTATGAAATGTTAGTTTTAGGAACCCAAGCAGGTTTGGGTTCCTTCTTATGAAGAGAAGAATGCAATGCATGTGTGGTATGCTGTGGATTATGCACCTTAGGTCTCCACACCCAATGTGTACTATGGTGAATTGTGCAAGTGTGTGAAATATGTCCTAGCATGCCACATGAAAAACATCTAACTCCAGGAAAAGGGATTTCTTAAATGATTTGAGTTATAATGCCTCTTCTTCCTAGGTTTTGGCAATTGATCAAAAGTAGAAGTCATCCGATTTTTCTTATATGCTTCTAAATCATTTTGAATTTTCAAATTTGTGCTTTTTAAAACTTCATTTTCAATCCTCAAATTTTTCTCTTTCTCCTTAGACTTCTTAAAATCTGATTCAAGTGATGTGTGTGATATTTTTTAATGCATCAAGTTCTTCAATTAACTCATCATGATTTTTATTTAATTCATCAAATTCATCAAGTAAAGTCATGTGATTTGAATCATTTGTTTGATGATCTTTAATCAAAATTTCATGCTCTTTTTGTAGATTTAAAAATTCTAGTTTCAAGCTAGCATGAGTTTTCTTTAGTTTTCTATATGATGCATGAATTTTTTTCTGAAACTTCAAGAAGTTGATCGTAGAAAAGTTCACATACCTCTTCTTGATCGCTTTGGTCTTTTCCCATGAAACACAAGTTTGTAGTTTCTTCCTCTGATTCAGTCTCAGAGGAGTCAGTACCAGATTCTGCCAAAAAGCTCCTTTGGTTTTTCTTCTTGTCCTCCCTAGACTTATCTTTTTCTTCTCTTCTTCCTTTGCTTGATTGATCTCTAAGTGTAGGGCAGTCAGTTCTCACATGTCCAGGCTTCCTGCATTCAAAAACAAACAACATCAGAAGATCCTTTAACATATTTGTGATCCTTACCTTTCCTCCAATTTTGATGATGCCTATGTTTCTTCCTTAGAAAGCTTTTGAATTGCCTTGTGATGAAGGCAACTTCATCGCTCTCAGACCCGGAAGATTCAGAATCCGATTTGTGCGCCTTCAGTGCGATTGTTTTCTCCTTTTTCTTCTCACCTGCATCAAGATTTCTTTGATTCACACCTTGCTCGTAAGCAATGAGTGACCCAAGTAAGTTATCAATGGAATAAGTATTCAAATCTTTTGATTCAGTGATTGCAGTTATTTTTGCATCATAAGACGAAGGCAAGCATCTCAAAATCTTGTTAACTTTTTCATAATTCGAAAGCTCTTTTCCTAGTGCATGCAATGAAGTAACAATCTGAGTAAACCTAGTGTACATGTCAAAAAATCGATTCATGAGGTTTCATACGAAAAAGTTCGTAGTCATGCAAGATAAAGTTCAAACGGGTTTGCTTAACTTCATTAGTACCTTCATAGGTGATGCATAATTTATCCCAAATCTCTTTACCAGTTTTGCAAGTTGAAACACGCATGTAATCTTCAGATTTCAAAGCACACAAAAAAACAGTTCAAACATTTTGCATTTAACTGAGCCAAATCACGTTCATCGAAAGTCCATTCAGTAAAAGCAACTTCAGTTTTAATACCATTAATTTCATGAGAAGGTGGAGAATAACCTTCTTGAATAAGCATCCACATGCGATAATCAGTAGATTGTAAAAACGTTGACATGCGGGTTTTCCAAAAATCAAAAGGTAAGTTGTCAAATAGAGGAGGTCGTGTAATCGAATAACCTTCAGTAGTGTTTCTATTTCCTATGTTAGCCATGGATCAAATTCAAAAAGTTTTCAAACTTAATTTTTTTTCGAATCCCGCTCTGATACCACTTGAAAGTTCGTTCGGGATGTTAAGCCCTATGAACTTAGTCCCAAGCTAACCAAGAGGGGGGGGGGGTGAATTGGTATTTTAAAAATTCTTGAGACAAAGAAATAAATTCACAAACCAAATCACACCACCAAACCAAATGCGGAATTTAAAAGTGCGGAAAAAAAATAAGAACACAAGATTTATAGTGGTTCGGTCGACTAGACCTACGTCCACTCCTTGGAGGCACCCTCCAAGTATTGCACTACAAAACGTGACTCTCCTTTAGCCCCCACAGCTAGGCGGAGAAGCCCTCACAAGAAACTCCTTTTTGCCACCCCCGGCAAGGCAGAGAACCTACCTCCTTTTGCTTCCTTCTGAAGCTGGCAGAGAACCACAACCAAAAGCAAAACTCCTTACCTCTACCGACCCTTCCACGGACGAGAAACTCCAGACGAAAGACAAGCAGAGCGATCCTTGAGCAAACCCTTGTGAATCCCCTCACAAGCTCCCCCTCACAAGATCCTCTCTCTCTCCCTCTCTCTCTTTCTCTCCTCAAGGTCTTCTTAGGTCAAGGCAGCAGCCAAAGGTCACTTAAAAACGTTGAAGAAGAGCTCTTTAAATAGAAGAGCTCAAGAGGAGCTCATTAATTGCAAGTAGCCGACTTTATCGTCCCGGCCGATATGGACATCGGCCTGGCCGATTAGTACAAATCAAGGAAGATCGGCCAGAGCACAGCCCTGGGAACAGTCCTGGACGATTGAAATTTGGCTTGATCGTCCAAGCCGATCTCACGATCGTCCTGTCCGATTAGTTCAAATCAGAGGTAAATCGTTCTGAGCACAGCCCTGGGAACAGTCCTGGCCGATTGAAATTTGGCTTGATCGTCCAGGCCGATCTTACGATCGTCCTGGACGATATGATCGTATCAATCATCCTTAATTACTCCCTTGATTTCCTGATCAATTAAGGCATAATTTGGTAATTTTCGTCCAGGCCGATCCTGGAATCGTCCTGGACGATAATTTAAAATTCAGTATGCCTAAACTGTCTAAGGCGGCTATCTCTTTCTATTTTGAGCTTATCGTCCTGGCCGATACACGTATCGTCCAGGCCGATATGTTAATGTCGGCTGCCTTAATTAAGAATCCTTAATTAGACTTTCTGTTTTTAAGCTTGATCGTCCCGGACGATATAAATATCGGCCGGGCCGATGTGGGCAAAAACAGAATTTCTAAGCCTCTCAAGAGTGTGTGTGTGACAATCATCAAAACTTAGCATCAGTTTGCGTCACTTTTCGATTGATTACAAGTAGAAAGAGGAAAGTAAATCACTTACCTGCTTGACCATATCGAAACAACATAATAGAAGGTTTAAAGATACCATATTCACCTGAGCATATTGAAATAGTGAATGGGGGTGACTCAATACTCACTTGACCATATCAAAATAGTGAATAAAAAAGTCACAAAATTTGATGTCTTCCTGACTATATCGAAACAGTAAGACAATCAGGAAAATGTTCTAACATTCACCTGACCATATCAAAATAGTGAATGTAGTCTGCTTGAAGTTCACCTGACCACATCGAAACAATGAAATAAGGAGTGAAAGATAGCTCAATAACCCCCTAACCTGAGGTATAAAATAAGGGGAATGAAGAGGTGGTGAAGTATGCCTCATAGGGACACTATCAGGCACCCGACCAAGAAAGGTTTAATATTTGCCTAACCATATCGAAATATTAAATATGAATAGCTCAAGAATCACTTGACTATATCGAAATAGTGAGTAAGGAGTGAAAGAAAGCTATACAACCCCTTAACCTAAGGTATAAAATAGGAAGAATGAAGAGGTGGTGAAGTATGCCTCCCAGGGACTCTATCAGACACCAAACCAAGAAAGATTTAACATTTGTCTGACCATATCGAAACAAAAAATGTGAATGTCTCAATACTCACCTAATCATATTGAAATAATGAGTAAGGAGTCATAGGTCTAATTTCTACCTGACCATATCAAAATAGCAGAGAAAAAGAGAAAAAATACATCGATAATAACCTGACAAACACCTAAATAGGGATGTGAGGGAAAAGGAAAAGTAGATGGGAGAATTCTAAGGGAATAGCTATCTAAGAAGTCCCAAGCTAACATTTTAGTTTCTACATGGTAGAGGACAACTCGTCATGGCCACGAATATCCAAATACCGATGGAATTTCTTAGGAAACAATAAATCATATGAAGCAGGAGCATCAGATTAATGCCTCAGTGGACAACAGAAAGAGAAACACCAGCAGTAGAGGGTGAGAGGGGCATTCTCATTTCGAGTGGGTAACAATTTAAGTTGCGAGGGGATACACTCCCTACGAAGAACCAAGCTCTATCAAGGAGAAATGATCATTAAGGAATCACAATGGTAACACAACCACCAATTGGTGGGGTCCTGTGAGAAGTGAGAGTAACCTTAACACATCCAAGGAACCTCTCTGTCAGTCAGGAGTTAGGTCCCAATGGGGAAATAGGTAGCTAAATAAGCTAGGGAACTAATCTTCTGCTGTCAAATCAAAACTCACATGATGTACCACATTATAATTAGGGAGATAAATTGAGGTAACGAGGGGACACACTTTCAACCAATGATAATAATTTCAAATAAGGTCAATAATCATCAAAAGATCACAGCAGCAACACCCACATCAATTGGTGGGACCCTGTGAGGGGTGAAAGAAACACCAATGCATCCATAGAACTACTCTAGAAGCTAAGAGTATGATATAAATGGGATAGTAGGTCACCAAAAGAGAGCAGAAAGGGGGCTGAACTTTCCCTAGAAAATCCAATCCTATGAGGAAGTGATGTGATGTTAACATCCAGGACAAGATATACCACATCACCAAAATGACAATCATAAAGAATTATAACAAAATAAGTGCAGGGCCATGTATGAAGCAATCACCGAGATACTTCAAAGAAGAGGGAAATGGAGAGAAGTTTGGGGGAACTTGAGCTCTTAGAGAGTAAAATTAAGTTCTACTATTGACAAGGGAAACCAATTCTGCTCAACTGAGAGCTTTCCTCTCTTTTATCGCAATATTTTTTTAAATATATTTTTATGTTCACAGTCATAGGTTTGACATATCCCATACTATCAAAGGTAATACATGGTAGAGGGATCATTTATCATATCCATGGGTTACTCCTAGTATGAAATATCCTCTGATGATTGTAATATAAAGAGAGGGAGATATTGTTGGCTTTGATAACCCATGCCATATTTGCCACACAAATAAAATTGGGGAGAGAGATATTATACAAGATATATAAAAAAGTGATACATTGGCTTTGATAACCCTTGCCACATTTAACTCATGTGAACGAACTAGGGAGCATAATTATAGCAACATTGATGTATGAATGAAATCCATATTAGGATATTGGATCAACATTACCATTCCAGACTAACATAGGTTGGTATGGATCTAGTATCATATTCCTTAAGGGGTCTAGTGAATTGTTTTGGTATTCCAGACCACACTTAGGAGTGACAAGTAAAACTGGGGATCTAAAACTTATGGTAGATTCAAAGGTATAAGAACCCCATAAGTCTATACTGAGCTAGACAATAAAGCTTGAATATACATGAATCATATGATTTACATTATAGGAACAAGAAAAATCTAAGAAAATAACACATATTAGTTTTGATAACCAGACTACACTTGGGGGTGATAAGTGAAATTGGAGAGCTAAAACTTATGGTGAATTCAAAGGTGTATGAATTCCATAAGTCTATAATGATCCAAGAAAATAATATATATAAATCATATGAATTACATTAGAGGAATGAGGAAACCCCAACAAAATTGTATATATTACCCAGACCATACTTGGGGGTGACAAGTAAAACGGGGAGGAATAAACCATTGCAAAGGGGGAGACAAATTGAAGGTTCTATGTGATGGCACCAATGTGATTGGTGTACATCAACACAAGCACAAACATCACTACGACATATTAACGTATCACCTTTAAGGATAGCCTTATATATCACGTGATAGAGAACAAATCATCATTGCCATACAGACTTTTGAAAAGTAAGAGGAATTCCTTTAGGTAATATCTATACAAAGAGATATTTACAGGAAGTAGAGAAGCTCCCCCTATAATGTATGGAACACAAGCATTGTACTTTTTCAAGTACTATCAGTTGATGATAGGAATAGGGTGAAAACCATTTACCTCAATGAGTAGGTAAGCACCACCTTCATAGACTTGCTCTACGGTGAAGGGGCCTTCCCAAATAGGCTCAAATTTACTACTTCCGCGATAACACAAAATGATAGGCCTACGCAAGATAAGAACTAAGTTGCTAACCTGAAAAGCATGAGGTCGAACAAGGCGATCATGTGACTAGGTCATATAGGCCTGGTATAGCTTGAGGTTCTGATGAGCATATAGATGAAACTCTTCTAAACTATCAAGTTCTTTTAACCATAGTTGGGTATTATCCTCATGGAAAGGATTGTGGTTAACTTCCACACGTAACGAGCGAAGCATGACCTCAAGTGGGAGGATGGATTCAACTATGAAGGACAAATAATATGGGATAGACTGAGTAGGAATATGGTACATAGTCATATAAGTCCATAATACCTCAGGTCATTTATCATGCCACTCGCTCTTATTTTCCATAAGAATTTTTCTTCTCAATTACATGAGAGTATTATTAAATTCTTTCTCCAAGCCATTTTCTTTAGGGTAGTAAATTGAAGAGTATCACCAATTAATGTTATGGCTACGGGCAAATATAACGATTTTGGTGCTTCTAAATGATGGGCCATTATAAAAAAAATTATACAGCTTGGAACACCAAAGCAGTAAATAATGTAATCGCGAAAGAATCGCATCACATCCTCTGATTTGACTTTCCTAAGTGGGATAGCTTCTGCCCACTTAGAGAAGTAATCAGTGGTAGCCAAAATAAACCTATGACCCTTAAAGAAAGGAGGGTCAATAGGACCCTCTACATATGTGCCCCATCCTTCAAATAAGCCAAGACAATACAGTAGGATGTAGTGCATTAGGAGGTTGGTGAATTACTATGCTGTGAATATGGAACTGGTGGCACTTTCTAGCGTGCTCCATATAATCATGGATCATGGTTGGCCAATAGTAACCAAGGCATTTAATTTTTCCCTTTATTTTTGGTCTAAAATGATGAGCACCATAAATCCCTCATGTCTCTCACCAATAAGCTTACGAGCCTCCTCATTGTTAAGGCAATGCAACCATATTTGGTCAAAAAAAGCATTTATACAAGGTGTCATTTACTTAAATAAATGATAAGGCTATCTTTCTAATCTGCATAGTAAGAGATCAATCATTAGGGAGCCGACCATGCTTCAAATACTCAATATAGGGGACTCTCTAGTCTGAATCTTCCTCAACAATAATGACTGTAAGGGTTGTAAGGGTCTAATAATGAGAGGACATGTCTGTGGGGCACATGGCTTAATGGTACTGGATAATAATAGAAACTGGGCTTCTAGTTGGGTCAGCCAATTCCTTAGCTATTTTAGCTAATACATCTACTTTACCATTTGGAGATCGAGGGATTTTAGCCAAGGTCACTTTAGGAATTAAATATAAGAGCTCCATTACATTATTGTGATATGACAAAAGTTCAAGCTTAAGTACTTTAAAGACTCCAGCTACTTGATTGATGATTAGTTAGGAATCTCCAAAGATCTTTACCTACATAATCTCATCTGAATGACTAACTCAAGTTCCAAAATCAAAGCTTCGTACTCAGCTTCATTGTTAGTATGATACTTTGAAAGACTATAGGAGTACATAAGGGTATGGCCTTTAGGGGATACAAAAATAAGACCCAAAACTATCCTAACTATGAGATTTTCATTTGGATATAAGGATTTAATGGAGGATGCACTGTCAAAGTAAAATTACCAAATATGGGACTCCTATTCTTCCACACTCATGATTAGTTCATGAAGTAAATCATCATTGAGTGAGGAATCTATATGGATCAGGATAGTAGAAAGAAAGTCAGCTAAAGCCTATCCTTTGATGCCCTTTTGAGGGATAAAAGTAATATCTAACTGTAGTAGAATCATATACCAATATGATAAACAACCTGAGAGGGCCAGACGAGTCATCAAATATTGTAAGGGTTGACTTGAGAAATCAAGTTAATATTATGTGAAAGCATGTAATGTCTAAGCTTCTGCACTATAAAGATCAAGGCCAAACACTGCTTTTTTATTGCCAAGTATTTTAGCTCTATAGGTATCAACCATTTGCTAAGATAGTACAATTCTTTTCCTTGCCTACCTCATTCTCTTAAGCTAAAATTATACCCAGGGATTCATCAAGGGCCATTGTGTAGAGAATGAATGGCCTTCCCGGGATGGGTGCAGCTAACATAGAGGATTCATCAGGTAGCTCTTTATACTCTCAAAGGCCTCCTGACAATGTTCATCCTAATGAAAATGAGCATCCTTCTTTGTGAGGGTAATAAAGGGCTGACATTTACCAAAAAGATTAGAGATAAATCTCCATAAGAAAGCAAGCTTATGTTGGAAAGACCTATACTAGGTAAGACTCTTAAGAGGTTTCAAGTCCACTATGGCTTTGATTATGGAATGATCAATCTCAATGCCACAGTAGTAATCTATAAACCCCAAGAAATTTCCTGCACTGACACCAAATATGCATTTCAAAAGATTCATCTTTAAATCATACATGCATAGGAATTCAAAAATGATTTATAGATCTCGAGGTAATCTCAATGGACCTTACTTTAGACCACAAGATCATCCACATAGCATTTCGCTTGCTCGTGTATCATCTCATAAAAAATAATAATCATGGCACACTAAAAGTTGGCCTTGATATTCTTGAGACCAAAGGGCATCATATTGTAACAAAACATACTTATAGGTTTGCAAAACTTAGTGAACGTCTTCTCTTCAGGAGTCATCTTTATCTGATTGTAACCAGATGAACCAATTATGAAGGATAATATGCTATGGGACAAAACAATATCCACCATAAGATCAAGGATAGGAAGAGGTAAATCATCTTTAGGGCATGCCTCGTTTAAATCACGGAAGTGAATATAGACATGAATTTGTCCGCTCTTCTTTCAAATTGAAATAATATTGGCGAGCCAAGTAGGATACTTCTCTTCATGAGTGAATCCATCTTCTATAAGCTTCTTAGTCTTAGTGATCACCTATTATTTAATCTCCAACCTCATCCTACGAGGTGACTATTTAACAGAGACTACATCAGGCTTGATAGCGAACTTATTGGCTGCTACTTTTAGGTTTAAACCAGGCATCTTAATGTAATTTTAGGTAAAACAATCTCAAAATTATGATAGTAGTTTGATGTACTTTTGTGCCTATGAGTTAGACAATAGAGCACTATGAAAAATAAGCCTGGGATCTAATTCAGTGCCCAAGTAAACCTCATGCAATTCATCCATAGAAAAAGTGATGTCAACTTCGAACTCATGCAGAGCATCAAGGACCCTATCCTCAACATCACCAGGTTTTTTCTCATCGGTAATGAAAATAACCAGATATAAGTGAGAGGAAGCACGAATGTTGGCATGAGTAAATTTATCCTACTCAATATAACCAAAACCTTTCAAGGTTTGATGCATAATAGTTCGCCAAATACGAGCTTGTTATAGAGCTTGTTCATCAGACCAAGTCAAAGGAATGACACCTTGCTTAATATAGCTATCCATAAAAGGGGAAAAATAATGAGGGATATGTGTGACCCTATTATCTATAGCGATCTCCGCATGACCTTAACCCTCAGAATCGAGTAGGGCACCTATATTATGGGATAATGATGCACACTCACTAGGTCATTGTAGCACAAAGAATTTATGCAGTAAACACAGAGCGGTTATTAGTCTATAGTGGACCACCAATACTAAGGGAAGGAGTAAAGGAAGATCGTTGATGAGATTCCTCAACTCTTATTCTGCACATCTGATGGGAAAGAGATTGTTGGCTAGTAGTCTGACTTTAGATATCTACCTCCTCATATGAGCTACTATCAATAACAAAGCCACCATCAAGTATCATGTACCTACAAAAGGTAGGGAGTGAACTTTAATTAGTGGAACCAAAGGTTGGTGAGGGAATTAAATAATGACAAATGTCAAACATCTCATCATCAGAAGAGTCAAACTCGACAGTCAAAGAGAAAGTATAAAGATATGAGGGGGAGGGATTCGAGTGTCAAATTTTCTTACAGGGCGAGCTGACTCTCTACCTCTACCTCTACCTGCCATCCCCTACCTATACTAGGAGGAACATCATGCCCAACTGCAAACTAAAAGAAAGATCCAACAGGATCTACAGTGGAAACATTTGCCTCAATATGAATATGTAATAGATCCTGTACTAGTGGTTATATAAGGTCATTTGTAAGTGGTTGCATAGGACCCTGTATAATGATAGTAGGTATCACTAGTGATTGGGAAGTTGGAGGCATATGAGCCTTTCAAGATATATAATGCTTGATATCATCATAAATAGAGATCTTATATATGGAAAAAGGCTGAGTATCCCCAGGAATGGAATACTCCACATCATTCCTCATATACTTCAAGAATTGATGCAAGGTTGAGGGAACAATTCCATATTCATGCATCTATGGCCTTCCTTAGAGAGCTTTGTATGAGGTTTCTGCTTCAATAACATAAAACTTTACCTCAGTTAAGAAACCTCCAAACTTCAAAGGAAGTGTGATAAACCCTAGAGCGCACTGACCTTAGTCATTGAAGCCTTTCAACATTATCTTATCAGAAGTAAGCTTCAAATGACTGAGGGAAAGATCATTTAAATTTTTAAAACTTAGGATGTTGACTGAAGCTCCTTGGTTAATGAAGACCATGTTCTACTCATAACCATTGATTTCAGTGGTAACATATAAGGGACGATTATGCTTAGAAGTCCCTAAGAGAATATCTCAACCTAAAAAGGTAATATATGGTATCTCTCTCAAATATTATGCATCCCCAATAGATTGAGAAGTAAAGAAAGCTTGATAATATTTTGGCTCCAACAGTGATTTCATCAGATTCTCTCTCAAGTCGAAAGACATTATACGAGCATGTTAGACACTAAGAAGGGAAGGGATTTTCCTTAGGCGAGCTAATATATTATAATCAACCTCTAACTGAGGGCATTTTTCCTTCTCCCTAGACATCTCTTTGGAAGAAGGGATAGGATCATTCATGTTGGGTAATAATATTTTTATATTTTTCTTTAGTGTTCTTAGCCATCCTAGGCAGAAGAACTTTCCCTGAATAAAAGTGAATTTCATGTATTGAGTCAATCTCAACAAGAGATTTATTTAACTCAATAGTAACGGCTTATGTTAGCTATAAGGAAAGTGACTGGAGTGGGTTCTCAAACTCATTTCCTGAATTCATGTAACAACAACCCTCTTGAATGATAAATAAAGGCTGTTTCTTACACTCAGACCCATCATTACATGAAGGATTATTAACATTACTAGAAATATGCAACACATGAGAAGAATGAGTGCCAAAAAAAAAAAAAAAGAGCTAGAAGGAACAAAAGACTAAAAGTAATCATAATCATCTTCTTCCATTAATTAATCATCAATCGATGGAAGAAAAAAATCTTTTAACATAAGAACTGGAAGGGGTCCCTTCTTTCCCTATGAAGTTACAACAATTTTTTCTCTTTCATACATTTTTCTATTATAAAAAGAAAAAGAAATATTCTCAGTAGGCACTACAAATAAAAGAAGAAAAAGAAGCTGGCGAAGTAACTAGGCTGGAAACTATTAACTTGTCCTGAGAAACCTCCTCTCAACTGCCTCTGAACTCTGAAATGTTTGTCTTATCATACTCTGTCTTCTGAGAGAGTGTTATATGCCACTTTACCTCACAATCATAGGGTGGTCTACTGTCACTACTCTAACCATCATTCTGACTACCACTCTAACTATAACCTTAGATCATCTAAACAATTTGAGTAACCTTGCCCTAGAGCTATTCCAAATTAATATCGTATAGATTGATCTTCCCACTGGTCATGAGTCTCCGAAATCTATCCTTGAACACATAACAATCTTTAATGACATGCCAAATATGTCTATGGAATGGACAATAGAGTGGATGCTTTATCTACCGCTCTTCTTCCACACTATTATTCATTGGGATGTCAAAATATTCTTCTTAATAAAGAATTTAAATATATTCTTCACACTCTCCCTCTTAAAGGATTATTCCTTGCAAAGCCTCTCCTGAAGGTATTGCTGACTCTCTGAATTCCTATAGGAGGGTCTAGACTGTACTGCTGACTGCCCAAGGGTGTATAATGGCTACTATGGTGCTCAATGAACCATGGGATTCTTGACCTTATCTTGTGGATCAAAAGTACTGTGTATCTCCTCTCTCCTAGGAGGAGCTTACCCTAAAAACTCCCATTGAGGTATATGTGAGGTTTGACTCTCAACCTTAGTAGAGACTACAATGGGTATATTGTCTTACAAACTAATCATCTTTATCAATAACTTTTGAAAGTTTGAATGTTGAATCCATTCAAGTATGGAGCAATAGGACCATCTATATTCTTCAACAAAATCTCAACTGCATGTTGCTCTTGTAATTGAGACTCACACGAAAGACTAAGATTCCTCCATCTGACTATATAATATGGTAAGGCTCACATTGCTACCTGGCTACAACCAACTCACTCACTATGACTCTATGATGGACACTAATGAACCTCTAAATGAATAACTACTTGAGCTCTGTGAAGGTACATACTAAATCATTATGGAGATTAGCATACCATATAAATTCCACCCCAACTAAGCTGATGATAAACAACCTCAATATCAATGCATCATTCCCTCCTATGTTGCAACATATGACCCTGTACTGAGCCACATATTGCATTGGGTTACCAAACTCATAAAAATTATGAAACATGGAGGGACAAAACTAAGAGGTAAGGCTCCAGCTTGTACTCTACTAGGTAAGGACAACCCCTGCTAATAACCTCTCTAGACTTCCTAGAGGAAATGGCCTTTTTGACCTTCTATGCAATCAAATCCTAAATATGCCTGGGGGATAACTGCAATGACTAACTCTAGACTGGGGTACTGAAAGTAACTATTATTGGTGCCACTGGAACTATTCTAAAGGGTCTGGTGCTAACACAGGTGGTATTATCAGCTCATCCCTAGATGTAGTAGGAGTACCTATACCCATTATTTGGAGTATGACCCCAAAAGCTGTCAACTGAGTGGTCATCACCATGATGGCTCTATCCATCTTAGCCATCTAAGTTTGTAACTATAGAACTGTAGTATCTGTCTCAACTGATCGGAGAGATCCACTTACTTCAGCCTCTCCCTACTCTTCTACATCATTATCTAGCTCTCTCTATTCATCTGAAAGGCCTCATCTCATGACAACACACATAAGGTAAAGAGGTACATCTCCATCTCACTCTTCTTTGAGTAAGTCCTTAGAGAAGGTATGGCAAAAAGCCTCTATAAATGGGCCCATAGCAGAAGAGATCCTATGGGGACTAAGAATAAGAATGAAATCTACCCGAACTAATGAACTATCGGGAGGAACAACATCATCAATATCTGCTAAAGTATTATAGACTATCAAAACTGCCTCTAATCCTAAAGGAGCAACTATATCTAACTATATAACTGTAAAAATTAACTGCACTACAACAATAAGTGAGTCTAACTATCAGTGCCTCCATACCCATCTACTATAATGGGACCCAATAGGGGCCTCTAGCTATAAATAGGGGGGCTACAATAATAGAGCTAAGCTGAGGTCGAGCAAGCTCTAATTGCTATCTATATCCATGATGATGTAGGCATTATCCAATAATGGGAATACCTACTTGAGGTCTGATTGAGGAAAATGTACTAGTCTACTACTATGGTGGTTATCGTCTCTACCACTTGTACCTCTACTTAAGGGGCTACCTCTATAACTGATCATGCACTCGAGAGATTTGGTGGAGTAACTCCTCTCTACTGATAGGCCCTCTACCCCATGTTAAATGGATAATGTTTTAAATCCTCTAAGTGAGGGCTCTAGCAGCATCATCCCTGGGAACTATAATGCGTGGAAGAGTAATAGTAACAGCAAAGGACGCCATGATACATGCGACATCCTCCTCATCACCACTATGTGCCAGCAAGGAAAAGCATCCTCCATGGATAGCCTCAATCTCAGGTGCAATGATAACTTTGCAGGTTTGTATAACTGAAAGTAGGCGTGGCTCCTGCTATAAGGGAACCATCCTCCACTGAACCAGCTACTGTTGAGCCATAGAATCTACCATATAATGTCTTACTACCTTAGATCTAGCTAAATTTAGTCTCCTATTATTATTTCTATGGGCCCTTCTCCCAAGGCCAGAGATAGAGGATGACGCTATGTATGATCCCATTGACTGAAGGATTGATAGAATATGAGCTACTAGTATAAAAATTGATGGGGTCTGCTCAAAGGTCTCTAGGTGAAAGAGCTGGGAAAAAATAGAAACCTAATGAGAAGAGGGTGTCAATTTAAGCACCCCTCTTCTTAGAGGAGGAAGAAGGAGGGAAACCCAAACACGAGCAACATCCATTATGATAAAAGGAGGGGTAACTACTAGCTGCCAGCTTTAAGGGATCAGAGTAATCTAAACAATTGGTACGGTAGGTGTTGGTCTCCTAACTGCTGGATAAGTAGGCTGCAAACTAGCAGAAGTAGGATGAGCAGGTGCCCGGGCTATCCGCCGAGTGATTGGACATCTAAAAGGGTGCACGGCTACACAACCTCTCATTTGTGGGGGAGAAAATGTGGCAGCCTCAGAATGGGTCGGCCCGCCAAGGGTGACGAAGGTTGAGTCAGTGAAGGAACCAAAAGTGATTCCTCCAACAGGAGGACAGGTCAGCATGGACTCAGGAAGAGTCACCCACACATCAAAACTGAAATAGAAGGTAACCAAAGGAACAAAATACATCATGGCACTATTTGTCAATAAAAATAAAGATTTAAAAATAATCAATATGAGATGATATCATGAGAAAAGAAGAAGGATTGATAAGGGACGGAATACCCTAGGATTCCAGAAAGAAAGAAACCTAACTAGGGAGGAACCTAACTAAGGAGAATGGACCTAACTAAGGAGGACCATAGCTAAGAATAGGATAAACCTAACTAAGAGGTATCATACCCACAGTACAAACGAGAGAGAATAATATAAAATCTAATGATGGAGAGAGAAACTTATCCCATCGTGGTCGCCAAAATATGTGGGCCTCCAACAGGACACTACTCAATAGGGATAGAATGTAAAGGGTACAATCATACTATCCTATAGGATAAGGTGGTTATAGGCCTTTGCACTCTTCACAAGTGGGCTAATAGGAGTGCATATGAGATCATACATATGATTAACCATTGAGGATAATAGCTTTCACTTGCGCACTTCAATGGGTAATGATATGTATAACCTAATCAAAGTCACAAGATTTTCACCATCTAATATATTAGCTTGAGTGAGAATTATTTGATGTGGGATTCAGCTTTCCACGTGTGCAATCCCCCGTGGTTAATTATATCTTAAGTCGAGGCCTAAGAAGACTCTCGATTAAGAACTATATATTATTCTCTCAGATGGTATTAGCACATAGGGAGGAGTCTAAGAACTTCATATTCAAAGGGAATGAAAGGTTCAACTCAGCTTGTTCAATATGCATGGCTCATATCATCATCTGGAAGGACTAAGGTAGAGAACAGAAACTATAGAAAGATAATACTGCACTCTAAGCATACAAGAGAGAAAGATGGATATAACACTATCCATGTGATGCATATAGGTGGAATTTATAGCCTCTAAGGGATAGAGGGCTTACCCATTTATGAGGCATACTATGGGACAATGATAATAGTAGCCTTAAACCCTAATTCTATAGTGGGTTTAGTATTCTACACACAATACTAACACTCATGTCCTATCCAATACATTCTGGACTTATATCCTGCCTAAAAAAAAGCTAACTAACTACCTAATTGTATAAAATTCATGGTGTATTGTCTTTATAAAAGATGGGTGGGTGGTTGAGTCTTTGGAAATTAAGGTTGACATCTAAAGAGGTTCATATGTGACCTTGTACTTATGAATAATAATATGCTTCTAAAACTAATACAATTAAATTTTAGTTTTAGTTTGTTTCTAATGTAATGCATGCTAGTCAAAATTTTCAAATCAGGAATATATGAAATTTAAAATAAAAACTTACAAAAATAATTTTTTAGAAGACTAGACTGCCCCAGGTGCAGCACCTCATTCTAACAGGTTAGAATATCAGAACTTTACCCGCAGGTAAGGAAGTGTCTAAACAAGGATAGAGGGGAATACAATAATATGCATGAAACCTATAAAAAGCATTTCATTTCTACTGTATAAGCAATCTAAACACATCAATAAAATATCAACTAGAGCAAAAAGTATCCAAAAGTCCATAGCAAGTGCTATATAGTATATAGCCCATGCTCTACTGATAACAACCTAGATTTTAATCCTATAGAATGACCCAAATATTAAAAACAAGGCATTTTTATCTTGATCTTTATCTTCTGGCTCCTCAATTAGTTTCCTTTCTCAACCTCCTAATAGTATGTCCTCTATAAGGATACCAAAAAAAATAATAAAAATCCCCTATAAAGGATTCTCTTTTCTCTTTGGATCCCTTATATTTAAAATAACTTATTTTTAGATTTTCACAACACTATACTTTGAATAAAATTACATCAATAATATAAAGAAAAAGTCTAGACTCCTATAAGGTTATCCTAAGTAGTTATAATAGAATATCCAAAGAAATTATATATGAAAATAAATGTACTCAAGCAAGCTACACTTGGTTATGCTCTTATTTATTTAGGGGTTAAGCAGCTGAAGCTCCTATAGAATTATATGTGATTTATTTATTTATAACCCCCCTTTTTAGTGTTCTTTGAGTATGACCACTTGTAAAAAATATCATAAATATCAAAATTACTCCAAACCTATGGGTAATTTATCGCTCATCACATCATAGAGATAATAAAGTAATCAAAATCACCAAATAAATAATCATCACATAAGGCTAAAATAACTAGCACACATGCCACATGCAAATCTCCACATCACAAATACATAAAGAAAGAAAACATCGGCCTAGCCTAAAGCTAAAATTCATGTCCTAATAAATATTTTTATGTGTGTATAGTAGGCTGTGTGGTCTCGGGTATATCCTATATTAGATAATTAGTTTAAGTTATTTGTGATTTCATTTGCTAGAGGTCAAAGAGGAATTTTAATTAAAGTATAAATATTAGTGCCTTGAGGTCAATTTTATTTCATTTAGTTGAATGGTCAATTTTAATTATTAGGATAATATTTTTTCAAATTTAAGTTGAATTAGCAAATTTTGGAATGTTCGGGGTTATCCTATCCACTAGATCAAAGGGGCCCAAAGTTGACTTTTAGAAAAAAAACTAAATTATAAGTTCTAGTATTTTTATTAAATATTAGAACATTTGGGGAGTAATTAGACTTTGAATTTGTTGGATTTGGAGCTTTCTACGCAAAGTTATAATTTTTAGAAGTTTGGGTTTAGTTATTGAATTATGGTTAACCAAGGATTTGACTTTCTTATTAAGGTTGATTTCTATAATGTTCATATTTTTAGTGAATACAAGATTTTAATTGAAATTGAATGCCTTTTAGTTTACTAAATTTTGATTTTTCTAAAATTAGTTATGATTTTTCAAAATTTGGTTATTTAACGAATTAATTAAGGGTATTTTAGGGATTTTTACTTAAATGAAGTTCAAACCTTTTGGGATCACCTCCTAAGGTCAGTAATGACCTAAGAAAGTGTTTCCAAGTGTTTGGGAGATTTTTAGATTTTTTAATTAATTAATTTAATTAAAGTATGATTTTTAATTAAAATTAAATTAGTGTTTGAGTTAAGGTCCAATTAAGTATATTTTAATTTTCTTGGATTAAGAATTCAATTCTTAAGATTTTGATATATTATTTATAATTGTTTTGGTTTTATTTGGACTTATTAGAATTTTCTGAAATTTTTGAGGTTTAATTAAAAGGGTAAATTATTGACGTAAAGGGATATAAAATTTTCTAGAAAACTCTTAGGAGTATGAAATGTCACTATGTTTAAATGGTCTAAGTTTCATGTCATTTGGAGTTATATCCTAATCCCTAAATTTTCTTCAAGGTTTTTAGACAAGTCTTCAATATTTGTCCTTAAGATGTCACTAGGTTGAATGAGTTCAAATTAAGTGTTGTGACTAACCCATGGGTACCATAGGTAAATAAAACACATAATAGCAAGCCAGGTCGTTAGAACTAGGAGAAGCCTAGGCTAAGTGCTCATGCATCATAAACATGTAAATATTAAATAATAATTAATATAATTAATAATTTGATTAGTGAATAATTGGAGTCTAATTATTCACTAATCCTTCCCCATGAATTCTTTTCATGTATCTAAGCTATGTTTGAAATTTTACAAGGATCCCTCAATATTTAAACATTTAAGTTTACATATAATTTTCAAAAAAATTAATATATATATATATATATATATATATATATATATATATATATAAGTTTAAAAAAAATACACAAAAATATCTTAAAATAGTTCTAAATTATTTTTGAGAAATCTACTGATAATCTTAAAATATTTTTAAAACATTCAAAATAGATTTTTAATTTTTGAAAATATTTAATTAAATATTAAATAAGCATTAAAGTAATTAAATAATAAAGATTAATTAGGAAAATTTAAGTTTTTTTATCTCTAAAATTAATTTTAAATTAAAAGATTTATTAAGTTTCTAATAATTTTAAGGTATTAAATTTATTTTTATGATTGAAATTTTATTTATTATGAATTTTAAAAGTTTAGGGTAATTAAATGTATTTAAAATAAGTTTTAAATAATTAATTTTTAAAATAAATATTAAATTAAATTAAATCTTAAAATGTTTTTAAAATTTTAAAATCTTTTAAAAAATAAACTTTCTTTAAATTTTAAAATTATTATAATTTAATTACAATTCATTATTAATTAATTTTTTAAATATAAATTAATATAATTTTGGATTAATATATTTTAAAATAGTTATTTAATTATTTAGAATATCTTAATATATAAATATTTTAATTTTGGAAAATATTTAATACTTAACTAAATATTAATTAACTATTTAAAATAATATAAAATTATTCAAATTATATCAAGTATTTTTAACTTAAGTTTTCATTTTAAAATACTAAAAGTATATTTAATAATTTGATTAGAACATTTAAAACAAAATTTAGATTTTTTAAAATATTAAAGTTAATATTTAATTAAATATTAATTAAATATTTAAAAAATAAAGGCTTTAAAATAATTTAAATTACATAACATATTTTAAAATAATTTTAATTTTAAATTAAATTTCTTAAAATTTTTGATATATTATATATATTTTTTGGATTTAAAAATATTTTTTTATAATTATTTAAAGAAATTCAGGTTTAAAAAATGAGTTAAATCAATTAAAACCTAATTTAATTGAATTGGTGGCGAGAGGGATGAGTGGCAGTGTCTGATTGGCAAGTTCAAACTCCAGACGCGATTTGCAATCATTGGCAATAATTGTGCCGCCACGCAATCATTGTCAATGATTGTGGCGACGTGGGAATCAGCACCGCATAACTTAACCAGATTGGACAGGAAGACGAACTATGGGATCAAATCTGTAATTAATCAAAGCTGTAAAAAAGGCTTAATCTAAGCTGTTGATCATGATATTAATGGTCCAGAAAATGTACACCAAGAGTACGTTACAAAATAACCATAGAGAGGGTTTTTCATCTCATTCTCTCCATTGGATTGATCAAAATGCTTGAAATTTTAAACATAGATAGTATAAATGAAGAGCATTTGAGGGGGACCATCTTGAAGTCTAAAATGTACTTTATAAAAAGTTATTTAATCTAGATTTTTTTAGACTAGGGTTTTAGATTATACATAATCTAAATGTTAGATATGGTATATCTTAGGCTTTTGTTGCACTTGTAAACTATCCATGCTCCTATTTATAGAAGAAATCGTGGTTTGAAAATCTCTAAATCAAAAGATAAAGCCCTTAGATGGATTGAGGTCTTGGATCGCCAGAAGCTCGCCGCCGGCGGGGTTTGACCAGCCTAATTTGAGTGGGGAAAGGTAGGGGAGTATTTAGAGAGCTTAATGAAACAAAGAATTGTGCTTTAGGAGACTTAGGGAAAGAATAATCAAGATCCTCTCTAATGAGGCCCTAAGCCCCTATTTATAGCCCCCAACCTTAGGATGGACGGTCAAGATGGCTCCTAGGATTAATTAAGAAAGATCTAAGCTCCCTTGGTAGTATTTTGGGTCAAGGAGAGACTTGCGGGTTTTTAAATACCATGTGGGTTAAGTAGTTGACATAAATAGGTCAATTTTGACCAAATCAAGGTTGGGTTGACCAAGCTAAGTGTTGACTAGGTCAACATGGTCAATCAAGCCCAAATGAATTAGGAGTTGAGCTAAAGGGGATTTGAAATTGATTTAAACTCAAATAGGGGTGATTTGGAATAGCCTGGTCAACAAAGGTTGACCTAGGACCCAGAATTGGGCTCAACATGTTTGGTTTGACCCATTAAACCCAATGGGAGTGGTCTTAGGGTCTAGCTTGATCAATTTGACAAAGTTAACCCCCTTGACCCTAGTCTACTAAAAATCAAGGTCAACATGGAGTAAAAGAATTCTTTGGTTCTCTGCCTTCATTAGGTGGGTAAAAAGGAAATTCAAGATTCTCTGCTTACTCTTAGAGGGAGTAATAGGATTCAAGGTTCTCTACCTCACCGTATTTGTGAAAAAAATTTGTAAGGGCTTCTCTACCTTATTATGGGAGAAAAAGGAGAGTCACTTCATTTTAGTACAATACTTGGAGAGGGAGTCTCCAAGGATTGGACATAGGCCAAGTTGACCAAACCACTATAAATATTGGCGTGTTCTTTCTTTTTATCTTTCCACATTTAAATTTATGCATTATTCTATGATTTTTTGTAGTTAAAATCTCTTATATTTATTATTGTTAAATTAGTTTTGCTTTTGCATAAATCATTTGTTTTAAATATTAAAAAATTATTTCCTTTTTAATTATGAATTTTTAAATAACCAATTCACCATCCCTCTTTTGTTAGCCTTGGGACTATTTCTTTATGGTTTAACACAACTCACAAATTTTTAAGTGGTATCAGAGTGGGATTCATAAGATCAAGTTTTAGAAAACTTTTGAATTTAGATCTATAGCTAACTTTGGAAATAAAAACTCCGCGGAAGGATATTCAATTACTAAACCACCTCTTTTTGATAATATACCATTTGAATTTTAGAAAACTCACATATCCAACTTTTTATAATCAATTGATTATCGTATATGAATGCTTGTTAGGAAATGTTATTATGCCCTTATAGATTAGTAAATGGTGTTAAAATTGAAATTTCTTTTTCTGATTGAACTAATGATGATAGAGACCTAGCACAACTAAATACTAAGTGATTGAACTATTTTTTCCATGCCTTTAAAATCTGAATATTATATGTGTGTTTCCACTTGTTCAATAGGTAAGGAAAATTTAGAATGAACTATGCATAACATATGATGGTATAAACAAAGTTAAACAATTTAGATGAACATTCTTCTGCATGATTATAAACTTTTCCACATGAAACCTTGCGAATCTATTTCTAAAATATATACTAGGTTTACACAAATTTTTACATGCCTACAAGCCTTAGGAAGAGAACTAACAAACTATAAAAAAGTTAACAAGATTATGAGATGTTTACCTTCTTCGTTTAATGCAAAAATTATTGTTATTACTGAATCTAAGAATTTGAATATTTATTCAATTGATAACTTATTTGGATCACTTATTCCTTATGAGGAAGGAGTGAACCAAAGGCAGCTTGATGCAGGTGAGAAGAATAAGGAGAAAACTATACCCTTAAAGGCTAATGATTATGACACTAAATCTTCTGTTTCTAAAAATGATGACATATTAAGGAAAAAGTAAAAGCATCATTAGAAGTACAACAAGGGTAAGAATAATAAGAATTCTAAAGTTTTTTCTGATGTTGAATGCAAGAAGACAGGGCATCTGAAGTCTGATTGCCTAAATCTTAAATCTCACCCAAGCAAGAAGAATGGTAAAGAAAAACCTAAGTTTAGGAAGGATAAGAAAATGACCAAAAAGGCTTTCTAGGTGGTCTCAGCATTAGATTCCTTTGAAATTAAAGCTGAAGAGGAGTTATTAAACATATGCTTAATGGATGATAATCATCTTAATCACTATAATCAAAAGGAGGTATGTGAGCTTACTTATGATTAATTACTTGAAGTTTCTTAAAAAAATCATTCTTTATATAGGAAGCTCAAGAAACTGCATGATATCCTTAAAAATGATTTTTTAACTCTATAGAAAGAGCATGAATGCCTGAGAAAAGATCCTTACACTTTAGATAGAAATTATATGACTTTACTTGATAAATTTGATGAATTGAATAAAAAGCATCTTGATTAAACTAATGATCACAATTCCTTGAAAAGTTACATATTGAACTATAAAATGCATATAAGAATTGATATCTTCTTCCATCTAATTTAGATAGTAGGGAGCATGCTTTGAAAATAAAAAAAGTAAATTCTTGAAAATGCAAATAAGTTTTTAGAAGCTAAATTAATTGCTTTCAAAGAAAATAAAAGTCACCTACAATGGAAGAGTTTCATAATCCATCATATCAGCATGCATCTTTCAAACCTTGGAAGAGGCACCATAACACGAATAGATTTGTAAATCTTTTTCCTAGTGCTAGATATTTTTCTTGTGGCATGCTAGGACATATCTCCCACACTTACACCGTTCACCATAGAATATACTTGGTGTGGATAGCACAACTTCAAAATACACAGTATAGCATGCATGTATTTCATTCTTCTTTCATAAGAAGCAACCCAAACCTATTTGGGTTCCCAAATCTAATATCTAATGATTTTATAGGTGCACTCTTACAGAAGGCCTCGTGAGAACATGTGGTACCTAGACAGTGGATGTTCAAGGCATATGACTAGAGATACAAATCAATTCATTTTGTTGGAGGCGAGGATAGGAGGCAAGCTAACACATAGAGATAGCATCACCAGAAGAGTGATGGGGTCAGGTATAATTGGAAACTCTAAAGATTTCATTATTAAAATGTTTTATTGGTAGCTGGCTTGAAATATAAACTTCTTAGTATAATCCATCTCTATGATAAAGGCTTCAGCATCAAATTTTAATCTATGAGTTATATATAAGCTTAAATGACAAAATTGTTTTATAGGGAAGGATTATCAATAATGTCTACATACTTAATCTAAATTACATTAAATCTGACACTAACCTTTGCATAAAAATTGTTGCTGGTGAATCTTAGTTATGGTATAGGAGATTGTGTCATGCAAGCATAAAAAAACCTTTGGAAAATCACCCAAAAAAGACTTAGTGAGAGGAATTCCCAAACTAGAGTTCATAAAAGACCACTAATGTGATTCCTGTCAATCAGGGAAACAAGTCAAATACTCATTCCACTCAATCAAAGACATAAACACTAGCAAATCCTTAGAAGTCTGATACATGGATCTCTTTAGACCTATCACACTGCAAGCTTAGGAGGGAAAGTCTTTGGGAATGTAAGTAGTAAGGGATAAATTCCTATCTCATAAAAGTGAATCATTCGATGAGTTTAAGTTTTTTTCACTTAGATTCAGAGGAAGTTATGTTATGAAATTCTAACCATTCATAGAAAATATGGTGGAGAGTTTAAGAATAAAATTTTGAATTTTTCTATAAGGAGTAAGGGATAGGTCATAACTTTTTAGCTCCTAGGACAGAACAGAGTAGCTGAAAGAAAGAACATGACCCTAGTAGAAGCCACTAGAGCCATATTAGCTGAATGCTCACTTCCAAAATACTTTTGGGTAGAAGCGATTAATTCACCCTATTATATTTAGAATAAGGTAAATGTTAGATCCAATCAGAACAAGACACACATTGAAATTCTGAAAGGGTAGGGCACCCAACCTCTCACACCTTCATGTCTTTAGTTGTAAAGTGTTCATTTTGAGTAATAAGAAATCTCTACTAGAAAAGTTTGACCCAAAATATGATGGAGTGTTCCTATATTACTCAAGTGTTAGGATATCCTATAAAGTTTTCAATAAAAGAACACTGATAGTTGAGAAGATCACTCATGTTGTATTTGATGAATATGATAATTCTGGAGGGTCTAGGGTAGAAGAAGAGGAAGTTGTAGAAGTCACCCAAGGATTAGAATCTATAAATATGGAGGAAAGAGCATAATATAAAAATACTTTGCTTAGAGAATGGAGATATTCTTCAAGTCATCCTAAAGAACTAATCTTAGGATACCCATCTAAAGGTGTCAGAACTAGACATGGACTAAGAAAGAGGTAAACCACTATGCATTTATTTCAATGACTGAATCCACTAACTTAAATCAAGCTCTATCTAATGAATTCTTGATCCTAGTAATGCAAGAAGAGTTAAATCACTTTGTTAGAAATGATGTTTGGGAGCTAGTTGAAAGACCTAAGGACCAGAATGTGGTTGGAACTAAATAGGTTTTCAAAAACAAAAGGAATGACTCTAGAGTAGTTATGAGAAATAAGGCAAGATTTATGGCTAAGGGGTATAATCAAATAGAAGGGATTGATTTTAAAGAGATATTTTTCCTTGTAGCAAGATTGAAAACTATTAGAGTGCTACTAGCCTTTGCTTATTTTAAGGGATTCAAACTATATCAAATGGATGTTAAGGGTACCTTTCTAAATGGGGTGATAAAGGAAGATGTGTATGTTGAACAACCCCTAGGCTTTGAAAATTTAAAATTTTTTAATCATGTGTTCAAATTTAAAAAGACTTTATATGGACTTAAACAAGTATTTAAGTATTGTACATAAGGTTAAGCACATTTCTACTAGAAAACCTTTGTTAAGGGGAGTGTAGACACCACCCTTTTTTAAAAAAGGTAGGAGATGAATTACTCATTGTCTAAATTTATGTTGATGATATTCTTATTAGATCTTCTAATAAAAATTTATATAATGAATTTTTAAAAATAATGAATAAGAAATTTGAGAAGAGTATGATGGTAGAATTAACTTACTTTTTGGATTTAAGAATAAGGCAGAAGGATGATGGAACTTTTCTTAGTCAATATAAATACATTAAGGACATCCTTAAGAAATATGAAATGGAATGTCTCCTTGTCTAGTATACAATAAAACTCTGTTGCCCTGTCCACTACTAAAGCTGGGTACATAACCTTAGGAAGTTGTGTGGCCCATATCCTTTCGGTTAAAGAAACAAATTTTAGATTTAGGATTACCTGTAAGCAAAATTTAAATCCTATGTGATAACAGTAGTGTCATCTATATTTTAAAGAACACAATCCAGCACTCCAGGATCAAACACATTAATATAAGACATAACTTTATTAGAAACTACGTCACTAAAGGAGACAGAGATACACCATGTAGCCACTAAAAACTAACTTGTTAATATCTTTACAAAACCAATGGTCTTTAAAACTTTCAGCATCTTAAGAACCAGATTAGGTGTAATGGATATTAATATTTGAAATTGTTGCTTTCTAATTTTTTATGTTTTTATTTTTTTTATTTGCATGATTGTTTCTATTTATGTATTTTTATTTTATATTTTTTCAATTTTTTGTTGTTTTTTCCTTTTGAATTTTTTTTTATCAATGTTCACTACTGATATTGATTTCTTAAATGATATTTTTGCCTTGTATTTGGTTTTAAAAATTTGTAAGCTGTGATTGACTTCCTTAAATCAATTAAGGGAAGAAAATTTTATGATTATCTCTCTTCTTCTAACTCCTTTAGTAGTGCATTTTTCTTTTTGAAGTAAAATCTATTTCAAATTAAAAGTTGGACTTCAAAATTGAGATCTTTTTATCTTCTTACAATAATTTATCTCATATGAATAATGCTAAAAGTCATTAAATCACGTTTGAGTTTTCTTGATCAGAATTATTATATTTATCATATGGATATGATTTTGATTTATGGCTTATTCTTTCTTATAATAGAGAGTGAGTTTTTTTCTCTTCTATCTAGAAGATAATCTCATAACTGAGAGTCTTTAAAAGTTTTGAAATTAAGTCAGCTTGCAAAAAATGACAAGAGGTACAAAATAAGCCTACAAAAATAAAAAGATGTGCAATGACCACCAAGAAATTACAAGATACTCCAAAATATATAGCAAATCAGAAGATGTGTAAAGTGTACCAGATAATTAAAAAAGAGGCATAAAATGAGCCCACAAAAAAATAAGATTTCTTCTCTTTCAAATCTTTAAATCTTAGAAGAATTCATGCGCCACTTAATCTCTTCAAACACTTGAATTTTGAAAATCATGATTTTTATTGATTACTTTGCAATATTATTATATCAAATATTTTTTTCTGAAATAAAGTTTGAACATATCACTTTCCTTAAATGTTTTCTTTTCTGAATTTGATTTTTATTTTAAAACAATTTTCACCTGTAAGGAGTCCAAGCTAAGATTAACAAGATCGGTTTTCTAACTTTTCCAGATTTTACCATTCTTAATTCATTCTTTTTTATTTTTAATCCAATCATAATGGAAATTTATTATTTACTAGAGTTGATCAATTCAAAAAAAATGTTTTGATTAGTTTTTATTTATTTGTTGTGTTGTTTTACGTTCTTTTTTGTATTTTTATTTTTGTCTCAAAAAACTCATAATTGTCACTTTCCATATCCTAGATTTTTTTTCTATTTTGTTCACATGAACCAGGATGATCCACATCATTCTGTACGATCTGAACACAAATACACCTCTCCAATCACGACAAATCCAACGATTGATATAAACCAATTATTGGTGATCGTACTTGAAGATTCTCATTTTGTCCTGTATGATACACATGGAGGAAATAGTTATTTGATTTGTTGATTTGAATGATGTTAGGTAAATTTATTCAGTATGATGTCTGATCCCTTTATTTAACGGTTATACAGGCTGACTCCTCAGGACAATTACTCTGTCTCTAAGAGTTCAGTATGATATCTAATTTTCAAGCATGATAAGATTAACTTTTTTGATTGATCATCTGGAAAAAATTATTGCACCTTCATCTTAGATGATATTGCCAATCCTATATAAATAGCCAATCTATAAATTATTCTTTACTCTAACCATTCTAATTCTCTTCTCTCTTCCTCAAACTTTTAGTTTTTGAATATGGCTGGTGGTAAACGATTGTGTACACTCACATGCAGCTCTTCTTGGAGTGCTATCAATTCTTCATTTATTGAAGCTGCTGATGAAGCTGCTTACACCCGCTATAAATATATAGGGATTAATCCTTCAAAGGTTGTTAATTAGGAGGTGTTGAACTATTAGGTACTAGACCTCTTTGCCTACACCACCATTGGCTTTGTTCTTACACTTGATTTCCCCTTCAATTTTAAACTACTTTTCAAACTTTTTGCCATTCTCCGCCTAAATGTTGACTTCATTGTAGTACAATCGTATGTTAATAGACATTCTATTGAAATAAACTATCAAGATTTATATAAATTTCTCTGCCTTTCCACCATACGAGACAAACATAATATTTTGTCTTAAGATCCTAACTTTAATTGGGGCCATATAAATACACTTCTTAGAGAAACTAATGCCCCCTTTCATGACTTTGTAACTAGTACCTTAATAAAAGATGCCAAAACTATCCAGCACATTCTTCATGAAAGTTCGTCAGGGATGTTAAGCCCTAAGGAACTAGCCTGAGGCTAACCAAGAGGGGGGAGGGGTGAATTGGTATTTTAAAAATTTTCTTAAGCAAAGATCAAAATAAAAAACAAACCAATATCACCAAAAAGAAATCAACATGCGAAAAAATAATTACGGAATGTAGTAAGAAAAGAACACGGTGGTCAACTCGACCTACGTTCACTCGCCGGATGAAGGGTGAAGACTGGAGAAGACACCTTAGAAACTTGCTTGGAGAAACCTTTGTGAATCCCTCTCACAAACTCCCCCTCATAAGTTCCTCCATCTCTCTCCCTTTCCTCTTGGCTCTCTCAGGTCAAGACAGCAGCGAAAGATCTTACAAAGTAAAGAATAAGAGCTCTTAAATAGAAGAGCTTCAGAATAGCTCATTAATTATAACTTGCTGACTTTATCGTCTAGGATGATATAAATATCGTCCTGTACGATCAGTACAATTTAAGCCTAATCAGGCCGGACGATCTGGGACTAATAGAATAAATTTGTTCATATCATTCAAGACGATAATATATCATCCTGTATGATTAGTTCTAACCACAGATTATCGGCCAGACAATAACTCGGAAAGGAGGTCTAGACGATCCAAAATTAGCTTGATCGTCCGGGCCGATCTCACAATCATCCCGAACGATTAGTTCAAAACTAAGGAAAATCGTCCAGAACATCACTCAGAATAAGAGCTACCATGTGTTTGATCGTCTAAGAGCAACCAAGGATTTTTGAACTGATCGACCCAGACGAT
Organism: Dendrobium officinale; assembly: GCA_019514585.1. Lineage (NCBI taxonomy): Eukaryota > Viridiplantae > Streptophyta > Magnoliopsida > Asparagales > Orchidaceae > Dendrobium > Dendrobium officinale. The sequence continues at coordinate 19,648,736 of CM033694.1, forward strand.
CCTAAGATCGTTCAAGATGATGTGATCGTATCAATCAAGCCTTAATTGCTTTCCTTAATTACTAAATTAATTTAGGCATAATTGTGTTAAATCATCCAGGCCGATGTAATGGATTAGCCTGGCTGATGTCTAAAAATAAATCATACCTAAACAAATCTGGCTGCTGATTCTTTCTAATTTGAGCCTATCATCCTGGACGATACAAGGATCGTCCAGGATGATGTGCTTAATGATCCCTGCCTTAACCAGGATACCCTAATTAGGGTTTTTATTCTTAGTCGGATCGTCCTGGCCAATATGGACATCGGCCAGGCCGATGTACTCAAAAATAGAAAATAAAACAAAAACCCTCAAGTGTGTATGTGCAAGGTTACTTAGCATCAGGAACCACTTTTACAATGGACTCAAGAAAGGAAAAATTACAAACTAACTCCTAGATTTACCCAATCTTGAGCTGACTGGAGTTGCACTCGATCTTGTGGACCTAAAAAGTTAGTAGGCAAGGCAATCGTAGATAATTATGAATGTTTTTCATCATCAAAAGTCTAATCCATAAACTGAGATTTGTAACAATCTCCCCCTTTATTATGATGGCAAACACAACTAGAAAAATCTAAGTAATTATGGCACTCTAATGAAAATAGTGTAACGAAAAGCAGTTAACTAAATTTCAGAATCAAAAGTATAAGTTATAGAGGACTATTCCCCCTTTTGACATCACAAAAAGGAGGAGGAAAGTAAAAAAACAGAACAAAAATTAAAACAACCATAAGAAAAACAAATTATAGAAAAAATAGCATAATAAAAAACTAGAAAAATGAGGGACCCTGATCATCAGATGGAGGAGGTGGTGGTGGTGGTGGCTGAAAGTAACTGGTCAATGATGCAAACTGAGATCCAAACCAGGCCATGCCCGGTCATGCTGGTGCTGCATACGGATGATGTCCTCAGTATGTTGCTGCTCCTATGTAGCTACGTAGGCCTCAAAGCGGGTCTCCAACTGATCAAATCTCTCCGTGAAGGACTTCTAAAGGTCTAGAGGTGCTAATATCCTTAATGTGGTGAAAAGTGGAGTGGACTTGCTTTCCTAACTGGCAGGTATCACAAAGTTGGTCTTTTGAAAACTTAAGCTTGGGGATAGCTCTAACTAGGTCTTTTTGGGTCACTTTCCTAAGGGTTTTTATACTGGCATGACATAATCTCCTGTGCCAGAACCATGAATCATCAATAGCAGTTTTTAAGCAAAATGAAGCAGCACATTTAATGTTATTTAAATCAAGTATGTAAATGTTGTTGATCCACTTTCCCTGCAAAATAGTGTTATGAAATCTAAAGATTTAGCACAATTAAATGCAAAATGTTTGAACTATTTTTTCTGTGTTTTAAAATCGAAAGATTACATGCATGTTTCTACTTGCACTACTGGTAAAATAATTTGGGATAAATTGTGTATCACCTATGAAGGTACTAATGAAGTTAAGCAATCCCGTTTAAATATTCTCTTGCATGATTACGAACTTTTTTATATGAAACATTCTGAATCAATTTCTGAAATGTATACAAGGTTTACTCAGATTATTACTTCTTTGCATGCCTTAAAAAGAGAACTAACTAACTAAGAAAAAGTTAATAAAATTTTGAGATGTTTGCCTTCCTCTATTGATGCTAAAATCACTGCAATTACTGAATCTAAAGATTTGAATACATATTCGATTGATATTTTACTTGGCTCACTCATTGCTTACGAGTAAGGGGTGAATCAAAAAAATCTTGATGCAGGTGAGAAAAAGAAGGAGAAAACTGTGGCATTAAAGGCTAACGACACAGACTCTGATTCTTCCGAGTCTGAAAGCGATGATGTTACCTTAATCATAAGGCAATTCAAAAGCTTTCTAAGGAAGAGCAAAAGAACCATCAAAAGTGGAATAAAGATAAAGGAAACAAAAATTTTGAGAATTCTAATGATATGATTTTCTTTGAATGCTAAAAGACAGGACATGTTAAAGCTGATTGCCCTACACTTAAGTCTCACCCAAGCAAAGAGAAGGGTGAGGAGAAACCCAAGTTCAGGAAGGACAAGAAAAGATTCCAAAAGGCGTACTGGGTGGATTCTGCATCGGATTCATCTGAGATTGAACCTGAAGAGGAGACAATAAACTTGTGCTTAATGGCAGACGATAATCTTGATTAAGGAGACCAAGAAGAGGTATCTAAACTAACCTATGAGCAACTCCTTTATGTTTCTGAAAAAATTCATGCATCATATAGGAAGCTTAAGAAAATTAATGCTAGTTTGAAATTAGAATTTTTAAATTTACAGAAAGAGTATGAAATTCTTTTTAAAGATCATTCTACAATTGATACTAATCACATGGCTTTACTTGATGAGTTTGATGCATTAAACAAAAAATATGCTAATTTATCTGATGTTCATAATTCTTTAAAATCATCCTATGCTAATTTAGAAAAAGAATATAAAAAATTAGAAAATCTAAAAGCTTTTGAAAATAAAAAACCTTCATTTCATGCATCACATAAAAAGCATCACCATAGATTAGTGCATCCTTTTTCTGGAATTAGATGTTTTTCATGTGACATGTTAGGACACATTGCACACACTTGCACCATTCACCGTAGTCCACATTGGGTTTGGAAACTCAAATTGTATGATTCACAACATAACACACATGCATTGCATTCCACTTTCCATAAGAAGGAACCCAAACCTGTTTGGGATCCTAAATCTAACATTTGATAATTTTGTTGGCAAGTTCTCACAATAGGCCTCGTGAGAGTATGTGGTACCTGGATAGCGGATGCTCTCGACATATGACTGGCAACGCCAATCAATTCATTTTGTTGGAGACCAGGACAGGAGGCAAGGTTACTCTTGGAGGCAACACCACCAGGAAGGTGGTAGGCTCAGGTATGATTGGTAATTCCAAGAACCTTTTGATTGAAAATATTTTGCTTGTAGATGGACTGAAACATGACTTGGAAAGCAGATCAACTTTAAAACATCAGTCATCTTTGCAACAAGAACATCATCATAAAATTTTTGGCAAATTCATGCATTATCAGTTTAAATAATAATACTGTTTTATAGGGAAAGCGGATCAACAATGTTTACATGCTTGATTTAAATAACATTGAATGTGCTACTTTATTTTACTTAAAAACTGTTGTTGATGATTCATAGTTGTGGCACAGGAGATTACATCATGCTAGTATAAAAACCCTTAGGAAAGTGACCCAAAAAGACCTAGTTAGAGGAGTTCTAAGCTTAAGTTTTCAAAAGACCACCTTTGTGATGCCTGCCAATTAGGAAAGCAAGTCCACTCCACTTTTCACCCTATTAAGGACATTAGCACCTCTAGACCTTCAGAAGTCCTTCACATGGATTTGTTTGGACCCATTAGCACTACCAACTTGGGAGAAAAAGTCTTTGATTTTGTGATTGTCGATGACTACTCGAGGTTCACTTGGATTAGATTTTTATCACAAAAAAATGAGTCTTTTGATGAGTTTCGTGCCTTCTTCACTTGGATTCAAAAAAAGCTAGGTTTTGAGATCTTGACCATCCATAGTGACCATATGGGAGAGTTTGAAAATGAGAGATTTAGAGTTTTTTGTGAGGACAAGAGGATTAGCCACAACTTCTCAGCTCCTAGGACCCCTCAGCAGAATGGGGTAGCAGAAAGAAAAAACCAGATCTTAGTGGAAGCCGCTAGAGCCATGCTTGCTGAGTATTCACTTCCAAAATACTTTTGGGCTGAAGTAGTTAACACAGCTTGTTATGTATTGAGTAGGGTGAATGTTATAGCCAGATTAGATAAGACACCCTATGAGATCCTTAAGGGTAGGACACCTAATCTTTTTCACTTTCATGTCTTTGGTTATAAGGTTTTCATTCACAATAATGGGAAGCCTCACTTAGGAAAATTTGACCCAAAATTTAATGGAGTGTTCTTAGGATATTCTAGTGTTGGGAAGTATTTTAGGATGTATAAAAAAAGGACTTTGGCGGTGGAGGAAACTACTCATGTAGTGTTTGATGAGTCTGATCTTAGAAAGCCTAGAGTTGAGGATGATGATGATGTTGGAGAGATTACCACTGGAGTAGAAAATTTAGTGAAGAGGGTAGAGCACCAAAACACTTAAGGAGTAGGAGATGTTACCCAAGGAGAAGAAAATGTAGATCTAGAGGAAAGGTTTGAACCTTCACACACTTTGCCTAGAGATTGGAGATACTCTTCGAGTCATCCTAAAGATCTAATCTTAGGAGACCCTTTGAATGGAGTTAGGATTAGACATGGACTTAGGAAGGAAGTGAACCACTCTGCCTTTATCTCAATGACTGAACCCACCAACATAAACTAAGCCTTTTCTAATGAGTTTTGGATCTTAGCCATGCAAGAGGAATTGAACCAATTTGTTAGGAATGATGTTTGGGAGCTTGTAGAAAGACCTAAGGGACAAAGTGTAGTTGGAACCAAGTGGGTCATTAAGAATAAGGCGAATAATTCTGGAGTGGTGCTTAGGAATAAGGTAAGATTGGTGGCTAAAGGGTACAACCAAATAGAAAGGATCGATTTTGAGGAGACCTTTTCGCCTTGAAAGTTCGTTAGGAATGTTAAGCCCTATGAACTTAGTCCCAAGCTAACCAAGAGGGAGGGTGAATTGGTATTTTAAAAAATTTCTTTTCACAAAGAGCAAAAACACATAAACAAAAATCACACCACCTGAAAAATAAATGCGGAAATAAAAGTGCGGAAGCAAGAAACAAGAACACATAAATTTATAGTGGTTCGGTCAACTCGACCTACATCCACTCCTCGGAGGCACCCTCTGAGTATTGCACTACAAACGTGACTCTCCTTTAGCCCCCACAGCTAGGCGGAGAAGCCTTTATAAGAACCTCCTTTTTGCCACCCCGGCAAGGCAGAGAACCTATCTCCTTTTGCTTCCTCCTGAAGCTTGCAGAGAACCACAACCAAAAGCTAACTCCTTACCTCTACTGACCCTTCCATGGACGAGAACTTCTAGACGAAGAAGAAGCATAGCGATCCTTGAAGCAACCCTTGTGAATCCCCTCATAAGCTCCCCCTCACAAGATCCTCTCTATCTCCCTCTCTCTCTCTTTCTCTCCTCAAGGCCTTATCAGGTTAAGGCAGCAGCCAAAGGTCATTCAAAATGTTAAACAAGAGCTCTTAAATAGAAGAGCTTCAAAGGAGCTCATTAATTGAAAGTTGCCGACAATATCGTCCAGGCCGATATGGACATCAGCCTGGCCGATCAGTACAAATCTCAGAAGATCGGCCAGAGCATCGCCCTGAATGCAAACTGGACGACTTAAAATTGGCTTGATTGTCCAGGCCGATCTCACGATCGTCCCGGCCGATCAGTTCAAATCAGAGGAAAATCGTCCAGAGCATCGCCCTGAATTCGAGCTGGCCGATATTTATCATCCTGAGGTAACTAAGGTTTTTTGAATAGATCGTCCCAGCCGATCCTGCGATCGTCCATGACGATATGTTCGTTTTAATCATCCTTAATTACTCCCTTGATTTCCTGATCAATTAAGGCATAATTTGTGAATATCATCCAGGCCGATCAATGATCATCCTGGCCGATAATTTAAATATACAATATACCTTAATTATCTATGGCAGCAACCTCTTTTTGTTTTGATCTTATCATCCTGGCCGATACACGTATCGTCCAGGACTATCTTTTAATGACGGCTGCCTTAATTAAGAATCCTTATTTAGACTTTCTATTTTAAGCTTGATCGTCTAGGACGATGTAAATATCGTCCTGGCTGATATGAGTAAAAACAGAAATTCTAAGTCTCTAAAGTGAATGTGTGTAGGGTTACTTAGCATCAGTCTCTTTGACAATTACAAATAGACTCAAGAAGGGAAAAAACAAAGGATAGACTGACTCAACCCTAGACCTACGCAATCTTGAACTAACTTCGTCTGTTCGTCCGATCTTCGATTCCTGAAAAGTTATAAGCAACATGCAGTCCAAGAGAATCAATAATGTTTGTTAATCATCAAAACATAAGTCATGAAAATAGATTTGCAACACCCCTGTAGCTAGATTGGAAGCTATTAGAGAGCTATTAGCATTTTCCTGTTATAAGAGATTTAAGCTTTTTCAAATGGACGTTAAGAGTGCCTTTTAAATGTGGTAATAAAAGAGGATGTGTTTGTAGAACAACCCTTAGGTTTTAAGAGTTCCCAATTTCCAAATCATGTTTTCAAATTAAAAAAGGCCTTATATGGATCAAACAAGACCCCCAGAACTTGGTATGAGAGGCTTAGCATATTTTTACTAGAGATGGAGTCTGTTAAGGGGAGCGTAGACACCACCCTTTTTTGAGGAAAGTAGGAAATAATTTACTCAATATTCAGATTTATGTTGATGATAGATTTTTTTGGATCTTCTGATAAGAGATTATGTGATAATTTTTCTAAAATAATGAGTAGAGAGTTTGAGATGAGTATGATGGGAGAGTTGTCCTACTTTTTAGGGTTTAGTATAAGACAATTAGATGATGGAACCTTTCTAAATCAATCAAAATACATAAAGGACATTTTGAATAAGTATGAGATGGATAAAGCCAAGCCAATTAATACTCCCATAACCTCAAGTGTTCAGTTAGATAAGGACCCAAGTGGAAAGTCAGTTGATCGGAAGAAATACAGAGGAATGATTGTATCTTTACTTTACTTGACTACTAGTCGACCTGATATAATATTTAGAGTTTGTTTTTGTACTAGATTTCAAGCTGATCCTAAGGAATTCCACTTGACTGCAGTTAAGAGAATTCTTAGATACCTTTTAGGGACCCAAAACTTAAGAATCTGGTACCCTAGACACAGTACTTCCTTTAAGAATATTAGATATTCTTATTCTGATTTTGTAGGATGTAAGGTGGATATAAAAAGCACTTCTGGGACTTACCAATTCGTAGGATAGTCTTTAGTCTCTGGTCTAAGAGAAAACAAAACTCTGTTTCACTTTCCACTACTGAAGCTGAGTATATTGCTTTAGAAAGTTGTGTGGCTCAAGTCCTTTGGTTAAAATAGTAGGTACTGGATTTAGGATTACCTGTAGGCACCATCTCAATTCTTTGTGACAACACTGGTGACATCTACATTTCTAAGAATCTTATCCAACATTCAAGGATTAAGCACATTGATATTAGGCATCACTTTATTAGAGACCATGTGACTAAGTGAGAGATTGAGTTACACCATGTGTCGACTGAGAACCAACTGGCTGACATATTTACTAAACCACTGGCCTTCGACACTTTCAGCACTTTTAAGGACCAGATTGGGTGTGATTGACATTAATGCATGAACTTGATTTCTACTGATTTTTGATCTATTATCTGCTGATTCCTTTGCTTTATTTTTGGTAGGTTTTTTTGTTTTTTGTTTTACTTTATTTTTTGTATGCCTTAATTTGTTTTCTTTTTCAAATTATCGTTGAATTGATATCTTATGCCTTATTTTTGTCTTTTTGAAAATTTGTAGTCAATGTTTTACATCTCTTAATCTACTAAAGGGAAAAAACACCGTTGGTTGTATCTCTTTTTCTAACTTGTTTTGGTGATGAAATTTTTTTTTCTAAACAAAAATCTATCTCAAAGTAATAATTGGATTTTACAATTGAGATCTTTTCTATCTTGCTATAGTAATCTAGCTTATATTTATAATAATCAAAGTTTTTCTTTTTTACTTCAAGATTTCTCGTTATCCTGTCAATGCATCTCTTATATGATTTTTTATTCTATTTTGTGGTTTGTTCTTCCCTATATTAGAGAGTGCATTTTTTCTTCTCTAATATTTAGAAGATATACTCACAACTAAGAATATTTAAGAGTTTTTGAAAAAAAAAATAAAAAAAAAATTGGTCAATGATGCCAAAATCAAAAGATGTGCAATGTCACCAAATTGAAATATATATATATATATATATATATATATATATATATATATATACACACACACACACACACACACACACACACACACACAAAGTGTATCAAAAATCAAAAGATACGTAAAGTGTGCCATTTAATGGACAAGAGGCATAAAATGAGCCCATCAAAAAGCAAGCTATCTTTCTTTCTTCCAACTCTTAAAACTTATTGCACATCTTTTTGAAGGGATAGATTATTGAGAAACTCTAGCCGTTAGAGAGAAAATTTTGAATTTTCAAAACTTTTTTTCCCGTTTTCTATTCCCGATTCTCAGAGACGAAGGTGGACGATGGCGGCGAACTGCCGCCGGCATGGTCATAAGGTGGAGATGGAATCTGAAGATCAACGGAAGTTGACATCCTCGACGTCTAGGTCTCTGTCGCTGGCGGTTAATTCAAACATTAATGTTTCAGGTAATGGATTAAAGAATTTGAATTCCTTACAAAGAATTCAAAATCCTCTGTTAAAGCATCATGGACATTTGGTGATTAAGGAGGTTTCTGAAATATCTCCTAAGATAATTCAACATGTGGAAGGCAAAGGTAAGGCTATAGATGAAGGTTTGAATTCGGTTACTCCTAACAGTTTTAAATTTACAGCCTTTCCTTCTGATAATACTGCATCAACTTCTGGAATGAAAATATTTGTTAATCATTTCGGGAATTCGAATGCAATCCCTGGACTAGTCGCAGCGCGATAAATGAGAATTTTTAGAATTTGTTTGACAAAAATATTCATTCAGAACCTGAAAAGAGGAAGGAGACGATTGTAGATAAGCTGCCTGATGGAATGCCAAATAGCACATTTGGCTTGGGTAATGTGAATCCTTGGAGTAATAAACCTTACATTAAGCTGGAATTCAAAGAAGAAGTTGTTTACTCTGAAGATGGAATTACGGTCAAGTTACATGAAGATATTGAGAAGAGGAATTTAGATAAATTAGTCAAATCATTGGTTATTAAAGTATTTGGAAATGTTATACCTTCGCATTTGGTGACTTGGGAGATAAGGAAGCAATGGACTCAATTCGGGCAATTCCATTTTACTACATTGGGTGGTGGATGGTTCTTATGTTCTTTCTCATCAGATGAAATGGTGGAAGCAGCCCATTTAGGTGGCCCATAGGTATGGAGAAGTGGACTCCGGAGTTTAATACAACATCTATTAAGGGGCTATCATCTCCAATTTGGATTAGAATGCCTCATTTACCATTGCAATGTTGGGATGAGAAGAATGTAGCTTACATTGCTTCAAGAATTGGAAAATCACTAATGTTGGATGGTAATATGTTCCATTGGGGAAGGAGAGAATTTGCAAGAGTTTGTGTAAGAATTAAACTTGATCAACCACTTCCAATAGAAGTTTGGGTGGATAGTATGGCTGGAAGGTTCTTCCAAAAGGTGGAATATGAGAAGGTTTCAAACTTTTGCTTTGTATGTGGAAAAATTGGACATGTCAATAAAGAATGTGGGCAAAAAGTTAATAACCCTCAAGTGGTAGAGATTGGTGAGGAAATTGGTAGAGAAAAGGTTGGGGGAAGCAAACAAGAAGGTCCAATTGAAACTTCTTATGGTCCATGGATTATGGTCAACAAAAAGAGAAGAAAGAACATTAAAACAAGGAATAAGGAGCTCAAAACAAACACATTCAGATACATCAAAAAATCTATCATTCATGTAATAGTTGGGAATGATATTTAGAAGGTGGTAAATAAAGGCATCAGTGAAAGTTTGGCTCAAAAAGGTCTTGAAAATTTCTGTATTGAGGCTGAAAATTTAGAAGAAGGGGAGTTCATGCCAGAACAAACCCCTGATCCTGCTCAGGATAAAAACATGGCTATGGAAGAGCCTTATACTTCTTACAGCACAGTTGGGAAGGGTTGCCTGCGAACTCAAGTAAATCCAAATGGATTACTTGCGAACTTAGGTACTCCCTATCATGAAGCAGCAGTTTCTATCAGCAAAATTCTTGAAAGGATTATAGATAATAATTTGAAATTGAATATGGAAGATCCTCTGTCTCTGTTGAAGGAAAATAAGTTCTCTATCCTACAAATTATTAATGCAGATGGCAATGAAGATGTTAATTAACAAACTATTTTGATGAGAGCTGAAGAAGGGAAACAGGCTACGGAAGATGTTTCTGTGACTTACAAGGATGCATGTGATATCTTGATTATGGAAAAAGATAATTTTATGATTGAAGAATTTCATAAGTGCAAATTGTCAAAAGAACTAAGATCATTAGGACCTATTAAAGATAAAACCCGTGGAAGACTTGGAGAAGGAGGATGTAGGAGGAAGGTTGGGGGCAACTCCCCAATTAAACTTTAATGGATTCCATAGCCTCTTGGAATTATAGGGGGCAAAGAAGAAGGAATCCTCTCTATGTATGAAGGAGTTCATAAAAAACTTTAAGGTATTCTTTGTGGGTTTAGTTGAAACTAAAATCAGCTCTTTTGATAAAATTGAGTTTGATAAGATAATGGGTGCTAATTGGGATTTCTTTATTCTGCCTTCAGAGGGATTATTTGGTGGTATTATGATTCTTTGGAGAACTGATTTTGCTTCATTCTCAGTGTTAAAGACTACAGATCAATGTGTTATTGGAGATCTGAATGTCTTTAATAAAGGATGTTGGATGATTGCTACTGTCTATGGGAGCAAGGAGGTGCACAAGAGGAGATTGTTATGGGAATGCATCCAAGAGAAATCACAAAGGCTGATTCCATCTATTATTGGAGGGGATTTCAATTGCATTCTATCACAAGAGGAAAAGCGAGGAGGAATGAAGTTTGTCTTCTCCCAAGGTTCCTTAGAAATGCTCAAGTTTATGAATGATAGTGATTATCATGATATTGGGATGGTTGGTCCAAGAAATACTTGGTGCAACAATGAAGTAGGAAGTGGAAGAATCCTAGAACGCTTAGATAGATGCTTGTTAAACTCCATGGCTCTTCAAAAGATCCAAATTGCAATGGTAAGACACTTAGCCAGAGTGGCTTTTGACCACTGCCCCATTGTGCTGAAATTATTTGATGAAACTAGAAGATTGGCAAGATCTATTAAATTTGAAGATGTTTGGTTATCCTTCAAAACATTGGAACACATTGTTTCTAAAATCTAGAACAAGAATTTTATTGGGGATGACATGGAAGTCCTCAACAAGAAGTGCAAGAGAACCTTAAATGACTTATTTATTGGAGCAAGAATAAACTTAAATACTTTTCTAGTGAAAAATCTAGATTAAAGGCTGAAATTTTAATTCTCCAAGAAGAAGAAGCTAACAATGGATGGCTGGATGATAAGAAGTTATGGCTTCTAAGAGCTAAAGTGGAAGAATTCAATACTATTCTCAATTACTTGAACACTTGGTGGAAGCAAAGAGCAAAAGTGAAATGGGTAGCTGAAGGTGATTCAAATACCAAATTCTTTCATGCCTTCGCCAATGCTATAAGAAATACCAATTGGATATCTCAAGTTAAGAATCTTGAAGGACAAATCACCGAAGATCCTAAGGAAGTGGAAGAAGTTTTTTTCAAATTTTTTCAAGAAAAATGGAAGGAAAGAAATTGCAGTTTTGAAAACTAGCCGAATCCTTGGAGGGTTTTGAATGATGATGACAAAACATGGTTGAGAAAGGAGCTTACAGCAAATGAAGTTAAGGAGGATGTTATGAAGTTAGGGAATAATAAAGATCTGGGATGTGATGGATTGACTCATTCCTTTTTCAAAAACTTTTGGGATATAATTAGTAGAGATGTTTGTAATACAGTGAGTTTATTTTTCTCTATAGGTAAAATGAGTAATGAGTGGAAGGATACTTTGGTTGTGCTCATTCCAAAGTCAATTAAATCTTTAACTGCTGCATACTATCGTCCAATCAGTTTGTGCACTTGAATATCAATTTGGATATGGAACAAGCATACGATAGTATGTGTTGGTTAACCTTGAAGAAGATGATGATGGATTTGGGATTCCCGGACAGATTCTTGGGACTTATTATGGAATGTGTTTCTTATCCCAGATTTTCTATATTAATCAATGGGACAAGATCAAAATGGATTGAGGGCAAATGTGGGTTTCGTCAAGCATGCTCACTCTCTCCATTTTTATTTATCATTTGCTCTCAGTTATTATCTAATGTTTTCTACTGTAGGGGAAACAATTTGGGAATCAGTATTTGCTCTAATGCATCAAAAATTTCTAATCTTTTATATGTAGATGATGTATTACTATTTTCTATTTCTTGATTAATTAATGTGAAGAAGATTAAAGGCATTATTAAGCAATACTGCAAATGGACGGGACAGAGTATTTAACAAGTATAAATCATCCTTGATTTTTGGTAATTCTATGATGAGGAGAAGGAAGAAATAGATTTCCAAGTTACTGGATTTCAAACCGGTAGAAGAATTTTATTATCTGGGTATAAAAATTGCGTTGAGATGTTTAAAGAAGAGTGATTTCCAAGTGCTGTTGGATAAAAAAATGAAGAGAATGAATGAATGGGGAAATAGACATATGTCTCTTTCCACCAGATTATGTTTGGTAAAATCTGTCATCCTTACTCTATCAGTTTTTTTCATTTCTAACTCTCTTGTCCCTATGAAAATTCTATTTGAGTTAGAAAAACTAAGTAGAGATTTTATTTGGAATAAAATGGATAGAAGCAAAGGTTTATATTATGTAGCATGGGAATTGTTATGTATACCTAAACATTGTGGAGGATGGGGTCTTCAATCAGTTACTTCCAGAATTGGATCTCTTAAAGCAAAGTTTGCTTGGAATCTCATTGAGAATCCATATACTATGTTAAATAGAAACTTGCTGACAAAATATGGTGATTTGTGGTGGAGTAAGGAAGATTTTAAAGGAGGATCAAATGCTTGGAAAATCATCATAAGTGGATGGAAGGCTCTTAAAAAATCTGTTAGATGGAGAGTTGTTAATGGCTCCAGCATTAATGTATTATAAGATGCTTGGATTCTAGTCAAAAGACTTCTTAAATGGCCTACTTTTGTAGGATGCCTTGATGAGGACATAACTTCTCTCGATTATTTTATAGAAGATGGCAAGTGGAATATAGTTAAACTAAGACAATTTTTTGGAGATGAGCTCCAGAAAATCATCCAAGAGGTGCAGATCTTTAGCAATGCAACAAATGATCATATGGAATTGAAAAGACAATTTTCTGGTAAAACTATCTCTGCCTTGGTTACTGAAGATAATTCTAGAAATTTTTCTTCAAATGAATTGTTTTCTTGGATTCATAAATTAAAGATTAATGCTCGGGTAGAGCTTTTTCTGTGGATATTATGCATTGAAGCAATTCCTACTGAACTTTTTCTTTTTAAAAGAAAACTTTCTGTTAACTGTTTATGTTCTATAGAACGTGGAGTGATTGAAGATCTTGATCATATCACCTCTAATTGTTCAAAACTTATGGAGGTTTGTAAAGTTTTACAAGGGTGGGGATTTAGTATTCCAGTTTTCAGTAACTGGAATAATTTCAACGCCGGTATCAGGAGATTAATCATTCATGAAATCATGACAACAAGGATATATGTTCTGATAGTATGGATGGTTTGGAACAATAGATGCAAGGTGAAGCATGGAAAAACTGGTAGTAGTAAGATATTGATTGCTTCTTCTTTTTTAAGCTTTCTTAGCTCGGTAAAACAAGATGTTTACCAGTCAGATCACTGGGGTGCGTATCGGTCCAAAGGACTGCTTTCATATTATTGGCATCCTCCTCCACGTGAGTGGCTTAAAATTAATCTTGATGCAGCTACTAGAGATAACTATACGGCTGGGATCGATGGGGTGATAAGAGATGATAAAGGTAGATTTATCTTTGCTTTTGGAAGAAAGAATATGCATTGGGACAGTGCAAAAATGGAGCTCTCGGCATTCAAAGCTTTGGAAGGAATTAACCATGAATGGACAAGAAATATAAAAGGTATTTTTTTGGAAGGTGACAATAAAAATGTTCTCCAATATCTTTAGAATTTGTATAGCAAACCGAAGATTATTAGAGAGAACTCAACGGGTGATGAAGGTATCTCTTTTTTTAGTAATTTCAATAATGTCATCTTTAATTGTGTCAATCGCAATTGTAAAAAGTTAGCGGATTATTGTACTAACTTAGCTTTATCTTTTTATTTTGATTGGGATTTGTTTCTTGAGGAGAACCTTCCATCTTCCTTTGTTAATTTAGTAAAGGAAGATAGTGAATGGTGGTTGATTCCTCATTAGCATGTATCTTGGTTTTTTTTTTCCTTTTTTATATTATTGCTGCTTAACATTCCTAAAAAAAAAACTCTTAAAACTTAAAAGATTTCATATATCACTTGAGATTTTCAAGGACTTGATTTCGAATTTTGCAAATGTAATAAACTACTTTGATACATTATTATATAAGATATTTTTCTGAAACCAAGTCTTGATCAGATCTCTTTTTTTTAACCAATTGACTTTTCTGAGTTAGGCCTTTTGATTTCAAAAGAGGATTTTGCCCTAAAAGAAGTCCTAGTTTAGGGTTAATATGATCAGATATTTTACCTTTTTTTTGGATTTTTGATATTGTTAACTCATTAACTTGCAAATTTTTAAAATCAATCACATGGAGGCTATATCATGTTCATGTCTTGATTTAAAAAAAAAAACTCTGTTTCTTCGCTATTTTTTATGCCTTTTTGTGTTGTTATTTTTAGTTGATTTTATTATTTTTGGGCCTTCTCAGATCATCTTCATCAATCCTCTGATTTCAAATTTTTGTCACATCGTCCTGGATGATATTTATGTTATCCTAGACGATCTGCTCATCTTTCTTCAAAAACACCATATGCTGAATATTTTAACTTTTTTTCTCTTCATCGTCCTGGATGATCCATTATCGTCCTGGACGATATGATCGTCCTCTGCTACAATCATCTTGATCGTCCTCATCGATACATTTTCATCCTGGATGATGTGTTTATTTGTGATCGTCCCATCCGATACATCTGTTCGACCTGGATGATACATGTGTCATCACGTTTAAAATCTATAAATTTGTCTGGGAAGATCCCTTTTTGGACAATCATCCTAGACGATCCACTGTTCGTCCTGGACGATACACGTGGCATATGATTTAAAACATTTTAAATTCAGTTGTTATGATCCAATAGTGAGCATCTTCCTGGATAATCCACATAATCATGCTGGACAATATGCTTTTTCAACGGTCGTCCGGCCTAACTCCTCGGGACGATCACGTGTGTCTAATCATCCCAGACGATATCTGATCATCCTAGACGATCAGACCACCTTTTTTGACCAATCATCCAGCTGTAATAATTACACCGGATTGTCCAGGACGATCCTGCAATTGTCCTGGATGATCCAGCTGATTCTTTAAATTGAGGACAAATTCAGCCATTTTTCTTCACACCTCTCCTTCCTTTGCTTCCTTCCTCCTGTTCCTTGATTTTTTTGCTAATGGCTGGAGGCAAGCATCCTCATCACACATTTGGAAGCTCCTTAAGGGCCACACTGGACCCTCGATTTTGGGAGGCAGACGATTAGGCTGTATACCACCGATACAAGTCGTGCAGCATTACTCTTTCCTGATCAATCAATCCAAACCACCTCCTATCCGGTACTCGATCTATTCACTCAAAACTCTTTATGTTTTATTCCCGCTCTCGCAATCACTTTTAATTTTGGACTTCTCTTTTAATTTTATGCCAACTTCAAAATCAATTCTGCCTAAAATGCTCTTACCTCGTATGTGAATCGACGCTCTGTCGATATCACATAACAGGATTATGCAGAATTGCTACAGCTTTCCACCACTGGGGATAAACTATATACCTTGGTTTCTGATCCTGATTTTAAATGGGCTAAAGCCAATCAATTTCTTCGCCACACCAACGCCCACTTTCATGTTAGAGAGACTAGCTCTTTACTTAAAGATGCTAGGACGATTCAGCATATCCTTCGCACCTCTGTGATTCCAAAGCCGGCGACCAAATCCATATCACTTCCCTTCTTTCACTTACCCCTTTTTACATAATGGCCAATCATTAATTCAATGCAACCGACCAGATCTTTCGTTATATCAACCATTTAACTACAATTCAAGATCCAGGTCATAGAAGGAAGCCCAATCTTGCTCTAGGATATATCATTGCATATGTTCTAGAATCCAAATACAATCTTCAATATCCTGCTCCTCCCGACCTTCAGCCACCCTTCTACTCAAACAGTTTCTTCAATGTCCTTCATCGTACTCATTTCCACCTAGGGGATGGTGAAGCTCAGGAGGATGAGGAGGAGGAGGCTCCCACTCCTAATCCTGCACCTATTTCTCTCCACCAGCACTCTGAGCTGGATCAGTTGGTGGAGAGATTTGATCAGTGGGAGACCCACTTTGAGGCTTACGTTACAGCACAAGAGCAACAACATACTGAGGACATTATCTGCATGCAGCACCAGCACGACCAGGACATGGCCTGGTTTAGATCTTAGATTACCACATTGATTAGTTACTTTTAGCCACCACCACCACCTCCTCCTTTATCTGATGATCAGGATCCCTCATTTTTCTAATTTTTTTTATGGATTAAACTTTTTATGATAGCAAACATTCATAATTGTATGCGAATGCCCTACCTACTAACTTTTTAGGTCCATAAGATTGAGTGTAACTCAAGCCAGACAAGATTTAGTAGATTAAGTTTGAGTCAATCTTTATTTTTTTTCTCTTGAGTCCATTGTAAAAGTGGTTCCTGAAGCTAAGTAACCTTGCACACACACACTTAAGGTTTTTTTTTTTTTTGCAATTTTTTTTTAGTACATCAGACTGGTCGATGTCCATATCAGCCAGAACGATCTGACTAAGAACAGAAATCCTAATTAGGGCATCCTTGTTAAGGCAGCCGTCATTAAGTGCATCATCTTGGACGATTCTTATATCGGTCAGGATGATAGGCTCAAATGAGAAAGAATCAGCTGTCAGATCTATTTAGGTAAGATTTATTTTTAGACATCAGCCAAGCCGATCCATTACATCAGCCTAGACGATTTAACACAATTATACCTAAATTAATCTGGTAATTAAGGAAAGCAATTAAGGCTTGATTGATACGATCACATTGTCCTGAACGATCGTAGGATCATCCGGGATGATTAGTTCAAAAATTCTTGGTTGCTCCTAGATGATCAATATCGGCCAGTTCTTATTCTGAGTGATGTTCTGGAAGATTTTCCTCAGTTTTGAACTAATCGACCAAGACGATCGTGCGATTGGCCCGAATGATCAAGCTAATTTTGGATCATCCAGACCTCCTTTCAGAGTTATTGTCTGTTTGATAATCTATGATTTGAACTAATTTTACTGGAAGATATGTTATTGTCCTGGACAATATGAACAAATTTCTTCTATTCGTCCCAGATCGTCCCGGCTGATTAGGCTTAAATTACATTGATCATACAGGATGATATTTATATCAACCTGGATGATAAAGTTGGAAAGTTGTAATTAATTAACTATTCCAAAGATCTTCTATTTAAGAGCTCTTGTTCTTCACTTTGTAAGATCTTTTGCTGCTGTCTTGACCTGAGAGAGCCAATAGGAGAGGGAGAGATAGGGAGGAACTTTTGAGGGGGAGTTTGTGAGAGGGATTCACAAAGGTTGCTCCAAGCAATGTTACAAGGTGTCTTCTCCTGTCTTCATCCTTTATCCTTGGGGGTTCAAGAGAGGTCTTCTTCAGCAATTGGTCGAGGTTCTCTGCCTGCTTCAGGAGGAAGCAAACAGAGTTGGGTTCTATAGCTCGCTGGGGTTAACGGAAAGGATTTTTTGTAAGGGCTTCTCTGCCTTGATGTGGGAGTAAAAGGAGAGTCACGTTTGTTGTGCAATACCCGGAGGGGGCCTCCGGGGAGTGGACGTAGGTCAAGTTGACCAAACCACTATAAATTCTCTGTGTTCTTTTCTTACTACGTTCCACATTTATTTTTCCGCACATTGTGTTTTCTTTGTGGTGATATTGGTTTCATTTTTATTTGTGCTTTGCTTAAGAAAATTTTTAAAATACCAATTCATCCCCCCTCTTGGTTAACCTCGGGCTAGTTCTTAAGGGCTTAACATCCCTAACGAACCTTCAAGTTGTATCACAGCAAGTTTCATAATATCAAATTTTAGAAAACTTTTGAATTTAGATATATGGATAACTTTTGAAATAGAAATGCCGATTACTAGACCACCTCTTTTGATGATATACCTTTTGATTTTTAGAAAACTCGCATATCCACCTTTTTACAATCAATAGATTATCGTATATGGATGATTGTTAGAGAAGGATATTGTACACCTTATAAATTATTAAATGGTGTTAAAACTAAAATTTCTTTTATTGATTGGACTACTTATGATATAGATCTAGCACAATTGAATGTTAAGTGCTTGAACTATATTTTTGTGCCTTCAAATCTGAAGATTATATGTTTGTTTCCACTTGTTCAACTGCCAAGGAAATTTGGGACAAACTATGTATAACATATAAAGGTACAAATGAAGTTAAACAATCTAGACTGAATAATCTTCTACATGATTATGAACTTTTTTACATGAAACCTAGCAAATCTATTTCTAAAATATGTAATAGGTTTACACAAATTATTACATCCCTGCATGCCTTAAGAAGAGAACTAACAAACTATAAAAAAGTTAACAAGATTTTAATATGTTTATCTTCTTTTATTGATACAAAAATTATTATCATTACTGAATCTAAGGATTTGAATGTTTATTCAATTGATAACTTACTTGGATCACTCATTGCATACGAGCAAGGAGTGAACCAAATGTAGCTTTATACATGTGAGAAGAAAAAAGAGAAAATTGTAGCCTTAAAGGCTAATGATTATGACACAAATTCTGCTAGTTCTGGAAATTATGATATTGCTTTAATAACTAGGCAATTTAAAAGCTTCTTAAGGAAAAAGTAAAAGCATCATCAAAAATAAAATAATGGTAAGAATAATAAGAATTCTAAAGTTTCTTCTGATGTTATTTATTTTAAATGCAGAAAGCTAGGGCATTTAAAGTATGATTTGCCAACTCTTAAAGATCACCCAAAAAAGAAGAAATGTGAAAAAAAAAAAAAAACCAAGTTCGGGATGTGAAATTACTATATGGACAAGAGGGGGGTGAATTGTGAAAGATTTTTAGCAATAAATAAAACCTAAATAGGAGTTCTAATATTTTAGATATTTTTTAAGGTTTTAACATGAAAATAAAGTGCAACAATGAAATCATGTTCCATCACAATATTTCACCAAGCAAATATACTGAAAATGAAAAATGCACGCATGAATAAAAACGATAAGAAAAAAACACACCGGATTTTTATAGTGGTTCGGTCAAACATAACCTACGTCCACTCCCCGGAGTCCTCCGCTCCAGGAATTTCACTGCAAGCAATAGCTCTCCTTTTGCCCCCCTTGGCAAGGCGGAGAAGCCCTTACAATACTCCCTTTCACCAACCCGGTGTAGCGGAGTGCCAAACTCTATTTTCACCCTCCTAGGGACACTACAGGAAAATCACCCACTTCCGGCGGCTTTTTCCGGCGGAATTTGACCTATTTCCGGCGATTTTTTAATTTTCCGGCGGTTTTCCGGCGGCTTTCGTGCCGCCGGAAAAAACGGCGTAGGAAAATAATTTCCGACGGCGTTTTCCGGCGGCAATATATTTCCGGCAGTGTGCCGGCGGTCCAAAACCGCCGGATGAAATAAAAAAAAAAACAATTTCCCGCTACCGCTGAAACCGCTCCCCGGCGGCGGCTCCGGCGGCACGCCAGCAACCCGCTCCGGCGGGCGGACCAGAGCGTCGAACCAGCTCTCCCGCGGGCGGACCAGACCGCGTCGAACCAGCTCCCGCGGGCGGACCAGACCGCGTCGCATCGGACCGGGCTCGCGTGAGCCAGGCGAGCCCAAGTGCGCCAACGGGCCCGCTCCCGCGCTGCCTTCGCTGGGTTTCGAACCGTGGACCTCCTCACCCGCTGCCCCGGACCCTGACCACTGCGCCGTTTCTGCAAAATAGTTAAATCTAAGTATTTTTTTATTTATATTAAAAAAGTCTGAATATTATAATTAAACATTATTAATTTAAAATTTTTATTAAAAAAAGATTTAACTATTTAATTTAAGTCGAAAACCGTCGGAAAGCCGTCGGAAAGCCGCCGGAAAGCCGCCGGAAAATACCGCGGGAAAATTTTGCGGGAAATTAGCCGTCGCAAAATTTTGCGGGGAAATTAGCCGTCGGAAAGCCGCCGGAAAATACCGCGGGAAAATTTTGCGGGAAATTAGCCGTCGCAAAATTTTGCGGGGAAATTAGCCGTCGGAAAACCGCCGGAAAGCCGCCGGAAAGCCGTCGGAAAGCTACTGGAATTTTTTATTGGAAATAAGACGTCATAAACCGCCGGAAAGCTGCCGGAAAGCCGCCGGAAAGTTGACCGCCGGAAAGCCGCCGGAAAATTCCGCCGGTAATAAGTGATTTTCCTGTAGTGGGAATGCAAAGAACCTTCTCGTTTTTCTCCCTCCTAGAGAAGGTAGAGTACCTCGAGGTCACAGATGTAGAAGAGCCTTCCCCTTGGAGATCCTCTAACAAATTCTTCTAGGGCCAGAGGAGGAGCAAGATGCAGCAAGTTCGGAGCAACCATGTGATCTCCCTCACACTTCTTCTCCCTCACAACGCTCACCTTCTCCTTCCTCTCTCAAACCCTAAAGAACTTCTCAAGAGCTCTCTCCCTCGGAATCCCACTCTAACCACGTTCTCCTCTCTAATTCACACACAAAAAAATAACTATTTTGTCACCTAAAACGGGCTCCAAAATCCCTGAAATTTCAAAGAAGCTGTTACTATCGTACAGTACAATTTATAATCATACAGTACAATATGTATACCAAGCTTCATCCTAGTACGAAGATATACGAACAGTTCAAAATCAAACATACAATACGATAATGAATCGTACAGTAAGATCCTCAATATTACTGATCGTATAGGATGATAGCCGGGACGATCAAATGTTGTCTCTGTTCATCGTATTGTATGCTACATATCATACAGTATGAATGGTCAAAATCAAGGCATCATCCAGGATGAATTCTGGGACGATCAAGAGTTGTCTCTGTTCATCTTATAGTATGATTTACATCGTACTGTACTATGAGGTAAAAATAATGGATCGTCCAGGACGATCTCCGAGATGATCAGAATTCATCTCTGTTCATTATATTGTACGAACTGATTCGTACAGTATGATATTCAATTTGAAATTAAGCCTTGAATTATTCCACTAATCACTGGTTAATTTAAGTAAGTATTTAAAATAAATAGTACAGTATGAAATACTTCGTACAGTACGAAAGGCGGAAAAAAACTTACTTAAGTTAATTTGATGACTAGGGTTTTGGATTTGAACATATCATACAGTATGATTTTGATTCGTACGATACCATCTATTTACATAATCGTCCTACAAGCTCAGATCGTACGGTACGAAATAACATCGTACAGTACGATTTACAGAGAAATAAAATCTCTAAATTTTTCTTTTAAAAACCCCTCTCCCCCTGTGTGTGTGCATTGTTGCTCAGAATTTTATGCATTTTATGGCCAGACTCAAGAAAATAAAAATAAAATAAATAACAAAGTACATTGTCAAACTCATACTCTTAATCTACCCATTCTTGAGTCTTCATGTTGTCCTGAGTAGCTTGTAATCTTCCTGAAATATTAGTACTCACGGACAATAGCAAATAAAATAATATTCAATGAATAGATATTTCAGACGACATTATTTGTCATCATCAAAATCTCAAACTCGGGGTCATGGGTTGCAACAATCTCCCCCTTTTTTATGATGTCAAATAATGTTTGTTGTAGGCAAGTTCGAAGAACTTCTTCTTTTTTTTTTTTTTTTTTTTTGAAATGGAAATGCAATAAAAAAAATGCACTATGAGATAAAAAGAAATGCATTTAACCATATAACAAACTACAACAAACTTCTCCCCCTTTCGAGAGCACCAAAAAGAGGAGCAAACAATAAGAAAGAGAGAAAAAAGAAAAAAACTACAATACAAAGATAATTTAAAGCGGAGGATCCTGATCAGTTGGTGGTGGAGGTGGGTTTGGTTGGAAATACTGAAGGAGAGCGTCAAATCGGTGATCAAAAGCGGTGAAGCGTTCCCAAAAACATTGCATGTCAAACTCGTGTTGTTGATGTTGCTCTTGAATGTGAGTATCGAGACGAGTCTGTAGTTGGTCAAAGCGTTCGACCAAATCATCGTGAGGGTGTGCTGGTGCAGGTGCTCGGGGTGCTGCATGTCGTCGTGGTCTTGCTTGAGCTGCGGCCAGGGCATCCTCTCCTTTTTCTTCATCAAGGACAGGTTCTTCAGGCTCGTGTCCAAGATGGAAAAGAATACAAAAAGATACATCCTTATAAAAGATATGAATATTGTCGGGTTCACCAGGATACGTCAATTGATATTTATTTTGGAGGATATATCCTATAAGGTGACCAAGAGCTAGATTTTTTTTCCGTCGAGGGATAGGGAGGCGAACGAAAGTCATATGGCGAATGTAGTCAATAATTAAATCAACCTCATTAAATTTTTTGTTGGTCATGATAAGATAGGTAGTGATAGATAAGGCCGGGGTCATGTTGATACAGTCGCCACCTTTGGGTATTATGGAGGTTCGAAGGGTATGTTGAATTATTTGTGCATTTCGAGTTAGTGATTGAATGAGAGGTTGGTGTTGATGGAATGCAGCATCCCTAAGGACTCAATTAACATCACTCCAATTGAATTCATTTGTAAGAAAAGAGCGAACGCTAGGACCTTCAATGGATATCCCAATATAGTGGGCGATGTCAGCTCTAGTGATATAGATGTTTTGACCACAAATAAAGAAGTGAAAAGTGGTATTGTCGATAGTGTATGTGAGATTTGCAAGAAATTCTAAAAGAAGTTCAGAGTTGTAGGGAATGGCCATGGTGAGGAGGAATTGGAAAGTGGTAGAAGCGAAGAGGCTCAGTACCTCGAAGTTCAGTGCAACCTGATTAAGCATATTGGAAGGTGTAATTTTGAAGGCCTTATACCTGTGGTAAGCTTCTTCATTTTCAGTGTTTAGAAAACGACCACGTGGACGACTCAAAGAGGACGAGCTTCCAGCAACCAACCGACCTCGCTTGCTAGAACCAGACATTGTCAAGAGGGCAAGAAGACTATGTGAAGGAGTGAGTAAGGAAGGTGTGAGTGAAAAGAACTGCCTAGCAAGGTAATTTATAGAGAATTTCTCACATCGTACAGTACGATCGAGAATCGTATAGTACGATATGCAATAAATGTTCTAACGCATCGTTTTGGGAAAAGATAGTCAAATCTTACAGTACGTTAGTGATCTTATAGTACGATCAGAAGAATTTTGATCATCCCGACGGTTGTCTATACGACTTTTGAAGAAAAGTTTCGTACGATACGAATGCGTGTATCATACAGTATGATAAATAATAATATCGTACCAGACAGCTTTAACTCGTGCTCATCTGTTTTGCTGTGGTAGATCATATAGTACGAAGATAAGTATCATACAGTATGAACATCAATAATATCGTACCAACTGCAGTTAATTCATCCCAATCCGTTCACTGACATGGAACGTACAATACGAAGAAGAGATATCGTACCATACGATGAGCAATAAATGTCGTACCAGACGGATTGAATGTGGTTTAGCTATATCGTACAGTACGATTAATAGTACAGTACGATCAACGGAAACAGAATTTTAGATCATAGGTTGTGCTGTATAGATTCAGATACATTGTACAGTACGAACGTAGGTTGTATAGTACGATACTAAAATTTCAAATTTTTTGTGGTTTTGTGTAGTGAGAGTGTGATGATCAGGAACAACCAAAAAATTTGTTTTTTTTTTTTCTTTTTTTTCTTTTTTATTTTTGTTTTTTTTTTTGTTTTGTTTTTATGCATTTATGTCAATAACACCTAGTCTAGTTCTCAAGGTGCTAAAGGTGTCGAATGCTAGTAGTTTTATAAATATGTCAGCTAATTGATCCCCTGT